>JAVJAQ010005855.1:0-691109 GCA_032362365.1 Zygogramma bicolorata
CAATCAATGAAGAAAACTTTAATTATGGTGTAGAATTCATATGTGTCACTGTAGATATGAATTATGAAATGCGTGATTTCTTAGGATTATCCAAATGATTTGTTGAATATGATGATTATGAAACTGCCCGAAGAAATTCATTCTCATAATTATTTTGATTTATGATGATAAATTAAAATCTCAAAGCTTATATTCAGTAGTTTCGAGTGTAGAAATGGTTCATATTGAGCACCATTCTTTCGAATAATCCAAATTCCAATGATTGCCAGATCCATTTCTGCCAGTCAATGCATAACCTGAAAGCATACGGCTATTTCAATTGACTCGAAGTGTTTCTACTTAATCAGTTTTTATTCTAGAGCGACCATGCTAAAACCTACAGGAGCTTGAGAGAGGAGAAACTACGTTTCAACATCTTCCAAGAAAAACTTCGAGAAATCGAATCACACAACGAAAAATATGATAAAGGAGAAGTTTCTTACTTTTTGGCAATCAACCAATTCTCAGATATGACAGCCGAAGAATTCGCTGCAATGCTCAAAAGAAGCTTCGGTCCCGTGGATGTGCTTCCTGAACCAACTGAAGAATTCTTCAATTCCAATTACAGTGCCGCCCCAACTGCTATTAATTGGGTACAAAAAGGAGCGGTTTTGGGTGTAAAGAACCAAGGACAGTGTGGAAGCTGCTGGGCATTCAGTACAGTAAGTAGTGGTATTGAGAAAGATATCTACTATCGTAGTTGTTGAACAATTGCAGGGTATTGGACAAATAAGAACATTCTACGTCTCTGCTGAGGTTTTGGGATTTCAATCATCGCTTCTTCAGGGCTAATAACACATCAACTTTGCTTTTGATAACGTTCGAATATTATAAAGTGACGAAAACAAAAAAAAAATTCAAAAATTATATTCATAAATCGTCACAAGAAATTCAGTCGACAGACTTTGGATTCCTCAATAGGATTTATAATAATATATCAACAGAATATCAACTACTACTACTACACAACTAGAGAAAGTAACTTTGTGCTCCTTGTGTTAGCCGAATCTTTTGTGGAGTGTCTGAATAGTAATTGAACGATCATATTTTTTTTATATTCAAGTTTTTCAATAGAGTGTTTCTTATTTTTGTGCTGATGCGTTTTTGCAATTGCATTCCACCTGTCAGTATTTTATAAATGTTATTGCTGCTCCAACTACAGTTGTCCGGTAATAATTTTATTCTTATACTTTTGTTCGATTGCTATTTAACTATTTCACGTGACCGATTCACCAATCAACAACTAACCTGTAACTTACTATAGTCCACGCCTACGTGGGTTCAAAAAAATATCATCTCAAAATGGAATGTGCATTAATTGTGTCAAGTCCCTTTCAAAAAATGCTTTTCTGTTAGCTCTGAAGAGGGTGTGAATGAAATAGTAGAACGTAAATTTTTCTTGTTTTATACCGTACAAATCTTCAACTTTTTTTTATATACACAGATTCTCGTGAAAGGGAAGCCCTGTAATGTTCAAAGAACACTGCGTGAATCAAGGGACAGGAGATGCGAATTAACAATAGTTCAAAATTTTATGAACTTTCCTTGGAAAGGAGTTTCAAGTTCAACATCAGTAAATACAAATTTATTATATAAGGAAAGTCAGAAAATGGAATGGCAGAAAAAATATCGTTGTGAATTGTCAATTTCAGACGGGATCCATTGAGGGCCAAAACATTATCCACCACAACCAACATATTGCCCTCAGTGAACAACAACTTGTTGATTGTGATCATGGCAACAGCGGATGCAATGGTGGCTTGATGACAACGGCTTTCACTTACATCAAACAACACGGACTAGCAACTGAGTCAGCCTATCCTTACAGAGCCGTTCGAGGAATCTGCAAAACAGTTAGTAGCGCTGTTAGAATCACTGGATTCGTTAATGTTGGAAGAGGTGAAGCTGCTCTCAAAAATGCCGTAGGTAAGATGAAATGCGAATGTTCGTATTGAATTGAAAACAAACATAGGAATATCTACACAAAGCAAAATAGGAGGCTGTTTGTAGACGAAATCTCACTCACCAGGATAATATTTCACTCCAACCCATATAAGATCTCGTTTGATTTTTGTAGATATTCCTATGTTTGCTATCTGATTCAATTTTCAAATGCTTGGTATACAAAATGAGCAAGAAAAAGTGATTTCTATGTGTTTGTAATTTTTTTTCTGATTTTACTTCTTTCATAGAAGTTTGATTCTAATTCTTAAGATTCATTCTCTTCACAAAAATACAAAAAGTTTTCAGTTATGAGATATTATCTCTTTTCGAGGAAGCATATGGTCAATTTCACTCTTGCTTACTGACTCGTGCTAGGCTCAACGAGCATGTGATTCTATATAAGCTATACAATTCATGTTGCAATGTATATTTCAGGTACAGTTGGACCGATCGCTGTCGCTGTTGACGCCAAATTATGGCAGTCGTACGGAGGTGGAATTTTTGACCACTACAATTGCGGAACTGCTCTCGACCATGCCGTTTTAGCTGTTGGATATGGAACAGAAAATGGAAAGGATTACTGGTTGATCAAGAATTCCTGGGGCAGTTGGGGAGAAAGAGGATACATCCGATTGGTTCGTAACAAGAACAACCAATGTGGAGTTTCCAATATGGCCTCCTATCCAAGGGTATAGGACAAAAGAAGACGCATTAGATTAGTTTCCCGCATTTCGCTTTGAGAATATGTGTTATGATTGAAAATGAAATAATTAAAGTTTGAAGTCACTAAATGTTTTTCATCACGTATGAATGATGTCCTGACAGTTTTTGTAATTCGTTTCATCTATCGAATGATACGTTAAGCTACTTAGCGAAGAAACTGTCTAGTATCACCTTTTTGATTCGACGTTTGAGAGATATTGTCAGTGTGTATGTCCTCAAATCATGTTATTATGGTTTATTCCATAGTTATTTGTCTTATGGTATTCTTCTTTGGGGTGATTCGTGTCACTCTAGTAAAGCATTTATTTTTCAAAAGAGAGTAATCAGAATAATGGCAGGAGTTCATCATCGTGAACATTGCCGTCCTCTTATCATAAAATTTCAAATCATGCCGCTTCCTACTTTATATATTCACTCGTGTTTCTTAAAAATTCATGAAACTAAGCATAAATACTCGTCTCAATCCGAAGTCCATCATTACACCACTCGACATGCTAATTTAATTTCGACTCCATTGTACAGACTCCAGATATCGCAAAAGAATTCTCTGATCATACATTTATATAACAGACTACCTTCTAGAATGAAAAATTCGGCTTTCATTCAATTTAAAGTAAAAATCAAGAATTTTCTGTTGAAACATTGTTTTTATAGTGTCAATAAGTATCTTGTTTTAAACAAGAATGAATTTGAATCTGTGTGATGGACACTCCACACCTGAATGTTCATTCCTAATCAGTTACTATTTTGTTTATAATTATTTAGTCTGTGTTTTACATTTCATCTGTTTTGCTATTGACATTCTACTATTACATTGTATATTGTAGTGAAATGAATACTTCTTCTCCTAAGGTTAAAAATTGTGAGTGTAAATGGTTTATCACGTTTAGTGGTTCAATTAATCGGAAATTCTGCTCCTGATTGCGGTGTGGGAAGTTAGTAACAGTGTTAGAAATTGAAAAGAAATCTTCTGTCTGACAATAAAAGAAAAATATAATGATACATCTGAATATAATATATTATTATATGGTCACTTAGTGCCATGGATAAGTCATATTGACAAAAAATATTTCGAATTAAAATAACTACAATACTATATAGATAGATAGACTGGTTCTTGACCCTTCGAATAAAACACAATTTGACATAGTGAAAAACAGAACTTGGACTGCCTGTTTCCCGTTTGAATAACTGATATATACAATGATCATCTCACAGCTATGGTCAGAATATTGATAAAACCCCTCACGGTTCCATCGGCCAAACAGCATAGATCAATCAAGTTTCTCGAACCTTCTGAGGAAATTCTGTCCATTCCGGTGTGCTGTTGAAATTGATATTCTCACAAACCACTATTGCCCACCATAAACCGAGTATTGTACTCCAGTAAAGTGAAGCATGATGAGGGGGTCATACTTGCAAAAGGTTCGGTAATTCTGAATTCTTTATAATTCGTTGGACCCTAAACCAATATTGAAAACCACGAGCGGTAGTGTATTCAAAAAACCTGAAGGAAGGGCCCGAATGGTACAGTCACCTTACAAACTTTTAAAATATACTCAATTCACAACGAGCCCTATACAGGCTATGGTCCCCACGATACAGTTCTTCGAAAATAGGGCATTTTTCTAAAAAGTTGATTTTTTAAAAACGGCTACTCATTTCGTGAAATATCTTCTAGAATATGCATCCCATGTCAAATATTAGGAATGAGTAAATTCAATTAGCTTTCATTCGATATCTAAATAGTACCTGCAGGCCTAGCGGTTCTCACAGAAACGGCTGGAAACCAAAAACAGTCCTCATTGGGTTTTCGGGAGAAATGCAAATAAACTGATCTCTCATTGTCTTTATATTATTTTTTCGGTGGAAATGCTATAAAACTCATTCCACCTATGACCCGACGTTCGATGAATCCACAGTGATTCAAATTTCATTGGCAATTGGAAAAACAAAAGATACCTAATAACTCTTTTGCTATTTCAAAAAGAGCAGAAGCTGTCATAGTGGGAGAAGATGTCGTCCAACTTGTTCTTCTCCATAGTTTTAGGAGCTGAATATACAAACGTCTACATTCAACGAAGGGCAAAACTGGTTGCTGTCTTGCTCCAGTTGCTGAGCAACTGGAGTTCTTACATCAGCCAATCCACTTTACATTCCGTGAGACAAGCAGGAATCGGGTGCTTTGTGGCTCTATATGGGGGTGTCATCGCGAGGGATGCTTTGGATTTTCTGAGGTATAAGAAGATTTTCACTTAAACGAACATAAACCTAGCCCGTTTGCCACCGACGGAATATGCTCAAGGCCACCATGCGGCAAGGTCCTACCTCTAAGTGCAGAAGTGGCAGGAGTCAACTTGAATCCCACTGGTTGGGGATAAAAGCTATCTTTCATCTATTTAGGTGGGTAATGATGACGTAATTTCCGATAGATAAGTTGTATTTTTTCATCAAACAACTATTCAACAATAAGAAATATGAATAAATTTGAATTGTTTTTTGTCGATAAAACAAAAAAATAAAGATGTGAGAACAGTTTATTTGCATTCCACCCGATGAAACACTGATGACTGTTTTTTGTTTTCTGCCGTATTTATGAGGACCGCTAGGCCTACC
The DNA here is from genome assembly GCA_032362365.1 of Zygogramma bicolorata. Classification (NCBI taxonomy): domain Eukaryota; kingdom Metazoa; phylum Arthropoda; class Insecta; order Coleoptera; family Chrysomelidae; genus Zygogramma; species Zygogramma bicolorata. Next base: position 5,323 of record JAVJAQ010005855.1, read on the forward strand.
GTTACCATTCGGGTCTCAAATGAGAGCTAATTAAATTCACTACAACTTCATCTATATCTATACTACAATATCATAAAGAGGTTCGTTTCTGATTTTTTGTTTGTATGCCTGTTTGTAGGTGGTTATCTTCGGAAATACTGAATCGACCATGAAAATTCTTCCACTAACAGAAAGCTACATTATTCTGGAGTGATGTTCGTTTCCGTTAACCAGCTGACGAACGTCAACCCTCAGAAGTCGAAACTTGTGCGAGCAATGGATCAACGAGGCCTTTCTTCTTAACGTGCGATTACCCAGTACGGTAGCCCGGCGGGGAATCGAAACCCGGTTTTCCGCTTGAAAGCCGAATGTGCTAACCTCTACACTACCGAGATCCACGATGTAGACCATATTATATCATGATTGAATGAAAAGTTCAGTGAGAAATCATAGTTTATGTGAATCAAGTCGGAGAAAAGCGGTAGAGATGTGATGCTTTACCGGTGTGCGCTGACTGAACGGTGCAGTACAGACAAACATAATGTTCATTAAAACTGTTGGTCTCTCAGTTCTACAAAAATTTAGTGGTACTATATAGCTAGCTTTCATATTTGAATCACTACAAAGGTGTTTTTGTTAATCTATACATATAAAATGATTTGTCCTGAATAACTGACTGAGGGATCAACGTACAGCCTAAGCCGCTGATCGTGGAGATCTGAAACTTGGAGGGTGTGTTCTTTGTATGGCGTATGCAACTGATAACAAATGATTGCCACCCCTAAGGAGGTAAAAAACAGGGTCGAAGTTTTTTGGAACAACGTGATTCCTAGGTCCAATCTACCTCAAATTTTGCATAAACATTCTTCAACAGAATAGATGGAAGATAGGTTTCGTATTTTATTGATATTAATCGCCTAACGGGGTTAAAAAGGGGTGAGTTATTTTGGAGGTTAATCAACCCACAGCCTAAAACGGTTATCGTAGAGATCTGAAACTAGAAGGGGGTGTTCTTTGACGTAGGCATTCGATAAGAAAGGATTTCCCGAATTTCCACCCTCAAGGGGGTGAAGAACGCGGTCGAAGTTTGTATGGGATAACGTGATTTCTAGGTATAATCTGCTTTTATTTTGCACCCATTTATTTTGCAGAAATCTCTTCAACATAATTGATGGAAGAAATGTTTTGTATTGTATTGAAAATTCATTGCCTAACAAGGTAAAAAGGATGTTTATAACATTTTTGACTTCTTTCATACACTCTTTCGGGTGCGCCTAGAAATGAGATCAGTGATGAACCTGATAAAACTTAGTGCTAAGAACAACACAATATAATTGTATCACAAAAATAATTAACGTCCAACGAAGTAGGCACGGGTCGGTTAGTATCACATAATATTTGACGTGGGATTTTATAGAATACGTCACAAAATAAGTGACCATTTCGACGAAAAATTACTTTAAAAAATACCTATTTTTGGAAGAACTTCCGTGGGACCCAAAATGTGTACAGAGCTCGCCTGAGTCTCATGATCTTCTTATGCGAATAAATTGAGTTCTTTTCACATAATTTGATTCAATAAAGTATTTCTCTTCCCAACATCCTAACAATTGTCATGTAATCCCTCCGTGTGTGGGAGGGGATATCATAATCCAAATGTGGAATTTTTCCACAGTTGGATTTCAATTAGCCATTCAGGAATGCATGTAAATAGATGAATGAAAGTGAGTTCTGGGAGAAGGGGACAATTACCTCTTCCCGTCTGGTTCTGGACTGATATGCAAACTAATTTTTGAAAGAAAACTTTTACCAGAATCGCTATCGGCATTGATTGAAACAGAAATAATTTTGACTGACTAGAATCATTTTACATGCAACGTACTTGAACGTAATCATTAGGAATATATTTGTAAAGTATGGCTGTGGACTTTGTCGCGTATCTAACGGGTTACATTAAAAAAAAATGAAAAAAATTTAGATTATGTTACAGTTTCAAATTTTTCCTGAAAGTACCACTTTTCCCGATTGCGGAGATCGATATTTCCATATTAGATACTGACTTACAATTCATTTTCACTGATAACTCATGACCAGCACGGAATGGCCAATATGTCGTACATACACGAATGGATGATATAATATGTCCATTATTTGACTCTACTCTTGAAATTGTATTTTGTTTGTATGGAGGATATGATTCTTTTGAATATATATATCGAAATTTGGCATTTATCTATATTGAGAATTACCTTCGAATTATTTATGATTTTCGTCACCTCTCATTCAGTATTATGGATACGAATAAAAATAATATCACTTGGAATTCGAATCAAATACTGAAAATATTTTTCGACTATCTTCCATACTGTACAGTCTTAAAAACCTATATTTTCCATACTACTTTGAAACAAAACAAGAAATAACGCTGGTTAGTTCGTTGCTAGGAAGGTCTTGTGATACTTAGCTTGAAAGGTTTTTCAGTTTTCCATACAAAACTTGATTACTTTTGAGAAGTGACCTAGTCGTTTAAATAAACCAACAGATGAAATATCAACAATTGCAGTTCATTCTCGAAAACATTGAATAAAAGAGAAAACAATTTGAATGAACTCACATGAATATTTTCTAATGAATATTCAACATATTCGTGGTAATGGAGATCCCTCCACACCTATTTGAACAAAAAAGATTATACACCCCCTCTTCGCGATGAGTGAAAGTCATACAAAAATGATTTTGATATTTTGTCCCGTTCAATAGTTAAGTATTTTTCAGGACCACAATACCAGAATTTCCAGAATTAAGTATGAAGGTAGAGATGTGAAGAAAAAAACGAGTTGTAATAATGTCGTAGTCTTTCTTTGTAAACAATCTAGAATAGGGTTTTTCTGTAACATTCTCCCAAATTCACCCCTGAGCTTTTTTTTTTCAAATTCCCTACTCCTCCTACCATGTGTTGCTGTATACGATATGATGTACATATCTGGGTTTCAAATGACCAGAATATAGAAATTTCCAAAAATATATGATATCTCAGATTGCTAAATCTAGCTGTGCCTCTGATATGCGCGAACGAGAAAAAGACTGTCCACTACCCACTTCAATGGCGGCTGATCTCGCGCGGTCTTTGATGGTCTTGGTCCATGTATCGTCGACAATTTGAGGCAGAGACTAATGGATGGGGCGAAGAAGAAAAAGCTACGTCACTAATAGTAGCTCTGAGAGGGTCAGCTTTGGATATATTGCAAACGATACCCATAGGTCAGCAACAGAAATATGAGAACCTGATTTCCGCATTAGAGTTGAGGTATGGCGATCAACACCGAAAACAGCTGTACCGGGCCCAAATGAAGACTCGCACACAAAAATCAGGTGAGAGTTTGCAAGAATTTGTGGCAGATGTGAGACAACCAATTCAGCTGGCTTACCCAGAAGTACCTGAGGATTTCAAGGAAGAGTTAGCGCTGCAGATGTTCATAGATGGACTGATAGACCCAGAAATCCAAAGAACTCTGCGATTGACAGATTCCAAGAGAAGTAGCGATGCTTTGGTTGGCAAAAATTCAGTAGCTCACGTGCTTGAAATGCTGACCATTCACTTGTTAACATTCATGGATCGATGTTAATACGTGATCAGTCGTGGCGGATTTCCGAAGGGTCGATTTTCTCGAAGGCACATCTAACCCAATCTTTCAGTTCCTGTTTCGTATTGACAGGTGTTCTATATACCTTTTCTTTGATTTTCCCCCACAGGTAAAATCGAGGGGAGTCAGATCCGGTGATCGAGGCGGCCAACTCCAAGGACTCAAACGTCGTATCCATCGATCTTCGAACATATCGGTTAGTTCCCTACTCACTTCACTCGTTCAATGTCCAAGAGCTCCATCCAACTGGTACCAACAATTCCGGGACAAATTCAGGGGCAAATTGTCCAGAAAATCACTCACACTCGATCTCAGAATATCTAAATATTTTTCGGAATTCAACTTTTCTTCATAAATACAAATAGATACTTTATCATCCATGAGCATACAAAAACATTAAAACTGAATTTCTGTTGAAATCCTTTTTGTCTAATGAAATGTGAATTTTCTGATGCCCAGAAGTGATTATTTCGACGATTGAAAATTCCCTCACGTGAAAAATTTGATTCGTCAGTCCATCTAATTTTTTTCAAAAAGTTTGGATCTTCGTATGTCCATGTTAGTGCCAGTTCGCAAAATTCTACCCGTTTTGGTGGGTCATCTCTATGCGAAGCTTGCAGCCTAATGAATTTATAATCGTGCATATTGTGTTTCTGTAAAATTCTCCATATTGAAGTTCGAGATATTCCCAAATCAAGCGCAGCACTAGATACTGATGCATGAGGATAAGCATAAAAATATCCTGAAATGTTTATTTCATTTTCCATATCACCAGTCACCGAACTCTCTCTATTTTTTGAGGCACGGACTTTTCCATAGTCGAGGTAATTCCGTTCAAGTCTTCTGAATTTTCTTTCATTCATTGCCGATAAATTGGGATATAACTCATTGAATCTTCTACAGGTCCTTGAAATGATTTTAGCGCACTCACCATGAATATGAAACAGATTCAGGATTTCAGAGTTCGAATAATTATTATGACAGCCAAACTATTCAAACAAGTCATTGTCAAATCCATTCTTTTGTTTTTAAAATCAGACTCAGTAGATCATGACGCACTATTATCTTTGTTGGAATTCAGTTGCGAAATTCAAAATTTCAGAATGTTTAAAACTCTATTGATATCCGAGTAGATGATTGTGAATATAAAAAGATTCACCATGTGTGTTGGATTTGTCAGACTTATCAAATGATATTCAAAAGTATTTATTTTGAAAACAATCTCAGTTTGGCACAATTTTCAATCTGAAGGTGTAAATTTCCGAAGGCCTGAGACCTACGTCATATTTGCGAAGCTGAAATTTTGAGAATGTGTGTATTGTATGTTATTGAGAACGTGTGCATGATTGGATATTCACAGATGAAACTTTCAATTTGGGGTTATGTTCCTTACTAAAGTTGAAAATCTACACCTTAACGACTTTTCGATTGTATACCGAGTTCTCATTGAATTGAGAGGCCGATCATCTTTCCGAATAAGAGACTGAATATAAGGGCAATATTTATGAGTATCATTGTGCGGATATTTTTGCACATGAATAAGAGGTGTATTTTGCGCATGGGTGTCTCTCTTTTATAGTCATGAAATACATGTGAAACCTCAGCCTCAGATCGCTCAACTGTTATTACAATTTACTAAATGAAACAGAAAATCGAAAATATAAATTGTTTCCATATTCACTGGGTCAGAATGATTAAATTGTATGGCAGTTATATTGTATTTATGCTTACTTTCGAAAAACAAATTTCAAGTGAGGTAATATTCAATCGTTGAAATAGTTATTTTTGTGCATGAGAAAATCTTTTTCTCCATAAGAGAGAGGGACATTTTCCATTTGCATTCATAAGAAGAAGTTGATTCCCTAAAGTTATTTGGATGTTTTGAAAACGACTGTGAGGGAATACCTGAACATTAGTTTGATGAGAGTCTTGGACATTGTACAAGAGGTGAGCAGAGAGCTTACAGATATGTTCGATAATCGGTGGGTACCACTTTTGAATACTTGGGATTCGGCCGCAGCCCGGTGTTCAGAATACCTGTGATTACAAAAAAGGTACTGGAAACTAGGGTGTGAATACTTGGGATTCGGCCGCAGCCCGGTGTTCAGAATACCTGTGATTACAAAAAAGGTACTGGAAACTAGGGTGTAATATGCATATGTAATATGCAGAGTCATGACTGACTGATCATGTAATGACGTCGATCTATCGAAGTTTTCAGGTGAATGGCACGCATTTCGAGCACCTACGTTACTGAGTTTATATGAGGAAGGACAATTCAGTATCAAATTCAAACACCAGAAAATCACACCCCCTTCAAAAAAGTTTTAGCTCTTATCTGTCACTTGATGCACTCGATTTTTAATTTGGTTTTGGTAATTTTATGCTTTCATAGGAGCAACAAATTTAAAAAATAGTTCATATCTCCTAAACGGTTAGAGATAGGGAAAGGACATAGCTGATCAAAGTTGTTCACATTGATTGGGTGATTTCGAAAATCGAAAAATATACAGGGTGTTACATTTGAAAAAACAGAGTTATGGTCATTTATCAAAGATACAAATTGAGACACGTTTGTCAGACACTCTGTATAGAATAAGATTTGAGTTCCGTTCTGAAAAAACAAACATCATACCTTATCTCAATGTTGCCAGAATTTGAGATTGGTGTGTCTATGAATTCAGGCGATATTAAGTATTAAAATTATCTTGTTTTGGTCAAAAAAATTCACAAAATAATTAATATTCAAAAAATGGTGAGAGATAGGTATAGAACATGGTTCACAAAAGTGATCTGTATTTCAATGGAGAATTCAAAAATGATATAATATATAGGGTGTTCCATTCGAAATTTCCAAGTTGATGTCTATTACTTGTAGATGTGGCAACAATGCGGAGATGAGAATATTATCAAACGATAGATCACAGCCATATACATCGGTAACCAAAATTTGAAATCTCACCTTTTTTTGTTCCCTAGATACGTCTAATAGACCATCGTATATGGAATACCTTGTATTTTTCTTTAATGGTTACTGTGTGTAGCCATTTCAAAATGCATTCAGATTTACGTCAGATCAATAAGGCATATTCTGTTGAGTCCATGGTCTCGAAGAATGATTCCCATACAATTGTTGGGACAACATATATGAAATCGGAAGTGTCAATTACACAGCCATTGTGAAATGTATCTCTATCTTTCTTAATAACTACGATATTGCGTGAAAAAACAGAGGGGGATTTGAAGGCCCATTTTTTAAAACCACGTCTGCCGGACTACCAGTTTGGCAAATTATTATTGTCTACTCGAACAACACTGTACTAGCAGTCGACAATTTATTCGGATATCCGTGAACAACTTCATGAATTATGGATCAGATACGATATTGCAAGATATCCAGATTCAATGGTCCGGATGAAGTTTCTTCTCAATATATTGATTGTGTAATTCTATTATAAGTTGAAATAGCTCATATATTTTTCTTTTATGTAGTCATTTCGAAATGCATTTAGATTTACGTCAGATCAATAACGCATATTCTGTTGAGTCCATGGTCCCGCTAGATCGCCTGATTTGATGCCCATGGATTTTGTGTGACAAATTATGGAATCTGAAGTGTGAATGTACATTTCACAGAGCAACAGGGGGTGTTCGCAATGATATTTCCTTAGAAATATCCTATAATGTTAGAAATGGATCTGAAGATTTCTTTATTATTAGAAGTGGTTCATCCTGTTTTGAAAAATAAACCAATGTCAGAAGAAAGTTGTCATTTCTTGAGCAAGCAAGAAAGTTGAAATTGACACTAACACTATGCCTTTTTGGTTCGACCATAGTGCAAACAAAAAGTTCAAGGGGAGGATTCTTTACAATTTCACTGTATCAACTTGAGAACTGAGAAATTGTATGTAATTTCTTTTCATTTCAATGATATTTTCATCTACGTTTATAAATATGGAATATATGTTGCATTCAAAGTCGTTGAATGAACCTTCATTTGTAAGTGGATTTCAACAAAATTATATCATTCTCAAGACTCAACTGGGAATATTTCAACTGTTCCACCATTACTTTTGGAATTGTTTGCTTCACGTTCGATCATCCGGCATCTTGAGACTGCGAATAATGTGAGTCACAACTGTCTTTGAAAGAAAAAAGTATAGATTTTTTTGGATTCTTTATGATTGCTTCCCGTTATGTCGCGATATAGACAGCGACGCAGAGCGTCGGGGCGCAAGCCTTTGACGTCAAACCGCCTCCACACTTAGTCTGGTGTGGAAAATACGAACGAACGGGGTTGTGACCAGTTTTCCGTGAAAACTCCGCCGAGTTCATTAAACATGTCTGTGATAGCGTTTTTCTCATCAATTAGTTGAAGGATTACCACCCACAACATTCTTCACAACAAGTAAGTCATGGGAAAACTGTTTTCCTTCAGCAAATTCTTTCGTCAATACTTTTTCTAGTTTTTTTTCGATTAATTTTTTCATCTGCGTTAGTTGAGCAATATCAGAAAAATGTGTATAATCATTTTGACAGCTGGTGAAACGTGTTGTCTGTAAGAGGAGAATTTCCTCAATGAATCCGGCATGCACATTGACGGAAAGTAAGGGAGATAGACACAGCGATCAATAGAGTATACGAGACTTGAGATACGGTCTTTTGATCTAGAGGCTATTATTCCGAAACGGAAAATAGGCTATTGGTGCTGGGTGTCGTTAATTTCTCGCATCCAAATTTACTTTCATGAATAAATAACATATATATGAACATGGCATATTTTTGTTCCATTCCTGGACATATATCAGTTATACTATGACACATGAGGATGCGGAATTATTATTAGATAATTAGATATGGCTACGATATATATGGAGACATCGCCTAAAGGAAATTGAAGTTGAAAATGGCTTTCATCGGGCTGAATTGTATACAATAAATTCAGTATCCAGCAGTTAAATGAATTGAAATAATAATATCTTCTCAAATCGTTGTAATAAAAATGAGCTAGAACCATCATGTTAATCATGAATATCGTTTCAGACCACCACATTGAACTGTAAAACGTGTAGGGTGTAAACTGATAATATAGTACAAGCGCTGCGAAACATTCCGTATGCAAAAACCGATGACCTCATTCTGATTGATGATTTGAGTTAAGAAAGACTTAATTAATGATATTGTGGAGGTTGCCGGACGGAATTATGGTCCAGTTTTTTTTTTCGGTCCTATAATAGTTTTCGCTTCCATCGCTTTAGCTGCGAAAAAAAATTGTTATTGACTATTAACACCTGGTTTAGGTGAGGTATGGAGAAAAACGGCATGATCGAATTCAATACAAATTTAATAAAAAAAGTGGTTTACCTATTAATAAGTAGTGAAAAATTCATTCAGGTAAGTTTTGACAATTATTGCCGATGCATTTGCAAAGGAAAATACAACTGATTTCGCTTTTTCTACAAGTGCAAAACATTGTCAGGCATTCAGCATTATATTTGCAAAGCCTGATCAAAGAATTTGTCATAGGTGGTTTTGCCAATTGCACCGGGTACAACTTTCCATCTCGTCTTTCATAACCGAATTGGAGTAAGTTCGGAGGCCCATGTATTGCAGCCCTTAAGCAATGTGGATACAAAACATCAAAAGTTCTAATAATTTCAGATACATTTGAATTGAATCCCAGCTTAAAAGGGTTTTTTTGGCCGATCCTTCAAACCAAATCCCTCAAAAACTATTATTCGATAGCTTATGCCAAAAGTGGATGTTGAGTGCGAAAACATCGGAATCTGCACAATTTATAAAAACTTGTTCAATTCCTCCACGAACAGCAACAAAAATATGGCTGAAAATCCTTCAATCTGCTTCTAGGTGATTGGACTTCAAATCTAACAATTCAGAAGACCTATTACCTTGGAGCTTGAAGATTTTTTGGAGTCTGCTGGGATTTTGGTTGAAGGACTTGATATAAATATTTGTAGTCAGTTTCAGTTAGTTTCGATTCAGCAGTGTCTGAGGTGTTTTTTTTTAAATGATTTATTCAACGTCTGCCTGTTTCCCCTACCAAGGCCAATCATCGACTCCGGTGACCACATTTCCCCCAACCGGAAATTTTGCCGAACACTCTGGTATTCCAACCAGAGGTAGGAATCCTTTACTAGTCCAACAACCATGGACTCAGGATCGCCGGCTTTACGTCTCCTCCGAAGGACAGCAATTCCTCAATATATCTTGTGTTCATTGACATATTGCCTGCGAGCTATGATATAATACTTTGCTGCAGTTTTATGAGCTTTCGACGCGGTCTTGACCTGCTGCTTATCTTCAGATATCGAATGACTAGTCAACATGGAGAGCTAGGCCATGCCCGTGAGGTATTCTTTTCATCATTTTTTTGTTGATTAACTATCATGATTGTAACGGTCATAGAATCTTCGCCACTTAATGTCTCCTTGAACTTGAAAGTCATTGTCACAGTGTCTAAGATTTTTCAACAGTGTAGGATATGTTTCGATTTAGTTAGGTAGGTGGTGAATGAATTCGGCTAGAGCTGTATGTTGCGGTGTCTTTCTGTTCGTTACACTGATATATATCACTAAACACCGCTAACGCTTCATGGAGTGTATTGCCTGACAATTTTAGATTTTGACTGCTAAATGAGGCTTGTATGAAAGTCTTCCATTTCGGCATGAATGTGCATTTCTTCGCGGCATCTTCTATAAGAATTTCATCACACAACTTGTCCTCTGATATAAGTTCAGTAGTGGATAGTTCCTTCCGTAATTCCTTAGCATACATGACGATTTTGCTACAGTCTAGCCGACGTGAACGTTCAGCTATTTCCGTAATGAACTTCCTGCCATGAGACCCAAAGAAGATTGCTTCCTCTGGGTACGATATGAGAATAAAACCTTGTCACCAAATTTATCGATCAGCATCACTTTGAGATCACGATTAGAACTACATCCTCTTCTTCATCGAGTACAGTAATGCGTTGAGCCAAGTATGTCAATTCAGAAGCGGTCGTCGAATCACCGTCTTTGATATCCGTCATTGATTTGTCAAAAGCAGCCAGTAACTGTTTTTGTGATATTTGTTGTTGGTCGACCTCTTTCGTTACTAGAAGATATTGGTAATGAAACGTAATTTCTTTAACACGACGTATGATATTGGAAGTTTCTGCAAACAAATCTTACGGTGTTTCGTACAACAAATTTTTGTGAAAATTTCATAGTATTATCGACGCATTGAAAAACAGCAAAGCTGCTGAAATTTCAGTTAAAAGATGACTTTTTTTATTTTTGTTTTCGTCGTATACCACAAATGGAACATCATGAGTCACTCGACGAATCGCTGTTGCTTCTTTTTTGATTTGCAGGTCAGTTGATGATCCAGCTACGCCCTGTGTTGTTGATGAAGCTCTTTCTCCCAGTGACGACGACTAATTTTTTCTTCGCTGATATAGCTGGCCATGCAACTTTTATACCACGAGAAGTGTTCTTCATCAGCATTCGGATCAAACAACTTTCAAATTTGTCTGGAATTTCGTCTTTGCGTCGACTTGCTGCATTTGAATAGTTTCTTTCGGTTCATTCACCAGTGCACCAGCCAGTTCAGCATGATTTTTCGTTCGCTTTTTTTTTAATCTAATAATTGTAGCGATATTTATTCACTTTAAAGAAAGTTATCACAAAATTCGAAGCACTGCTATTTTAAATATTGGAAAATGTATCTGTTATAATAATGGATGAAGTTCAGCTATAACTGAAGTCACAAAAACTGTTGAGGAAAGCGCGACCCGCTCCAAAACTCGAGAGAAGATATGTGACGCTGGGAAGGAGATTTATAATAAAACTGACAACGGACTTTTCTGGCAACTTTCAGTTCCAGGTTTGAAAGGATCTTGCAAAAACATTCCAGTCGAGAAATAGTGGTCAATGGTTTTTGCATTCTATACAACATTTTTTTTCACAACTACAGCGATGGAATCGAAAACGCCTATTATAGGGACGAAAAAAAACTGGACCATAATTCCGTCCGGCAACCTCCAAATTATTATTCATCAAGTCTTCCTCAACTCAAATCATCGATCAGAATGAGGTCATCGGTTTTTTCAAACGGAATGTTTCGCAGCGCCCGCTCTAATATATAAAATGAATTGAAAAATCTTACCATCAATATTACAAAGTCTAACAATGGAACTGATGAAAGTATATATTGGAAAAATGAAAGTTATCGGGTTACGACAGAAAATATCCGAAATATTCTGTTATTTACGGAACATTGGGGGTTTGTTCTCCCAGGATTTTGAATTATAGCTGAAATATCAGACATTTTTTGATGTTACGGCTACGAAAATCTCTATTCAATAGAAGATTTCAAAAATACTGTTCAAAAGTCTTTATCTTGTGGTGGATAGATCTGTTCTTCGTAGTTTTCTGGGTTTATAACCTACCACAATCTGGATAAATATTGGAATCTTTACAAGAGTGAAGAAGAGTAGTCAGCAACTTCTCGTATAACTCAAATTTGTCTTTAAAAAATTTCAAGAACTAATACGTCAGATCTCAAATTTTTGAGAAATAAATGTCAACGAAAATTGTCAATAAGAAATATTTGAAGTTGAATACAAATTTGTGAATACGTTCTGAGGATATTGTAGGTTCAACAAATTAATGAAATGATAGCAGCATTCAGAAAAAATATTTTCTTCCTCAAGCGGGGTTCGAACCCACGTCTTCCATTCTCTGAAGTAATTCGTCTTAAATTCTAGTGTTAGTTGTTATTATTCAATCGATAACCTTCGGCGGTTTTCGACTGACGGAGGTGTTAGATGGAAAGGATTGTCTAATTTGTCTGAATGTCGCTATCATTTCATCAATTTGTTAATCATTCAGACACTAATACTTCTTTCGTTTCTATTTCCGGCTTGGAATCAACTGGTTGGTACATACACCTGATACCCGTTGAAGTCGACAATATATCGACGACACATTTTGTGAAAGGTACATTGAGTACTACAACCATTTGATAATTGTTGTTGTTCTGGAATTATTCGTTTCGTTAACCAGCTGACGAACGTAAAACCTCAGAAGCCGAAACTAAATGAATGAGTATTCTTCCCATCTGACACCTACGTCAGTCGAAAACCGCCGAAGGTTCTCGATTGAATAATAACTAATACTAAAATTTGAGAAGAATAACTTCCGAAATATGCGATGGAGAACTCAGTGTCCTCGATAGCTCACTGGCGTAGACATTATAACTAATGGACTGGCCCTAAGAGAGAGAGGACTGCGTAATGAGTAAGATAGAACACTTCAAGTATAACCTCAACTATTCCCTCAATTAGGTATTCCAGATAGTTTTCAACATATTTTTGAATGACGAAATGAACCAATACGGCGGCATCTTCCCCCAAGAAACCTTCGTTTGTTTTTTCAAAAGCCTGTGATTCCCATAGTAAAACTGGTGTTTGCCACACAGGCATCACGTGATATGAAATGTCTAATACAGCAGAGAAAGTAGACAACATTAATTTTTATGACAATCTCATGACGAAACCCAAAACATTGGCGTTATATTAGTATTTTCAAAAATCTGTCACATGTCAATCTTTGTTAGAATTTTTGTTGATATAACCTCATTTGAAATCATCTGATATTGTTATTTCTTTTTAGATATTGAGAATGAAAATTGAAAGACTGGGTGCTTCTGGAACATTATACATTGTGTAAAATCATCTAAAAACTAAATACTCCACTGAATTGATTTAGCTTACGATGAGACGCCACTGAATAAGATATATATGGATTTCAACGTTGAAAGATTATTTAGGATAATATGAGAAAAACATTTAATTTCTACCCACCTTTCATGTGGTAAACTATTGTCTTCACTGACAATAGGGTCAGACGATTCATACAATTCTTCTCTCTCTCACAGAGAATCCATAGATGTTTTCATTTGTATTTGCCATCAATGATTTAATATAAAAGCCTTCAAATCACATTCAGTGAAAGTGATAGAAAAATGGCATCATTTGTATACATTCATAAACTGTTTTCAAAAACAGTCCAAAGTGAGGAGGAAACATATATACCTTGAATTTTATCAGTGAAGGATTGGAAACGAAGTGATCCCTCTCTCTCTCTATGTTATTGGCCTTTGCTTCCTCCAAGGCGCATTCAGCCATGAAGTGATCCCTATTTCGAACCATTGAACCAAGACATTGTTTCTATCACTTCCAGTGTAATAGCATATTTTTTTAAAAAACGAGAAACTTTGTCATTCATTCTCAAGTTTTCGGAAAAAGTATATTTTCTCCGGATTACAGTTTAGTGTTACAGACGGAAATAAAAACATTAAAAAGTAGCAGTTGACAGTGATAGGTTGTTACCGGTACATTTCCACGTTACATATGCATTTTTTGAAATGCATTCGATTGGCTGTCACGACTGTCAGAATCTCACTAGCTAAATAATAAACAGAGCCCAAATTCTATTTCACGAATTGGATTATCGAATTGTTTAGAATATGCGTATATTTTCGGTACAGCGTATTCTACAGTCACAGTCTGAGCTACTCGACAATCGAATTCGTGAAATAGTATCTGGGGGCAGTACTACAAAACTCGCTTGCACATTTCTGTCTAGTGGAAATCAAGCTTCATATTATACATGACGGAACGCCATCTATAAAAGCGATCTGAAGTTTTTACGATCTCAGAAATCATGCAATCAGTTTTCGCCAAGTTTATCCCAAAATTATACAGGTATGAGTCGATACACGAGTGTTTCTAGACATCTTACCAAAACAGTTACAGCTGTTAACTTTCAGTGCATTTTTACAATATAAATGTTGGATATATAACAGTAATAGAACAGAAAACTTTTTCAATTCCATTTTGCTTCTAGTGTCGCAGCTTTTTCGCGGTAGATCTGTTCTTCAACCCTGCTACCACTCCATCAATGTATCATTCTTTTGTACCTGCAAATATTCACGTTTTATTGTTTTTTTTTAATTCACATTATCTTTTCAAATCTTTAAGGTCATACATTCCATTGAAATATCAAAATGAATTTATTCAACTGAGTTTCAATTATATCTCACCTCAGATTTATCTAAGATGAAAATTATGTTTGAGTTCTACTCTGCTTCTGTCAACAACGGAAAATGATCTACAGCTACCCCAATTCGTACCTGGCCTAAAATGATTCTGCTCTGCTCTACCTTTAGCATCATTCAGAATAAAATTGGTTTTCCCTTTGAACAGACAGTATAATTCATTTTTCTGAATGGATTCTCATTTCTGTCAACTCAATTTAGATTTATGCCTCATTGGAACACATGCAAGGGACCTCGTTAGGTCTGAGTTTGACGTAGGGAGGCATCATTTCCATTTCAACTTGGTAATCTGGTAAGGGTTCTTACAATGAGTCTGATGATTGAACAGTATTTGAAACTTATCATGTCTATACATCCTCCTCATCTTCCTCCCATGCAATTTCAATGTTGACTGTAAGCTGGAGCACAATCTCTTAAATTGTATAACTATCGATTTACAGGATATTGTTTCATTCATTTTTTTTTCTCATGCATAGATACCGCACATTCTGAATAGGCAAAAATGCTGGAACATAAAAGTTTTGATTTGTACTGCCCCCAGTGCTTGAATTATTTTATCGATGAATCTGATGGTTAAACATTATTTGAAACTTATAAGGCCTATACTTCCTCCTCATCTTCCTCCCAAACAATTTCGATGTTGAATGTAATCTACATACATCTGAACATACGAAGCTTGAAAAACAAGTACGATGAACTAAGTCTGTTTCTGAAATCTTCGAACTTTCCTGAAGTAGTGTGTATTTCCGAAACATGGTTGAAACTTGAAGAAATTCAACATTCTAAATTATCTAATTATAAACTGACAGATTATTACTGTAGATCTCGAAATCGGGGAGGAGGTACTGCAATTTTCATTTTAGACCACCTGGACTATAAAGTGCGAAATATTCAGACAGTAGGAAAAATCGAAAAAACATTCGAATATTCTAGTATTGATATATGTCTCGATGGTATTTTGAAGGTGAATGTGACATGCTTCTATAGGTCTCCTGAAGCTGATGTACACTATATGAATGACAATATGATCAAATTTCTCAATAGTTTTTGTACATTCAATGGTCCCATATTCATATGTGGGGATTTCAACATGGATTTTATGAGAGATGATGGATGCACTGGTGACCTTGTTGATGTTTTTTTGTGCTATGGTTTGAGAAAATGTATTCATGGCTTTATCCGAATACAAGGACAATCAAAGTCTTGTATAGACAATATTTTCAGCAATGTAGATGTAAGTACTCTAAACCCAAATATCTTGTATGCGGATTTATCTGATCATTTCGCCCAGCTGGTTGAATTAAATTATGATGTGAGATTTGATGAAAGTGATGTTTCTCCAAGAGGAGCCTTTGGCTCTGAAAATAATAAATTAGATTTCAAACAGATCCTATCAGTTACCCCATTCGAAACCATTTCCTCCTTTTCCGAATTTTTCACTGAATTCAAAACTATTATAGATTCAACTTTTCCCGTAACTGTGGTAAGAAAAACAAAAAATTATTCTAGGAAAGGATGGATAACTCAAGAAATTATAAATCAAGGCAATGTGTTACGTGACATGCATAGAGAAATAAAACTGGGAGCGAACTACGGTCTGAGAACAGAATATAATAAACTTAAAAAAATTCACAAGAAATCGATCATAAAAACAAAGAAATCTTACAATGACAGTTTATATAAATGCTCAAATAATAAATCTAATACAACGTGGTATATAATAAACAATGAAATACAGCGAAATAAGATACAAAATGATCAATTTTTCTACACTGATGACGATGGCACGACCATAACAAATTTGCAAGAGGCATCAACAAAATTCAATGAGTTCTTCATAGAATCCGTACAAAGGATTATTGATAATTCCAACATTCACAATGATTACAGTTATATTTCTCGTAATGCCACATCTATGTTCTTAACCCCTTATACGCAGGAAGAAATGCGAGACATTATAATATCGGTTACCAATAAAAAATCAGCAGGTTACGATGGAATTCCCTGCTCACTTCTTCGTGAGGCCATTGATTTTGTGCTACCTACCTTGACCACTCTTGTGAATATGTCTTTTCTGGATGGTAAATTTCCCGAGGAGTTGAAGGTATCCTTAATTGTGCCAATTCCGAAAAAAGGGGATAGCCATTCAATTTCAAATCATAGACCAATTGCTCTGCTCTCAGTTTTTTCTCAAGTATTCGAAAAGGCATTCTTCAAGCGCTTTAGTGCCTTCTTGGAGAATCAAAACATCTTATCAAGTGCCTAGTATGGCTTCAGGAAAAAATGTTCTACCCAAGAAGCGATAAATAGATTATATACTTATATTGTTAAATCTCTTGACAGCAGAGAAATGTGTGCAGGTATATTCTATGATTTCAGCAAAGCCTTTGATACGATCAATCATGATCTTCTCTTAGAAAAATTAGAACGCTATGATGTCCGAGGTAAACCACTGGAATGGATAAAGTCATACCTAATTGATAGACAACAATATGTTTCCCTGCGGAAAAATAACAAGACATACTCATCTGCGTTAAAACCCATACTTACTGGAGTTCCCCAAGGAAGTATTTTGGGGCCACTCCTATTCATTGTCTTCATTAATGACATTGTGGATCATACAGACTGTGATTTGGCTACTCTATTCGCTGATGACTACTCTGTAGCCATCAGCTCAAAAAACCTTAATACATTGAATACCATCCTCAATACATGTAACAAATCACTGTCTGAATGGTCGAAGCTCAATGGACTTGTTCCGAATTCGTCCAAAACTCAACTCATGTTATTTTCTACTACAAAGAGAAATTATTGCAATCTCCGTGTCACAATGAATAATGTTCATCTCGAGCAACGCTCATGTGCGAAATTTCTAGGAATATCTTTGGATGAAAACTTGTCGTGAGGTGATCAGATAATTGCTGTGAAGAACAAACTTTCAAAACATAATTACGCACTCTACCAGCTAAGAAAATCAGTGCATCTCCATATTCTCAAAACATATTATTTTCCATTCGTTCACTCATCTCTAAATTACGGAATTCTTTGTTGGGGAAACTCAACAAAAATCCAAGAAATATTTATTCAACAGAAAAAAATTATCAGGTGCATCACCTTCTCTAGACCGGGTGACTCATGTCGCAATCTTTTCCGGAGTTTGGGCATTCTTACTGTCTATTCACTATACATTTTCATTTCTGTGGTCTATGTTCACAAAAATATTTCACATTTTTCGAGATGTAATGATGTGAATCGTTATACCACCAGACAGGCAAACGATCTTTTTATTCCCACTCACAGGCTTGCAAAAACTGCCAACAGTTCCTATATAATACCGTTGAAACTATATAACAGTCTAGAATCATCAATAAAACGAGAGACAGATATAAAAAAATTTAAGAACACAATCAAAAAAATCTTAATCGAGAACGCATTTTATAGTTTAGATGAATTTTTCAATTATGCTGTTAACTAAGATCTTTTTAACTACATTTGTGAAAATTGTTTTTTTTTTCATGATCTGTTTTGTACTTTTGTTATTTTATCTATAGATGTGTGTTTATATACTACACTGATGCTCAATATTTTTACCATTTTCACATAAATGTACATTTATCAAGGAAGTAAATAAATAAATCTGGAGATTAGCTCTGAAATTGTATGATGATCGAATTACTGGATATGGGTTCATACATTTATTTTCAATAACAGTCTCTCTGTGCGTACAGACCGCACATTCTGAATCAATAAATTCTGGAACAAAGAAGTTTTAATTTGTACTGCCACCATTGTTTGAATTATTTTATTGATGAATCTAATGGTTGAATATTATTTGAAGCTTATAACGCTTATACTTCCTCATTATCTTCCTTCCAAGCGATGTCGATGTTGACTGTGAACTGGAGTATTAGCTCTAAATTTGTATGGCTATCGATTCACTGGATATGGGTTCATATATTTCTTTTCAAAAACAGCCTTGCTGTGCGTACAGACGCACATTCTGAATCAATGAGTTCTGAAACAGAGAAGTTAAAATTTGCACTGCCACCAGCGCTTGAATTATTTTATCGATGACTCTGATGGTTGAACATTTTCGAAATTTATAACGTCTATATTTTCTCATCATCTTCCTCTCAAGCAATTTCGATGTTGACTGTAAAATTGCTCTAAAATTGTATAACTATCGATTTACTGGTTATGGATTCAATAGCCACTCTGTGCGAACAGACCGTACCTTCTGAATCAATAAATTCCGGAACATAGAAGTTTTAATTTTTTCTGCCACCAGTGCTTTAATTATTTTTTCGATTTACCTGTGGTTAAACGTTTTTGTTATAACTCTTTGTCACAACAAAATACAATACGATCACTTAAACTGCTCCGCTAACTTTTCAACAACGCTCTATACTAAACACTCTGATAAACTCTCTCTTATACAAACTCTCTTTTATACAAATTCTGTTATGAGAATTAACTCTGCTCCACTTACCTCTCACAAACTCTCACCACTCAGCTCTCAAAATCTGTCCGTCTGAATAACTAACTCTTCTCTGAATAAAAACTTCTGTCTCAATAACTAACTCTGCTCTGAATATAAACTTGTTTCCGCCGCGATGTACCGCTGCTTATATATCTGCGTACACCCATGGAGAATCCTCGATGAGGTGTCTCGAATTCTCCAAGCGAAATACGGGTTCCTGGAAAAATGACGTCGCTGTTCGACCCCTGTGTTTACGATCTCGCCAGGGCCGGCGCTAGGACATTCATTACATTATCCCCCTCTCAATTTTGATCGCCCCGATCAAACAATATCTTGTTATTCCCATTGTAATATTTCAGTCTCTCTAGGTGTACGACTTTCATCTTTGGCCTACGTTGAACCCTGTACACCACATCCTTCATCCTGCGACGAGGGTTGTACAACCACACTCGATCTCCTTCTTGAAATCCGCCAGTATTGGCCTTCCGATAGTGCCGCGCCTTCCTCCTGTCAATACGCTCTGGCATCTCTTGTTGTTTACTGAATGGAACTCTCCTTGATCGTTGTTGAATCGATTGGACTTGGCCAATGTTGACTTTCTGTTTGACCAAGTCAGCCCTTTCAGTTGCTTTCATCTCGGAGATGCCACGTTTACTTGTAATACGACACCTGGCAGCTCTCAGAGGGATGGCTTTTTTGTCTTCACCCGGGTTCGTGCGAAAACCGATGGCTGGACGCTACATTCGGGGACTTTAGTCACTGTAACGCGAACTACTTTCTTCTTCGATGGTGCAGGAATTCTCGCAGTTTTCAATAATCGCAATTTCGCAGGTATCTTCCTTTCTGCTGGAGTTGTAATGACAAATTTTTCTCCTCCAAACTTCATAATCTTCTTTTTGTTGTCGAATGAAAATCCATAGTCACCGATCAAGTCCATTCCGAGAATAAATTTATCTTCTATATCTGCGACGTAAACTGTATCTGTGATGGTGAGTCACCCAAGAATCAACTTTCAGCCTCTCCTCGAATAGGTGCGTTTTCACCAGTGACTGTCCGAATCACGACGTTGGATGAAATAGGCTTCGCGTTTCCAGGCCGAAGGATGTCGCTGCGTACCAAGGAAACTGCAGCACCGGTGTCTATGGTGCATATGACATCCATTTTATTCAATCTCTCTGGAATGGTGAGGCTCTCAGATGTTCTTTCAGCCTGTTAACACAGATGACCCTCGGTGACCTTGACCTCGCAGGTGATTGCGAACTTGGCGGCGTCCTGGCAGGTGAGTTGGATTTTGGTGGCATTCTCACCTAGTAATCTTTCATGTATTGTCCTGATCTTTCACATCTATAAACATTTTCTCTGTGGAATTCTCTCTCTGCAGTCTTTTATAAAGTGCCCCGGTTTTTTACATATATGGCAAATTCTCTGCAGCATTTTCACCCATTAGTCTTTTATAAGATGTCCCGGTTTTCCACATGTATAGCACGTCCTCTTCTTCCGAGTGCTCATTCTACTTATCATAAATTTGATCTCCTCCAGAACTTTCTCGAATGAACCATTCGTTGCACCCGATCTATGTTCGGGATCGTCAATTGCTTCCGCTCGCATTTTCGGCCTTGAGGTGTGAAGGCCGCCTTCACTTCTAGCGAATGTACCAAGGCATCGCTAATCCTTTTGAAACTTGTCAGTCGTAAAATTCTCTGCATCTTCTGGTTTCTCAGTCCATCTATAAATATCTGCACCGCTAGCTGCTCCTTGAAATCTCCAGGTGCTTCTGGGTACGCCAGCTGAATAAGGCGTCTCACATCTGCTTCAAATTCCTGTAGACTCTCACCGGATTTGTGTGTGCGTGTTTTCATTTGGGCCCGGAATAGCTATTCGCGATGTTGCTCGCCATACCGCAACTGAAATGCAAAAATCTGATCCTGGTATTCATTTTGTTGTTCTATGAGTATCGTCTGCAATATACCCAAAGCTGACTCTCTCAAAGCTACTATGAGTGCCGTTGCTCTTTCTTCTTTGCCCCATCCATTGGTTTCTGCCGCAGCCTCAAATTGTCGACGATTGACTAAGACGACTGACCATCAAAAGTCTGTGGTTTTACGGAAATGCCAGATGTGGCAACCCTGTCTCGGCGATCCTGGTTCTTGAGAAGAGCTATCTGATTTTCTAGTCCTTTCACATCTTCACGCACTGTATCCACTTTATCATTGACCACATCGATTTTCTTGGCGTCTCTCTTCAGTTCTTTCTTTAGGTCTTCTTTCAGTTCCTCTTTCAGATCTACTCTTAGTTCTCCTTTACGTTCTTTCATTCGTACTTCGGTTTTATGTAACACATGCTCGAAGAGCTTGTCCTGATTTTCTAGAACTTTCTGGGAGTCTGCTTTTAGTTGTTTTTCTATTTGCTCTAATTCATTCCATTGTTTTTCTAGAATTTTCTGGAGATCTTCTCGTTCTTTTCTCTGTTCTACAAACATTTTCTGGAGCGCTTCATCCCGTTCTTTCTTTTCATTTTCTCGTTCTAATTCTCGTCCTTTCTTTTCATTATCGAGAATTTTCTTGGGTCGTTCTTTACGTTCTTCCTTTTCATTTTCTCGTTCTGATTCTCGTTCTTTCTTTTCATTTTCGAGAATTTTTTGAAACTCCAAACAGCACTAAACTACTTTTATTGCTACTCTTTGTCACCACACAATACAATACGATCATTTAAACTGCTCCGCTAACTTTTCAACGCTCTATACTAAACACTCTCTAATAAAAACTCTCTGTTATACAAATTCTGTTATGCGAATAAACTCTGTTCTACTTAGCTCTCAATAACTCTCGCCACTCAGCTCTGAAATACTGTCCGTCTGAATAACTAACTCTCCTGTGAATAAAAACTTCTGTCTGAATAACTAACTCTTCTCTGAATACAAACTTGTCTCCGCCGCGATGTACCGCCGCTTATATATCTGCTTGCACCCATGGAGAATCCTCGAGAGAAGCCTCGATGAGGTGTCTCGAATTCTCCAAGCGAAATACGGGTTCCTGGAAAAATGACGTCGCTGTTCGACCCCTGTGTTTACGATCTCGTCAAGGCCGGCGCTAGGACATTCGTAACACTATCGATTCACTGGATATGGGTTCATACATTTCTTTTCAATAACAGTTTCTCTGTGCGAACAGAGCGTATATCTTGAATCAATAACTTCTGGAATATAGAAATTTTAATTTGTTCTTGCTTGTATTATTTTATCGATGATTCTGATGGTTGAAAATATGTGTTCATACGTTTCTTTTCAATAACAGCCTAGCCTCTCTGTGTACATTCTGAATCAATAAATTCGGGAACATAGAAGTCTAAATTGTACTTCCACCAGTGCTTGATTTATTTTGTCTATGAATCTGGTGGCTAAACATTATTTGAAACTTATAACGCCTATACTTTCTCTTCATCTTCCTTTCAAGCAATTTCGATGTTGACTGTGGGGTAATAACTCTAAAAGTGAATTACTATCGAAAAACTGGATATGGGTCCATACATTTTTTCAATAACATTTTTGTGCGAACAGAGCGAACATTTTAAATCGATAAATTTTGGAACATATGAGTTTAAATTTTCACTGCCACCAGTTCTTGAACTATTTTGTCGATAAATCTGATGGCTGAACATTATTTGAAACGTATAACGCCTAAACTTCCTCATCAGCTTCCTCCCAAGCGACGTCGATGTTGACTGTAAACTGGAGTATTAGCTCTAAAATTGTATGACTATCGATTCACAGAATATGGGTTCAATCATTTCTTTTCAATAAGAGCCTCTCTGAGGTAAACTGATGGTGTCAATATCATAGTGTTTCCATGGAAATGAAATATGAAATAATCAATACATCACATAAGTAGAGGTAGAAATTCAATTTCTTATTCGGTACAACAGTCGAATTTTCTTGTGTTGAAATTATGTTTTTTCAATATTAAATCATCGTTTTTTCCATCTCAGAAAAAAAATGTGTATTATACACGGGAAAAATATTAGATTCCAGCTCTCGGTTCTAATAATTTTTTCCCTCGTATAATTTCTCTAGCCGAAAAATAACCTCCTAAAAAATTTGCATGTTATTAAGAAACACCCTGTGTTACAGTCGACAGTCGAATGACGTGGTGATATTTCAATAATATATCTATTTTAGGTTCAATTTTTTTTTGTAACACCGGCCCTTAGTGTCTCATGCTAATATTTGGTGGAGTTGCCTTTTACAGATCCTTCGCCAGAACTAGACCTTTTTTTTGGTATGTAATATCGACAATTGAGTCGACAGATCACATCGAGGCCGTTTCAGGAAGATTAACATACAACTGATTCTTGTTATAATAAACCGAACACAACTTTTTACCGGTTGGTGGTCGAGCGGGATTATGTACTGTATTCACTATGCCACTGTCGGTTCTCTGGCGGGTTCGATTTCAAATCAGGGAAGAAATTCAAATGCCTCGCTCCATATAACAGGTAATATTTGATTGCCTAGACACCAATTGTGTAGGTGAGGACTGCGAATGCGTCATCCATCAGTCTAACTACCGATCAATGGTAGGTAAAGTAGTACTGGCAACATATCGTTACAAAGACCACTTGTCATTTTTTGACGAACATTTACGATATAAAACATTTTATTTCAAACTAGTTCTATTTCTGAATTTTACCGTTTTATTATTATTATATTTGAATCATATATGCAACTAGTATAACATAAGTATCTCAAAGAAATAGTTGGAGTTGCTGTTTATAGAATTTTGCTATTTTGTTGTGACTATACCGAGCGGGAATTTACGCGTTAGAAAGTTAGGACTCATTGATGCATTGCTCGCACAAGTTTCGACTTCTTAGGGCTTCTTAGGTCTTTGTGCTTGCTTTCGCTACCCCGAAGAAGGGTTCTGGGCCGATCATAGCCTTAGATGCGCCTTCACGGGCTAGAGCATCGGCCTCCTCGTTGCCCTTGTGACCCTCATGTCCGGCTACCCATGCTAAAGTAACCCCATTTTGGGTACTTAGCTCTTTGAGCGCGCTCAGACAGCTTCCCACCCAAAGATCGGATGCTTTTATAAAAATATATTTGCACAACAGTAATGAACAACTCCATATAACATTCATTCACATCCCTGGGACCCATTCGGAGAGATACCTTGGTGAAAAGTTCAACAGTGGTTTAGGAGTACTTTTTTTTTCTAGGACCTAGGATAACCCGAAATCAGCAACATTGCTAGATTTTCCTATATTACGTTTGAACGCAATTCACGAATAACTTTGCTCTGAAGTGATACGTCCTTTGGTGTTAAATAAGGCTCTAATCTTCGCCCCTTGTTAACATTTACAAAAAAAGCAACGATTGCTACGGTCGCTATATTGACTGAGAATTGTTTTTTTTACGGTATGTAAAAATAATAACAATGAAAAATGAATTAACAACTAACGGTTTTGAACTTTCGAAAAATGTCTAGGTGGTAGTAGACCAGGGCCGAAGCCTTCAAAAATGGTAAAAAATTAAAAAAAAAACAGTAGGATGAAACCCATTAGAAAAAGAGGAGAATATGATCAAAATGAAAAGAAAAATAAATTACGATCGGGAAGTGGGAGGGGGTGAGTTTTTAGGGGTAGAAAATGGTTTATCTCGATTTCCGGCAAAACTACAAGTCCTATGGCAAAGAGTTATATAGCAAAGTTGTAGGTAATAAAAAGATCTACAACTTTTGTATTTGCAATTTTTCACATAACCTCAAAATTTTGGTGAAAATTCAAAAACAACAAGTTTTTGTTTTTTTAATTATATCTTTTTCAAAAAAAAAAATCTTTTACGAAATTTGGTGAAAACTTACCTTATCATATCCCAAGTACACTGTAATTTATTTGATTCAAAATATTAATTTTTTCATCTTATTTTAACTTAATACCAAAAAAGCACCCTAATTTTCAATTTCTTGAAAAAAAATATAATGAATAACGTAATCAGAATTAAGTATCTAAATTCAATAGTACGATTTACATGTATAATTTTGTATGAGATTCTCTATGACATGAATGTAATTTGAATTGAATAAATGAACTTTTTTAATGAAAAAAATTGCGGCAATCACATTTTTTTTGATGAAATTGTAAATAGTGATTAAAATTTTTTTTTCGAATTTGAGTTTTTTTCAATTTTTTGCATTTTCTGAGAGCATTTCCTATAGTAATGGATTTTTTTACACCATCAGAAAGTAGATATTTCAACGAACAAAAAGCTCCCAAACTTTTTGAAAAAAGCTGATATTTTGACGTCAGAATTTTCGATTGAAAATTAGGATGCTTTTTTGATATTAAGTTAAAATAAGACGAAAAAATAAATATTTTTAATCAAATAAATTACAGTGTATTTGGGACATAATAAGGTAAGTTTTCACCAAATTTCGTAGAGAAATTTTTTTGAAAAAGATATAAGTAAATAAAAAACCAAAAACTTGGTTTTTTGAATTTTTCACCTAAATTTTGAGGTTATGTGAAAAAATTGCGGGTACAAAAGTTGTAGATCTTTTTATTACCTACAACTTTGCAATATAACTTTTTTCCATAGGACTTGTAGTTTTGCCGGAAATCAAGATAAACCATTTTTTACCCTTAAAAACTCACCCCCTCACACTTCCCGAACTCGGATCGACCATAATTTATTTTTCCTTTCATTCTGATCATATTCCCCTCCTTCTCTAATGGGTTTCATCCCACTGTATTTTTTGTTGGTTTCAAAAATTATCGGCCCTGGTCTATAGAGATTAGTTGAGGTCTTGAGGTACGGGCTAAAATGACAATGCAATATCAATTTCCATTCTCAATAGGTATAAAACACACGTGATGTTCAGATTTTTGATTTTTGTATTCAAATGTTATAAAAACGGGTGCCAATTGTCTGAATCAGTATTCTTCTAATATTTCTTCTACTTATACTGTGGTAATAGCAAGAATATTGTATTATAACCGACAACTTCCTGACATTTATTTCATTTCTCTTCATATGAATTTCTTCTTCACAAAAAAATCTAAATTTATTGCAAATTCCACCGCACGTCACCATTGTGATAATTGAGGGGCTATTATTTATTCAAAGACAGCTGTCACCAGACATGGATTTCCCAAATCAACTTTTGGATGATGAAGGCTATTCCGAAATAAGGTTGGATACGGCGTCTTGCATGGAGAGGAGGTCTTTTGTGATAAGCTTAGGAATTTCTGCTTTCTGATATTCTGAAATAGGGCGACTCTTTGGAAATGAAAAATGGTGTATCGTAGTAAATATTTGATAGAATAAAATAGTGTTTATAAAAATATGTATGTAATTTAACAGAATTTTCCAACAAAAAAATTCAACTTTTTTTTTTCACAGTCGTGGATACAGTTTAGTATTCTACCCACGTATAATGACTATTATTCTTTCGGTGATTCAAATTTCATCTCGTGAATAATAGCTATCATTAAACGCTCGATGATTAATATAGCACTGTACAAGCAACAAAAAAGTAGGAACTGAACAAAAAAACTGTTAGAAAATATGGGTGAAGCAATATTCAATGAAACAAGTTTTGATTCTGGAGTCAACCATTGATCCAAATGAAAAAAACTGAAAAGAAGTGTAAGTACAAAAGTGAAATAAATAAATTCGATAAAAAAAAATATCAAACAAGCTGTCAAAAATATGTGGTTCAGAACACAAGCGTCCAATTTATCTGAATACATTACGCTTATGCATTGCCCTACCGACTTAATATATATTACTGGCCGCCATAATCCTATGGAAATAAGTAAAGGTTCTTTAAACGCTAAGTGGATTCCGGAATATGTGATTAGGGCCAGTTGCACCGCTTCAATTCAGCAGAGATTCAACTAAGCTTTGCTCAATCTTTAATGAACAAGGAAGCTGATTGGCAAATCCATAGCAACAAAGCCTGGCTCAGATAAAGCACAACTTAAGAAAAGCGGTGCAACTGCCCGTAATACTTTTGAATAAATAAATCCAGTATAGAGCACTTCCAAAGATGGCTGACTCTTGTATTGTTTTCCTACAATATGAATATGAAATGAAAGTGCTTGCTTAAGAAAGTTTTTTGCTTTCAATTTGTGACGAAACGATTGCCAATTCGATATAGAATATTACAATATCTCAATTTTTCTAGTAAAACTTTCTATCAATGCTTACCGTTCTCTGAGTACCTACAAAAATGAAAATAAAAATTGGCTATGAGTTCTAAAATAATCATTGTTTCTTTATGAAACTATATATGCCATCTCATTGGATTGAGCTCGATTTTTTATAATCCACCAGAGGATTGAAATTCTGTGTTTTTTCCTCTTCAACTCATTATGAAGGTTTACATTTGTTTTCACAATAGTATTTCCAATAGGTCTGGATCAGATATTTTGATAACATATCTGCTGTGGTGGATACAAGAAAAACCGACATTGAGGATTTTCTTTCAGTACTAAAACCACTAGGTACAGGTGCCCATAAAACACAGTAGAAAAAGAACTACAGTTGTCATTTCTGGATGTATCGATCATTAGGTATGGTATTGAATTTGACATATAAAGAAAATAATCGAATATTTTGAGGCATATCCCGGAAAGCTCTCTTCACATTCCACTACATAAAATGGTAGCATTACAATTTTTTGTTCTTATGTTTTTGATATTTCAAAGAATAATAGGGGAAACAATGAGAAGAGAGTGATTAAGCATATAGTTGATGTGAACGGTTACAACTAAGGTAATGCAGAGATGTGAATTTAGGAAAAAAAATTCAGATAATCATCGACTTTTCCTTATATGTATATTAATTTCAAATTCAAGTCATATGATAGATGACTTTCTGAGTTTTGAGAACCTATGATTTTTTTATTTTTATAGAGATATTTATAAAGACCCTTTTTTATTGGGCTAGCCTGCTTTATTTGATGGACAAAAACTGTACAATTAATAATCAAGAACTTCGAAACAGAGAAATGAGGATCAGTCTGCAATGCAATATATACGTTTCAACTGATCTGATGTTGGGAACTTTAAACGGGCAAATCGTTAGTAAATGCCTTTTTTCCAGGACAGTGGTGTTCATTTATAAAATAACAAAGTTACTCATAATGGTTGAATCCGCACTTGTCCTATATAAGAAAAGCTAACAATTTCCATATAGTTCAATGAACATATTATTTTTCAAGGGCTCCAATGATTTCGAAAAGATCCTTGATGAAGTTAAATATTTGACGTCTGCATGGGCGGGGATGAGTAAAGAATGTCTGTACAATCAAAATCGGTCATTCATCCAGATCACACGAACGATGCAGGTGCCTGATCTCAAATACGTGACGGAAACTCGACTAAACCGACTCGCCGTCTATCATATAACAAAAAATAAATTGAACACCATATAATCGGTGATTTATTGAGGTTTGTTTTATTGAGCATTTATCAACACACATTGATTGTGTGGATACCTGATCAACTTACTCTATTGTGCTGTCCGTATTATTTTGTTCCAAATAAAAATCTTAGCATTATTGTGTGATAAATTTGCTGAATACTATTAGGATCAGAAATTCAGTGACATCTTTATTTCCAGGGTTATTCGGACATGCCTGTAGATGAAAGAGTTGCTAGGAGCGTAGCTTTAGAGCAAGCGTATGTACACGACGTTTACGAACAATTCAACGACAACCCGAGGAGTAAACCTTGGCCAAAGATCGTCGAGTTTTTGAACGAGTTGGAACCAGGATCTCTTGTTTGTGATGTTGGTGAGTTCTGGACCTATTCATCAACGCTGCATATATTTCAGATTTTTAATTCGAAAAGATGGAGATAGGGTTCTATGAAAATTCACTTCAATTCTATTTTACATTCGCGACATTTCTATACCAATTTTTTTCAGAGTTTTGACACGCACAATAATATTTCCAATTTTCTGTTAGTCGCCGTTAGCGAGCAAAAGGCTTCTTCAGATGACTATATTTCACGTTTACTATTATACTGTAGAGAAATCGAAATACATCAAACGCAGTTACATAATGTAAGTGAGCAGCGATCACGAAAACGCCTCTAGTTAACGATCCGGAATTACAGTGGGATAATTTTTGAGTTCGGTGATTCTGAAGGCTACTGAGAGCATCCTCGGAATCTGGAGAAATCTTCCCTGTTCCCATGTAGTATATAAGAATGAATTTCATCGGGTGACGGCCGTTTTCAGTATCGAGAACTTAGTGAAGCTTAGTGCAGAAATCTAATAGGGAGTCGAAGACTTTTCAGTAAAGAGGGTTGGATATTTCAGTCACTTGAGAACTTTGGGTATTTTGTAAGGAAAATATAAGTCAGTGCAGTAGTTGTATCTCATAGTGGAGTTAATGAAAATAGTCAGTGTTGTTCGGAGTATTATTCAGATAAAGGAACCCCGAAAAAATCGTAGCACTGGTGTCAGAAGTGGAATATTGGTGAAAAATATTTATGGTGAGTATGAGGATTATATCCTACAATACGATGGAGAACATTTGCGGATTTGGAAAGACGACTAGAGTAGGGAAAACAAAAAGACGAAAATTATGATAGGAGGAAAAATGAGAAGAGGAAAAGCCACAGCAAGATGAAAAGAAAGATTGAGGGAAAGCACTCCAGAAAATTCTCGAAAATGAAGACAATAAACAGGAAGGAACACTTCAGAAAGTTCTCAAAGAACAAAATATATATATAGAAGATGAAAACGAAGAACGAGAAGAAGGGCTTCAGGAAGAACTCCAGATGATTCTAGAGAAACGAAAAATTAATCATAACAAATGAAAAACAACGGAAAGCTGACTTCCAGAAGGTTCTAGCACATCAAGGCGAGTTCTTCGAGCATGTTTTGCATAACACCCGAATGTTAATGGAAGAACTGAAAGAGGCATTGAAGGAAGAACTTGAGAAAAAACTCAAAAGATGAGTATAAAGAGATGTCAAAAGTTAAGTACATACAGTGCGAGAAGAGATGAAAGGACTGGAAGAGTAGATAGCTCTTCTCAAGCACCAGGATCACCCATCGAGATTAGATATTCCCGTGAAACCACTGTCTTCTGATGGACAATCGTTTTGGTACATATATTGCCGACAATTTGCGGCTGCAGCAGTTACTAAACAGCAGTTAAAAAACTACGGCACTAATAGTAGCTTTGAGAGGGTCAGCTCTGGGAATAATGCGAACGATACCCATTTAAAAGAAAAATGAGGACCTGATTTCTGCATTAGCGTTACAGTATGGCGATTAATACGAGAACATCTGTACCGGCATCGAATGAAAACTCACAAACAGAAATCAGGTGAGAGTCTCCAAGAATTCGAAGCAGATGTGAGACGCCCATTTCAGCTGGCTTACCCAGAAGCACCTGGATATTTCATGCGAGAAGCAGCTAGCGGTGCAGATATTTATAGACAGACTAAGAGATCCGGAGATCGAAACACTCTACGACTGACAAAGTTCAAAAGGAGTAGCAATGCCTTGGTATGTTCGCTGGAAGTGGAGGCGGATTTCAACACCTCGAGGCCGAAAGTGCGAGCAGTATTAATAGAATAACCCGAACAACAATCTGGCGTAGCAACTAGTTCATTCGAAAATGTTCTGGAATGAATCAAATCATTGATAAGTGGAATGACCTATCAGTATAAGAGAGCATGCTAGAGACGTATCCGATTCACCTAATGTCAGGAAACTGCCAGGTTCGCAATCACCTGTGAGGACAAGGTCATCGAGGGTCATCCGTGCTTACAGGCTAGGAAGAATAACCGATAGTCACCATATCGTATGCAACATAGACGCCGGTACTGCGGTTCATACTAGAGATGGATTTGATCAGTGAATCTGGGTTTCCATTCAACAATGAAGAGAAGATCACAGAGTTTAGGTGGGAAAAAGTAATCCTTACAACCCCAGCAAAAAGGATGATGTCCGCGAAACTGCGATAAGCGCAAATTAAGGAGAAATTAGTTCGGTAGCATGAGCCCTAGCGAATCAACACAAGCCATCCCTGTAAGAGTTGCCAAGAGTTTTACCACAAGTAGAAGTGACATCTTTGAGTTGACAACAACAGGAAGGAATATCTTGGTCGAAAACAAAATCGACACTGGCCAAGGCCAAGTCCATCCGAATAAGAGTTCCATTCATCAGGCATCGAGAGATGGTACACCGTTTTGAAATGATAAAGGCTTGGCTGTATAACCATCGTCATAGAAAAAGAATCTCTCCCAAATTAAAACCATTTCGGGAAGAAACCTATACAATAGTAAAGATTATGAACGACTCGATCTCGTTTACCATCCGACATTGAAGTGGAATAATTTTTGATTTCGATGATTCTGGAGATGACTGAGAGTATCCTCCGACATCGATTCTGGAATACGGAGGATCTGGAAAAATCTTCCTTGTTCAGATGTGGTATACAAGAATGAATTCCTTCGGGTAACGGTAGTTTCTAGTATTGAACTTAGTGCAGAAAAAAATAGTCTTCATAGTACATAGTTTTTTTTGTGAAGAGTGTTGGATTTTCAGTCAGTTGAGAAGACTAGGTTTTATGTAAGATTATATTATTATTATAGGTCAGTGCAATAAATGTATTTTATAGAGAAGTTAATAAGAATAGATTAGTGTTGTACGGAGTATAGGTAAAAAAACGGAATTATAAGGACAATACCAATTCAAAAAGAATTTTGTTGCTCGATATCGACCGAGTTTCATTCATTATTTCATATTGGTCTTGAGTTGATTTATTTACTGAATTTATATCCCTAGTCTTGTTGCTGAGTGTGAGTGACGAGGAAATATAAATAAATTCAAAATTTGACTCCAATAGAACCTGTGTATATACATTTTTTTTCTAGGGTGTGGTAACGGAAAATATCTCAATGTGAATACGTCCTTATTCAATATAGGAGGAGAGAAGTCCAATAGTTTGAGTGAGGTTGCTAGGGAAAAAGAAAAAGAAGTGAGTACTTTTTTACATTTTTTTTTTTTGTTACTTGTAACTATATCATCCTGCAACAACAAAGGCATTTCTGTCATCTGAACCCAATATACTTTCGATTCAGCATGTCGATTACACTACCTTCCATTTCCTAATAGTCCAAGAGCTGGTAACAGAAACTGCAGGAGTTTCATAATGGAGTCAGTACACCCAGCTGGAACACTTGTAAGATCAGGTAGTGGAAAACTTGTCGAGGGCGCAATTTCTGCATTTTTACCGGCTGCTACTTCTCCATTTTGGCGTAATTAAGAAGACAACACATTTTCAGCTACAAAAAAAACTCTTGTAGATACCCCACTTGGGCAAGAAGTTGTGCTTGCCTATTTTTTCAGACAAACGATAAGACTGATTCATTTGTATCCACACTTAATAACCTTTTTGAAATCTCCATTGAAATTCTCTACATACGAACACTCATTCCATAAATAGATTCCATCTTCATATTCATATTGATTGCTTACGATATATTTCTTATTCGAATTTATTAATGAAATGAATATAAATTTTAGGTGATAGTCCTGGACAACCTAGCCCTTCCTTTCCGCGATGAAAGTCTGGACGCGGTTGTCTCCATAGCAGTCATTCATCACCTAGCTACAACAGAACGTCGTATTTGTGCATTGAGAGAACTTGCCAGGGTGCTCAGGATCGGAGGACGAATAGTCATAACTGTATGGGCAATGGAACAGAGCCATCGCAAGTTCGAGTCTCAGGATGTCTTAGTTCCCTGGCGGAGACCTCGCCACATAAGTAGTCCCTCCTTGGAACTCGCCTCCACGACTACGAACTCCGAGGATGACGGACAACCGGCCTACCACGCATATATGCATGCCTCTGATAGCGATTCATGCAGATCAGTGAGGTAAGAGTTGAATTGGTGAGCACACACGAGAAGGATTTTTCAATGATTCGATCTGGCGCTGACCAACCAGTGATTTATCCTTTCGTCATGAGTCTGTAGCAAATAACAGTTGAATACCAGTAAATATTATTACATGGTACGAATCAAAGAAATAGTAGCCTTTAAGGCCAGTTCGATAAACTCAAGTAAACTGTGGTTCAAATGAACTCGTTTGTTGCTTGCAGAATGAGTTTCAGTAGGATTTCCAATTTTACAAGAAATTACAACAACTCTTGCATTCCAAATGGACTACCCACAATGATTATAGATTTTTAGATTCAGCAGATAATTCAACAAATATTTTTTCAGATGTCTACCTAACCTACCCCTTACTAGTTTTGTGGAATTCAGTACACATCCCCTATGTATCAGACAGAAATTTCCTATATTTAACCTATTTATAATTTCCCATATTTAATCCTTGCCAGTGATATACGTACAGGAACTGCACTGAATTATTCTGAAGAGAAAATTGGTTATTACGCAACGGCTTTTCCTCACATAGAAAATTATTTCTGAAATCACCATTTTTTTTTAAATTTTTTCCTTAAACATACGGTTTTTGCAAAATTTCATTTATTTGCATTTTCCTAAAATAAAAACAAATAATGAAATTTGAAAAGGGTGAAATTATGAAATGAATTGAAGCATACTGCGTTCTATAAAAATCTCTTGAGTCATACCAAAGTATCAGTAATAAATCTCTCAATTCTTCAGCACCTCTTAGTTCAAAAGTGAAGACCGCATGGAAAGTTTTTTCTCAAAATGTAAATAAAATAACATCACAGTACTGGCACAGAATACTTGATTACTATATACAGAAGCGAATCGGTAACCTAACACAATTGTCCCAAAAATATTCGACCCTGTTTGAACTTTGGCAGCTCTATGTCATTGAATTCGCTTCTGTATAGTTGAGTATTC
The DNA here is from genome assembly GCA_032362365.1 of Zygogramma bicolorata. NCBI lineage: Eukaryota > Metazoa > Arthropoda > Insecta > Coleoptera > Chrysomelidae > Zygogramma > Zygogramma bicolorata. The sequence goes on from JAVJAQ010005855.1 coordinate 39,412, forward strand.
TATGGAACTGCGTTAATGAACAAGCAAATACTCAAATACACCAACGTTTCATTTCATATACAGGGTTCTTGGAAGCTGGGTGCTGAGTTTGAACTTCAGAATATTATTTCGACAAAAACAGGTCTCATCTATTTTTTTTAAATTCTTAAGAATTCTGTAAAGTTCAAATCAACTTTATATTCTGAACTACTAAAGAAATATAGGAAAAAATAATGAAAAGAGAGTGCTGTCTTCGTTTGTATGTTCAAAACATTCCTCAGCACCCAAGATACTTAGACGACCCTTACCGACTTAAGCCATTGCCTTCTGAGCAAACTTTTAAGAGAGTTGGATGGGGGAAAAGTGCATGGAAATTATGAATGATCTACGCTTTTATCCTCTCCATCAGGAAACGATAGTCCCAGCATTAAAATACTATATATGAATGAAGATAGGAGATGAATAAGTTATTTACTCAGATATCAGCGAGAAGAGTCTCCAGAGATCATCTAAATTCATTTTCTGAAATCTGGTATTTGAATTGAGGTTTTATACTCATTTTGATATAAAAATCCTGGTGTTATTTGCTATTATCTTACGAGTTTTATTCAAATTAGACTACGACGGCCATCACCAGTATTTCACTTGGCACACAAAAATTTTAAGAAATGTTTGTGCAGCTTCCTCTGTGAGATTTTTCACGATAATGATGAATATATTGAATAACGAAACACGCATCATTGTCTTTCAAATATCTTGCCTCGGTTTACGAAATAGGAACGAACCGAAAAGGCCGTGTTTTCGATTTAATACGTCTTGCAAAACGAATGAGAAAGCTTCCGATGGATCGGGAGCTCTCAGAAACGTTTTGAATACACCATTTTTGAAGTGAGGAGGTGATTTTTCATCATAAAATCGCGCCATACTCTACTTGTTCGAAGCGGATTGTAGTTCGTATCGAGTATACGATATGCATCGAACGTATAACAAGGATTCTGAATTGAAAATGGATATATAGGTAAAGTGAAACCAATATCAAATCCAAGTGAAATTGTAAGTTACTTCTGATTCCACTGATTTATAGAAAACGTGTCGATGAATTTCGATGCCGGAGTAATTCAACAAAGGTAATTGTTTTAGTGGGTTTGGTAGGATGAATTTGTGAAAATCTCCTCGGTATCAATTAGAGAACTAACTTTTTTCCAACAGAATGAGTATGTTTCTATACTACATTCTTTTGGGCATAACTTCTGAATCACTCTACATTTTCTGATAGTTATCATCATGAGAAATTCCAATATGGAAAGCAATATATGTTGTTTCATTTGAAAAAACATATCTTTGATACGTTATCGTTTTAATCTGTACGCTCTGCCCCTGGTAAATAATTTTGAAAGGTTAAATTCATCAATATATATCTAAAACTTTTATATGAACGTTTTTCTATGATTTCTTGTTCTAATGGAAGTTTGATGTGATACACATTGTATACATAATTATACATAATATTCACTGTGCTAGAATCATGTCGGCTCATCATTTCACTTCTACACTATTGATTATCTGCGTGTGTGGTACTTGTGGCATAATATTTTTCATATATTCCTTTTTTTTTCAGAATGAACGGTCCTGTTCGGAAGAAAGGTAAAGGCCGGCAGAAGGGTCGATCAATCGACTCAGGAAAGAACTCTTCACCAAGTAGTTCCAGCTTATCCAGTCCGAACGAAACGTGCTACAGTTTCGTACGAAGAGCTATCCAAAAACTTGCTGGCGGTCGACGAGTAGGAGTCCATCGACCTTGGTTTCTGGAAAGCTGGACCACTTGCGCGAAAGACCCCGAACCAAAAGTATTCATTCCTACATGCTGTGATTGCTGCGATTGTTTAGAGAATGCGTTCGATATTCCCATAGAATTAAGAAGGATAGACGAAGACGAGTTGCCACAAAGAAGGCAAACGTTCCCTTCGTCACAATTGATCAACGAAATATCTCATCTGAAATCTAAAAGTATGACAAACATGAGGACTGTTGAGAATACTGCCACTTTCCTCGATAAACCAGTCGTTCCGGGCGATACTACCGAAGTAAATGACTCAGAAAGTGAGCGTGTAGAAAAAAGTTCACCTAAGAATACCTTGTGTAAGCCAAAACTCGTGAAGCAGAAAAAATCCATTTGCGAAGAGGAACCGGATGAGGAGCACAAAGAAGAAGCCTTAGATCAGCCGACCGATATGAGTAAATTGGCGAGTCTGCCGGAATTCAAATCATCTTTGACCAAATACAATCGCAGTGTTGTTATGAAGCAAAGATCCCTCAACGAAGAGTTAATGTCGACAGACAGATTACAAGAGAAGGAAAAGCTTCGGAAAAATATTCAGAAACAGGCCTCTCTCAATGAAGAGTTGATTTACAACAGATCTTATGCTTTCGAGAACTTCAAGGATTCTGTCCTTTACGTTTCAACTTCCAAGCGCTTCCATCTCATAAAAACTGGCTTCACCAACAAATTGAAGAGCTCTACTACCAATATCGAAAAAGTAACAGGATCTTCGTTGAAAAATGGCGAGTATCTTACTATACTACTATTTCATTCATTTCTTCGAATTAGTCCAATGAGTTGAGAAATAGGTGACTCCGAAAAAGAACTGCCAGATGTGAACTTCTCCACTACCACGTCCAAATACTGGATAATCGATTATTCATTGGGAAAGCATCACATTAACATCCAAAACATTAAAATATACATGTAACAAATTTCCAAAAATTAAACTGGAGTATATCCCTTGGATTTGGGTACCACTATTTGCATTGATTGGCGCAAATTTTTTTCCGGGATGTTTTCAGTTTCACATAAAATTACATCCATTTTGAAATCCCAAATGGAATGCCTAGTGTATTTAAGACTTTTCAGATCCAGCAATTCAGTTTTCATGCGAATTTATTCCGTGGAAAAATTCTTTGAAATGTTTTTTGTCAAAAAAATAAATAAATATTTCTACGAGGAAGCTGTGATCACTGAAAAGCATATGCTATGCCTCTTTTTTTTCCATCAATTATTTGGCTGAGATGCAGGATTTGAATCACAAAATGGCATTTTTTTCGAATTTCCAAAGTTGGTTTCATTTTTCGCGAAATTGAAAATACTACAAATCCACGAGAACAACCAAAATTTCACACCGATATCGAACCGATTGGACGAATGATTCGGTTGCAAAGTGGTCCACGGCGGTGTCTTAGTTAGGGTAGAAAATGTCTGGCTGGCTTGGCACAATAGGTGAGTGTTGCTTGCCTGGATACCATTCCTGGTATGTGTGATCTCTCGATCGTATACACTAACCGACCCGGTGGCACTGTGGGTTTTTCTGGGTGTTCCTACAATTGGGATAGCAAATGTGCTTCCTTATAATCAGTCGGATTCATTTTTAATCGTTGCACTAACTCGTGAATATACGAGCACATGTACACAAAATAAAATTTTGACATTGGCCGTCATCGAAAACTTTCCGAAGCGTAATTGAAGAACACATGCATATGATTTCCACTAGACAGTCAACAAATCCGCTGCATGTATTCCCCTAAACAAAAGCTTCTTCAAGCGTATTATGGTAAGCTATTTTATAGTGAAACACGTGAAGTGGCTCGGGAAATTATCTAGTGAAAATCATACAAAAAGTTGTTCAAATGAGGTTTTCATGCATTTTCATCAAGTATCAGCCGATTCCATAAGTTATCTTTCTGAAGAATAATAAACGACTTTTCCATTCCAGGTTTCGTACGGATGTTTCAGAATTGGAAGAGCTCCGATATCATTTCGCCATCGATCCCAGAAGATGAAACAGTTGACAACGTAAAAACAGCAACATCTGCTATTGAAGAGAAGAAAGAGTATGAAGGCAGCGGAGAAAGAAGATCATCAAAAGAGGACGGTTCAGATTCTTCGAAAGACAGTAGCTTACAAAGCGATACAAGCGTCGATTCAGAAGATTCGTTTGCTTCGGTCATATTCGTCCCTAAATCAGATCCGATGTCTCCACTGAATCTTTCTCCAGGTCCAACCTCGCCCCGTTTGAAAACTAGTTCGGTCCCAAATTCGCCTAGGATCAAACAGTCTTCTTGTCCAACTAGTCCCCGTATCAAGCAAATGCCTTTGGCAATTCATCCCTTGACCAAGCAGTTGAGTTCTCCAAAACCTTCGACAGAGTCGTTAGTAGAAAAGGTGGAGCGTGAAAATGTCGTAGTTGCAGAACCTGCTAAAAAAGAAAGCAACAAATCATTTGCTCAAAAATATTCCGTGCAACCGATTCCTGTATTCAAAAAAACTAGTTTGAATACTCCAACTATCAATGTTGATCCTTCTCCCCCTAACCCAGATGAATCGACAGTCGAATCGTTGGAATTGGATTCAAGAAACGAGAGGCTGAAGAAAATTAAAGAGTTGCTGAAACAGAAACCTGGATTTGGCATACGTAGCAGCAAATCGAATTTTCCCATAGTGAGACAATCTTCTGTTTCGAACGGTAAAGTGGAAGCTATCGCCAAACCATTACCAAAACTCCTGACACTGGAGCTATTCAACCCGGAAACTGATGATAAAGATAGTGATTCCAGTTGTGTATCCTCACCAGACTCAGTAGATAGCGTTATTAGTAAAAGTAGCGGTAGAAAATCACCAACGAGTTCACGGTTCAAATTTCCCCCAACGAACAGTAAGCGTGAAAATAACATGACTTTGCTAGAAGCAGCTGCAGACGTAGCACAAACCTTAGACGAGGCCGTAGATAAAGTAATTAAATCTGGTCCTCGAACGAAGAAAAGACTGCAAGCTGGGGAGGTATTCACCATTTTACAACGAAGATATTCCTCGGATACGGCTCCTTTATTGGGAGAAGATTCCGAAGCAAGCTGGGACGAAGATTGTCAGAAACATTTAACTGACTTCGCAGATAAACTCAGTGAGAAACTGTTGCGAGAAATCGATCAGTATCAGGTTAAGACTAAGTCATCTAATTCCTTGGAAAACTTTGAAGACCCATATATAAGTCGTTTGAGTGAGGAGTTAAAGGACCTATCGAAGTTGAGTGCGGAGATACAGAAGCAAAATGAATATTTAGCTAATCTTAGTGCTAGTGATACGTTATTCGGAAAACCTTGTGTGAAATGTAAACAGAGTGCGTGCGTTTGTTTCGACACTAAAACCAGACATAAGATAGTAAAAAATAGTCCGGTAGCCAAAGACAGTGAGTGTTCGCATCATCCAACAGATCATAATACTTTACGAAACTTAGATAACTCAACGAAGTGTGATATAAAAAGTACTGACCACGTTGTAGAAATGGAACCTGTTGTCCAGTCGAATGTTCCTGCGGTCAACAAATTATCATTGAAGATGGGCACTTCCACTGACTCCTGTGATTCTGAAAAAGGTAAGCACATTTGTGAACTAGAAATAGAACTAAAGCTGATAATGTTTACTGTGAAATCGACTACATTCAAATTGTACACTAAAATTCAATATGAACAAATTTTGATATGAACATAAGATCGAAAAATTAAGGCTCACTTATAGGGATCTACATTGGATTATAGTGACAATTATTGCTCAAATAATGATACAATGAAACTAACACATTCAGCATCACAAAACCGAAAGAAAACAGTTGGATCAAAATCTGTCTAATTTATATCGACCCCCTTAAGAACAGGCTCGGGAATATTTGTGTCTCAGTTCTTTCTGCACGTTGAACAATGTAGGAATCAAAACTGCTGAAATGAACACGGTTATCAACTTTGTGAAAAAAACGAAACGTCAAGGCTATAAGTCAATAAGAAAGAAATTGAGCGAGTCATGGCCTTTCCTTGCAAGCAGACTACTATGCTTTTTCTATGATTATGTTGGGTGTTCGATATGGAGCCCCCCCTGGCCTTTAGGGTTGAAACAAAACTTCATAAAGTTTACAGTCGGAGTTGAAAAATAGTTGTGTTGAACGTGGTTAAACCGATTCACACAAGGAAGTCATTCCTATACGTTATACTGATTTGAAATCAGTGATTAGAACTAAGAATAACACTTAAAAAGGTGCACGCCTAGACATTTCCGGTCTGTCTCTCTATGAAAATGTTTGTATGGGAGCCATTGAGGAATGAAAATGAACGGTAGTGGCATTTTTCGGTGAAATTCCTTCTGTGAATGAAACCCAATTCCTTTAAAAATATGAGCTTATGAAATTTTCATCAACCGACTGACATCAAACTTATATTACTCGACAGGAGTTCCGCTAACAAGGTTTGAGTAAAATATCCATTTGGTATTAGGGTGATTAAACTTTTGAAAAAGCTCCAACTGTCGCATATATTCCATTCATATTTATTATTTATCAATCAATTCGGACGAAACATGATTGAAATTCCGTGATTTTGATGATAAGGGTCCTATGTGCAATATCTACTCCAGAAAATACTTGTATTGGCCTGTTGCCAAAAAAAAAAAACAATGAACTCACCTCAAGAAATACATCTCTTGATGCAAAGTATCTCTTTTTTTCTCCGGTTCGACTTCAACTTTCTATAAAATATTTCACTTTTGAAAATTTGCATTTGAATAAGTTTCACATCAAATTGGATGTTTTCTCCGAATAGATACTGCAATAGTTATGGAAACAAAAGAATAAAAAAACTGAAAGTGACAGTAAATGTTGAAATTTGCTACAGATATAAAAATTTGAAGATGGGAATCTTTCTCCTCAATGAAATGAATGAGAAGTAATTAATTGCAAGGTAAATGTCAATATATTTTGTGTAACAAGTATTCCATTTTTGACATTCATCATAAATTTCCACGACTATTGTATAATGTACCCATTATACGTCTGTTTGCTCGACCTTATTGATATCCATTATTCATTAGTGAATAATGAGTCATCATTCACTGCTGCCAAATACTTCCTTGCATTAGCTATAATATTAAATTGTTTCGCTACAAACAATTGGTTTTTGAAAGTTTATATTTTCAATTCATTTCTCTACCTACATATCAAAACAAAAGCAAGGTGCATCTACTCTGAACTATCAGCGACTATGAATGTGCCTGTCATATCGAAAAATCTTTTAAATCCAAACAAATTTGACTCAAACCTGTAAACAATATTGTATAAAATATTTATCAGAATATAATAATAGTGTTTTCACAAATATGTATGCAATGTAACAACATTTTTCAACAAAAAAACTTCAACATTTTTTTTTATCAGTAGTGGATAAGTATAGTATTCTACTTGAGTATAACGGCTATTATTCTATCGGTGATTCAGGCCACTCGCCTGCGGCTCGTGACCGTAAACTCCACCTCGTGAATATTAGCCCTCATTATACGCTCGTTGAATAATATACTATTATCCGACATGTTTAAATTACCCCCTATTTCCTCTAATACTCGAGGTATAACGCCAAACCAACCCGTGTCTTGTGGAAATGCATTTTCATCAACAGTGCGCACCGTTGTAGAGCCCTGTGCAGGGATATTTGAGCCTGTGAGATTTTGAAACCAGTACTTCTTCACAGGTAGCAGCACAAACTCCGTAGCATCGAGCGTAGCAACGTCTATAAACTTCGGCCCCTCCATAGAATCGATGGACGGAATCTCCGAATCCCAAAGAGACACGAATTCGATAAGTCGATACAGCGACGGTGGAAGCACGGCTTCATTAACTTCCTGCTCCGATTGGAAGCTGCTGAAGAAACCGGGCAGCCACATCTCGAAAGAAGAAAGCAGTATTAGCCTAGATAGCGCCTACTCGAGAAGAAACGAAAAATCTCTGATCAGCGATACCTCCGACGACTCCTTGCCGACGGACAACGTAGGAGGAGAGATAACTTTCCACAGATATTATCACGTGTTCCGAGAGGGAGAACTGAATCAACTCATAGAGAAATACGTAGAAAATTTGCACATTATATCATCGTATTATGATCATGCCAGTTGGTGCATTATTGCCGAAAAAGTCCAGGTTTGGACCATCTGACCTGTTATTGTGATAATGTCACAGCACAATGTATATAAATAATCATCTCCATGAAAACTATAGATGCAGACCTTTCTTTTATTCGGAATATCTGTTCTAAGCACAACCAAATGATTTGGTTCCACTTTCCAATATCATGATTCACATGTTATGGGCTTCACATGTATATATAATTTTTGACTGTTCGAATCCTATACATTACGTTGAACTCAAATTGCGATTTGTCCAGTGAATCTACACTAGGCAATTTCTTTTTCTGTGAAGGATTACCAACGTACTAAGTAAATATTAGTGATTTCGCTTAGTACAGGAACATATTTATAAATCTTAGCTTGGGATCTCCTGTACTTTGTTAGTACCTGTTTCTTCAAATTTTGCCTGGCTCTCAAATTCCGAGAAACCTATGTAGTGGCGTTGCAAGGGGCAGAGGGGCCGGCGGCCGCCCTGAATATAAAAAATGCCACCTCCAAGTGAAAAATCAGAGTCACAGGTGGTTACTAAAAAAAAGTTTGAGGCCCCCCAAAAAAAAGGAAACAGTTATATTCTTTATTTCTTAAATCTTCAAAAATCAACAATAACACACCCATCATAGAAAGTGCTGAACAGATATCCCGGCAACTCATGATTATTAGCATTTTCCTGCTGAAAATTCGCCTGCATAGTATCGATTATTATACAGTTTAAATATTAATGGAGCTGAGATTTTATTTCTTTAGATCTGTTGAGCTCAAAAAATAGTAGAAACTTACGTGAGTGTATAGCTGATGAAATTAGTTGTTATATTTTTTATACAAATGAAATAATATCATCTGATTATACATTACAAATACAATACTGCCATCCTTTGTTGAACGTAACGTGAATACGAGGCACTCCGTTCACGCAATAGAAGGCGAGAGAAACGAGAAACGTTAAGGAATATTTTAATTTTTCCCAACTTGTGTAAATTAATCGGTTGCAGAAACGCTATTGAAATATCAATTTTGAATAGCCTAGCAGAGAAAGATGTGGTGCCAAATATGATGAAAATGTATGTATTGCAGAGAGAAAACTTCTACATTAGGCTGAGAAAATCCATTATTTCTTGAATTTTGAAGACTTTGGTCGAAGCACACCATAATCAGTTTTGGGTAACAAGATCTGCCATATTCGATGGATAATGTCAAATGCTTCTATTTTGATCGTTCGTGTCGTTTCAAATATGTTGGTGAATAACTCGCATTTGCTTTCTATCAGTAAAATTGCAGAGTATGATATAGTCTACACATCGTTTATTATGAGCATGGAAAAAACTGAACTCCTGGCAGATAGTAGGAGAGTTTTCCATGCCTATATCAAGTTATATGAAAATTTCGAATAAACACCGGTTCCTATCACCTCTTGCTTGAAAACTATGTAACCACTGATCGAGTATGTTCGGAAAAAACTAAGAAATACTGGAACGACAGTAAATTCTATGGAGTTTATTCATTTGGTTTCACTGCCAAACCTATTATCAAATTTCCTACCGGGCTGATTTCATCAAGAGTTCACTTTATTTTGACAGTAATTTTTAAATTTGTTTATCACCTGCATATAGGGCTGAAGATTAAAATAACAGAATACCAACTGAGAAACCATTCAAATGCAGTATTTCGAATTTCTGAGACCTATCTACCATATGTTTGAGTATTGTTAGCACTTATTTACTCTTTTTTCAGAGCTGTGGAAAGTTTTGTGCGTGGACTTCGGAAGCTATTGTTTGAAGAATAGAGAAACTATACAGTACATATACAAGGGCTACTCCTTCATATAAGTATCTAGGGTATTATTCAAATAACATATATTGTAGCCTCAATCATTTTTTTCACTGAAAGTTTGCGCTATCGAAACTATATCGAAACTATATAAAATGAACACCATTGATTTCGAAAGTTGATGTGTTTAAGAGATACATGTAATGAAGTCCAATCAAAGTTGGTGAACAGAGGCTAACAGCTAGTATTTGAAAAACGGTGCGTACCTACTCTGTATGCTAGGCGTGTTCTCTATTGTCGTCAGATCGATCAGCCACGTCTTTGAATCTTGTAAGGGAGGAGAGTTTTCAGCCAATCATACAGATCTGAAGTCACGGAATAAAAAACCTTCTGCTCCAAGATCTTATTCACGAATTTGGCAACTGTCGACAAGTCATTATCTGGAACTACATTGGCTTTTGAGTTTCAATACGGTTATGGATCAGCTACTGACTGTGATAATCGATTTCAGTCCACCTTCACTGAAATTGTTGGAAAATTATTATTTCAAGTTCAATATTGAATTATTTAAAAAAAAATCATTATATTGAGTTGTATTTGTAATGGTATATGCATAAATATATACTCAGAATTATCGGCAGAAATTTTATCTTAGTGGTAATCGGTATGAAATATCCTATCAACGCATTGAAACTTCAAGGTTCGTACAGAATGAGCTCAGTGCCCTGTTTGTATTTAAACCCTATTCATATATCGGTAAGACATAGGCAGAAATTTGATAATTTTTCATTTCAACTTCATGACATCTGTCAATTTGTTAATATTTTATTGCCATGAAAAGTGTTGGTATCGTTTCTAAGCTGAAAGTGACCTGAAACCTTTGATGTAGGCATGAATAACAAATAATGTAACTGCAAAATTGACGCCTTCTGTGTTTGTTTGGATTGTTTTATCAACTTTAACTTTTGTTTGTATGATATTATTTATGAACAACTTCCAAAATCATGTTGTATTCACCAATATCTATGTCTAATTGTTCATCCCTTTACTTTCTTATATAATTCAGCACTTTATTTTGAAATATGTTCGCGTTATATCTTGAATGTTTAAAAAAATGATTATATCTTTGGTTTGATGTGTTGAATACACTATATAAATGTTGAATGAGGTTTTGTAGGAAATATATTCCAAATACCGTGTGACTAATAGAGACCGCATCATATGCATATGAATGTTTTTTATCAGTCTCTTTATCCAAATTCGACTTTGGCATAATTTTCTGCTTCGGTCGAGATGAAAACTATCGAACAGAATCATAGTCACGATGTTCCTATTATCTGTCAAATTATAATTCTTTCCCAGAAAAAAAATCAGTGTTTATTATCGAAAAAATTTTAAGGAAAAGTTTTTCTAAATAGAATTTCCATTCAATGTGTAAAAAGTCAGCTACAACTATCAATTTCAAATGAGAAATGAAATTTTTCATATGGGCTGCAAATTGTATTCAGAAATAAAATTGTGATTACTTTTTTGATATTTTCAGAAATAATCCAATTTTTCGAATTTTTCAAATATAGTGAAAATTCACAGGTAATGTAAATCGGACTTAAGTATATGTGATATATTTTTGGTTAGTTTTAGCTTTGATCGAGACAGAAACTGAAGTCGAAGTCAAATTTCGAAAAAAGCTTTTTAAGACAAATCCAATATGGGTTGTTTGAATGACCAGCTGCCCCCCATCGGCTGGTTCCGTGGCGAGGAATCTAGCCGTGGTCTCCCGCACGACAGACCACTGCACTACAGTGAATATATATGATGCAGACTTTATTCAGACTGTATATAGCATCACTTTTGAGCTAGTCTTGGGATTGAGGATTTTGCTTCAAACTGTACAATTTGGAGAAGGTTATTAATTTCTCCTCAGGCAGTTTTTTTCATTAAAAATTGTTTATTAGTCGTAACCAAGACTGACAGAGCTTTGCCTCTAATAAAGAGACTTGATACTTTTTTGTATATGTATGCATTTACGAGAATGTTTTTTTTGTAAGGAATATTTAACTCATTCGCATGCATTTGAAGTTCTCACCCTACTAGTCTTGCATAACATCAATCCAAAAGTTTGATTTCTTTCTAGCTTACCATTAAATATGAATTTACTAAAGGTTAACAAAACGGTTAAAGCTGTTTTGCGTTGTTCAACAGCTTCTTCAGGCACGAATATGTAATAATAATGGATCCATTTTACGTGTATTCAAGCAGCGTCTAGCGATTTCGTAATCTTTGAAGTGAAAATATCCCATACCCTAAGAGTAGCTCTTTTTCAGACCCGTTAACGTTTATGTATACAACATGTTCAAATATCTATATTTTGTATTATGTGGACACCAATGAAATAATGCATGTGTAATTTTTGGTATATAGAATGACTTCAGAGATAAAAACAGTCAGAATACATTTAAAATGAAAAACTTTGTTGAATGCATAAAAAATGAGTTGTTGTTCATTTACAGAAACTCTTAACGTCATCTGTAACCAATTACAGGCAGCTAGCTCATTGACATATAAGCATACTAAAAATAATTAAATAAGTGTAGCTTCATCGGTGCCCACCTAAAGGATCACATCCGGAAATTTTCTGTATATTTTGTGAGGAATGAACTGTCGGTAGCCAAAAATAGCTTAGATATCTCCATTTACGTCTTGGAGTTCCATATCGAGTGTTTGTGTTTGTGAAGATGATCATGGAATGAGTATTTTCAAATATGTCATGTTAATTACCTGTTTTCTCAATTGGATTATGAGTAAATTAAGAACTACCAAGGTAATTGAAAATATCTCTTGAATCTTACTCTATACATTCCATTTCCAATTTTATGAATATGTTACCATCATCTGTCATTTGTTACCTTATTATAAGTTGATGATACGAAAAAGTATTGAACTTTGTGCCTGTCTTTGTATGAAATTTTGATACTTATAGGGGTTCAACAAAAACTTGATGTGACGTGTAATTTCACTTCTTAAAATATTAAATAACTACAAATTTGCATTCTACCTTGTTGTGTTTAATAAAAATATACTTAAATGTTCAGTTTCTATCTGTTATTCTTAATAACTCTCCTATATTAGGTCCATTTCATCTTGGCACGTAAATGATGACGTATTGCACAGTGCGGGAAAGCAGCCATACAAAATCTACTGTTGCGTAACCGGATGTGGAAATGGAAACAATTACCGTGACAAGTTGCATTGGATGGTACATAGTTGTGGAGGGCATGATGTTATGGTACATATTGTTTGTGATAAAGAATCCTGCAAAGCCTCGATGATTTGGGACAGATTATTATGATATAAATGTTTATTTATATAAAAGATGTCCTAATTTACTCAAGTCATTTGTTAATCAAGATGTCGACATATATGGCTATGAACACACCAACCAATCAGTCGGGCAGGGCAGGGGCATTATTTCCAGAAAAAAAATGTAATATCAGAAAACTTCAAAATCGAGCACAGAAACAATACAGTAGGCACCTGAGAAGTGAGCCAAAATCCAGGTTTATTTTCATCAGTTTAATCGGTTAAACAGGTCTAGTTCAATTATACGCTGTAAAACTCTGTAAAGAGCAGTCCAGACTTCCAGGCTTCAAATTTTTCTTCGGTTATTTACATTGAGGGATATAAACTTCGCTGCCAGCAAAGTTCTGAACATGCATGTGTGAAGCTCAAGCAAAATGAAAGGTATTTTGGAACGTTTGGGTGAGTAGATATATATATATATATATATATATATATATATATATATATATATATATATATATATATATATATATATCTACAATATATATATATATATATATATATATATATATATATATATATATATATATATATATATACATATATATATATATATATATATATATATATATATATATATATATATATATATATATATATATCATATATAAATATCTAATGTATAAATAAAAAGGTATAAACTATAAACATGCAAAAGCTATATGATATCCTACTCAAAAATTCTTTTCGGTAAATATCCGTTAAGCGGGCTCCATCGTGAAATTAAAATTTTTGGTGGAACTTACGTATTTCGGCCTTCTGAACAAAAAATTCTAAAATTTTTGGGGCTCGCAACTAGTAGAGAGATACGGCCCCCCAAAGACAGGAAATCGGGGAAATTACCTTCTTTTCCATCCAAATTATTAAAAAAAAATACTTCATAATACTTCCACCCAAATAGCTGATCAAAATAATATTTCATTAACAATTTCCAACAATAACATTACCTTTGGATCAATTCCCTACATAAGTCAGTTATCCTCCAGAATTTTGAATGTTTACAAACAAGAATCAGATATTAAAATTGTACAACGAAATGTTATCACCATAAATAATATATATTCCATATTGAAAGATAAACAATCCCCATTAATGAAATCAAATGTAGTCTATAGCATACCTTGCAATTCTTGTCACAAAAAATACATCGGTCAAACAAGTCAAACTGAAATCTAGATTAACTAGACAAAAGAGTGACTTTAGACTACACAAAAAATATTGTGCTCTCACTGAATATGTTATTGATAATTATCATAACATTTTCTTTTTTCTTTAACACAGGGAAGAAAACTTGACAAAAAGATTATTTTTAGAAATGATTGAAATCAAACAAGAAAACAATACATTGAATAAGAAATCTGACATAGAACAATTTAGTGAAATATATTCTTATCTCTTATCTTTGTAACATTTCTAAAATCTCCATGTATAAAATCCAATCAAGAAATCATGCCCTCTTAGAAATTCTGTCAGTCAGTGTCCGTCAGCATTCAGTAAGGGATATATTCTATTTTATATATTATGTCGAGTTTAGCTATTCAACTCGTTTTACCAGTAAGTTTATATCATTTTCATCAATACATTAGTAATTTGACCATTAATTCTACATTACAGCCTTGATGCAGATGATAAAAATTATCTAAAGCTTGGTAGAGTAAAGAAGAGTTTTTCTCCAGTTGAACGACTGAACACACGATAAAACTCACCTTCGTATATAGAATAGAATCTTTATTTGACTATGTCATATAAAAATGTACATGGTTTTTTGAAATAATAATCTAAATCACACATAATAATATACACTATATATAGATATATATCACAATAAACAACAAATGTCAAGAATTGTACAAAGCAAAGACATTCATTCACACATTGAAATACATATCTACATGAATACAAATACACACACATACACAAACATCAAATGAGTCATTCTACGAACGAAAATCCTGCAAGCTTATGATTGCCTGCTAAGGGCAATTTTGAGAATATTAGCGGATATTGAGAATATTATCGAAGCAAACGCACACGCTCTTTGTATTCGGAAACTGAATGAAAGCAGTTTTTCAAAATCAAATGTTTAATTTGTTTCTTGAAAGGAAATGAATTGAGCGACCTCAACCCTGCAGGCAAGAGATTGTATAAGTCTAAGTTTAAGAATTTTTTCTGGGAAACAGAAAGCCTAAATCGTGGAGTTCTTAGGTGATTCGCCTGTCTCGTTCCATACCGATGAACTTGCCATTGAGTAGGTAATCAAAGATGGTGAACGTTTATGAATCTCCGGGAGATTGTGATAGATATGTAGAGATGGTAAAGGCATTATTCCAAATTTAATGAAAAAAGGTTGGCAGTGATCCCTGTTACCGCAACCCGCTAAGATTCTAATTGCTTTTTTTTGTTGTCGAAAAATTTGATAAGCTTGAGGAGAGTTCCCAGACCGATATACCATAACTGATATGTGAATGAAATAAACTGAAGTAAGTAGATTTTAGGGTGTCGAACCCAACGTAGCATCTTAATTGACGAAGTAAGAAAAATATACTTGAGTGTTTGTTCCGAAGTTGGTCGATATGAATGTTCCAATTGAGTTTATCATCAATTGTGAGTCCCAGTAGCTTAACACTTTTGTTTTCCAATCGAGAATTGTTAGTTGAAAACACTATATTTTGAGTTTTTGTTTTATTTAGTTGGAGTTTGTTAGTCCGAAACCAAAGCTCCGCCCTATATATATATATATATATATATATATATATATATATATATATATATATATATATATATATATATATATATATATATAGGGTGTCCCAGAATTTTCCGAACAAGCGATATCTCCGTTACTGTACGAAGTGTAAGAGTTAGAATAGTAATAGAGAAATCATTTTACAATGATGTGGATTATATTTCTGCGAAAAAAATGGATGGTGCCGTTGGAAAAATGGGGGTGGGGGTGAATTTTGAGGGGTATGAACATGAACAGATCATTTTGAGTGCGTTATATGGAAGGCAATTTGAAGTTCGAAAAAATTATTTTTCGATTACTTTCCTAACTCTTCCAGTAACGGAACAGTCTAAATTTGGAAAATCCTCATGCAATGAAAATCAACCTTAGGGTTCCAATTTATGACTGCAACCCCAAGGTTAATTTTCATTGCATGAGGGTTTTTCCAAATTTAGACGATTTTTTCAACTAGTCCAGTCAAGAGACTACCCTTCTCTCTCTCTCTCTCTCTCTATATATATATATATATATATATTTGGTTATCTTCTCGGTAAATTTTGCGTTAACGCTTCTCAGTTGCTGGCGATCGACAAACTCACTGAAATTTCGCAGTTGTGTATTTTATGATAAGGGATTATGAATTCAAATCATTTTTGATTCTATGATAGTGTAATTCCATTTGGCAATGTGGCGTGGTTAACAGTCCATTGATCAAAACACTGGCTTGGAGTAATTTCAGATTATCGATGCCTATCAATCCCTGAAAAATATTGTGGAATTCAAACAAATAAAATTTGAGATTCCCGTGTTCAAATTTATTTTCAAGCGACGTAGATTCAGTGTACTCACAATAAAAGCAAGCCCTTGGCCATCGTCTTCTCAACCACTAGAAGCTTTGGTTCAGCAGGTTTTGTCTCGTCAAGTACTTCCTCCTTGTAAAAGAGGGCGATAAAGTTCCACTCCTCGAATATTTCCCTCATATATAGAATGTCCCATAAGAGCAATGCAATTATCGAAAACTTACAGCGGTAATGCATTGTATCAAGTCACCATAACAACACATTTGAAACCGTATCGCTAGACGTCAGTAAACAACACAAATAAATGTCAAATAGACTTCAAAAATAGAAAAACATTTCGCGTTTAGGTGAGTACTTCATACAATCTATAGAGAAAAGTATAAATGAACAAAAAATAATACTTCCTTGAGAATTTCTTTATTCGTGAAATATTTCAATGAATTACATTCGTGCATAAAAATGACCAGATAATTTTGCATTCAAGCGTGATGTCTTATACAAATTGCATTCGGTTATTTTCATATTTTGTAAAAGAGCCCTCGTTCTTCGGACTCGGGCACTTTCGCCAAAATATGGAAATAAACTCTTGCAATTTTTAGATATCACGCTTTCTTGCAAAATTATCGGTAAATATAACCGAAAACAGCTTCGGTGCGGGTTCTTCTGCAGGTCCTCGATTGACTGGGTTTCCTGACACTATGGGAGGTACGAATATGGTTATACTGGGGCAAAATGCGCAACTTTCATTTACCTGACTAACAATATGCCGTTGAGAAAGTTCTGAAATTCCGAGTACATCCGGAGATATTCATAACAAACATAAATTTCGGAAAATGGTTTTTATTTTTTTGTGACTTTATTTTTCGAAGGATTCGAAAATAAATTGCCCATAAACATTTCCACTTTTTCCTGTTACATAGTAGTGTTTTCAGATTTGCTATCCGGCGTTCGCCTTCCCGGCCACTACCATTATTAACTTTATTTTCTCTTATGGGCGCTGCATTGGATTCTTTCTATTTTGAATAGAACCAGATTTTACCTTTTCATTTATGTATCATAAGTTATCATTTTTTTTCGAAAAATTGGAGATATTGAAAAAAATTAATTCTTAACATAATAGGCTTCGAATTTTGATGTTTCTAAATTTGACTTTCAATTTGTTACCCTCAATGACATTTTATTGTACAAGTCATTGATTTGTTTGCAAAAAATGGCTTTCACGAATGAAGAAAAAAGAGATATGATACAAATGAATTACAAATACGATAAAAACAATGTTAGGACATCGGAAATGTATTTCAACTTGTATCCCGAAAGACGACAACTACATCGAATTATGTTCAAGTTATTGGATCAGAATCTCAATGAGTTTGGTTCGTTTGAAGAGCCAATAAAAAATATGGAGACAGAATCAACAATAAAAATTTGATAAATGAGGTGTGTATGAGGTAAATTATACACATTTTGTCCTTTTCCTTGTCCATTTTTTGCCACTTTTTCCTGTTACATAGTAGTGTTTTCAGATTTGCTATCCGGCGTTCGCCTTCCGGCCACTACCATTATTAACTTTATTTTCTCTTATGGGCGCTGCATTGGATTCTTTCTATTCTGAATAGAACCAGATTTTACCTTTTCATTTATGTATCATAAGTTATCATTCTTTTTCGAAAAATTGGAGATATTGAAAAAAATTAATTCTTAACATAATAGGCTTCGAATTTTGATGTTTCTAAATTTGACTTTCAATTTGTTACCATGACATTTTATTGTACAAGTCATTGATTTGTTTGCAAAAAATGGCTTTCACAAATGAAGAAAAAAGAGATATGATACAAATTAATTACAAATACGATAAAAACAATGTTAGGACATCGGAAATGTATTTCAACTTGTATCCCGAAAGACGACAACTACATCGAATTATGTTCAAGTTATTGGATCAGAATCTCAATGAGTTTGGTTCGTTTGAAGAGCCAATAAAAAATATGGAGACAGAATCAACAATCAAAATTTGATAAATGAGGTGTGTATGAGGTAAATTATACACATTTTGTCCTTTTCAATGAAAATAGAACTTTGAACAAATAACAGTAATTAACTCAAATGTAAAGACAAAAGTCAATCACAGCAAATGCTCGAGCTGCTGGCTTTGTTCATGATAACACAACCGTGCCCTTTTTCGAATATTATTTACTGCACGATTAATTTTCCTCCTCCTCAATATTCCGAACTCTCAAACAATGTTGTGTTGAAGGTCCTCAATATTTTGATATTCCCTCTGACCGTAAATTGTATTTTTCAGTGTACCCTATAAGAATGTATCCATAAAACTTAAGTCTGGAGACCTTACTGGCCACCCACCGGCCCATTTATTTCCCACCCATTCATCACCAAACCTTTCAGTCAGGTAATTAGATACTCGTCTGGTAGTGTGTGGTGAAGCACTATCATGTTGAAACTAGATGTTGTTATAGTTGCGATAGCCGAAGGTAGATCATCCAAATAGTCTTCGAAAATCGACATTAAAAACTGGTTTCCGTCAAATAAATGAGGACTCAAACTTCTATATTCGTTAATTCTTGCCCACACGTTTATTCTAAATCGCAGTTGACGTCGAATTTCTCGGAACTGCCTGGGGTTTTTTATGCTCCAGATGTGTTCGTTATTTCGGTTGAATATCCCACAATTCGTGAAAGAGCTTTTATCTGCCAAGTTACATTTTCCAGGAAAACAAGAAAATCAGGTCTTCTTATTAGACAATTACAAAATGCTACTCGCTTTTCGGGATCGTCTGCTTGCAATTTTTGAGATATGTGTATTTCGCAATATTTTAAACCGCTTTTTTTCTGATGTCTCCAAAGCACTTGTATGGCAAATATTTATTTCGGAGGGAATTTGACGTGTAGATTTCCCCTGATTCATGTTTATTTGCAGATTTCAATTTTTATTGAAAAGGACACAGTGTCTTACTTACCTTCTGTCTCGTATTTTTTCCTCGGCTTTAAAAAATGAACCAAACTCGGTGAGATTTTTTTCCAATAACTTGAACATTCGACGTGGTTGTCGTCTTTCGGGATCCAAATTTCTGATTTTCTAACACTGCTTCTATCGTATTTGTAATGAATTTGTATCATATCTCTTTTTTCTTCATTCGTGGAAGCCATTTTTCGACAAATACGCCAAGCAATAAAGCCACAAATGATTGCTTTTTGGACAAAAATATTACCTTGAAGCCGCCCATGCCATCCCGTGCAGGACAGTCCGTGGTTAATTCCCATCATGTCCTCTACTCGAAATGCCCTAAAGGGCAATTGATATATGGGGAAGGAAACAAGTGCATTTGTTCTTGCAGGTGGTAAAATAAATGTGGAATAGTTTCCGAGTCCTGGTCTTGGAACTTTCAAGCAATTTTGCTCAGCAAAGTTGGGCAGTCGATACGACCGTTTATTAATTTGTATGGAAAAACAACTCTACGAGCGGCAAGTCAATATCTTAGGTCAAAAATGTCAAAATGAGACGTGCGAGTGTTATTATAGGAACGCCTTTGTCCAGATGAACGCCTGCTTCCAACCTGTGAACTCAGCAGCTTTCATGAATCGTATTATTTGTAGCTTTTCTGAGAGCAATATATGAACTTTATATACTGGGTTCCAGACCACCGATGAATTCTCTAACTTTGACCTAACGAAGGTTGTATACAGTTAACGAATGTTTCTAGATAAGTTAATTAATTACGGATTACGGATGACGAAACTCAACATTACATTACATTAGCGGAGGCAATCGTTTCATGTATACGTTCAATGAATGCTAGTTTTGAGTCGAAGTAAACTCCTAGATCCTTGACTAGTTCAGGTCTGGCGAGGACAGTACAATTCATATGGTAGTGAGAGACATCACATTGAATTTGATGGGATTCAGTAAAAGCATATTGGAATCACACCAAAGTGTCAAATTATCCAGTGTGTTTTGTAGCTTTCAACAGTCCTGGGAAAAATTAATGGTGGAAATGAATTTTAAATCATCTGCATACAAAAGGAACTGAATCTTTGGGTCATCAATGATATATATATATATATATATATATATATATATATATATATATATATATATATATATATATATATATATATATATATATATATATATATATATATATATGTTAGGCAGAGTTTCCCTCCTATCCTTGGACTTAAGAGATCATTCACCATATAAACAGATCGGCTTCGCCAAGAAGTGTGATTTATATATTTGCCCTGATACATATCTAAAGTCTTGTAAAAGAGAAAGTCTTAAACATTTTATTATCTGGCATAATATAATATTTTCAATAAATTTGGAGATTTGAATTAAAATATATTTTTAAAATGCATATACTTTCCCTTGGAGACGCTTCGAAACTCTGCCTCCTATTTCAAGTTGTTTGGAAATTTGTAATAAGCTTTGAATTTTTGGTGAAAAGTGTCAAATAATGACACTGGCATGACTAATCCATCTATAGTTCTACCAAGTATTGATTTTGACATAATACCTAGTCCGAACTGAATCTTCACAGTTCAACTTCTATTTTCAAAATTTATTTATACTCAATGCGTACGAGTAGTAATCTCTTCGTTTCCGTTCCACAAAATGGAAGTTGCCTCTTTGAGTTTCACTTTTTGTTCCATTATGTTCTGACCCCCTGTAAGTCAGCAACAGACGCGTGATCGAGAATTTTGATTATCTAGGACTAATTTTGATATGAAAATCATACCCGAAACTTCACTACCTTGCGGTCAGCAGCTATCTTTCCAGTTTGAAGGCCGTCGTTCTTTGGAATTTCTTCCTGACGGTTCGCTAGCGCGAGTGGCTAGCTTCTTCAGAGGCTTACTCATTTCCGATGACTAAACGTTTCGATTTCTCAAGGCGTATTTATATTGATGCAGGAAGTCTGGAGTGTTAATTACTTCTGTCGGGTTCGGGGAATGATCATCATTATTAGTTGCCGCACTACCTGCCGTGATATCATTAGTTATTTTTGATTTCCTCAGAATGGGATTCCAAATTCTGTTTAGACTCAACGCTTCTTCCTTTCTGTTGAAATTGTCCGCATGTTTTTGGATCTCTATTGCCTCCCGTACCAGTCGGCTATGGTAACCCTGGCAGGGGGCAATCAGTTTTGCATTTTCGAATAGAATCCTGTGGTCACCTTCACTCAGTGCATGTTCCGCCACCGCCGATTTGTCGGTTTGCCCCAGCCTGCAGTTCCTTTGATGCTCTTTGAGCCTTGTACCCATGGATCTTTTCGTGGTACCGATGTAAACCTTCCCACAGGTGCACGGTATGCGGTAAACCCCTACCGCTGACAGTGGGTCTCTTTTGTCTTTAGCCGACCTGAGGCTTTGTTGGATCTTCTTGATCGGCTTGAAAAACCGTTTTTAATTCTGTCACTGACCCTCGGGATATATGGCAGATATGCATTCGCAACTACCTGAGAGTCCTCCCTGTTATGAACCGTGGGCCTCTTCAGTTTCATGGCCCTATTGATCTCAGATACACTGTATCCATTTGACCTCAAGGTCACTTGAAGAAGTTCCAGTTCCTGCTATAGATGTTCTGGTTCACAAATTCTTCGAGCACGTTCAGTTAGGGTAGATATGACTCCTCTCTTTTGACTGGGATGGTGGTTCGATAGTGCGTGCAGGTACCTATCCGTGTACGTGGGTTTTCGGTATACTTTGTGGGCCATGAAACTGAAGAGGCCCACGGTTCATAACAGGGAGGACTCTCAGGTAGTTGCGAATGCATATCTGCCATATATCTCGAGGGTCACTGACAGAATTAGGAAACGGTTTTCAAGCCGACCAAGAAGATCCAACAAAGCCTCAGGTCGGCTAAAGACAAAAAGTCACTCTCGGCGGCAGGGGTTTATCGCATACCGTGCACCTGTGGGAAGGTTTACATCGGTACCACGAAAGATCCATGGGAACAAGGCTCAAAGAGCACCAAAGGAACTGCAGGCTGGGGCAAACCGACAAATCGGCGGTGGCGGAACATGCACTGAGTGAAGGTGACCACAGGATTCTATTCGAAAATGCAAAACTGATTGCCCCCAACCAGGGTTACCATAGCCGACTGGTACGGGAGGCAATAGAGATCCAAAAACATGTGGACAATTTCAATAGAAAGGAAGAAGCGTTGAGTCTAAACAGAATTTGGAATCCCATTCTGAGGAAATCAAGAATAACTAATGAAATCACAGCAGGTAGGGCGGCAACTAATAATGATGATCATTCCCCGAACCCGACAGAAGTAATTAACACTCCAGACTTCCTGCATCAATATAAATACGCCTTGAGAAATCGAAACGTTTAGTCATCGGAAATGAATAAGCCTCTGAAGAAGCTGGCCACTCGCGCTAGCGAAATGTCAGGAAGAAACTCCAAAGAACGACGGCCTTCAAGCCCGAAGAAAAGTAGTTATACTAATAACCTCGGCCGCGAAAGCCTTAACCATTTTGTCAGCTATCTTTCCATTTGAAAAAAGCATCTATTGAGTCACAACGTTGAAACCGGTGACGAAATCTCTTCTAAATATGCATTGAAGTAAGACAATTTCAGGATTTTTGTCGAAGATACATTAAATAATGATATTTTCCATAATTTATTTGCTCTTTATTCAATTTAGATGAATATAGTATTATGACTCTTATTTTGTAAATTCAGGTTGTGAAGGTTGAAAAAATGTGGATTCTATTAGGAAAAGCACCAAAATTTACAAAAAGGTATTTATTGACACCATTTTTTTTACAACAATCGATAAATGCTATTTAGTAAACTGTACATTTGGAACTTAAGTTTAAACCAACATATCACACTAAAATATATAAAATCTATTATTTGCATTTTCTGAAGTCAATTCTGAAGGTAGATTCCTGCACACTCGATTAGCAGGTTACGCTCAACATTCAGCAAGTGACAATTATAAACAATAAGTTAAACCCCCCCAATATTAACAATAATAATGATTATAAAATAACAAGTAGAAGTGGGCCAACTCTCAACTTCCTTTCAATCGTAGTTATTCCTGATTTGAGATATATCATCAGTAAAAAAGGTGTTAAACTACAGAAAAACCATTTGATTCATCATATTCAAATTTACCTCATGAAAACATACAGAACCGTTTGTTGCCGTTTTTTTTCGCGGTAGTGGTACAGTACCTAACATCAATTTAAATTAAGAGTAGATCAATAAATCATTAGGACGTTTTACATATTTTTTCGTCACACACTCACAAATAAGCTTGGCCTGATAACGATAACTACTCACTTAATTCTCAGGATTTGATTTTGGGAATATCTAACCCAGTAAAATTTTCACGCGGATGTCTCACTCACTCATAGCACAGTCTTTGTTTTGTTTGCACATATCCGAAAATTGCCATAATTATTATTGGTGTCGACGATCTAGTGAGACACTGAGAAGCCAACTAACCTAACCTGATATTTTCACAATTCAAGATATTTCCCGCCGATAGACCGCGGGCATGTGACGTCACATGCATCAGCCTGCTGGACAAACAAATCGTATTTCCATAAACAACCATGGTAATTTGATGAGATTATAGTTGCAATTCTGAGGAGATACAAAATGTTTTGAACATACCGTTGCCCATTTCAATTTATCAATACTTAATTCTGCTCTTCTAGTTGCCTGAATCCACAATTCACGTCTCTTTTCAGCAAGAGGATTGATATATTTTCTATTGTCGAAAATAGAAGGGAATCGATGGAGTGAAATCTTATCTCTGCCACTTCTACTTCCACATTTCACAATTGCTCAAAATTGAGGCATTATCGAGAAAAAATGTTTTGAAACATGCCACAAATGCACAATAAGTATTTGTAGATCCGTTTGTTTGTCCAGCAGGCTG
Organism: Zygogramma bicolorata; assembly: GCA_032362365.1. Taxonomy (NCBI): domain Eukaryota; kingdom Metazoa; phylum Arthropoda; class Insecta; order Coleoptera; family Chrysomelidae; genus Zygogramma; species Zygogramma bicolorata. The sequence continues at coordinate 63,944 of JAVJAQ010005855.1, forward strand.
GATTTACAACTGTCATTTACTGTCGTCTGTCAGATATGCCCGGGGTCTGTGTAGTGATTTGTTTTATTCGTTCAAAATTTTGATCATCGCTTGAAATAGAAATTCATGATATTGAGTCTTAAAATTATTTCATTATTATTGATTGAAGAATCGACATGATACAGTCGATATGCATAAACGTCATCCTGCCTGCAATTCATTTTTTCTAATTGATAATGAATTCATAATAGTTGCTTGCTATTTGCTAATCGACTGTGCATATTCACTTGTATTCAGTAGCACGGACGAAGCTGAAAGTGTAATCCTCAGAAACAGTTCTATGAAATACCTAATTATCGGCACTAAAATTGTTTAGGCACATTTCATTTCGTGAATTTCATACATCTTATTGGGATTTGCTATGACTCATTCACTTTTGGTGTGCTCTTGCCCCAGAGCCAGTTGAGGAGCACTTTGGAAGGACTTTGGACGTCACGAGCTGAAAAAGGATATTGAATATATTTTATTTATTTATTTATTTATTTATTCAATATACAGCTTCCAGACAGAACAGGGTTCCGGTATGAGGAAGTCAAAAAAAAAACATCATAAAATTATGAACTATAAATAATAAATTGGAGTATAATATTCATTTGATAATTTGGTGAACATCATTATGCAAGCAAATATTTTTTTAGTTCTTTTGAAAAAATATGAATGGATTTGGATGATTTTATTTTTCCTGGTAGTTCATTGAAAGTTATTAATGCTGATGAAATGGGGTTATTTTTTCCTTTATTGGAATGAATCATATTTAAATGAAAGTTATTTGATATTCTGGTATCGTGGCCATGTAAATCATAATTTTTTGACAGTTTTATATTACATTTCTGAAGATTTTTTGTTAATTTATATATATACTTAGATTTTTCGTAATCAATTAGTTGATCCAAAGTCATATTATCTGTTACTTTATATAAATCTGCAGAAGGAGTATCCCACGGTTTTCTGAATATAACTTTTATTGCTTTGTTCATTAAACGATATATTATATTTTTTTGTTTTTTAGAGCATGAAGACCAAACTGTAATGAGGTATCTGATATGAGAAACAATAAAGGCATTATATATTAGAATCTGAACGTTTTTGTTTAAGATGTGAATTCTTCGAATGGCCCCCAGGAATGGAACAATAGATTTCTTTATTTTTTCAATATGATTTTCAAAATTTAATTTTGTGTCAATTAATAAACCTAAATATTTATGGTAAGGAACCTCGGCTATCAGTTCATTATCTATCTTCAAGTTTAATTTTATATTCTTCATGTTTTTTTGTTTAAAAATCATAAAAACAGTTTTTTCCGAATTGACGGTTAGGTTAATGCTGCACGTCCATTTTTCAATAAGATCAATATCATGTTTCAATGAATTTTCCAAATTGTCGATATCTTTCCCAAAGTGAAATAATGTTATATCATCTGCAAAAGAAAAGTGCATTCCATATAAATTGAGTCTTTTAATATTGTCAATATAAATTAAAAAAAGAATTGGAGCCAAAACTGAGCCTTGAGGGACGCCAATTTTAGAAAGTTTCTCATTACTTTTATATTTGTTGATTTGTACGTACTGTTTGCGATTTTGAAAATAGTTTTGGAATAGATTGAATGCATGACCTCTTATACCATAACTATATAATATATCCATTAAAATATTATGGTCCACAGTGTCAAAGGCTTTTTTCAAATCTAAAAAGGTTGTTACTACATAATCACTATCATCTAATCTTTCATAAATTTTATTCATGAGATCAGTTATTATAGATTGGGTGTTCGTTTTTGGTTGGAAAGCATATTGAAAATTGTCTATCTTAATATTGTCAGTGATGAAATTTGTTAGTTGAATTTTGAGAATTTTTTCAAATATTTTCGCAAATATATTCAAAAGAGCTATTGGAATTCACTCTAATCGATAAAAAAAATATGATAACGATAAAAACTAAGAAAAACATTGCCTGGCCTCAGATTAGTGGCAGTACTCTATCGAACCTATCTTCATAAATTCATTGAGCACAACTTTCCAATGGGCACACGTACGTTGATTCAACGTTTTTTCAACATTGCATCGTTGAAATAAACGTTAACAGTTGAATGAATAACATTGAATTCAAGTTATTAATGTAATAGTTATTATTGAAACCTGGTGAGAATACGTTGATTATTCATGTGATTTAAATGTTATGATATTGAACGTTATTTTAACATTGTATTGAAACCATTCAGTAACCAGTAGTTGGTACAACACGTTGATTAGACGTTTTATGATAACGATATATCTTTCCATTTAACGTTAAAATAACGTATAATTCATACTCTCTGTTGATTAATTCGATAGCTTACACGTTCGTGTAAAACATGGTATCAACGATCACATCGAACGTATTTCTCAAACTACTTATCGACCTTCTTCGACTCATTTGGTTGATAGTTATGATAGAATATACATTTCAAATCGATAATAAACCTACTTTATATTCTTGTTATTAAATGACTTTGATAATATGCACTATTCTTGAAAGTGATTTTCAGATAACTGAACAACGTTATTTCAACATTGTATTGAATGCTTTCAACAACTACTAGTTGAGAAGCCTCATTGATTATACGTCATACATGAACGATGTTATCATGTTCACATTTAACGTTTATATCACACATTTTTCATGCTCCCAGTAGATGAATTACCTACATAAGAAACACGTTGATGTTGAACATTAAATCAACTTTCACTTTGAATGTATACTTCAACGGACATATCAACTAATTATTAACGTATTGTTGATGGATGTGAATAAAGATAAGTATTTAATCCGCTATCAAACAACCATTCAATCTTGTTATCCCATTATGATGATATATTCGTTATTAATGTATTTTGTTCATTCGTTACTAGGGAACGACATCAATATCACTAACTCTCAATTCAACATTGAAATTACATATCATTTATACTCTCTATTGAATAATATCGGTAACATACACGTAAGTGTAAAACATGGCATCAACGTTCACGTTGAACGTATTGAATCCGCACATGCTCTGTTCATCGATGTATATCGTAGCCCGAGCTCGTAGCGGTTATCGCGAACGGCAACAGATCATGTTGACGGTTGAGTTATACCCACTTATTTTGTGAAATAATAGTGTTGTGCAATCATCGAGACAATCATTTTTGAGTTGGTGAGTAATATTTTAGCATTTCAAGCACTTATGATTCAAATATTCTGAAATTCCAGTTCAATCACCATTACTTTGTACCTACTATCTCTATTTTTCAGGAGATCCTCAACCATTTTGATTTTGTCAGAGTATCTGAGGTAATGAGAGACAGGGGGCTTGACCAGAAGATGGCTCCGATACACATTTCTGCCAATGTGGCCGAACTTTTCAATTGGAAAAGAAGAGATATGATTCCTTTTGATCAATCCAAAACAAAGGAGTTGTTGCTGGATCAGGAAAGGAAATTTGATACTGAAGGGATTATATTTCATCTTACATTTGTTTTTGAATATGTCACTGTGGATATAAAATTTGTATAGTGATATAATGTAGGTCAACGTTATGAAACAATGTTATTGTATGATTATACTCGTGATATATTATTGAAATACCACGTACTTAAAAGATATAGTTTGTGGTAGAAATAACATTATTTATATGTAATTGATTGAATAAATAAACTTGTGAGTAATTATAATATACATTTATGTTCTGAATCAATATTAGTATTTGGGTCAAGATATATTATTACATAACGTTGATGGGCAACGTTTATTAAAGGTAAAAATTTTGGTGGAAATGAACATTATTCATACATTATTTATTACATATAAAATTTTTTATAGTAATATAATACACCAACACAACGTTTCTCAATAATACAATTCTAGATGCAATAAAACGTCATTTCCCGCGACATAATTACTTTTTTTCAACGGTTGGTTATGTAACTTCTTTTCAACGTGTTTTCAACGTGCGTGTGCCCATTGGGTTACTTCAATTTTTTAATAATTGTAGAGCTTCTGAAGAGTACCTTTTGAATTGATTCATGACTTCTTATTTTTTATAACCGAAACGGTGTTGTCATGAATTTTTATTCTATCAACAGTTTTGAGAAATTTGAGCAGTCTATATTGCCTATAATGGAGCATGGTTTCAAGAGGGATTGTCATGCTGCTAGATAATCAGAGCAGAGAAAATCATGAAAATATAAGTAATAAGGCCAAATTTTTTAATTAACCGCAAAAAAGGTCAGTTATATGTAATAAAAACAGTAATTGGAATCATGACTAATAGACAAAGGACTCTAATGCAGGATAGTTGCGAGTCTGGAGAAAGATCCAAAGAGTTTTTTGGCTATTTTTCCAACCAGTACACGAGGGAGAAATTAATAGTTACTGGGTATATGAGATACCAAGTCAGTCGGTTTTGAAATGGCGCCCCACCCCACCCCCCTAAATGGTCGCCCAGCTCGATTATATAGAAGGCCCAGTTCGGGCCAAGTCTTCACATCTGAACGGTGTAAAAAAAAGACTTACACAACGTGTAACTAGCATCCAATAATTTGGCTTGTGCTTCTGGCGGCAATTTGGATGCTTCACTAATGTGCTGCTGCATTATCGACATCTGCTGATACCTGCGCAACTCCTGTTCATCGACAAAGGTTTTATCTTTTTTGTAGCCAACCCTCTTGAGTTCTGATAACCTAAAAAAAAATATATTTAGTTTGTTAATAGATGATGTCAACTAAAAACTAACTTGTTCGCGAGGTCTTGATTGCCTAAGGACGTTTCTTGGCTTTCCGCAGCCACCTCTGGAGCAGAAGCTTCCATAACCAAGGATGATTCAGTCAGTGGTGTAGTCTGTCCCAAAATAGATGAAGGGGTTTGTTGGTCGACACCTACCACAATAAAGTGTTTGATATTCTTTGAGCCCAAAAAACGGGTAGTAAAGTCGGAATTATGTTTACCTTTCGTAATTTTTTGTATCGCTTCCTCTTTTTCTCTTAGAGCGTTCGACAGTTTCAGCTGTAAGGTATCTCTCTCTTCTAAAATGAGGGCCAACTCCACCATCAGTTCCTCACACCGAACATCTCTTTGATGCAGCATATAGAGAGCTAGATCTAATTCAGCACGACTAGCAGGTTCTGATAATTCCTCTGAATTCGACCTCGGTGAAGTAGAGATGTTAGAATTTTCATTCTGAAAAGTAAGAACAGATTCTTAGTTTTTCGAAAAAAAAAAGATTATATTAATTAAGATGCTGATGAAATTGGTATCGTTTTCGACACCGATCGGGTAAACTAAAACTCTGTCGATGAGTTGAAGTTCGCACAATGAAAAAAAAAAACATGAAAGCTGCAAAAATGCTGAAATGCTGCAACTGCATAAATATATGTCCAAGCGTGGGATATTCTTCAAGAACATCGAGATCAATGGCTGAGCTATGAAGCCGGCATTGGCTCAGGAGAGGAATTACTTACTCATTCTCTTATAAAATAATTTCCAAGACAGATAAGACAAACGTTCTCCTAGACCAACAGAGTGAGACAATATTCGTTATCTAGGTTTTGGTAGGAAATTGAACAAAATATCGAGATCTTCTCTTGTGTCATGCCCTCGAATTGTAGCAACTTCTCTGGAAGCATATCAATGGTGTAGTCTTCATGCCTTCAGTGACGTAGAGACATATCTGTACTTTGAATATATTTTCGGTCGAAAATACTAGCCAGTTAATAAATCCTGAAGTTTATTATCTGTTAGGGCGTTATATGATGGAACATGTGACGTCACACGTTACTATGACCATTCTTGTTTGATTTTGAATTTAAAACATTCATATCTTGTTAATTTGTTCAGTTATCCCAAGAAGATTTTACTTTTGTAAATTCCAGTGAATACATTTTAATTAACATAATTCGAGCAATAGTGAACATTCCTATTATGGCAAAATAGTTGAGGCTTTGGATTTGGATGGATTATACTGTCGGACCGTTTTTTCATTTTACGGTTTGAATGACATTTTTGAGCTTCCTCGGTAATACATAAATCTGAAACAGTTAAACTTCACCTAATCAATATAAAGAGCATACCTTAAAAAAAGTAAATAGATATCATCCTTGTATTTACCACTAAATTCATGAAATCGTATCTACATATATTATTCTTGAATAAATATTATGTTTTTGCATATTACAGCTTTTGAATTACGAAGTTTATTATCAAAATTCAAGTATCTCAAAACATTTATGAGCGTAAAAACCCTTAACATTCTTTATTTTTCATAAATACAGTCCCAATTGAATTATGGGATTCTGGCTTGGGGAGGGGTCATGAAATCACACATTAGAAATCTTGAAACGGTTTTTGAAAATAATATGTAATAAGTCTTATTTGAAAGTGAAAATCTGTACATAGAAACACATAAAATGGACATAAGACAATTATTCGGATATAATATCATGATTTATATCCATAAACACAAATCCAATATAAAATTCAATAATCATATTTATAATACAAGGAATAAAAATAATATCACATTGAAAAATAGAGTTAAAACAACAATGTCTCAGAAAAATTTCAAATATATATTGCCATTCTACTATGATTTGATTCCAAATCATATAAAAATGATCAAGTCATTAGTATCTTTCAAACTACAGATCAAAAAATGGATTCAAGAATCACGTCGAAATTTATTTCATGAAATCTCTCACTGCAGTTAAGAAAATTAGTTAATTTTTTCAATATTATTTTGTTGAATTCTACAAATTTATCAAATATATTATACATAAATGTAATTCGTATCTCTCGCAACAAGTTTTTAACTTCGCGGGTATAATTGAACTGTTTATTCATTTTTTTACAAATTGATGTATATGCTCTTTTTTATGAATTTTGAATAAACTTTATTATTATTATTATTATTAGCTCATACAGTTTGCATTCATTACTTGAATTTAATTACTAAAAGTCAAAAAGTTGACATCAACCTGATCCACTATTCATGAAATTTCAGTCATTTGACAGCTGCATAGAGATGACTGGTACGTTGTTGCCACAATTCCAAAATGTTCTATTTTATACTCGACTGGTATACAATTGCAAGTTATGATCCTTTGAAGTTCGAAAATGGACAAGTTCTGCTTCTTCTCGGACCACACGCGTTTTCATTCATGATAAGTATATTTTTTTATGAAGATATTCCTTTGCATTCGGCTGATGCGATTGAAGATGGAAGCGACTATTATTGATGTTGTGGAAGTAGTTTAATAACATTTTGTTAAGTATAGGTTCTGTGTTAAGTTAGGTTTGACTTATTCTTTCACATGATTGCACATTTTGGATCATAACCAGTTTTATTTTGTTCAATTATATTTAATTTCAATACATTTACATATACTTATTATATACAATATATGAGATGATAAAATTATATTGGATGTAGAAAATAATCGACAACTGTTATAGACGAATATTATGATGCACCACCGAGATTTCTGAAATAATTTGTAGCTGCTGGTTTTTCGATAAGGTATAATATTCAATTCTCAAAAAATATTCGAAAAAGATTTACTATTAAAGATTTTTGATTTGCACCATAATTGCATTTGGTCCCATTCTTAAATATTTCTCAATAATCAAACATTATTTAAGTAGTGCTAGGTTAGTTAGGTTTGACTTCAATTGATCTCAATAATCAGACGTTATTCAAGTGGTGTCAAGTTAGTTGGGTTTGATTTTGATCTATCTCAATAATCAGACGTGATTCGAATGATGCTAGGTTAGTTAAGGTTTTGATGGCAATTCGAATACGACATTGTCCTAATTTACAGTTTGGTAACTTTGCTTTACATCACGTGCGTTGTCGGTAAAATGTTGTCACTATGACAGTCACTGTTGTCAGTGTTGATGATGAATTTTTCTAAGTAAAAATTTTGATATTTTCAATGGATATTTTGGATATTTGGAAATAACATATGCTCAATTCTGATGTGCTCAATCAAATAAAGTGTGAGTACTTGTATTTTGTTCGAAATTTCATGACTAAAGCAACAAAACAATGAGATTTCTTTCAACTCAGAAATTACTAGTTTTTTGGCTATCATTTCAGTTTTTCACACGGAAAAATAGTTTTTCATAGCTTCCGCGCTAAAATTTTATGTATTTTTCGATTGCAGGCCGTTTTTGGCGACAAAATGGTTAAGGCTTTCGCGGCCGAGGTTATTAGTATAACTACTTTTCTTCGGGCTTGAAGGCCGTCGTTCTTTGGAATTTCTTCCTGACGTTTCGCTAGCGCGAGTGGCCAGCTTCTTCAGAGGCTTACTCATCTCCGATGACTAAACGTTTCGATTTCTCAAGGCGTATTTATATCGATGCAGGTAGTCTGGAGTGTTAATTACTTCTGTCGGGTTCGGGGAATAATCATCATTATTAGTTGCCGCACTACCCGCTGTGATTTTATTGGTTATTCTTGATTTCCTCAGAATGGGATTCCAAATTCTGTTTAGATTCAACGCTTCTTCCTTTCTGTTAAAAGAGACCCACTGTCAGCGGCAGGGGTTTATCGCATACCGTGCACCTGTGGGAAGGTTTACATCGGTACCACGAAAAGATCCATGGGTACAAGGCTCAAAGAGCACCAAAGGAACTGCAGGCTGGGGCGAACCGACGAATCGGCGGTGGCGGAACACGCACTGAGTGAGGGTGACCATAGGATTCTGTTCGAAAACGCAAAACTGATTGCCCCCAACCAGGGTTACCATAGCCGACTGGTACGGGAGGCAATAGAGATCCAAAAACATGCGGACAATTTTAACAGAAAGGAAGAAGCGTTGAATCTAAACAGAATTTGGAATCCCATTTTGAGGAAATCAAGAATAACTAATGAAATCACGGCAGGTAGTGCGGCAACTAATAATGATGATTATTCCCCGAACCCGACAGAAGTAATTAACACTCCAGACTACCTGCATCGATATAAATACGCCTTGAGAAATCGAAACGTTTAGTCATCGGAGATGAGTAAGCCTCTGAAGAATCTGGCCACTCGCGCTAGCGAAACGTCAGGAAGAAATTCCAAAGAACGACGGCCTTCATGTCCGTAGAGAAGTAGTTATACGTTTTTGGCGATTTCCAAAAAAAAATAAAAATTGGCGATTTGACGTATTCTACACCTTTGCCGCATCACTGTATGGGGCTGCCTTTTTGACAGCACCCTAAATGGCCTACAAACAATTCAAAACACAATAATCAAAATAATTTTTATGAAGAATAAACGCTTCTCCACTCAACGGCCATACAATGAAACAACTTTTTAATGTCAGAGGCATTTTTATTCACAATGAACTTTTATGGATGTATTCCAATAGGTCGTATTACTCAATAGAAACAATTAAAAATACCCGATTTATTGAAAACTATAATGTTAAGATTCCGATTTTCAAAAAATCTAAAACCCAAAGGTCTCCCATATGATACTCCAACAAATGAACTTTATTCAATAACGGGCACATTTTCTTTGGAGGAACATTTCTTGATGGATAGTTTGAAAATTTCTCATCCATTGTTACAAAATTTATAAAGTCAAACTTTAAATTAACCAGAAATTCATAACTATCATACTAGGCAACATAAATTGTTTCATCTTGATACTGCTAGCTCTGTAGTTGGACAAAAAATATTTGTTTATGAATCATTATCTAAGTATAATAAATTACCTGGGGATTTAAAAAATATTAGTAATATAAATTAATTCAAATTTCGATTGAAAAAATTCATTCTCCTCAAAAGAATTTCAAATTGAATTGGTATTTATCTATTTGACAAATCTTCCACTTATCGTTTTCCTTATAAAATAATTTTCTTGCGTTGATTTGTATATTTTTTCTTTCATTTATTCATTACATTGAAACAAAAAGTTTTTGATGATTTGGGAGCAATCTCATACCAGTACAAAAATACTGTTTGATTGTTCATGCTATACCAATGGAGTGCTACCAAATATATTGTATTATTGATTGTATATGATTTGAAATGTAATGGAATGAAATAAATAAAAACAAAAAAAAGGGCAATTCTTCACTATGGTTCAAAAATATACAACATGGTACCGCGGTCAGTAAAAGAGACAACATCGTTAAACTACTCTTACAGTACAGCCTTTTTGCAGCAATTTTTTTACATGCAATATTAATTGCATGCAAAAGTGAAAACTGAAGAAACCAGTGTTCTCACATTTGAGCCACTTTCCAAGACTTTTTGACCTATTGACATTTGACATATCATTTTTGACAATATTATTTTGACATTAATACGTTACCTGGAAATTGTTTCCGCCATTTCTACACCATCCACAATATTGGAATGACTGATTATAAAGTATAGCTCATGACTCTTCTACTTAAAAGTCGGCCATTATAAAGAATACATAACCACCAACACAATAAGACAATAATTATGTTGTCAAAATCTAAAATCACTAAGAATATGCAAAGTTGCGCGTGTATGACCTTGAAAATTAGAAACATTTCTATAAATTTCAAGCCTGAAAATTGCAGTGAAAATAAGCCGAAACGCATGCGCATTTATTATTTGACAAAGGCCAGCAATTGAATTGCCAGCAATTTCCATGAAAAGACTGTAATGTAAGAGTAGTTCTACACAAATTCAAACAAGAAATCAGAAATTGTATAAGCCAGAATCTAACACTCCTCATGAATTTGTTCTTAGTTTCCAGAACTCAATACTTTCCCCTGCTCCATAACAGTTTTATGTTTAAATATGAAATATTGAAATATTCATATCACCTTGAGATAACTGAAAGTTTTTGTAAACGAACTCAATTTATATGGGTATTCCAGATGATCTTAGAGTGGATATTCACAAAACAAGTGCCTTGAGCACTTAGGTGGCCTCCTGAGATCAATAGGAATAAAACACGAATCTTATATGGAATCTCACAAACATGTACATAATGATCATAATAACGAATAAACTATAGATGAAACAAATGTGAAATCAACTTATAATTATTTCAAAAAACACATAGAAAGGTCTATCAAAAAAACAACCCCTCTACCTATATGAACAATTTATAGAACCATCTTCTTAGCACAAACATAAATTACTTTCGAATGCAAGAGTGAGAATCTGAATGGCTTTTGACAATATTTCTTACAATTTATTTTATAATATCAAACCTGATAAACAATGAGATTGGAACCTTTGGTGTAAAAGTTGAAACATTTCTTAGAGATCAATGATCCTAACACCAAACTGATATTTTTGCACTCGACGCTCATTTCACTAACAAGGTAAGCATCTTCAGGAGAAGAAAATTGATTTTAGATGAAGATTAATTTGAGAGAGTCGATAACTTCATTAAAGGTGGTCCAGAAAAAGTATAAATTTTTTTTCTCCTGAAGATGCTAACCTTGTTAGCGAAACGCACGTCGAGTGCAAAAATATCAGTATCTCTAGGAAAAGCCCAAACCTGATCGAAAATATAATTTTCAGTGTGAAACTCACCAGAGTTGGTTGCTGTGTGATTGCCTTCCTACTGATATCCATTTCGGCAATGATGCTGTCATAATCGTTGCACTTCTGGAATAGTTCTTCCTTCAACTGTTCAATTTTAATAACTTGTTGTTCTATGATGCCTCTCATTTCACTCAGCTGATTATTTTCTTCCTCCAATAAAGCATTCTGCTCGTTAATCTTTTCCTGTAACTGGTTCTGGAATTCATCTCTTGCCGCCAATTCTTGGTTGAATTTCTCATTCAATTTTTGTATATTCGCAACAGATTCGTTCAACTGAGTCCTGAGAGTCTGAATATCAATTTCTTTTGATGACAAAATTTCTTGGTAGTGATTCTCCAAATCATTAAAACGACTTTGTTTCACTTCCTCTAACGAATTCATATATTCGTTTTGTTTGGTATCTAAAAGGTCCCTCAGCCTATTCAATTCGGCATCTAGAATTTCTGAATTTCTTTGAGAATATGATAACTGTTGATTAACATTCTCAAGCTCATAGGTTTTGTTAGCTAAAACTTCAGAAGCTTGGGACATTTGATGCTGACATTCAGTCAGAGTCTGTTGCAGGACGTAATAATCATTTCTTAATTGTGAAACATCTGTTTCTAATTTTTGTTTTTCCATGTCACCAAATTTGAGGGTCTCAACTGAATGCTTCAGGGAGTCTATTTCCCGACTTTTCTCGTCAACAGAAGTTTTCAAAGAATCATTAGATAGAATTAATTCATCTAAATTCTGTTTATACGTTTCAAGTGTTCTGAGAGTATAATTTTTCTCTTGTTGCAAATTATTGAGCTCTACTTGATTCTTGTCAATCCTTATCTACAAAATAAAAACATGAATTGAGTCCCAATTCAAGATAAATCGAATTTGGAGGTGATTATATCCCTCAAGGTGGGTAACTAGTGAAAAAGTTGAGGGCTTGGCAACTTTTCATGATACTCGAGAGTGAATAATTGCACCAGATCACATGCCCACTTAAAACGATTTTACTAATAGTTTCGCAAATAGTTGTCCGATTTTCATGCAGCTTTCACCGATCGCTTCGTAATATTATTCTCCAGGTGGGTAACTATTGTTTTTCGAAATTTATTCAAGGAAAATAAATATCCATACTAAATTGTTTCTAAATGATGGAAAATGGGAGTTGCCCTCCAGTGAATATAAGTTTTTCGATATTCAGTACATTTCCAAATCATCACACATTCAAATGAAACCTTTGAGGAGTAAAATATAATATGCATTTTTGGCAATCAGTTCGTGGCGCCCTCTAATCACCCGAGAGTCTGTTTCGCGATCGCAAAAACAGACGACGCGGCGATTCAACATGCGGTCAAAGGGCGTAGGGATTCTCTTTTAATATGGGCACATACATATATATGAGTTCCAATTCGTTTACTGTATCAGTGTGACTTTGTATTTGTACAAATCAAGTTCAGGTGAATATTTACTCTTTGGTGTTTTTGTGATCATGGGAAAGATAAAGGGAAGACTAGGTGCTGCGGAGGGAAAACGATTGTTCGCAAGTGAGAAAAGACGAAGTCGTAGAAATGTTGGAAATAAATCATTAATGAAGAGGTAAGTGTTTTTAAATTTTCGAATGATTAGTTTCATCACACCATTTTGTAAATTTGAACGACATCATTATAACTCACGGTTTTTATTAGTTAGATACTGATGAGCAACGATGGTTAGGGCAAATTCATTGGAATTGAACTACGCATGCAATTTTTATTTTATATGACAAAACGAGTAATCATGTAGGATTCTATATTCATAGAATAAATAAAATCGCGTTTTTTTCACATGAATACAGTGTGTCACATCGAGCTTCTATTATAACTTTGAGTGGAGTGCTGTTTTAGAAAAATGTCTCACACGAAACTTTTAGATATCAATGTGATGAGTCTTTTCAATAATTTGCCAATATATCGAGTGCTTCATAAAAGGGTGCTGTATCATAGTTATGTTTCTTCAATTGGAAACATATATTATGCTTGGAATATTCGAATTCTTCTCAAAGAGTGCGTTTGAGAAATATATGGTTAGGTGAATGAATACAGAGTAATTATGAAATTATGTGGTGAAAAATACGAAAAAGTGGTTCTATTCAACAGTACCTATTTTCAAGAAACAAACAACTAAAGACATACTTTTGCCATCATGATATTTCAAAGAAATTTTTATAACATTATCGTGCTACGTTTTCATCAAAAACCTTTGTTTGAATACAGGGTGAATCAAAACTTGAGAGTTTTTTTATTTTAGAGTTTTTCAAATGGAACATCTTATATATTATTCCACTGTATACTCTTTCAGATCGTTGGTATTGGGATATAGGTCGTCAATGTTTCATTTATCGATGAATGATTCGAATTTTTGGGATGTCTTTGAGAAAATCAGTTTTCATTATAAAGAATCATATTGTACGAAAGCTCGCTATAATTTCGACCAAGCAGAATCAAGAAATACGTATAATGGATTCTGATCTTTCTTGTATGAACTTATATGTTATTTTTTTCAGTTTTTATACAGGCATATGTCTACAGGAAAGACGTTTGGCAGATATCGGGTATTTATTGAAGCAATTAGCAGAAATATCCAAGCACCCACCATTCGATTGTACATTCAGTGATATGTATCCAATTCGTGAATATAAAATGGGTTTGAAAACCAAAATAACTTTAGTGTGCAAAATGTGCAATATCGAAAAAACTATTCATCTCATAGAAGAAACCGACGGAGAAATGGACATAAATAGCGTTTTAGCGTTGGCCACAGTTTCTACCGGAAGTGGCTACTCTACAGTGAATGAGATGCTCTCTGTTCTGAACGTACCGTTTATGAGTAACTCTACTTATCAGCAACACCACGAAAATGTAGCTGATATCATTGAAGAGACTGCTTGGAAGGTCATGGAGGAAGCAGGTCAAGAAGAGGCTCGAATAGCTCAGGAATTAGGAGAGGTCGATGAAAGCGGTATACCAATGATAACCGTTATTGCGGATGGGGCTTGGAGCAAAAGATCATATTCTGTGAATTATAATGCATCTTCAGGGGTGGTAGGTAGCAGGTGATGCGTGCACCGAATGTATCATTAATGGACTCTATTTTCACAGGCCTATATAATTGGAGCTAGAACGAAAAAAATTTTATTCCTTGGCATTAGAAATAAGTTTTGTGCCGTATGCTCGCGTTCCGTGGTGAATGAGGACATTCCTTTACCTGAACACAAATGCTATAAAAATTGGAATGAATCTTCAACGAGTATGGAATCCGATATCAAAGTTGAGGGTTTCAGACGAAGCATCGAAATGCATGGTTTGAAATACCACAAGCTAATTGGAGATGGCGATAGCAGTGTTCATCAAAAACTTCTGGAAGCTCGACCTTATGGGACACTTCTTATACAAAAAATTGAGTGTCGCAATCACATGATGAGGAATTTCTCAAAGAAGATCCGAGAAATTTGTGGTAGGTACCTGATTATAATATGATATAATTATGCATCTGAAACATTTCCAACTTCATTTTTATTTGTACAATATAATGATGATTGCTAATCAAAATTCAATTGATAGAAAGCGAAGTATTTCTAAAAATTTGCCAGTACCTCCAGGCCAAAGGAAACTAGTCGAAGGGAATGCGCGTAGACTACGTACCTCAGTAAAATCTGCAACGATGTTCAGGATTAGAGAAAAAACTCCATTGGTCCAAAAAGTTGCAAACCTATGCAGAGATCTCAAGAATATCCCATCACATGTATTTGGACAGCATGAAAAATGTCAGGAGAACGAACAATTTAGATAGCATATTTCAAGTGTTCTCCGAGCTTAGATGAAGTTGACCATATCCCCAGCATGAAAGCCTGTGGTCTATTGGACGATATTGAAGTTTGTATCAACCGCTTAGTTTTTAATGCAACCAGCTTGATAGCAGATCTGGATACGAATATTGCTGAACAATATAACAGCATTATCTGCAAATTTGTTGGAGGAAAAAGAATAAATTATTCCCGTAAACGATCCTATGCGATACGTTGTAAAGCTGCTGCTATTTCTTTCAACTCTGCTAGGAACTATTATAATGTTCTTGGAAAACAAAGAGATCCATTTTATACCAAAAAATTGTAGAGAAGATCAAAAGGAGACGTGAACTTCAGAAAATCATAAGACTCAATAATAAAAACTTTCCCAGATAAGGATTATGGCCCAGATGCTAGCCCTGATCCAGATTTACCTACCGATCAATTCGAGCGGAAGAAAAAAGAGTTTCTCGATTCATTGAAAAAAACTCCCGAAGAGATAAAACTCATCGAGTTCAATACAAGAGGTCAATTTGGCAATCCTTTATGGCAACAGGAGAGAAGCATTCGTGTAACAGCTTCATATTTTGGTGATATTTGCAAGATGCGAAAATCAACATCTTGTGCTAATAAAGTGAAAAACTTACTTTATTCAACCTTTGGAGGAAACACAAACACCAAGTATGGAACAGAACATGAGCCATTTGCAATAAGACAACTGGAGAATGATTTTGCTGTCAAGGTATTACTGTAATGACACACTATAACAAACATAATTCCTTTTTAACCCTACAATGCATGATTTTTTAAAATTAAAAAATATTTTTGGGTAGGTATTAGTACTCTCAACAGGTGAAAAATAATAAAAAAAATTATTTTGTGTTACATTTTTTTGTTTTTTGATTTTTTCTTTTGTATCATATATGCTACATCATGAACTTAGATCTAAAAGATATTATAAATCATATCTCTATTTTATTGATGGAAGTTAGCGAAACAATTTTTATTTCTATTGAAACAAAGATTGAGTTTGCATTTTTCACAGAAAACAATTCTCACATCTTTCGGAGGAATCGAAGCCGAATTTTTTTTTTTCTTCAGTTCCAAATTTCGATCAACTGATGAAGAAGGTCTACCTTTTCTTTTTGAATTCTGACCAACGTTGCATAGGCAATTGGCAATTTGCCCACGGAATTTTTCCATTGTTATGGTATTTGTGTTTCCTTTCTGATTTTCAACCCTGCGATATAGAAGCCACGCATTGATAATAGCAACATCAACTAAATGATGAAAAATTCTACAATACCATTTTCTGCTTCTCATCGAGATTTTGAAACGTCGCAAAATACTGTCCAAAAGGTCGACTCCGCCCATAAGTTTGGACACTGTATTGGGACTCTTTTCTTTTTTATCAAATCTTTTTACGTGTTGCTCCATATTTTTTGGAAGAATATCGACACCACCAAATTTTGTACATTCAGAATTTTCTTCAAAACTAGCTTCTTTCCAGGACATAGATTTGAAGGCCTTTTTATCGAATGTAAACAAACTTTCATTTTCAGGAAAATTTTGGTCGATAGGATCTGAATCATTATCACATACTGTATTTTGAATGATGGGATCTGATTGACTGTCACATATAGTTTCCAAATTAATAGCATCTACTGCATCTAACTCATGATCAAAAATGATAGGTATATTTTCAATTTCTAAGTCAGAAAAATCAACGGGAATCTGAAATTTTTGAGAAGCCAAGTTTATACAATCTTCAATATTTTCTGGAAAATTCTCTTCCAAATCTTGCAAATCATCTTCGCTTTCATAAAAATTTTCTGCAAGCTTTCGCAACTCTTTTTCTGTGATACATTTTCGTAAACAAGGATTTCTGTCCAATGCGCTTTAAAAAGAAAAAACAGGAATAATGCATGTTGTAGCAGTTGTGCTACATTTTTTAAAAAACAACGCCGATTTATTTTTGATGCGTTTTACTACAAACTAATTCAACAAAATACTTTAGTACATACCTAAATTAGTAAATCCACGGAGTTTTTGGACAAAATTGTATTTATTTCTGTTAAAAACAATATAATTTGAGCACCCGACACACACAAAAGCCGCTTAATCTAATCACCTTATACAAACATCTGTATTCAATACCCGTCCCGCCACCTATGATTCACTAGATGGACAATAATGTAAACTGTAAACTGAGTATCTGGTATGCTACAATATGCATTTAGGAGATAATTTTCAATAAGGAGGTAGAATTGTTTATTGTTTTAAAAGTAGCAGATATGCTACACGATGCATTGTAGGGTTAATATCACAGGTTGAACCATGTGGAATGTTTATTGATGAAAACGATTGTATTTTTGGAGCCAGTCCTGATGGGTTAATTGGAGATGACGCCATTGTTGAGGTGAAGTGTCCCAAAACTGCGTAAAAAATGTACCCGAAGGAAGCAATCGAGCAGAAAATAATAAATTTCTGTACTCTAGATGAGAATTCAAACATGCAGCTGGAACGGAATCATGATTATTATTATCAAGTACAAGGGCAGCTACACATAACTCAGCGTTCTTTGTGTTATTTTGTATTTTGGACTCCGTTGGGAATGTTAGTTGAAAAGGTGGGCCTCAGGAACATCTCAGAATCTGTGATCTCGAAACGAAAAAACTGGTTTTCATCCATATTTCATCTGACTTCAACAATATATCCTCATTATCAAAAAACTTTCTGATTATATTCCATAAAAATAACAAAATTGATAGGCTTCTTTTTTTCAGATTATTAAGGACGATTCATTTTGGACGATTGGAATGAAACCAAAATTGGAGATTTTTTACATGGGTTGCCTCTTGCCTGAGCTGATAGATCCTAGATACCCGAGAAAATTGGAAATTCGCAATCCACCACGACAATGAACATGGAGTTCAAATTTCCATCTTGACACCTCTTCTACTTGGAGGTTATTTTCAAGTTTCCTACAACGTCGCATAAAAATGATTCGTGGAACAATCAATAACAAAAATAAAATATACAGTTCTCTGCAAGCTTTTCACATATAAGAGTTTATATTAGATCGCGATACGTGTTGCGCTATACAATAGATTCTTGAAGCAGGAACTGTGAATGTTTAAAGTTCCTGCTTGAAGAAGCTTTTGTATAACGAAACGCTTGTCGCGGTTGAGTAATCCCTAATATGTGAAAATCTTACAGGCAACTGTATATTAATTGTTTAATATGGATTTTCATCAGTTAACGACCACTTCCATTCAGTAAATAAAAAATATATTCAAAAAACTGTAGCTGCATATTATTCTTTATGAAATACATTCGAGATCATATTTTTGATACCTAAATAAATACATTTCAAGTGCATGCACTAAACACACAAATACAAAACAAATCACTGATTTGTCGATTGAATACAACAGCATGAATTTGACAACTAATTGACAAATATGTCGTAACACTATGGCCACATGATGCCACTTTTGGTTACGTGACAGCGTCTTCCATTATCCTATCTCAATGACCCACATAAAACCCTGAACTCCGACTATGTGCGGCAATTATTGTAATATGCAACAAAAAGGGGAAGATTGCCCGATGACATTCTCAACCGTCTGCATAGTGAATATCGTAAGGAAATTGGGACACGTGCCGTTTGAAAAGTTGTCTTTGATCATCTCACTCGCATATACTGGGACACGCCTACCGACCCGCTCGAAATTTTTGAGGTTATGTAGTTTCACAACCTCAGTGAAGGTGTGGATTCCTCTTAAGCTCAATTTCAGGATGTAAGTCATCTGATAGATAGAGACAAAAAGTGAGATGATGCGCTCGACTATTGCCTTAAATGACAAGAATAGAACTGCCAGTTAATTTTATTCCTGCATCGATAAACAGACCCTAGTAGATCAAGAATTGTGCTTCACTCTCAGGGTATTATGAATTATAATTAGGGGAAACTCATTTTATAGTGCATCGTTTATTTTTCATCAATGTTCACCACAAATTTCTATCAACACTAACCAGATTTGATGATGATTGAGAGTTGATGTAATAAAATGAAGTCAAACAAATGAACGGAAATCAGGCACAGGAAATCTCACTCATAAGGTAGAAAAAGTTTCATCAAAGAAATACGAAAGAAATCATTTGAATCAGATAACTTATTTTTTATTGATAGGGGCGGTTCAAGTATTACGTAAGCATTATGGGGGGAGGGGGTCTTTGTTTTGATTATTTTGGATGACATGAGCGGTAGCTGATTATTACGTCATCGGTAGTTATTTACTTCTTTACACGATTGGCAACCCTCACATTGTCTATGCTTGAAAACGAAACGCATTTTCGGGGATTTCCGCAAATATAAACGCATAAGTTTAGGCACTTCTTTAGAACCGATTAGGGGAATTACCGCGCGCTGTTCAGTTGTCTAAATTTCCTCTGTCAGTGTATTGTTTCGTTTGGTGACTATAGCGAGTAGACTTATTGTAAGCACAGCAAAGCAAGTTAACATTTGTGTTACTGTTGATTCCATTAGCTAAATTAACGTATTGATAAGATGTCGTTTCAAATAGACAAATCCAAGTTATACCCAAAATTGTTTGAAAGTTTTAAAAATTTTCATACAAGTACGAAAGTACGAAATGTACAAAAGTTAGTTAACGAAGCGTGGCGAAATTGTGAATTATAAGCAAAGTCCGACAAGGAACTATATCGTAAGATTATAATATTTTTGTCCCTTACTCTATGTTGAATACTGTATCACTAAAATAAAATCTCTATCGTAAATCTATTTTCATTTTTTTTTATTATAATTAGAATATAAAAAAATACATTTTAAATTGAAAAATGTTTATGTAAGCATGGGGGGAGGGGGTAAGAGCTTTGCTTACTTTTGCTGACAAGGGGGGTGGGGGGTAAATAATTGTAATCTGCTCACGTAATATTTGAACGGCCCCATATATAGTATTTTTTATGTCTCGTTTCAATTTTTCTATATGATTGATATATTTTAGGAATTGTTATAAATTTTGATTCTGGTGAGGTATAACGATTTTTTTCCAATATTGCTTTTGAATTGTAAATGATGCTGTTGTCTAGTTAGATGATTATGGCTAACAGAAATTATAACTGAAAGAGATTGGAATGTTTTTTTTCCATTTTTTGTTGAATGAAAGAAAATACCTTTTTTTTAATTTGAATTATGAGTCAATGTCTAAAAGATTTCTGGGTTTACATAATTTGCTCGTTAATTTTCGGAAAGGCAATTTGTAAATACATTTTATGGTCTTGATTGTTTTGTAAGTATATCAATGCTTTCATTGCCGAACAGATATCCCCAACAGATATTAAACATTGTAGTTTCAAATAAATCAAGCTGAAGTATACAATATACCAATAATTGGTAATATTTTTTTGAAGGTTCAGAAAATGACTAGTACATTTCTAAAACATTATTCTTACCTTATATTCTCCCACAATTTCACTCAGCCTCAGTATTTCATCTTCTTTCTCTTGTATCTGTTTCTGCATTTGCTCAACAATCTCGCTTTCTTTAAGTAATTCTTGATTCCTTTCTTTAACTTGTTCCATCTGCGTTTCGAGTTCACTGACCAGATTATTCAACCTCACAATTTCTTTTTCTTTTTCAAACAGAGTACTAGCTTGAGACTGCAGTTCAGAAATATATGCATTCAGTCTACTCACTTCTTCATTTCTTTCGTTGATAATGTTCAATTGTCTCTGAAGTTCATTCAACAAATCTTGTTTCTCACATGATAAGGGCCAAGATGTATTTTTTTCAAGAATCTTCACTATCTCTTCGATAACTTCTCGTTTTTCGTCGAATTGCTTCTGTGTTGTTTCAATTATGACTTTGAGACTGGATATCTCAAGGCCTTTTTCACTCAACAAATCCTGCAAGGCCATTTTTTCGCGTTCAAAGTTACTCAATTGTTCACTGAAAGTCCCTCTTGCGACTTGTTCTTCATGAAGTCTTTCCTTCAATTCCTTTATAACTTGCTGGCTGTCATTAATCTGTTGCTGCATGGCAGTGGTGCGATCAACTTCGTTCTTGATTTCTGTATCGACATTCTTTCTAAGCTCATTATTCTCATTGACAAGAGCATTACACTTCTCTTCGAGTTCATTCATTTCATTTTTAAGTCTCTCTTGGACTACCGAAAATTCGGATTCAACCATATTCAAATGATACTTCCAACTCTCGGCAACTGTATTACCTGAAAGCGATTGACATACAAACATTTTCATCGCAGGACAAGTTTAACTAAACAAATAAATTAGCTATAAATTACTCTAATACTAAACTTGAAAGTTTTCATCTTCATGAGTAGGAATTGGGACTCGAAATGCTAAGTTGGTTGAGGATTATGCATAGAAAAGTATGTATTCCAGATTCAAATTTTCAAACTCTTCTCAAGATTAACTGGATAAGTAATTGAAAAGGTATCCAATGTTAGTAACTCATAAAAAACGATTAGTATAGTAAGTAATTTTTGCCTCAAATATTTACAAATAGTTTTAGTTCAGAAGTAATATTTGGAAGTCGTTAATGTCGTGAAGTGACAATTTCACCCTTCAAGATTACCAATCAAAAGTAAAAGAGAATTTGAATTATTGTCTTTTTTGGAAGAACCATGTTGTTTTCAAAAATTTTTTACTCTCAAATGGTGCACTTGAGAGGTAAAACCGTCGCCTCAAGACGTATCAAATACTACTGAACTAAAACAGTTCAGAAATATCTGTTGTAGAAAGACAAAAAAATACTTCGATTTCGGGTTATTGAATGGATATTCTTTAATTTTTTTGTGTTATTTACTCATCTATTTTGAAAACTAGACTAAAAATTACACTCTTGAAAACATGTTTGTCAATGCATATATAGGAAACAGAAGTGCCAAATCAGCGAATAACTAATTATAAAGTGATCACCCTCTTTACAGAGTCATTCATCTTTGCATTTTCCATGTAAATATAAAACTGTGAATGATTCTCTGGTAATTGGTATCTCTTGATCGAATACACCAACTGTCCTGGTAGCACTGTGGGTTTTTCAGGGTATCACAACAATTGAAGAAGCAAATACGCCAGCGTGAAATAGGTGTCAGAGCCCTTGGCACCCAAGATAATCAGCCGACCGACCCTTGCCTGCACAAAGCTCTGCTTTCTGGGCGCACTTGAGTGTTTGACATGGAAAAAACATAAATAGAAAATCTACCAGCGTTCTCTGCTAGAGATCCGGACACTGAAAATGCTTCACCAAATTTAGTTCTGTTCAATGGCAAAACGAGGACTGATATTTTTTAGGTTGCATATGACGTCAAATGTCATATCAAAATTATTTATTCGATTTCAATGATATAGGTATTATATACTGCGAATATTCATATAATTTCGAGTTAAAAAAAAGTTCAAAGATCCTATTGGCATTTCTTTAACCTTAAAAAATGAGTATCATGTCGATAGAGCACATATCCCAAATTTTCAGTATCCTAACAAAACTTATACTTTTTCTTGTACTAATAAATGAAGAACTTTCATTTTTATCCATTTATTATTATGGCTCAATAGAGCATTCCTAATCGTAAGTTTGTTGGTAAAAGAAAGTAACCACTATCTGCAAGTTTTTGAGAGTTAAACTTTTTATTCAAAGGATGTTAAAGTTTCTTTTGAACCAATTTGAGGTTCATCTATATGACACATATTTCTAGTTTTTTTTCATTTCTAAAAAAACATGACCAATAAATATCAGCAACTTTATTGAAAATGAAAAATTTCTCACCAGATTCCAATTGCCCGAAACCCTAATGCTTGGATAAATATACATAACAAGTGACTGAAGAAAAAACTCACCTCTTTCATCAACTTGTGCTTCCCATTTCTGTTCTAATTCAGAAACATTTTTGGCGAATTTTTCCTCCATTTCTGCTACAACATTATCCAACTCAATCTGTTTTTCATTCAAACGATTCTTCAACTGTTTCATATCTTCATCGAGCGTTGCTCTTTGTTTACGAAGGTCATCAACAACCTTTTCCAGCTCATCTATATTTTCCTCTTTAGCAGTCAGTAATGTTTCTAAGTTTCTTACTTGCTGAATTAGGTCATTTGAAGTTGATTCTGAGACAGATGCTTCCCCATCCCTTCCGTTTCGTCTCGATAATTGATTTTCTAATTCTTCAATTTCGGCAGCCTTCTCTGTTTGTAATAGGTCAAACTTTTGTTTCTGTTCCTCCAATTCGCATTGCAAATCTAGGATACTCTTGGAACTAGAGTTTTGTAGTTCACTAAATTCTTTCTTCAAATCATTCAGCTCTTGTTGTACTTCAATAATCTTATTGCTCGTAGATTTATTAACACCAACAACTTCCTCGTAGAGTAACTTCAAATTTTCATAGTCATCATTTGCCTTACAGAATTTTTCAAATAACTCGAGCAAGGTATTAGCATTATGATTCGTCAACTGTTGCACAACAGGATTTGCTTCTTCTGGATTAATCTGACTGGAGTTTTGTTTCTGAAATTCCAACTGATTTCGCAACTTCTGTAAGTCATCTGAACTGGTTACCTGGAGATCATTGTACTTTTGTTTCATGTTTTCTAGTTCATTTATGAGGTATTCTACTTGTTTTCGAAGGGACACATTCTCATCAAGAGATGATTCCAACTCAGCAGCTATTGCATTCTTTTCATTTAGCAAAGACTCGAGCTGAGTATTGCGTTCTTGCAACTGTTGTTGGTAATTGGAAATATTCATTTTCTGAGCCTGTTGAGCTAACAGAATGTTTTCTTCCAAAGATGTTTTTAATTCATTGTTGGACTCATTCAAGTTCTTCAAATTTTCTTCTAAACTCTGAATAACCCCTTCTTTTATTTTCATTTCTCCAAGAAGTTCTGTTACCAACTTTTCTTTTTCTTTGAAACGTTCTCCAAATTCTTCATTTTTATCAATGATTTCTTGTTGCAAAAGTTTCAATTTTTCTTCATACTCAGCAGATAATTTCGTAAACTCTACCTCAGTTCTGAAAGAATTTTTATTTTTTTCAGCTTCGATTCTCAGCTGTCGTTGCTCATTCAAGAGGGTTTGAAGTTCTTCATTATCTAGTGATAACTCTTTTATCATCTGCTGCAACTCTTCAGTATTTCGACTATCAGTTTCAACAGGCAGCGATTGTTTTTCCTTGGCTTCTTCACAGAATCCGTCGCTAGTCCAATCCTGTAGACGAAGTTTTTCTTCAATCTCATCATATTTTCTTTTCCACAGGATTACTTCACTCTCTTGCATTTCCTTCATTTCCACCATTTTTTCATTAGCAGATGAAAGTACGTCGACACGTTTAAGAATTTTACTTTTCTCTATCCTTTCCTTGTCTAACTCAGTTTGAATGTCTTGTAATCTTTTTTCCAGAGATACAATTTGCAATTTCAGTTCTTCTTGGATAGTTTGCTCTAAATCGAAGAAATCTGAATTATCTGATTTCTTCGATTTTTCTAATAGCTGATCATTTTTTTGTTTCAGTTCCTTGCATTTCTTAATCAGCTTGCCCGACTTCACCTGGAGTTGTTTTATTTCATCCAAATGTTTATCCCGCTCCATTTGGAACACTTGTAATTTCTCGTTCAAGTGTGCAATCTCTAGCTTTAAACCTTGAACTTGCGGTGTGCTCGTGGCTTGATGTTGGTGCTCTTCCTCGAGCTTGGCTTCTTCAGGCCCCCAGCCCCACCCATCATCATTTTCTCCGAATGCTTCCGCACCGGCCTGGTAAGTGAGGTAAGCCTTCTTTGGTTGTAGAATTTCTTCAACTACAGCCAATTTTTGTTGACCAAATGAGGGGGAGCACTTTTCAAATTCAATCTGTTGAAGTGATTTCTTGTCAGATGCTGCATCAACTACGTCATCGGGAGACAAAATTTGAGACTCCAATTCTGATGGACCACTCATAGCGGAAGATGAACGAAATTTGTGGACATTCGGATTAGCTGAATTTACTTTTTCATACACCAATCGCGTGAGTTCATTGAGCATTCCAGAACATTGACTCAGTATCTCTTCTTTTTCCTTGTCCACATTGTACAATAAAATTTCTAACGCTTTTATTTTATTTTGTAGATCTTCTTTCGTCACTACAACATTTTGTTCAGAGTTTTTCTCTAGCAACTCTGCAGGTTCTTGAGGTGTTCTAACATTGTCAAACCAATTCTTATTTTCACCATGTCCTTGTGTTTCAGACCAACTGAAAGTCTGTTCTATTTTTGGCTCATATCCTTCTGAAACATTTACCGGTATTGCTGTATCATTTTCTGTCTGTGTTTGTTTGGAGTGGATACTGAAAATGCGCTCTGTAGCTTCAATAACAACTTCTTCTACAATTTCTTCTGCTTTTTGCTTGATTATTTGCTTTTGAGCATCCACAAGCTGGTGCTCCAAATTTTTGATTTTGTCAAGACTGCCTTGCCAGTTGGTAGTCGTCATGTTCAGGTCATCCGTTAATTGTTGTATCTGAAGAAATCAATTAATAAATAGATACATGAATTCAATAACGATTTGATTAGTAGTTCTCTTCGAACATAAGACGAAAAATAAAGGTTCAGGAAAATGATAACATAGAAGAATCTTGATATTTTTAACCATGTCCCAACATTTATCTTTATCTATAATTCTGTTTCTATTTGGGTGTGGAGAAATACACAACCAGATCATAAACATTTATGATACAAAACAATACTCTAAGTATATTTATTCCAAAGAATTTATGCCTATTTTACAATTATAATGTATAGGAGTGTAGGAGAGAGTATATAAGTGTATTAAGCCCTGACCATACTTTCTATAACATTAATGAAGAGACTGCTGCCAATGTAACGCTTTGACACGACGGACCGAATATAGATTCTAAAAATAAATAGTTGATGCAGGGCTTGAAGAAAGCATGAACGTGTTTGAATTAATTTTGATTTTTTTTTAATACAATTTCAGAAAATAAGATATTGAATTTATCACATATTTTTTTCACTCGTTTGTAAAGAACCATTATTACATTTTGATTTAGTGTAAATGTACTTACTGACAAAATAGTCAATTTTACCCATTTATATTGAATGTTCTGACTGTATGTTCAAATAAAATAAAAAATAGAATCTATTACTGTATTCATGTATCAGGAAAAATATACCGATACTCTACAATTTTCAACCTTTTTGATATTTTTCGTTTATGAGATATACCCGTTAGGGTCTCCTTTCGATAAAATGGATTCACCAATTGAAAAAATATTTTTGAATAGGTTTTGATCACGACATTGTCAGCATTGTCGATAGCACTTTACGAATTTCAGTTCCTTCTCAAGTACTCAATGCCGAATCTTCAGAAAAGTATTATGATAATAACGTTGCGGCCCTAATGCTTTAAATCATTCCTACTTGATATATGTTCTTAAATAATGATAAAAGGTCTGTTATCAGCGAAAAGAGAATTATCTCAATTCCCTTTGTGATAAGTTAAAACAGGTATCCTATAGATCAGAGGTGGACAACCGGTCGATCGTGATGAGGCAAAAAGTATAAATACTTAGAGAACAGACTGCGCAACGTACCAACAACAACGTAAATAAGTTTGACACGAAATATTTGAGCGCAATCATTTTGTGGTGTCGTCAGTAAACAGTATATCTTGGGTCTAACCAAGTTGGTCATACCAGCTCTAGATTCTTCCTTGTCAAATCTTAACGACATAATAATTTTGTCACGAAAGATTTGAGCTCAAGAATTTTGTTTAGAATTCATTGAATGAATCATATATAAAATTGAAAAACTCACAGTAGTGTATATGAGACATGATCCAGAACACGGATTCGATTATCATCAGGTGTTTACTGAGAGTGATTTCATAATTTGTTGGGTAAGATCAAGATTATATTTGTTCGAACTGAATGCTGCAATACAGTTACTTTTGCGACAAAGGGTCTATTCGCGTTCTCATGGAATGATTCCATTTTGAGTAGTTAGATGAGCAACTACTTTTGGCTGACCCGAAACCGTTCTTCATCAAGAACGCGAACAAATCTATATTGTCGATATAAAATTCAGCATACTCACCTTTGCTCCAAGTTCTGTCTCAACACCTTGCAACTTCTGTTTATGATCTGCCATTTCAGACAGCAACTCTTCTTCCCTTTCCTGCAAATTCTTTACTACTTCTTTCAATTTCTCACACTCAACAGTCAGGTCATTCTTACATGTTACCAACTCTTCCAGCTGGGCTTGATAATCATACTCGATTCTTTCGTAATCACTCTGATTTTTGCTCTGCATTTGCTCGGTTTCCTCGTGGGCATGTTTCAATAGAGTATCTAAGTGGGTCACCTGTTTCTTCAGTTCAACATTTTTATTTTCCAGCTCTTCCATAGAAGACTGAGCTGTTTTTAGTTGCGTAACTTTCTCGTGGGCTTTCTTCAACTTGATTTTCAACCTATTTATCAGTTCTTCTTGTTCTTTGTTCTTTTCGTTCACGTTCCTATTTTCTTTTTCAATTTCTTCCAGTTTTTCCATCAGACCTGCATTGCTCGCTTCTACTTCTAACAGTTTGCTACTCAGATCTTCTCCTAGTTGTACTCGATCCTCAACTGTTTTAGAGGTATGGACCAGTTTCTCTTCCAACGTAGAAGTTATATTTTCTAGATTCTCCTTCGCTTCCAGAAGTTGAGAAATATCTTCTTCAAGTTTTTGTACTCTCTCCCTATAGTGAATCAGTTCAGATTCATTTGTTTCGATAATGAGTTCTAATTCTTTGATTTTATCTTCATTCATTGATTCTGTGTTGCCATGGAGAGAGTCGAACTCTTCATGTAGGCTACTGGATAATTCTTGCTTCAAGCTCACTTCGCTGATTTTATCCTGTTTGTGTTTCGCTTCCAGTAGTAAATTCTGCAACTCAGTTTTTTGGTATTCCAAATTATCAGTAATCTCGGAAAGCTCTTTCAATTTGATTTCAGTCTCTTCCAGTTGTTTCGTTTTTTTATTCAATTCTTCCGTGAGAAATTCCACTTGGACTTCGAGGCTGGAAATTTTTTCACTTACAACATTTTCTTTTTTGTTAACTTCTGTTTCCCACTTCTCTTTTTCTTCACTATATTTCTTCTCTAAATCCAAATATGCTTGAGATTTTTTCTTCAGATTGGCTGCAATTTTCTTCATTTTTTCTAATTGCTCTTTATTTTTGAGGGACAACTCTTCAACTGTTTTCTCTAAAGAATCATTGCTACCTTCAAGTTGAGCCTGAAGTTTCAAATATTTTTGTTGCATTTCTTCAATAACTCCAGAAATGTTTTTGTCTTCTTCTTGCTTCTGGTTTTGAAGTGATTTGATCATTTCATTCTTTTCTAGTTGCTCATGCATAAGAGTTTCTATTTCTTTATTTTTCTTCTCTAATTCTTGCATTGTTTCAAACAACTGATAATTGAGATCAGCATTTCTGCTTTCCAAATCATTCAAACTTTCCTTAAAGCTAGAAATTTCTGTCATATATTGTTGTTCTTTCACTTCAGCAAGTTCCATTTGTTCACTGAGAGCAGTTTTCAATTCATCTACTTGTTTATCCATAATTTCGAAGTTGGTTAATTTCTCGTTTTCCTTCTGTAAATCACTCACCACATTGTTGAGGTCATTCATTAAAATATTTAGTTCTTTTATGTCGCGTTCTTTTTCGTTCAAATTATTCTGGAGTTCGTTAATAACTTTGGAAGAATCAATAAGCTCTATTTTGTTCTCCTCAATGATCAATTGATAATTTTTAATTTCTTCTAGACTTATTTTGACCTTCGTTTCGAGTTCCTCAATTTTAACTCTGGATTCGATGAGTTCCGATTCCAAGTTGTCTTTTTCATGGATTTTGGTGTCGAGTTCTTTGAGTTTTTTCTTCAAAAAATCATTTTCAGTTAGTATTTTTTCACAATGACTTTGCAGCTTATTAAATTTGGAGGTATCGTCCGTAGCTACCTGAAAAAAGGTTGAAATTCAAAATCTATAAAATGAAATGGATGATTTACCTTTGGCTCAATTGATGTGATAAACCGGCCGGCAGCGAAAGATTTTTCAATTCATTTTTTTTTAAGTCTGAACTCGAAAGAGAAAATAATCGAAGTTGAAATGAATCGTAATCCGCAAAAAAATGTATGCGCTGCGGCTTAGAAACAGTATGCCCCATCAATTTTTGTCGATATTACTATAAAAATGATTTGTTATTTATTACAATTTTTCGCTACACATTCGTGTAAGTTGTAAGTAACCTTGAATCATTTTAAACAGTACGCCTTCATGATAGTTTGAATTTGAGCGATTGCTTTATGTGGAAAAGACAACCTATAAAAAGTCTTCCATGAACATAATTGTTGAACTCTGGGTAAATTCTGGCCTTCGCGTGAAGTATCCCGCAGAGCGTAAATTTTTTGGAATACAAAAAAAATCTCCAAAAAAGCTGTTATTGTCGTCTACTCCAGAGACTCCATATTTTACAATGGAGGAAAAATGTACAATCATTTGCCTCTGTACATAAGATCTGCCAACATAAATGACTTCCAATTCAGGAAGTTAGTCAAACAATTTCTATCTGATTGACCCTATTATACTTTGAATGAATTTTTTGACGACAACTTTTAACTGATTGACTAGCTCATGTTTTTTATCTTCATTAAGGAGCTTTTAAATTTTTACTTTCTATGTCTATTCTTATATGAACTTGACTTCCACTCTTTTATATATACATACTTTTTATAATCTCCATTTTAACATGTTTTGTATGTATTTTTATAGTTTTATTTTTGTTATCTTTTGGTATATATCGCATTTTTAAGTAAGTATTTACTACCCAAGCTTTGTCAACAAGATTATGTCTTATGATAATAAAGCATATTATTATTATTATTATTATTATTATTATTACTATCGATCGACATTGATAGACTACAGACTCATAACTGTTTTTAGGGTGTCAAAAGCAGAAATCATTTTCGGAACGATGCTATACAGGGAAAAACAGATTTTCCCACCCAGAAATGTGGAGTTACGACAAAAATATCCTTATACGGCTTTCTTCCGAAAGATGACAGATCCTGAAAAAATCATCAGCCAGTGCCATACCAGAAGCCATGTTTCATTTTATTTTCAATGTATAAATCATTTCCACATTTTTCCAAAAACCATAAACAGGAATTCTATATTTGCGTTTCAGTTGTTTAATTGTTTAACATACAGTTATAAAATACCATATGATTGTGTACATATCCATGACGATAACTACTGTAGTATTCGGAAAGAATAAATGGATAATAATTATGTATGTACAACACTGGGTTCTTCTTGATTGATTTTTCAGGAAAGCTGTATAAAAATATTTGGTTGTAACTTCCCATTATCAGGTGGAAATTTGAGATTTCCTCTGTATACAGTACTGCTAAAAACTGAGGAAATGGGGCTGAAAGATATTGTTGATAAAGCAGCATCATTTTTAACATGATTCACGCTGGGTCGTTTGACCCCCCTTGTTATGGGCTTGTAGCCCAACAAATAAATATCTACCTGTTAAACACTGAGACAAAAAGTGCCTTAGTGAAAATTAGGTATATAAGACTAGTTCATTCACAATAAATCGAAATAAAATACAATTTCAATCTAATAACTGATGATATTTTATCTGAGCAGGCAACAGCTGGATTATAAACATTAACCTCTCAACAAAAAACTGAAATTTTTTGCGAATGTCGTACATCTATGAAAGGAATATGAACTCTTTAAATTCGACTGAGTAAGTGAAGAAGTTCGATTTTCCAATAAAATCTTACTCATTCATCTCTAAGACTAATGTTGCACTTATTTTCGGAACATGCTCTTTCAAGAATAAAACGTGTGTATATTAAATAAGTCTACCTATGAAAGAGCTTAGCCGCATATTTTCATAATATTATGAGTAACACGGTTGATAAAAAACGCTACTCGCTTTTCATAATACAGTAGCTTCTGAGTTTTTTTATCATCATTAAAATAAACTTACTTCATCACTCATAACTGACTCCGAGTTCTTCACTCTTTCCATCAACTTTTCATTCTCTTTTTGAATTTCTTCCTTCTCATTCTGTAAATGTTCATATGTCTCGGCCAAGATATCCCTATTATTTTCGACTTCATTCAATTTCAAAGAGAGGCGATTATTTTCATCTCTAAGAGATTCCAGTTTCACCATTACTTCTTTTCTTTCCATATTGAACATTTCGATTTTATTCAGGAGTTCTGTGGAGTCTTCATTCAACTGCAACACACTTTCGTTGAGCTCTGGAGGATTATCACTGTTATCATCCTCAAGACCCTTGGCAGATTCTTCTGAGTGAGAGGCGATAGTTTGCTGATAGGCTGCGAGTTCTATTTTTTCTTGTTGAGTCAAACCCTCAACAATCTCAATGCTTTCTACCGATGAAACCTTTTCAGCGCTTAATTTTTCCAACTTATCTATCAGGTCAATGTTTTCCTGGAATCAACAGAAAAAAATTTAACGAAGAATCTTTAGATTATATGAAAAAACTGGGAGAGATCATTCACCTGGATATAATTATCTAGCTTCGTATTTAGTTCTTGCTTCTCCTTGGTTAATTCCTCAATTTTTTCCATCAGATTATGTTTTTCACTTGTTAGATGTTCTATATCCTCTTGAAGTTTTTTATTTTCAAATTTCAAATTATCTAGTTGCTCTTCGATTCGAATAGATTCAATTTCCGACGTCACTTGAACATTCTTCAAATGTGAGAAGTCTGCTATTTTTTCATTGAGATTATTTATCTCCTCTTTTAAAGATATAATTTCTGAAAAATGGGCCCCTTTCAATTAATGCTGGTTTGATAAATAAACTATCGAATAATTAAACTGTGGTAATTCCTATAATGGGATTCCCTGACAAAAACTACCAAAATAATATGGGTTCGAAATATAAATTAATAAAAGAAAAAAAATTCATCAAGGTGAGAAAGTTTTGAAACATCATAGGAAGTGGATTGTTTTCACTATCATTTTTGAGTTGAAACTAGTTGAAACCAATCAGCATTCTTCAAAATTTAAACGAAAATGGTAAATGTAATGATACTGTTAACAACTGGATGCAATTTCTTAGCAAGCACAAATTTCAGAATTCTCACCTGATTCCAACAATGATATTATTTTGTCTTTCTCTTCAACATCTTTCAAGGTATCTTCGTATTTGGTTTGGAATGCTTCATTTTCCTCTCTTTCTCGATTATCAACTGAAAATATAATTGTAATTATCCTTTCTCAAACAAGCCTATTGGATGCTTACCTTTAGTGAAATCAGTTGAGTCAACCATGTTCAACTGCAAGTTTCCTTTTTCTTCTTCCAGTAGAGCAATTCTTTCGTTTAGTTTCGTGATTTCGTTCTGTAACTGTACAACCAATGCATTTGCATCGCTGATTTTTTTGAATGAATCAATTTTCTTGGTCAATTCTTTGATTTTGCTTTTACTCTGTGCTTTGATTTTTATCATGTTTTTATTACTTTCCTCTAGCTGTTTTTTTAATTTTGCAAATTCGCTTTCACTATTTTCCGTTGTTTCCATCGAAGTCCCAGCCATTTTGAGACTATCAATCATATGTAAGCTCTCCTGCAACTTTTTCTCTAGGTCTGAAATTTTGTCAAGATGCTGGTTATTTGCCACAGTAGTTTGGTCTAATTTTTGTTGCAGTGTGACAATGAGATTTTCATAGTTATCGTCCTCTCGTTTCTCAGAATCATTACTGTGCTTCAGATATTCATTTTTTTCTTTAACCAATTGCTCGTTATTTTCCTGTAATTCGGCAATTTGAAAATTTTTAGATTTCAAGTCATCGAGTAATTTCATCTGCCTTGCCTTCATTTCACCCTCTAGTTTTATAAATTCTTCTTGCATTTTCCTCATTTGATCCCTTGTTTCATCTAGAGCATCCAAAGATTCTTTACTTTTTTTACTCAAACTATCACTCATGAGGGTGATTGCTTTTGTGCGAGCATCAATCACAGAATCCTTTTCTTTCAAATTTTCCTGCAAATCGAGAATTTTTGCTTCTTGTTTACGAGTTTTTTCGATGTATTCTGTTATTTTCTTCTCTTTGACCAGTAAAATATTGTACAGTTCTTCCTGACTAGTATTCTTGTTATAATCCAAATTATTATCAAGAACAGATAGACCAGATGTAGACTCCATCAGTTGCTGGGAATCGTTGAACTGAGCTTTCAGAATGGTTACCATTTCTTCAATGCCCTTTTCTCTCATCCCTCTTTCTGCCAATTTAGCCCTACGCAAATAAACATTTCTGAAGGACGCATAAGAACATTTCATTAGGACGCATTGACGCAATTTTGTTACTAATCACATATGATAAATTAATAAATGATGTGAATACATTGTAAACATATTCCCAGTATATATCATTTCGTTTGTAAAAAAAACTATTGTTTGCTCAATGGACGAGTATTCAATGATTTATTACTTTTGTAAACAGAATGATCAAAAAAAAATTGTCTCAAGTAGGAAGAAATTTTTCGAAATGACAATGCTGGTAGCGGACTTTGTTTAAAGTTATTCCGCTTCAATTGTCCAATTTGACAGGGCATTTGAAGATTGATAGAATCAGCCGTGAGATTCCTAGCTAGTATACCCAAACGACGTAATTGATAACTTGAACATTAAGTATAGTTCTTAAGCCGTTTGTCTTTTCTAAAGGAATTAACATCGATCAGTCAAAAACATAAGTTGTGACCCTCTGTCTCCAACTAAAACAACACGAGGTATGAAGCTTTTTACTGAATAACAGACTCGGTACAGTGGCTGAGAGAGAAAAACGTCCAAGTTAACTGGGATCCAAAATGCCAACCGTCATTCAGTGAATATGGTTTATTAGTGCACTCATTTTTCTCTATGTGAAAGAGACCAAGACTATGATGATAAAGTTATGGGTCACTTACTCAAAATTTTGGGAAATTCCGAGATGATTAATAGGATAAATGCATACGACGTGAAGAAATACGCAAAGAATATATTTTTCACTCACTAAGTACAATAAATCATGATCTGAGTTGGTTCAATCATATTGCTGACGTCTATATAGATTGACTTGTGATGTGAAATGCGTTAGGAGTAGGCCTGGGGAAAGGCAGTGGATCCTGCCAGGTTGACAGAACGGTACATTGCCAAATAATCAGATATTTCTGTTATTTTCAACCTCCAGCAGAAGGACTGCTGTAATGTTCTGAGAAATATAAGAATCTAAACCTGAGAGGAGCGAAGTGCAGAAATCATGAGCAGCATCTGTACGTGCTGAAACGGCATCTCAGCGATTGTTCAATCATTTCTCCTTGCTTAAAATTTATCGGCACGGGAGACGTCATGATGATCAAGAGTTCTGGGTTCTGCATATTCAAGTGATTAGTTTGACGGGTGCCTGCATAGTTGGTGGTATACTCTCCCGGTATGATTTCTATAATTCAAATTAATCTAGATTTTCAATAATTTTATTTTATCTTCCTTAGATGAGTACCTATTTCACGTTCTTTCCACTGCGAATCTTGTACCAGTACAGGAGATTGAGTGCATCTTGGAAGAATACGGATGAATTCTGAATGATTTTTCATTTACCTATCAAGATCTTTCGTCATAGAAGATTTATTGATTTTGTATTCGATTATTTTTTAGGTAAGAAAACTAGTGAAGGAATGTTGTGAGACTTTCAATAAACATGAAATATTCTATCAGCTCCAAGTTTGTTTCATGCATTTCATCCTGAGAAGCTACAGTCACTTATGATGGGGATATATACACATATAATATGATAATTCACAACTGCATGTTCAACAAATCAACGATTATACAACTGCAACACAGAATGATTAAATCTGAAAGGAGACATGAAATATATTCTGATATTAGTTTTAGGTCGAAACATATTTTTTCAAATGTATCTTCAAATGTATTTTGAATAAGTTTTTCTGTTTGATGTTTCTGAGAAATTATGGAATAGATATGTCTGCACAATTGTTGCCAAAGATCGTTTTCACATTCAAAAGTCGTAAAGAATTGATTTGACGAGTGTTGTATGTAGAAATTTAAAATTCTAGAATTTGATTTCAGTCTAGGCGAAATGAATGAATTTACATAATTTCATTTTATGAAGAGAATCAATATCAAGTAGTTTGTAGAATTTATATAAGTTAAATTAGGTTCTATATCATTTCAATTCAAAAATACATTTCATTGCCTTGTTTTGCAACTTTTTAA
This sequence comes from Zygogramma bicolorata, assembly GCA_032362365.1. Lineage (NCBI taxonomy): Eukaryota > Metazoa > Arthropoda > Insecta > Coleoptera > Chrysomelidae > Zygogramma > Zygogramma bicolorata. The sequence continues at coordinate 99,662 of JAVJAQ010005855.1, forward strand.
TTGTCATTTTTTAGTGATGCTTTATTGCTAATGAAACGAAAGTAATATAAATTACGAAACAACAACAAAAATCAATTGGCGCTCCGGGGAGACTTAATTGATTCCAGTGGCGTATTTGCTTTTACAGCCTCAGGAAAACCCGAAAAAACCTGCAGCACCACTTCATCTGAAGATCTTGATCAGCCAATGTTCTCTCTTTCATACAATAAAATGTAAGGTGTCTCCTGAGGCTTCAATAAATTCAAGATATCGCCAGAAAATTTAGTGATACAACTATTGTCAAACTCAAACCAGTCCGTTTCGTCTTTGACCAATGAGTAATAATGACCAGATTCAACGCCAGAACCACAGTGAACAATGACTGCACGTAGATTATAATAGTGCAATGCATCTAGAATTGTAGAAATCCTTGTCCTAAGATAGATAAATGACTATTTTTCTTCATCAAAGCTCCAAATGAAGGTAGTACTAAACAACTTTTTCTAAAAATTCAGTCACAGAATTAAAAGCATTTGTGATAAGGCAGTTGAATAAGTGTTTGGAATAAATTAAAATTGCGATATCACAAATATTCTTTACATAAGATTTTCAGCTGTCTATATCTTTCTTCGATGAAATATTATTTGAGGATTTTACAATTGTCATATCACAAAGCATTTGATACTACCGGAATATCTAAAGAACATAGAACAGCTGTCTGTGTTCAAAGAACCAATGAATTTATTTGAAATATGTTACTATAACTGATGGAATATTTCAACTGATTTTAATCTGTATTGATGTTATTGTATCATGAGAGAACATTTAGTTTAATGTATTGACAATTCCCATACAATGTAAATTTGTCTAAGTGAAAATAAATTATAATTATTAAATACAGAATGTGTGCGAGTTAACAGTGAAAAGGTAAATAAAAAACTATTTGTAGGCATTACATTACTCCTCCTTTGAATTAATTGAATATTTTTCAAAAACGAAAAATAACTCATTCCATATCGGGTGGTATAATGTGAATTTTCTGATTCTGCTCCCCCTTTCAAATTTCCGTTCTGTGTATGTTATGTAAGTGGTGGATTAACTTCAAAAAGTTCAATGAATGCTGGCTTCAATTTTTTCCATTGACTAGAACTTCGAAATTCGAGATTCTGGTGGTTCTATATTTGGGAAATCAAACATTGGTTTGTTAAATAGTTGACCAATAATACAAAATCTTTATCACTGAAATGTAACATCTGCCTATAGTTACCAAAAACATCTATCAGACTAGTCAGAACCTAAAGTTAAGCTGAAAAAAAACATTTAGAGCTGACCCATACACAATAAAATGTAATTAATAGCAGGATGTTGAATATAATAAATATATCTGTTCAAAATCAAAATTAAGTTCATGGGGTATAAAAAGTACATTGTCAAGTAATCCAATGTCATGTAGAATATAACATTCATGTGTCTAGCTTCATACTCATGAAGTAGAATGCCCTATCTTTCAAATATGAGTATAATTTATTGTGTTGTTGTTTATGTAGTTGGGTGAATGTTCCTGAATCGGTGTTTAATTGTATAAAGTTATTGTAACATCGTAACTGTTGGTACTTGTTCGAATTTGGCCAAGAGATACTACCAGTGGTAGGAATTCAAATTCAGCAAATTCTAATGTTTCATAACTTCTTTCAAGAAGGATACCAAAAATTTGTTTATGAACAAAAGGAAATGATTTGTTTTGTTTCACTAAGACCAATAGAAAAGGGAGAAGGGTATTGTGTCGTTCATCGATCGATGCATAGTGCAGAAACTGATTGCCATTTGGGTGTTGAAATTTCAGATTCCATTTTAATTCATAGGTCCCTAGTTATAATTACTTTGGAATTTTTCTTGATTATCTGTTTGAAATGTGGCGTCCTTAGATAGGTAGTGTTATTAAAAATAAAGTTGTACAGTGTAGTGATTCTAATAGCGATTGTGAACAAACTGAAAAAGAAATACCGGCGGTGAATAAGAATCGAATGCATTTGAATATTGTAACACAAAAAGTATGTTTCCATTTATATGAGAATTTGCGCCTTGAGTTTGGTATCGAGAAAAACTATTAATACAAGCATCTTCAGATTCAATTGAAATTCCTTTTTCAACTGTACGTTAAATAGTCGAAAACAAACCTTATGAACGCAAAAAAACGATGTGATAAAGGACTATCAAAACCTTTAGATGTTAATCTAATGAAATTATTGAAAAAAAAACAAAATACGACCTCTTTCGGCAAGGAGTCCCAAAGCTCCGCCTATTGAAAAAAAATTCTTGAGCAAGAGAGGTTTGACAGGTCTCCAAGTTCACAACAAAAGGGTGGGCATTCTGTACTCGTCGAGTCATCCGTGTATAGATATTGCCAAGGGTGAAACGATTGATAATAATTCAGAAGAGCACCGACTGTGAAAATATCTATAGAAGAGAGACCCTTCTACAATGCTCCAATGAAGTGAACGAGTCTGTGAGTGATGAATCACTAACAAGACGGATTACCTTTTCCTGAATAGAATCGAGAAACCTCATTGAATGTTTTGGTGCCGAACTCCATACATGAGAACTATATTCCAAGACAGGTCGTATCTGAGCCTCGTAGATCATTAGAAGCTGATGAGAAGTGAAGTTTTTCTTCGCACAAAATAGAAATCCAAGGTTCTGGGAAGCACCTTCAGCAATAGATCTCACATGTTTTTCCCATGTGAGATTATTAATGATCGTAATTCCTAGTAATGAGATACCCACAATTGAGGTTATAAAAAAGAAATTGAATTTTACCGGCAGTAACGTGGGCTGCTATGACAAAACATTTCAGAATTGGATAAAGAAAATGGGATTCGAAATCAAAATAATGAATAAACGTCAAGAAGTATCTGTATCTGTAGAGTAGGGAGGGTGAGTAGACCCACAGCACTTACGCCACAATATGGCCCATTGTACATCCTCCCAAGGAGTCGCCCTCTTGAGACATTGTCCAACCTGACTCATCCAGGAAGGAGGACAGGTCTCCAGGGGACATCTCCTTAATATCGGCAGGTGTAGGCCAAGACTCACCGAACACACACTCTCTTATCGACGATAGCTCCAGACATTCACATAAGTCATGCCTGACAGTTTCATCTTCCTGTTCACACATCCCGCATAGAGGTGTGTCCACTAGCCCCATAATATGGAGGTGTTTCCTTAGTTGACAGTGTCCAGTCAGAAATCCCACTGTTAAACGGAGGTTCTTCCTGGTCATCGCCAAATATTTATTCGGATCCAGCTTCTCAGGGTCGCCCAAGGTGATCCTGGCAAAACTGCATCCTTTGGTTTCATCCCATCTCTTGAGGGATTGAGTATGGGTGTAACGTTTGGCTGGTTCCGCAATTGTCGAAGTCGTCAGGCCATGGGTGTCACCTGGTCCCAAAATTTTCAGTCCAGCCGCCATCCTGGCCAAAGAGTCAGCAATGCGGTTACCTTTGCTCCTGTCTTGCCCTTTCACCCACCTTAGTAAGATATTATTATCTACCGAGGCGTTAGCTAAATCTTGTTGGCACTCTAGTGCTAACCTTGAGATAATACGTTGTCTATTCAAGGTTAGTAGGGCTTGTCTACTATCAGTGCAGATTATTATGTTTTTGCCAGAAATTCCTTTTCTGGTTAGCTCTTTTGTGGCGATTGAGATACCAGCCAGTTCTGTTTGAACCACGCTGGTATTTTTTCCCATTCCCCACTTAATCCTTAGGCTAAGTGATCTGGAGTAAACTCCACATCCTGATCCTTCCTTGGCTTTTGAGCCGTCTGTGTATATGCGTATTGCATTTGCAGCATCCGCCTCAGTGTTCTGTTTTATTTGTATTTTGTAGGGTTTATTAAACACAAACCTGGGTTCAATTGCGTCACCGGCTGCCTGTAGCAGAAGCACCGCAGTGAGTGCCTCCCTCCACAGGCCCCACCTCAGTTGACCCATTCGTACCTCGAGGTTTACGTCAAGAAGTAATGAAAAGTAGAAGAATAGTTCATTTACATAATAGATACTAGGAACAAATAACTGTATAAAGAGAAGAATACAGGTGAATTTCCTATTTAGATAAAACTTGGTATGACACACATGACACAGTCAATAGAATGATGGTTTGATAATGTGTATGCGTAAAATGCTTGCAAACAAAGGATCGTGACTAAACATTGTGCATTGCTGAGGAAGTGAAGGATGCTTTGAAATTATAATAATAATTGTGTGGAAAAAAGCTTTGAGGACTGCAATGTTTACTATCATAAGAACATGGAAGCTGATATTTTCGAAGAATGGTTTGAAAACACATTAATTTCAAACTTGGATAGAATAGTGCAATGGTTCTTGACAACCCTTCCTATCATTCGAACAGATCATCAAAGTACCAAAAAAATACTCAAGGAAAGATAAAATACAAAGGTTTCTAATGGATCATGATTTGTGTTTTGAAGACTTCTATACAAAAAACCAACTACTTTACAGACAATTCTGCTTGGCCTGATTAACTGGCGTCCTCTAGTGAAATAACTGTGAAAGTCGGAGTTTATTTCAAAGTTTTTCCTATTTCTATGAATTTCCTGTAGAAGTTGATATATATATATATATATATATATATATATATATATATATATATATATATATGGATGGCAATGTCATGATTTTAAGAGATGCGAAGAGTGGTCTACAGGTGTCAGTGTAACTGGCACCAGCTATTATTCTTATTGCTTTTTTTTGAAGTAGAAAAACTTCATTAGCCCTTGTGCTATTTCCCCCACGGTACTAGTACCATAAGAAATATTTGAGTGGAAAAAAGCATAATAAGAAGATAACAGAGCATGTAAGTTATTTATTTTTTTTAGCTTTCGAAGTAAGATATATTTTGAGATTTTGGCACATAGCTGCTCTATGTGAACTGACCAGTTTAGTGAGTCATCAATTATGATTATGATGAGTAATTTAACACTGTCACCCTTGGTTAGGTGCCTATTAGAAGAGAAAAGTATTTTTTGAGTTTTGCTTGCGTTCAGCATCAAATTATTTCTTCTGAACCATAGTTCTGATTTTTTTTCAGCTATATTTATTTCATCTAATATTGTATTCACATCCCTACCTGAGGTGGCGAGAGTTGTATCATCTGCAAACGCAATACAATCAAAAGGGGACATGTAAGCAAAAATATCGTTGACATAAATTATAAATAGAAGCGGGCCCAGTACTGAACCTTGCGGCACACCATATGTAACGGGTTTCATGTTAGAAATATTATTTGAATCAAGTACAACACATTGCTGTCTATTTGAAAGATATGATGAGAATAGTTGCAGAGGTAACCCTCGTATGCCATATGCCTCTAGTTTCTCCACGAGTATTGAGTGTGAGACACAATCGAATGCTTTGGTCAGGTCACACAGAGCAGCCACAGTGTGTTCCCCCTTCTCAAAACCTTCAATTATGTTGTCCACAACTTTTTTCAGAGCATGAGCAGTAGATGATGATCTAATAAAGCCGAATTGGTTGAGGTTAAATAACTTGTGCTTTAAGCAGTATTCATAAAGTATGTTTTTTAGAATAATCTCGAAGATCTTGCCAAAACTAGGGACAATCGAAATAGGTCGGTAATTACCAATTTCATTTTCATTTCCTTTCTCAAATATGGGGGTGACTCGAGATATTTTAAATTTGTCTGGGAATTTACCTTCTACAATGGAAGCATTAAAAAGATTTGTTAAGGGTTCAATTAAATATGTTTCTGTTGCTTTTATGATTTTCGCATTGATGTCATAAATATCAAAAGAATTGGAGTTTTTTAATTGAAGAATTGCATAAGTTGTCTCTGAAATTGAGATGGGCTCCATGAAAAAAGATCCAGACGTTTTCGGGATATCAATATCAAATTTAGTGGGTGGATTAGTAATCGGATTAGTTTGTGATATTTCTTCCGTTATTTCAGTGCCAACATTTGCAAAGTATGAGTTGAATTCATTAGGTGTGAAATTATTTTCTTTCATATAAGAACGTTCACCGTTCATTTCGTGTTTAATAAGTTTCCAACTATCTCTGATTTTGTTATTAGAATTTAGGATTATATTATCGTAATAATTTTTTTTTGCTGATATGACAATGTTTTGATATTCATTGTTTAGACATAGAAATTCTTGTTTATGTGTTGGATCATTTGTGACATCGTACCTTGTTTTTAGTGCTTGTACTTTGTTTTTTATTATTTTTATGTGATCATTGATCCAATAATTTTTATCCTTTGATTCCCCACATATTTTCCTGAGAGGAAAGTGCTCATGTACAAGGCTTGTATAGCAGTTTAGTAAAAAGCTAGTCTTGTTTTCTGCATTGTGTAGATTGTAGAAAGAATTCCAGTTTACTTCCCCCAAAGACTTTATGAAATTCTGGAGGCCTGCTTCAGTAACATGTCTGATTTTGAGAGGTGTCTTCTTAACAGTAGCTATATTTTTCAATTCAATAAATTGACCATAGTGGTCAGATAGACATGGATCAGATATTCCAGTTTCATAGTGTTGAAAATTAGTAATGATGTTATCTAAGCAACTGCTTGTACCCTTTTCCACCCTGGTGTTTTCAAAGATAGTAGCTTCTAGACCTGAAGAATTTAGCAGTAAATGAAGTTTTGACAACAGCATAAGCTGAAACATCATTTAAACAGAGGATGTTAGCTAATAATAAATAAAAATAACTTACACCTATATCAACTTGTGGTGGATTCATGCAGTAATCGTAGCTCGGAAGTTGGAATTTGCAAGTCATAAGAAATGAGTCGGGAGAGGTTCAGACAATGACTTATGATGGAATCGTTCATGCAGCTATCGTAAGTCGGAATTCGTAAGGCTAGTTGACCAAGTTTCAACCCTTATGAATTACGAATTTTCCAAATGCGCATGTGTTATCCAGTTTGGATTGTATTGTCGAATATTGTGTATCCTGATTGGTTGTTCAAAAGTATGACTTTGCCAGAAGTCAGAGTGACTGTATCAAATCAATTAATTAGGAAAACTTGTCTTACAATTAGACAGTTCTTAAGATTGCAGCAGGACTGGTGTGTATTTTATAATGAACTAAAACTTACGATTTCGGAGCTCCGATTACGGACTTCCGACCTACAATTGCTGCATGAATCCACCATTATACTCACTTGTTTTCTTCGAGTTGCTGCTTGAGCAGGTTTACTTTTTCATTTTTATTGCTGTCCCCAATACTGCTAGTATGTTTTTCTCTACTACCTACATCTTCTTTCTTCAATCTAGTTCTTTTAGCTTTCACCTTACTGAGAGTGTTTATGTACTCTTCCACTTTTTCTTGGGGAACACTACTCTGTTCCTTTCGAAGCATTTCTTTTAGTTGTGCTATCATCAATTGCTGTTGCTCATTCTGATCTTGCAAGTCTGTGAGTTCTTTTGAAGTTTGAGCTGAGGAACGCTCGCCTCCAGGGTCAGGATCAGGTTCCTTCCACATATTGTTTTCGTCACCTACATCCAAAACGGTTTCAAAGTTATACTAGATTAAATATCATGCAATAGAATAATTTCATTTTCCGAGGTCGTAAGCCATGCTATTCACCTGATTTTGAGAATATATTAGGAAAGGAAGAAACAAATATTTGGATTTATTTAATTACAAAACTAAACACCCTTAACGTCAGAAACATTGACAGAACTGCGACGTGCGACGTCTTGTCTTACGTCACCCGCCACGTTGCGAGGGGTTTTCTGGCGTTGGCGTTGAGCATGAATTCCATAACAATTATCCTGACGTCTCTGGGCAAGGGCCGAGAATTATTATACCATGAAAAAGAATGTGAAAAAATGTTCTACGATGTGTAATCAATTTGTTACAGCCTAAAGAGCGCAAAATTCGAATAGAAAAAACCGTTCTTCGCGTTCCATTAAGTAATAAACATTCATGAAAAATGCGATTTTTTTACATATGATGAGAATCATTCTCTGGGGGAATTGAGGAAAGAAATATGAAGAGTATAAAATAACCCCCAAATGCGCCGCCTACACTAGGAAGCAACGGCCAATAAACACGAGAGAGAGAGTATAAAATAATGTATGAGCAATTCAGCTTTTGACGAACGCATCAACGAATAACACATTTTCAAGAATTCAAAATTGGTTCTTATTCTGATGTAAGATCATAATATGGTTAATTCAAAGTTGCGATCATTCCTAATGTGGATATACGCATACAAAATGAATATATATATATATATATATATATATATATATATATATATATATATATTACTAGGGATTACGATCAGTAAGAAACTCTCATGGGAAAACTATGTGAGATCGATCGCTAAAGGTGCTTCCCAGAAGCTTGGATTTCTAGTTCGTGTGAAGAAATACTTCACTTCTCGTCAGTTTCTAATGGTCTACAAAGCACAGACCTGGCGGGAGCATCTCGTTGCACCCACATTTCATAACAACCACAATGCGTTATACCCACATTTCGATTCACCTACATTATGTAATGCCCACATTTCATAACACCCACACTCTCCGAACATACCCGAATGATGCGCTGTTGCCAAATTCATCCTTCTTCTAGGTTAGGTTAAGTTAGATTGGGTTAACAGAAAATTGCAGAATATCCGGTAAATTTTGCAACAGTGCATCATTCGGGTATGTTCGGAGAGTGTGGGTGTTACGAAATGTGGGGATAACGGAATGTGGGTGTTACGAAATGTGGGTGCAAAGCAGCAAACCCCTCTACTCTTCTACACCGATTTGGAGATTTTGTCACGGAAACATTGAACCTAATCTCAAAACTGAAATAGTATTAGTTCTCCCTAAAAAGTACTTTGGTACTGAATCACTTCAAATAGTACTAAATCTAGTACTAAAGTACTGACTGGAACAGCCCTGGATAGATGGCACTAGTGATTTCGTTTCCAAGTCATGTTACTTGTACGTGATACCGAAAGATGGCAATCAATTCAGGAAGAGAAGTGGAATTATTTTTCAATCGTAGTCGTAGATCATTCATGTTTTGAAGATTGATTTAATGACCAAACTTTCATTTCCTTCATAAACTTCTATCGTCAACTCTATTCTGAAGCTTCATTACTTGTCTTTTCACATTTCAGGCAAACTGACAGACAGAACTCTGCACCTATTTTTCCCTTCAGAGAAGGAAACTTGTCGTACATTGTCAGGGGTAATATACTAAGTGGTATGATTATTACCGATAATTTTTTGGAATATTAATGAATTGCAATCCCAAAGCTGAAAATACAACGAGTCCGCAGGACGAGTTGTATTTTCTTGCATTGGGATTGCCAATGAATTGATATTCCAAAAAATTATAGGTTATTAATCATACCACGAATTATATTTAGGACGACAATATAACCCCTGTTTGAGCAAAAATTGTTGAATCGCCTGGTAATTGATTCTTTATTTCTGGCCGTATTCAAGGGAATACTCTTTTCCACTGCTTCATCTATGATACCAATCGCCATTTGTCCCCAACGATCGCTCATATTGATTAAGAAATATAACTAATCAAAACACATAGATTTGACGTTTATAATTTAAAAATCATTATTTTCACTTGACAGCTAGTAAAACAAAAACTAAGCAGGTTTATCACCGTGAAAATACAGCGACAAGCTATATTTTCACTGTAATTCGGATTCTATTTGCTGAATTTCAAAATTTGAAATAGACTGATTGGTTGTTAAGCAGGAGATATATTGTCAAGTGAATGAAAATATCGTCATTATAGGGTAGATGGCGAAACAAAAACGCTACAAATCCTTTTTACACAGGCATTGACTAACTACCTATATCTTCATAAAAAATGGTAGTAGGTACTGGTACTGACTGAAAAGTAATTGCGTTAATTCATTTATGAGCTTTTTGGCGTAAAAAAATCATACATTTTGGAACGCAGTTCAAAGTTGGGCGATAATTTGTATTGTTTGTGACATCAGGGACAGTTTTCTGAATGGGATTTTCCACTTGAACTAACGAATTATATTGATTTTAATATTTTTCAGAAAGTTTAAAGGTCCATTGTCACATTGATGTGTTTAACATACTTTCCATCGATGGTTCATTCCAGCTTCTATGCATTTTTTTGCCCACCAATAGCTTTGTATCATTCAATTCCTGGAAGTACTACATTAACGAACAGGGTTTCAAGGAAGTACCAATTATAAGTGACATTGAAAGCCCCTGCAGTGTAAACAGTACTACAAAGACGGCAATGTCATGTCTTTTCCCCACGCAAAGCAGCCTCCATTTGCTACTATAGAAGTGTTGGCCATAACTATTTTGACCCATTCAAATGAATGTCTCATATTTGCTCTACTGCTCATCTCAAAATATTATCTATTCTTCTTGTTTTTTTTTGGTGCTTAACCTACCACAATTTGAAAAAATAAGGATTAATATTGTATACAACTGTAGAATAGCAGATTTTTAATCAAAATACTTATTGTTGATGTTTCGAAAACCAAATCCGCTTCCGTTTTCGAAACTTTCACAACTTTTCTCTTCTTGTTTCGTTTTTTGTAAAAGTAACAATTTTAAAATTTACAAAAAACGAAATTATACAAGTATTTTGATGAATATTAGTGTTGTGATATGTATATCTAATATTATTTAATCTTGAACTCCCAGTAGGTATTGTGTTGACTTAACTTCATAATAATCTAGTTGGTAGTTAGACAACGTTGGTTAACATATAAATAGTTACGATGTCATGTCAGGATATTCTTGAAAAGATAGAAAAGTAATTTCAATCTCCTCATTATTTCACAATATTAAAACTAAACATGGTGTCAGAAGTGGGATGAATCCCATGCGACGGGCAACTAGATCTGAATGATCCGAAAATGCGTGTTTTTGTCTGGTTTGCGCCACGTCGTAGGCTAAGCTCGTCGTATAGTCCCGGTAAACGTCCAAGTTGAGCTCGTTCAGTCTTGTAATGAAAGCGTGTTTGATCCAATCGACGAACATCTCAGCTAAAATTATGCTGATGCATCTGGTAGCATCACCCAAAAGCGTTCGGCCTTCCAACTGTATTCTCGCATCGTTTGAAGGATGACGATGAACAGTAAAATCGTTAAGTGAAACCTTTCCAATATTGTGAAATAATGAGAAGGAGATTGAAATTACTTTTCTATCTATTCAAGAATATCCTGACTTGACATCGTAACTATTTATATGTTAACCAACATTGTCTAACTACCAACTAGATTATTATGAAGTTAAGTCAACACAATACTGGGAGTTCAAGATTAAATAATATTAAATCTACATATCACAACATGGGAATGTTGTGATATGTAGATTTAGTTAGACAACGTTGGTTAACATATAAATAGTTACGATGTCAAGTCAGGATATTCTTGAATAGATAGAAAAGTAATTTCAATCTTCTCATTATTTCACAATATTAAAACTAATTAGTTCTTGTATTTTTTCGATAACCACATTCGAGATATATGAAAAGTTGCTGACTAAATTATAGCAGCAACTTATCAGGGTAGATATAAAATTGCCCTTCTACACTTGTATAGATTCCAATATTAACTTTTGCTTCAGAAAGAATCTATCGACCACAAAATAATGACATCCAATTGGTCTAATCCAAGGGGGACGTCTTGGGTTGAAAGAACTTCGAGTTCACAAAAGGTTTATTGGCGAGTAATGATGAAATTAAGTTATATTATATATATTTTCATGGAGTTACCGCCAGATAAACCGATGAGTCACCAAAAGTGCCTATGATAATGTATAAGCAAATTAGAATATCTCCAAGAATAGATGAGTTATAGCCAAAATATAATATGAATAATTTTCTTCTGTAATGTACCAACCAAAAGAGAAGTTAATATAGAGCGTGATTTGATTGATATCCCTCTGTGAAATGTCGTATACCTTCGTATTGTAGTACAAAATTTGAGAAGCTCTGGCAGTTCTGTTCATAAAGCAATGTTTTTATTCTGAATTAACTTTATTATTCTGTTTCTCTTACAATGTGCACATGTTCTTCAAATTTATAAACTTCCACCAACGTCTACCAACCCCTTATAAAGAGCTGAATGGGTTTCTTGCCTCAACTAGGTTCACACACCAGGCATCAAAACTTCCTCGTGATTCATTTCAACAGTTCAATTTCGAAAGCCCACAGTAACTGGGAGCAATTGAGATCATGAGGCTAAGTGGTACATATCATTTTAGTCTAAGTCTCGAGTAATATAATTCAACCATTTTTTGGAATATTCATATGTTGTGAACAGAGTAGCGGTGGCTGGTATGGTCCTCAGTATTGTGGGCGATAAACCGTTATACAAAGCTCCAAATCCCTCAGTACGGAATATTCTGAAAATCACTTTCATCATATTGTCATTCAAATTGCTGACTTGTATCCTGGATTTCGCCACATCAACAGGAAAAGTTAATGTCCAAAACAGTGTCCCTCCGACACTACCAGCTACCATGGTTTTCACTAGTCCTATATCTTCTTTTTTCTCCCCAGGGTTCTTGAGTAGTTCTCTCATTCCTGAATCACAAAAAAAATTATCATTATTATCTTTTCATGGAATAAAAAGAGGTAGAGTCTCCTCCTCTCTCTCTCTCACACACACACACGCAAACTTTTTTGGTTCTATACATTCATATTTCGATGAGTAAGACATAAGTATGGAGTCATAAAATATGGCTCTCCACCTTTTTTTGGAAGTTATACGACCCCCAAGAGGTGAAAAGGGGGCATATTTAACATTACAGTAGATAGATTGGGAACATTTCTAACATTCTCAAGAGATAAATCTCAAATTACATATGAGACAATTAATCGCTCCGTCGATGGAAGTGGAGTGGAGAATTTCCGATATTTTGAAGAGATTATGTAGAGGTATTTTGAGTGAAGACCATTTCTCGCTACGTCAGTGAGGTGGAGTGAGGTGCATAGATTGAGAACATTCCTAACATTTTTAAGAGAATGTGTGGAGATATTTTGAATGAATTTTCGGATTCAGGGCAACAAATCACGTACAAAATGATTTTTTTGATCAATGGCCATTACTCCTTGAATATCTCGAAAATGTTGGAGAAAATTGACAAATAGCCGTAAATAAGCCTTAGTAATCAACGTTCCGATGACAGACATGGCCATATGAGTCAAAGTAATATTTGTTTTTAAAATATTGTCAGAAGAGTGAATACTTTCGAACAATTTCCGAAAATAGTGGATAGCATATTTAGCAGGGAAAACTTTACATTTCCGGTCGACCGAGGAGAATGCTTGTCGAGGTGATAGCCATATTCCTGAACGACCGTGAATATTCTTACAAAAAAAAAATTGCGGATTTGGAAAGACAATGAAAGGAAGACGAAAAGCGACGGTTGGAGGAAAAGGAATTAGAGGAAAAGCGTCGACAGTCGGAATAAGAAAGAATGAGAAAAAGCACGCGTTCTCGAGAACGAAAAGAAAGAACGAGAGGAAGGACTTCAGAAAATTCTCGGAAATGAAAAGAAAGAACGGGAAGAAGCACCCCAGAAAATTATTGAAGAACGGAGAAAAGAACGAGAAGATCTCCAGAAAATTCTAGAACAACGAAAGAATGAATAAGAAGTACCAAGTGAAAGAACTGAAGGTAGGACTAAAAGGAGAACTGAAGGAAGACGTCAAGAAAATCGACGATGAATTCAATACGAAAGTGGATATAGTGTGTATAGGAGATGAAACAGATAGCTCTTCCCAAGAACCAAGATCGCCGAGAGAGGTTGCCACGTCAGGAATTTCCTTGAAACCACCGACTTTTGAGGGACAGTCGTCTTGGTCCATGTATTGCCGACAATTCGAGGTTGCGGCAGCTCCCAATGGACGGGGCGAAGAAGAAAAAGCTACGGCACTCATAGTAGCTTTGAGAGGGCCAGCTTTGGGTATGATGCAGATGACAGCCGCCGTCGAACAATAAAATGAATAACAGGATCTGATTTCTGCATAAGAGTTGCGGTATGGCGATCAACATCGACAACAGTTGTACTAGGCCCAAATGAAAACACGCAATTAAAAATTCGGAGAGATTCTGCAAGAATTTCAAGCAGATGTGAGACGCTTTATCCAGCTGAAGTACCCAGAAGCACCTGGAGATTTGAAGGAACAGCTAGCGGTGCAGATGATTATGTGAAGACTGGCACATCTTATCAAAGACTGCAGGGTGAGATTGCCACCAAGATCCAACTCACCTGCAAGGGTGTCACCACGTTCGCAATCACCTATGAGGACAAGGTCATCCAGCGAGTCGTCAAATTGGCGACAGGAAAACTAGAATTAGCCGGCATATCGGGGCGCATTCTAGCTAACAATAACAGAGCCCCCAGGATCATTCATGATAACAGGCTAAGAACAACTGATAGTCTAACTATCGCAGGAAAATTAAATGAAATAGACGTTATATGCACCATAGACACCGGTGCCGCAGTTTCTTTGACACGCAGCAACATCTTTCGGCCTGAAAGCGTGAAGCCTATTTCTTCCAACGTCGTGCTTAGAACAGTCACTGGAGAAAACGCACCTATTGGAGGAAAGGCTGAAATTAAATTGATTCTCGGGCGGCTAGCCACCATAGATACAGTATACTTCGCAGATATTGAAAATGAATTTATACTCTGAATGGACCTGATCAGTGACTATGGGTTCTTATTCGACAACGAAGAGAAAATTATGAAGTTTGGGAAAGAGGAATTTGTCCTTACCACTCTAGCAGAAAGGGCAATGCCTGTGAAACTGCGAAAATTACTGGATTTTCGGAGAAAGTAGTTTGCGCTGCACTTGATGAAGACCCTGGGTGCTGCGTTGGAGTAGTCCAGCCATGTGATGAATCCTCCAGCAATTTGGTGTTCGTCCGAGCCTTAGTAAAAACGAAACAAATGATTCCTGTGAGAGTTGCCAACGTGTTTCTCGAGGAAATATCTGTTGAGGCGGGCGATTTCATAGGAAAATGTGAACCTGTTACATGGAATATTTCCCTCATATATCAAATGTCCCATAAGAGCAATGCAATTATCGAAAAGTTACAGAGGTAAATGCATTGTATCAAGTCACCATAACAACACATTTGAATCCGTATCGCTAGACGTCAGTAAACAACACAAATATATGTCAGATAGACTTCAAAAATATAAAAACATTTCCTTCGCGTTTTGGTGAGTGCTCTATACAATCTATAGAGGAAAGTATAAATGAACAAAAAATAACATTTCCTTAGGAATTTCTTTATTCGTGAAATATTCCAATGAATTACATTCGTACATGAAAGTAACCAGATAATTTTGCATTCAAGCGTGATATCTTATACAAATTGCATTCGGTTATTTTCATATTTTGTAAAAATACTTTCGCCAAAGTATGAAAATAAACTCTGCAATTTTTACATATTATGTTTTCTTAAAACATGATTGGTAATATTGATCCACTGGTGCAAATATAACCGATAACAAACTGTTATTCAGATGAACATCAATCTCCGAACTCGACTGTCGAGGTCAAAACTCTAGACATCACCTAGAAGATGGCAAATGAGACTCTGCCGAAATGTTGTGACAATTATCCTTCAGAGGATCAAAACCACAGAACATGGAATGAAACCCGAAAAAACAACTCCATCATACTTTGTCCGTGAGAATCTTCATGCTAACAAATATATATATATATATATATATATATATATATATATATATATAAATAATATTCTGAAACCAAATATTCATTCAAAATACCTTCACATAATCTCTTGAAACGGTTGATGATTTTCCCAATCTATATGGCCCACTCCACCCTCAAAGACCAACTTATATGACATACTTCATTTTATATATATCTATATATATATAAATTGGTTCTCCTGAATCCGAATACTATACAAAATTACTTCGATGCATTACACATTATCTTAGACTTTCACATCACCCTATTCCCTCTTCTTCCCTGATGGAACAGACAACGAAAAAATAAGGTTACACAATCAAATAATTTTTTCCTGTGTATTATGTGGATTTTGAAGAACTATAACTTCCAGAATATAGAAGAATGCCTTGCATTGGAGTTGGATTTTTGTTCTATAGGAGCAATTGTCTTCAAAACTAGCAAATGTGGATATGACAGGCATTTTCAAAGCATTCGAAAAAAAAACAATTTGATCCTTACCCTCATAACCACCAAAGAAAAAAAAATATCCTGGCATTTCTCTGACTAGGGTGGGCACAAGACCTCTAAATAATCCAATTACTCCTTCAGTTCTAACGATATGTGTAGTTAGTTTGATGGGGCCAATCAATTCTCTCTTAGAGCCCTCAACAGTTTGTATGTTGACCTCATGCATTGCTTGTAACTTGCACTTTATCAATTCTGTGGGACATATAGCAAGAGATGAGAAGAAAGATGCAAGAAATCCTGCTGTGGCATTATGAGTAATGCTCAGGTTATCAACTTGATCTATCCCTGCTATTTTTTGAATTATTTTTTGGCAGAAACCATAACATAAAAATAAAACGGAGTTTTCTGCGACATTGGTCGCTAGAGCAGGAATGGTACCAGCGTACAATCCTCGATACACACCATCTGTCCTCAATGTTTTCATGAAACAATCAAACATGTTTTTATATAAGGTTGGGAATGTTTGCATCTTCACTTTAACAGTGTCAAGTGGCTGCCCAACGTAAACAAGTCCAACTCCCCCTGTAAAAATTGAAATTTAATGTTATTTTGGCATCCATATGAATAACACTCACCTAAGGAACCTGCTGTAAAGTCAATCAAACCATCTTTGAAATGTCGGTTCTCACTCATTTTTGTGATAGTGTCAGTTATTTTTTACGAAAATTTGTTGAATTGGGCCTAATAGTTTCAACATGTGTTTTCTTCAAGATAAAGTGTTTGTGGACCACATGAAACTGAGATAAGCAAGAAAGTGAAATATTAGCCTCGCACATATTTATCAAGTTCTCATTGACCTTTCAAAAACATCTATGAAGTAATAAAACGGTGAGATTGCGTACATCAATTATTTGTAATCACTCAACAAATAAATAATAAATAGGAATACGTGAACTAAGAACTAAGAGAACTAGGGAGACTAGGTTAGGATTAGAGGTCTTCGTCTTCGACTTCCTCTTTGAGCAGAAATAATTGTTCAACCGATTACATTTTTTCAGACAACTTCGAAATTTTCAACTGAACAAAATTTTTGAAGTGTGAATTATTTTTAATAATCCACTATGTTAGATTGAGATAATGCCAAAGAAAAGCGAAAAATAATTTCTAGGTTAAGATTTTTCTGGTATCAATGAACGAACTTACCTGTGGTGTTCGATCGTAAGTATATATGAGGCTCTTCGCCGAGAAGATCACTGATAGATAGTAGAGAGTTAAGAAGACCGAAGCTCTGGTAGAACTTGAACATTGAATATAGATTCATGTTGGATACCGCTTCTGGAAAGGAAAGTTGAATTGAGAAGATTTGTGTGAAGCATGTTTGTGTCAAAATCATCACCTGATTAGCCTCACAGGATGACACTACTCACCAAAAACGCGAATCTCATCAGAAATTTGCGGAGAGGCTTGAAAAAGGAGCAGTTTAGTTTCCGAAATATCGCCTAGGGGAAGTGAAAGCATTCTTCACATTCTTAATTCAATCTTCAAATTCTCAAAAAATACTTACGATACATAACTGAAATGAGTTTCAGTCAATATTGCCCCTTTACAATTAATATTTGGAGAAAAAAATCAAAATCTAAAGATTCAGATCCTGCATATCAGATCATTCCAATGATGTATCACTTGCACAAAGTCTATAAAACCAAAAGAAAATTGGAAGATAAAATATGTTCCCGTAAGTGTAAGTGATATTAGATATCGAGAAAGACGAAAACTTGTTCTCTTGCCCAACAATCAATTACATTAGATCACAATTCTGATTTTTATGATGTGACTATCTTGGAGCATGAATCTGAACACATAAAAAAAAAATTCTTTGAAAGGACACAAATTCTCAATAAACTGAGTTCAATAAATTCAAGAAAAGTCTTATCATAATTTATTCCTATTCACCAAGACCACCCTATACATAAAAAACGAAAATATTCATGGGTATGCTTCAAGACTGGCTTTAAATCAAATATTCTAAAAATGAACAATTTGTTCAGGCCAGCCTCAACTCAGCTCCACTATAGGTATATAAATGCACTAGGTTACTGCAAGTTTACCATTTTGGTCACGTGACCGTGTTGGCGTCAAATGTCAGCATTCAAATGACATTATAGATATTTTTCATTGAAAAGCCTCATTTCATCTCCCTTTCTATTAGGATTTCAAATTAAGTTGCCAGCGCTAAGGCGGCGATATTGTTACTAGAGTTGTCTTCGAGGTCACTCATTCATTTGTCAACTTTTGCTGATTTCGTTTGCTATGAAGGTTGAGGTTAAAATGGATGAAGGTGGAAGGGTCTTTTATTGAATGATGAGGAGAGAGAAAAATATATTTCAATTTCATTTGGAATTTTGATGAATTTTCTGAAAATAGATTTTGTTTGTTTTTATGTTTAAACAATTTTACGTTTCAGAATACTGAAAAATCAACTTGGAGTGATTTTATACATTGATATTTGGTTATATGTTATACCGTACAATTTTATTTTTAGTGGATACATACTCTGGGTTTGTCCTGTTAGTGTTCCAACTGAATGAATTGATGAATATATAAAATATTGTCTGAGAGAAAGTGTACTTTTGAAGTAAACAATCAAATACGATCACATAAAGCAAGTTTATGCGACAAACCAAAATTTTGTGGTATCTATCGCGGTTAAATTTTGGTTCAAGATGGCGTGCGAATTGATGACGTCATTTATTAGAACCACTTGAATCCGTCGGTTTCAACAATAACAGTTATACTTCATTATATTTTCCCAAATCCTTTCCTACTATCATTTGAAAATTAAAATATTGGAGAATAACAAAGAGCTTATTGCTGTATTCATGGGTGGACAGCTTTTTTTTGAAGATATTCAACATTCTACATGATAGCATTTTTTTAGCCAAATTATTTTGTTTTCGAAACGATAAAGGGATATGATTCCTCCTAAAATTTTCGAAACAGATTCCTGGCTTAGAAATCTCAAATCCTATATCATAATTCAACAGCTTAATTTACAATTGGGAAAATGTTTTTGGTACCTCTCATTTAAAAGCAGATTTTCAGTGTGAATGTTCGAGACCTCTATTTGTTAATAATTACCATCGTAGTTCATACTTAAAAAACAGTATTTTTATTTATCCATAATGAAAATTATCACCAAAATAAAAATGACAAAATCCCGCGAAAAATGTTTTCAAAACTTATAACCGGAAAAATAGAACTGCTCCATAAGAAGGGAAATACTAAAATTTTGCGGTGATAACTATGACACTTATTAACAGCTGATTTATGACGTCATTGATATATATATAACGAAACGAATAGCCAAAGTCGCTCAAATGGTATGGTTAGTACCAATTTGAATCGGTAATAAACCAATTTATTTGGTTATCCGCATGAAATTGTTTATATTTTCCATAGCTTCACGCAGAAATATTTATAATTTCAGGGTAGGTTTGATTTGTTTCATTATTATGATAGATCAACTGAAACCATCCAAGTGGTACAAATGTAACAGTACAGTTGTAACTTGTTACAGTCGCATGCAATGAATGCAAAAAGCGGGCATATAAAAATTGGGTTCATAAAATACGGCATGATTTTTTTGATCTATAATTTGTTGATAGTAACTGACAGTTTACATGATAAACTCTATTGCAAATTTGCTTTGATCCATGTTCGTATATTCGTTCATATTATCTTACCACATGTAGAACTTAGTTCAGTAATAAATATGTTTGGGTTCGTTTTTGTTGAATTATATTTTTTTATCTTTTTGAAGATAGCTCAGTTCACATCTATATCTGTAGAATGAACGTTTACTAAATCATCTTCAACTATAGAAAATACACTACAATTAAAAAAAAAGCAAACAAAAGGTAATAAAAACAGATTTTTTAATGGCAAATACACTATAAATACAATAAGTTCAGCCCTGAATCAAATTTGTTATTCTAGCATGGATTCTAGTTTTTTTTTCATCATTTTGAGAGACCTTAAATGAATAAGTATTAAACATTTTATACTTTTATTAGACCTCCTCGCTATATGGTCTGATAAAACGTCCACTCAAACCAAAAATTGGTATACTTAATTGAACAATATGAATTATTGTTAGATGTTTCCGGGCTTCTGCACCGTGGTCTACAGGTTCTTGGGCCTGACGTTTCGTCTGCATCTGCGGCAGACATCCTCAAAGGCGATGCGACAATCGTCGAAGTATCCTTCTCTGCTGCGAGGCTTTTATTAGATGTAGTTAGATAATGAGTCACTATTTATCGGACCCAGAGTAGAACTGTCAATTAACCCCAATTGATTCCTCGGACCCCTCTCCTCTCTTATTGGGAGAGTCCGTGAATTTTGAACCACTGGCATCCATGTTGTGTGGATGTTGAGGATCTCTTCTTTGCGGTTGAAGTTGAAGAACAACTTAAACTTAAGTTACCGGCCGTGAAAGCTTACAATCTTTGGTAATTGAATAATATGTTTTCCTGGAGGAAAGGAAAATACCGGGGATAGGAAAGTTTTGTAAATTCAAGGTCTCTGAGGTGAGATACCTTAAGTGTATGACATAATTATAATAATTATCGAGTATCTCTTGAGATTTGAATACCACTTCACTGATACGAATATCAGGCGGTGGTTATCGAATTCAGAGACCTTTACTTCAACTGAGATATTGTTAACCATTGTTCACAACTGTTCTCACATGATATAGTGTCAGATGAATTGTTTTGCACAACTCCCCCTACAATTGAGTAAGCTATCCAAAAATGAAATGGATACTTTTGTGCTAACACATAATTAGTTTATTTCAATTGCTGAGAGGAATTAATTGATTCATAAATATGATGAGGAATTATTTTTTATAGGATAACATCTAGAACATCCGGAAAACTACTGGACTCATTGATTTTTCAAATTTTGAATTTCACCTTGAAATTGTGTTTTCCGAATGACGGAGAGAAAAGAAAGTAAGAGATTCTAGCTTTACTGAATAATATCGAACAGATGCTAGAAAATCCTCCACATTAATAGACTCTTAAATTGGCTTTTCGTTGGACAGTGGTGGCTTGTGATCTATCTTCTTTGGTTAAGGGGGGAAATGAACTAAAAGTGAAATTTTTGGCGACAGCTTTAGCAAATGACCAAAACGAACGAGAACCGTTTGGACATTCAACAAGTTCTGAACGAATTTTCTGATTATGTGCTTCTTTAGCAGCTTCAATTGTTGCACTACACCTATTTCTTGGGTTAACATACTCAGATCCCATCTCCAAACTGGGGTCTTGGCGCCAGCGATTGAATGCCGTTTGTTTGAATGTGACAGAGAGCAGCTTTTATTGAACCACAGTTTCTCAGAATGTGGTCTCTTTGTACTACTCGGAATGAACGTTTCCACCCCCAGAATAATGGTTTCAGAGATTTCTTGGGCACATAGAGTAGGATCACCAGATGAAAAGCAGACCCTTCTTCGAGTAAAATCAGAGAAAAACATTCGAAGACTGCCCAGTCTGCTGATTTGTAATGCCAGACACGACGTGCGGGTAACCTACCACTCATTGGAGCCAAATACGAACAAGTTGTTGAAATCAAAGTGTAATCAGAATTACCCAAGGGGGAGTGAATTTTGATCTGATAAATATCAGGATGAGTAGTTAGAAACGAGTCCAGTGTATTGGCAAAATGGTTATTCGTATCAGGAATACGAGTGGGTTGATCGATGAGTTGTTCCAGAACATTAGTAATAGCAAATGCCTCTGCCTGTCGTCCTCTTTCATCTGTTCTATTCGAGAATTTAAGCCATGAAGAATTATGTACATTAAAATCACCCAATATGGTGACCTCAGCTGTTGAATGGTTTTCTTTGACGAAGTCAATTTTTTGTGATAGAAAAAATAGTCTGTCAAAAGAGTCATTGTTAGGTGATAAATGAAGACAACAGACGAATTTAGTTTGTTGGTGATTGACGAGCTCAAACCACATCACGTCAACATCTTTCAGTTCCAGCCCTTCTTCGCATTGGCACGATAAATCATTCGAAATTATCTATGACATTCCTGGACAATATTGCGCCTATTGTTGCTGCAAGTACCTCTAGCCTTGGGATTGTCAAAATTCTCCCTTTCTTCTGTATAGGAGCCAATCTAGACTTGGCTGCTAGGAAATGGACAGATACTTGATTCTCAACAACACGTAGAAATATAGCTGCAGAGTGGGCCGTGTTTCTGGCATCACAGAATTTTTGAATAGAGCAAACGAAATCAGAAGTTGGAGCAATATCTTCCCATCTAGGTATAGCTATTCCTAATAGACAAAGCAGTTCATGAAAACAATTCCTGAATTCAACAGATGTGTCTTCATCTAGAGGTTTGTCCCAGGTAAGGTTCTTATTCCACAATTCTTGTAACAACTATTTTGGAAAGACACGTTAGGCCAATGACAAAATTATTCTTTTGGTAATGTATTCTTCCTGTAAGATCACTTCTTTTAGACACCTTGGATTAATATCCAATGTATCTCGTACTGAATTCCACATCAATCCCAACAATGACAAAGGTACTACATCTTCATTGTGATAATTACTGCATTTTCTAGTGAACTCCCAACTCCCACTCTCTCAATAAGTCAAACTAACCCTCTGCCATAATCAAAGTGTCTTCTTGCAAAAACATTTCGAGAATTAGTTCAGCAGAAACACTTGTAACGCAATTATCGACATAAAATCTTTTATTTGCCAGCTTCACTACTATTTTACGGGAATATCTCGTGTCGCCTCTTTCAGTCCTTCTTAACATTTCTCCAAGGTGATGTTCAATGGGAATTCCTAGGAGGAAAGGGCTGCTGTTAACGCCAAAGAAAAATCTACACTAGCGAAAAGTCAACTCATTTCCATCTTGATCAGCCCATAAGAAGCAAAAAAAAAATCAATCTTCTCGTGGAGATTAATTTGCAAAAATGCCTTACGGATGTCTGAAACTACTCCAAAGTTGTACTCCCTGAATTGAAGCAAAATTAACTGAATCAATTCGATGAAATTTTGCCCCTCTTCCAAACAATCATCATGAGCAGACACATCAATCATAGGGCGGAGTTTTGTTGTAAGGCTATTATTTTCTTGCATGACTGGTCTGTGAGGCAGATAATGAATGCCGTTTTTGTCGTGTTCAGATGTAATTATTTCAATTATTCATTCATCTAGGAATGGCTATCAAAGACTTGATCATGAGATCGAAGAAGTTTTTGATTCTGTGATATTTGAAGAGTATTGTGTAGTATTCTTTTGGCAAGGTGATAGTTTTTTGATATTGGTGGGTGACCATGAATCCAAGGTAATCGGACCTCATAACGTCCTTCACTGTTGATTGTCACGGTGTCTAAAAAATATCTTTGGCGACTGACCAATTTTCCCTGTGTTCTGTGCTTGGCTCTTCAATCCCCAATACATCAAGATCCCACAAAGAACTAATTATGGAATCATTCACTAGAAACGACAAGAATGAGCTAATCAAAGAGTTGGCTATATTCAGACTGTACTCATCCGAATGAAGTTTCATCGGCTACTAGATCATTGGATAATGAGTGACGATTTTCTGTGAAGATTTGACTGAATCAGTACCAATCAAAATCTCAATAGGTCCAGAAGTTCCAATGTCTGACTCTATATTGTGATTTCTGAGCTCTTCAATCCATGGTCTAGAAAAGACAGGCGAAACCTCACTGCATATCATTGGCTGGTTTGAAACCTCCAAATCACCTCATTTTGATTCTTTCAATTGACCACATAACATTCATGAAGTCGTGCATTCTGAAAGCCCCCAATTGAACAATATGAATAAGTTTCTCCTTACCCACAGATTGACATCCCAATTTCTCAGCAGTTGATTTAGGAATGTATGATCGTTGAGAACTACTACCAATCAGAGCCCTCACGAACTTCGACCCATTAGCACCAAATATGTTGCAAAAATTCGTGGGCTCTTGAGTTGTTGTAGGTGGCTAAAGATTTGACAATGTTAGGATCCACCTCTTGTTTCTTACTATGATGATGAGTCTCAAGAGACTCCTTGTTACTAGGCAAATCAGGACACATTATAACTAGATGAAATTTTTGACAGATAGTACTCCTAGGATGTTTACGATATCTTTTTGAAGTATGACCAGCTTTCAGGCATCTAAAACAAAGTTTGTTGCTAGTCAAAATACGTTTCTGTTACTCCGGAGACATCTTATGTGCTTCGAATCAAAGTTCACCGGCGAACTCACATTTTTCTTAGGTTGGATTCAGACAGATCCAAAATACGCTTATACGACGATTTGGCAGCTTTCTAATTGGTCTGAATTGGTCTAAATTTTAATTTACACCAATCAGAAAGCTGTCGGCGAACACTCCGAAACAGTTCTCGATAAATTACCACTCGCATTATTTTGACCGACGAAACCGAAACCTTCCGGAGCCAATGTAATACGCTGCTCGTTTTCAACTTCGGTTTTCAGAAATTTCATGAGGTTTCGAGACCAATCCCGATTTCCGGTACCGGAGCTGCAGTGCCTGGTCAGTTCCATGGTCTTGAGCATATCCCGCACCAGATCCTGCCGAAGACTAACAGCTACTTCAGGTATGATCTTCCTATCAGGCCTATTTGACAGGACGACCACCTGTTTCTACCTTTTTTCCGGCTTCAAGGTTCCGCTATATGAGGTCGGCGCCTGCCGGCGCTTGGGATTCCCACCTTGAGGTCTCGAAGGCCCTCGTCTCCCCTCAGAAAGGGAGAGACGTGCGGCCTGCCCTCTCCGGTTCTCACGGGTGGTTCTCCCTTGCTGCTCTCAACCCGGAACTTTCCTAAGGTAGGTCCCTGGCGGGGCCGGCCTCAGTTGCATTCGTTAGGTCCGTCTCCGGACATCTCTCCTGCCCCTCACTTCCAATGCGTTCGGTAGTCCTCTGTTCCCTCCCTCTATTTATTCTTCCTCCTTTTCAGAGTCATCGGTAGAATGCCCTCTCTGACTCTGGAACGTTGGAAGGGTAGGAATTGGTTTCCCTTCCTTCAGTTGATGAGGAACTAGGGTGTTCCTCGCAAATTAACGTTTTCCATCTTTTCATTGTCGTCCATGATTATTTTGATGTGAAGATTGGTGTGTGCTTATTGTACGGTACTCAAAGTGTCCATCTCCTGCCCCCCCCCCCTTGTTCCCCGATACAAGACTTATTCCCTTTGGGCAGAGCGGCGGCCGCGGTAGAAGCCTCTCGACTCCAGCAGCGGGGCCTATCCCCAGGCGCCATCTCGCACTACTGCAGGAATCGGGATTATTCACCGAATGATGGAGTAGCCCCCTACGTTGACTAAATAAGGGTGGGCCTCTGTACTGTTCGGCGGCCTAGGTGTGTCTAACCTAGTTTTACTCCTGCTACCATTCCGATTGTGCTCTCCGGGATCGTGTCCCGACGTCCTTAGGTATTACAGAAAATTCTTCCTTTTTCCCCATCTGTCAGTGTGAGTGTATTGTGTTGTGATGTATCCTCCTCCTTTCTCCACCGGGCTTGGGATGTACTAGAACATATCCTAGCATTCAAGTATAAATCGTAAAAAACTTATGATATTATGATGTTATTTTTCACAACTTTCGCTTCTTTTAAGGAAAGTCGGTACATTGTTATTACATAGATAAAATATTTATTTATATTTGTGGCTGTCTTAATATATCGACGAAAATGTACGTCATGTACTGATATATAAGAAGAACTATAACTCTTTGGAACACCGTGGTGTATTGAAGACCAACGAAGATTCTCGTCTCGTTGCTACAAGATGAGTTTTGAATTTTGATTTCAACGATTGTATGCTGTTTCGTGGAAGCCGTTTTAACCAAACGCGAAAGTTCAATATTCACTCTTGCCAAGAAATTGGAATACATTCATACTCAGTGCAGTCGTCGAACGCTTAATCATCCACACATAAGCGCGACATGCGATCAAAACAATAAAAATGCCATCAAGTTCGTATTTAGATCAAACGAACAACGAGCACGTGACGGTAAACTGTTTATTTTAGTCACAATAAATGTGTACGTAATTAAAATATTGTGTTGACAAGTGGAATACCGTATTTTCGAACGATGACCAGACGCGATCGCACTTTGCTGCGTTAAACACCTATTTACTCGGTTTCCAAGTTTCATGGCACGATTTGTGCTGGTGTGCTGTTGCGGTACAATAGCGATTTTTATCATCAGCAGCTGATATCAGTTTATTGACAATCGAATCAGTGAAATGAAATCGAGCCCTGGTAGATATAAAATGTAAACGACACTTTGCGGTGTGATAAAGTTCAGTGTTGTTTGTGGCTAAGTTTAGAGAATGGAACACAACGCGCCCGCCCCCGATGGCGGATGGGGATGGATGGTGGTGTTTGGGGCAGCACTGGTTAATGTAAGAGATTCCTCTTTATGGCAACTGATAGTATACCTACTCCCGTGATTTAAGTTCTTTCGAAAGAACAATCAGAAACTGAGATGCTAGCCTTTCAAATAAATATGCTTGTTTGAGGGAAGGACTTCATTGGAGTTCTCGTATTCTGAAAAACAATATTGTCCCATTTTATGATGGGAAGGTCTCGATATAGGAACAGCTTATCCGATATTTCACGTTGACATTTTTCGTGAATCAGATTCACTGTCGTTCACTCTTTGCTTCAAATAGTCCCATAAAAAAAATCTAAATGTGTCAAATCGGGCAAGGGGGCTAGCCATTCCGTAGGACCTCGATGGCCAATCCAACGACCACAGGAAGTGTTATCCAAATAGTTTCTCACTTGTCTCGAGTAATGTGATGGTGCTTCATCTTGTTGGAAAATAATGTCCATATCGAATTCATTAGGATTCACTTCGACGATTTCGGTGATTAGAGAATCAGCAGTAGTTTTCAGCATATTCAAATACACTTCCCTTCTTCAATTTAGTTCAATTGTCCATCTTGGAGATAGTTTACGTGGTACCCATCTACTTGTAAAATCGAAACCTCATTGAGAGTATTTGATCTGAACAATTATGTTTGCTGTCGTACTGAACTTTTTGTCTTTTTTTCATGAACAAATACAACGTATCAAACCTCATCGGGTTGTTGGGATTGTCATATGGCAGAACAAAAAGAATATTTCCAGAAATATCGATATAAATGTGTTTGTATTCAGATAATTATCAAATGTTCCGCCATTTTGTAGTAGGTGAAGATATTGACTTCATATTCTAGGGTTGTTAAGTATTCGGCACCCAGTCGTCATTTTGAAATTTTCATCTGTCAATTTTACTGCAAAATATAGTATTTATGGATCTTTTTCATTATCCCAAGTTTGAGATGACCCGTTCAAAAGATGAAATGGGGGGAACATTAAAGACACCTCTTGAAAATAACTTATAAAGGTATTTACTGAGCGATTCATGATTTATGACCAGAAGAATGCAAATAAGCATTCCTATTCAACTGTCCCCATTCTCGACAAAACTCAGTTGCAGTGTCATGACAAAGATTAGAAAATGTAGTTTCATGTTGTCGAATGGTAATATGACGAATGCACTTTTTACTGATACTGTGTGAATCAAAACACGAAAATCTTTTTTTCTCGATCGGAACACCCCATAAGTATATTATTTTATATGTGTTATACGGAGTTATTGAAAGTTATACCAAATATAATATAAAAAAATATATCAACCTTAAGAAAATTTCCAACCGGCATTTCATATGAGTGATATGAATCCAACCAATATATTTTATATTTCCAGGCTGCTCATCTCCTAATACGTAGAAATTGAAGGAAAAATACATTTGATTAGGGGCCTTGGGAATACTTCTCTCT
Organism: Zygogramma bicolorata; assembly: GCA_032362365.1. Classification (NCBI taxonomy): domain Eukaryota; kingdom Metazoa; phylum Arthropoda; class Insecta; order Coleoptera; family Chrysomelidae; genus Zygogramma; species Zygogramma bicolorata. The sequence goes on from JAVJAQ010005855.1 coordinate 127,721, forward strand.
CCTTGATTGAAAATAACTGTTTCTGTGATCAGTAACGGTTATTGTGCCTATTAAAAATATTCCAGATTCCTCATTGGACTGTTCCACGAAATTGTATACGTCATGAAGTCTTCTTTCAGTTATTGTACCCTATAGTATCTATGGGGATTCATTTCAGGATGCAGTATTTATTTTCTCTCTACGTTCGAGTTACATTATTAGCTGCTTCAGCATTTTCCAGTCGTTCATTGTGGAGAGCATCCTGGATTATCCACCGTTGATGAATAACCGTTTCTAAATGTATCAGTTCATGTGAATTCTTTGTGTGTTTACTGCAGTATTCATATTATCAGAAGATGCTGCCCACCAAAAGTTGCCAAAACAAAGGTATCTTCTTATTATATTCTAATGAGTTCGGTAGAACAGAGTTGTGGGAATTCGAATCAATATCAACAAAAAAAAAATTGAAATCTTTGCTGAGGTATTTCGTTGTAATTATTCGCCTTGTTTTGGTATGACTATCGTAATATTTGGTATATACCCATATAACAGTCTAATTTTCTGGATAATGCTCTTCAAGGAATGCTCACCTAATTCTGTTCACATTCCTATACGACAATGGAAAAACTTCATTATTAAAACTTGATCATGAAAATGTTGGCACTGATGATCCATATATTGGCTACGCTATGCTTTTTACCGTATACCTAGATGTCAGTAGGTCTACGGGCAGATGGCGTGATTTGCTTGTTATTTTCCTTGGTCGAGGTATACTACTCTGAAAGGAATATAATTATTGATTATGGACTTTATCTTGATGATGGCACTACCTTGTGTTGACGAGAGGGCAAATAGCCTGTAACCGGTCTGCAGTTGTGCCTAGTCCCAATAATTGAAAATTATTTCCGACAGTTTAATCATCGCAAAGAGTATATGCAGTAATTTCTTCTGTGAAGAAAACTGTCGAATATAATCCAATGTACTTCGTGGTATGAGCCAGAGGTGTAGTTGTTTTCTGATAGATGCTAGTAAACCTACTGTTTAGGTAGGTTGAGACTGGCCCGAAAAAATTGTTCATTTATATTTCGAATATTTGATTTATATAGCCAGTCTTCAAGCATGCATACTGACAACTCGGGGAATTCGTTTCTTTGTACTAGGATTCGGGCCAGTTGGACATGCGCTTGGTAAGTACCTCGTCTAAGGGCAGATGGCGCGATTACAGCTATTTTGCTTAAAGTTTGCATCAGCCTTGGTCGAGGTATGATGCACTGAAAGGATTATAATTTTCAATTATGGGAAGTCATCGACTTTATGTTGATGATGGTAATACATTGTACTGAAGAGGGGCCAAATAGCTCAATAATTGATGATTAATTCCTGCAATTATATCGCCAAGAGCATATGCAGTACTTTCCTCTGTGAATTGTCCTGCACTGACACCTGTCGAATATAATCCAACAATTTTCAAAGCCGGTTGCGCCGCTTCGCTTAGGTTGGACTTAATCTAGGGATAACCTTAAGTTTGAAAATCTGTATGCACCAGTTTTCTTTAGAAGTAAGTTGTCTTGTAAATGACAGCAAAACTTAAGTAGCAGATATTGTTTCACTCATTCCTATTCAACCTAGTTTTGAGGACGATTGCGAGTAGAGAATCCACAAACAAGAGTGGAACAATTATATTATAAAGCTCCTATCAGGACTCGGAATATCATAGAGCGTTTAATTGGAGTATGGAAAAGGCGATTTCCAGCTCTAGCCTATGGTCTTCGATTAAAATTTGAGACAATACAATTGTTGATTGTTGCCTTAGCCATACTGCATAATATAATATGTAGAGAACAAAATTAAGAAGATTCTAAAGATCCTAAAGATGTACAATGGTTTGTGGAGGTCATGTTCCAGGATGAAGTTCCCAATGTACCTCCGTTTAACGAACATATTGTTGCTCAAGGTTTTGTAATGTAAGTTTTATTTAGGTGCGATAGAAAAGTATGTAGGCATATGGGATGGTTTTATTATTTATTCGGAATAAAATATGATACTGCTGATTGAAAGTTTCAATTTATACAGACCTATTTCATTTTTCATAAAAATATTTCATCGGAAATCAAAAACACGTTGTTCTTGCAATTTTTTAGTTGCAGCTGCCGAATTTTCATTTCCAGTTCTAATTTGTGGTTTTCTAACTCTTACAGTATTTATTTCTTGTCTTTCTGCTTCTTTTCTTCGTATGAAGTCTTTGCTTCAAAATCTTGTTGTATCTTTTCCAACGAAGCAAATTTGTCCACTAATTGGCTAGCAGGCAGGTCTACGTCTTTTCAGCCAATGGTTTTGCAGCCCTTCATTGTTGTACGTTTTAAATAAGGTGCTGCAGTTTTTTCCAAGTCTTGCAGACAATGAAAATTATAAAAAACTGAAAATGTCTTTATAAGTAACTTACAGGTGACATAGGTGAAGCAGTAGGGTTTTGTACTACTTTCGCAGAAGCTGCTATATCGCTGGACTCAGGTTCAGTGTAGCTTAGTTCGGAATGAATATTTGTCATTGTCTCAGAATCCTTATCAGTATTAAAAGTTTTGCTCTTGTCACCATCAAAGACACTCTCCAATCCAAAAACTGTTTTATGGTTCACAATATTCAAAAGTATCTGCCTTGCGAAGATCTTACTTTCGGCTAAATAACCAACAACTTCATAAAGCTTTTTTCATCAGCAATATCTTATCCAAGGGCATACATCGGTAATTTTTCCCCCGTGTAAGAGCATTAGTTTATTTTCTATGAGTCCTTTGAAGTTGTCATCATGATAAGCTACAAGCAATGCATCGTTGCCGAACTATTTACATGCGTAGCTAAGATTTCAGTTAATCCTGGTGGTGCAATGATAATTGATCTAACGTGAACATTATTCCTGAGCCAGGCTTTAGCTGAGAGAGATTAGGCCGTTAACCTACAGTGTAGGTAAGTTGAGACTGGCCTGAACGAATTCTTCATTTAGAATATATGACCTAGTGTCTGCTTATGGTGATAGAACATATCAACTATTATCGAGATCTATGAATTTGGAATATAGGTTTTCCGGAGATTAAACCACTTCCCGATATGCTGTTAGGCGATAACAACTTCATGTACATATATTTACATTTGAATTCTTCGATAAATAATTTTCATACAGAATGTAACTTATTCATCACGGAGCACTGGTAATGAGATTCCTATTGACTATTCATGAATTGTCTCTGAAGAATTATTGGGTGTTTGCAATATAAGACAGTTTCAACTGTCGTATATCTAAAAATTTTATTATTGTCGAATAGCTATGAGCGATAATTGGATAATGAAATAATTGTTATAGGTAATCTAATATTTTCGTGTGGCATACTGTTCGGGGGAAAGACATCGTTTTATATCGTAAAAAGTACATGTAAACATTTCTTTACTTTGAGCAACACAACAAAATCTGATCAGAAAATAATCATTTCAATAGTTTAAAGCTTGGAGGAAAATGTAGCCTTTGCGATCTATCTAAATCCGCCGCTTTTGAAACGTTCAATGATATGAATCGCCGACTCGAACTATCAAATATTGGACAGCTGCTACCATAATTCACAGTTGAAACTATCGAACATCGCCAATTAACAGTTCCAACTATCTAGTAGAAATGACATTACTCTGTAGAGCCTCATATTTCTAGACACTATCATAGGTCCCTCTTGGCCGATACTTGATGAAAATCCAAATTTAACACAGAAGTCTCTGTACAATTCTCACTGGTAGTGGTTTTGCAAAACTATGCCACGTGTTTCGCTATACAACTTTTAATACTGAATATAAAAGTCACTCAAAGCCAAGCTTTGTTTCTAAAGATTTCCAATGGAAACCGATTTGAATGAAGAGAATTCGCTTACAGTTTCAAGTGCATGTAAACTTCATATCGATCTCGATTGCTGTGAAACGTAATCAGAAATGATTATCAATGGACATCAGTCTTTTGAGGTATCACACGAAAGCGATATCTCATTAGTTTCTCAGTAGTTTTCGCTATAGGTGATGATTGATACCTACCCAACTTTTACCAGAATTCCGACGGCCCTTACGAATTCGGAATACATTGTTGATTGCAACTGGTTTATTTTCTGAAGTGTAGGATGTTCCGTGAAATACGAGTATATTCTAATTTTACTTTTATAAATTAATATTGAGAATAAACAATCATAGATATTTGAATGAATATGTATTAACCAAATGAAACAAATGTACAAGATACCAATATTTTTACGCTGCCTAATAAGGGTTAGAGTGGGTGACTAGATGTTTCAAAATGATATTATCAATATTTGATGAATAAGCCTGTGCAGTAGCGGTGTGTAATAATGTCTTCAGTACAACTTCAGGTTTTGTCATTGATAGTTTTCATTGAAAGAAGCGAGAAATTTATTGAATACTCTAGTATAATTAATAGATGATCACTGGTTGGATGTGAAAGTATATATTCGCTGAACATGACATAAAATCTCTATTTTTGTGAATCAGAATCGAAAGATTATATATGCATAAGTTACACGAGTTGAATGTCTTGGTCTCAGCGAATATATTTTGGTATTCAGATCAATTTCAATCTATAAAATGCCCCAAAACTCAATACCCAGAGTGCTAAGAAAGTAAGGGTGTAGTACACCGTTTTTACTCCCTCCGAGGAACGTCAACTCTCAGAAGTCGAGACTTGTGCAAGCGGAGGATCAACTACCTTTTAAGGTGTGATTCGCAGCAGTTGGGATCGTGTAGTCCTTTGAACAGATATTAGGTGCTAGAATTGAGAAAATGAATGAATATAATTTTTGAAAAGCGTCATTGGCGTTTTATCAAATTCGTGGATTTTTTTGTTTTTGAACAATAATGAAAGAAAATTGATTTGATGACATCTGTATCAAAGACATCAATCCTGCTTGAGTTCATGTGGTTTGATCAGAACAAGATGTCACTGTAATACAGAGGAATAGTTATAGCAATTGAATCAGCAAGTCGGTCAGGAATACTTCCAGACAGTGTGACCCCCACAAGAACAATTGGAATACGTCAAGGAAAGAAATGCGATGTCAAGAGGAAAAAATTTGTCTACAATTTCGTTTTATATCATTTTATTCTATCACTTGAGCAACAACAGTTGATAAAAAATATTTAATCTGGATGACTGTAGGTTAACTATATCAATCTGTCATCAATCTGCAAACCAGATCGATTGAAATCGAAGTCCAATGATAAAACACAATTTATACCAAGAATCATCCCAAGAGTTGAATATGTGCATGTATTGAAAGGCTGAAAAAGAATGGGTAGTTTATTTAATAGGGGAAAATTATCTTTGATGCTTAATAATGCTCAGTTTCATGGATGAAAGATCTACATGATGTATCGGCCACAAAAATTTAACAGATTCTTCAACGAAGGATCTCATCCTCTGTGTATAACTTCAGTCAGCATTGATCTTCAAAGCTTTCTCAACAATGATTCATTACACAAATCGGGAATTTTTAGTGGGTAGCATAGTGAGTGTATTGGACATACTGTTCGAGCTCAAGCCCGAGAAATAAACAGTAAGCATGGATCTTTTTCGATAAAAAAACCTCTCACGATAATCAGCAGAATGCATCCAAGTTATGCACTTCTGGGATAATAAGTGGCAATTTTTTCATGAAACAGAAAAACCAGAATTACTGCTATGTTATATTATTATGGCAAGGCAGAATCTGCTAAGCCATTCGTCTTTTGTTACGTACATTGTTTTTCAGGAATATTTTTAGTAAAACTGTGACACCTCGTTACTCAGAAACGAAGCAAGATAAGACACACGCTTGTATATTCTTTTTTTTATATGACATGAGGAATAGTCACCTCTTGAAATTAATGACATCATTTTAGATACACATGTTATACTTCCTTCACTTCACTTCGAAATTCAGTACAGTTGAACCCCATTAGTTGAATCACTGTAGAGAACCCACGTATGAAGTTTCATACAAAAAGGCAATATTTTTTTGAAAGTTTTGGAGAACATGCATTTCAATTTGTCAATTTTAACGCCCTTTAAATCCTTTAAACGACTGGTTCTTAGTCTGCAAGGAGTATAATGACTTCTGGGTGGGCCCGTTGAATTGTGTATATCATTAACAGGTTTTATCTGAATAACATACTTATAAAAAACAAGAATTTATAATATAGTGTTTCTTTGCGATTCATTTGTATTCAGAAAAACTGGCGCTATTTCCTCATATAGAGTAGGGGTCTGGCATAGTGTTAGTCCCGGAAGTTTCATCGTCATTCGTATAAAATAGCCTGACATTTGTATTGAACGGCTAGTCACTCAATCAATTATGATTACAGAGTAACTTGGTACTTTTCAATTTTTTTCGACCATTTTTAGTTGGGCGGCTGGTCCAAAATTCTAACGTTCAATCGCCAAGTGGCCAGTTGAGTGATCTCTAATTATACTTTTTGGCAAAATGACATGCAAAAATATCAACTGGCGCCTGAAACAAGCCACCACTTTTTGTCTGAAATTTCGAAACATAAATATATTTTTTTTTCTGCAGTAGTTGGCTTCGATTTCTTTAGATTTTCGCAAAGTCATGTATCTGAATAACAAGTTATTGGATATAAATACACTCCAGAATAATTGGAAGAGACTAAGCAACATCCTCTTTACATAAACCGAAAGATTTTGACGTGATGTGGTTTAAGCTTGTCAATCATCAACAAACTAAATTTTTCTGTTGTCTCTATTTATCACCTAACAATGATTCTTTTGAAAGACTATTCGAATTTCTATCTTCATCAAAGAAAACCATCCAACCGCTGAGGTCACCATATTGGGTGATTTTAATGTACATAATTCTTCATTGCTCGAATTCTCGAATAAAACAGATGAAAGAGGACGATAGGCAGAAGCATTTGCTATTACCAATGATCTGGAACAACTCATAGATCAACCAACTCGTATTCCTGGTACGAATAACCAATTTATCAATATACTGGATTTGTTTCTTACTACTCATCCTGATATTTATCAGATCAAGATTCACTCCCCCTTGGGTAATTCTGATCACACTTTGATTTCAACAACTTGTTCGTATTTGGTTTCAATGAGTGGTAAGTTACCGCACGTCGTGTCTGGCATTACAAGTCAGCAGACAGTTTGGAGACGAGATCTGAGTATGTTAATGCAAGAAATAAATGTAGTGCAACAATTGGAGTTGCTAAAGAAGCACATAATCATAAAATTCGATCAAAACTTGTTGAATGTCCAAACGGTTCTCGTTCGTTTTGGTCATTTGCTAAAGGTGTCGCCAAATATTTCACTATCAGTTCATTCCCCCTTTTAACCAAAGAAGATGGATCACAAGCCACCACTGCTCAACAAAAAGCAAATATGTTTGCTGGAAATTCTACTCTGGACTCATCGGGAAATGATTCCCCGAATATCACGCCTGTCGACAGTCATATGCCTGAGATAATTTTTCACCAAAAAAGTACAAGAAATATTTTAATTGACTTGAAGACGAATAAGGCTTGCGGATCTGATGGAATCCTAGCAATTGTTCTGAAAGCATGTGTCCCCGTATTGACACCAGCGAATTATTCAACCTTTCATATATAACTTGGGGGGTTCCTCCCAAGTCCTGGAGGATAGCCAGCGTTCAGCCAGTTCCTAAAAAGGGAAAGAAAACTCTACCTTGTAATTATAGACCAATTACATTGCTTTCTATCATTTCCAAAGTCATGGAAAAAGCAATCAATATGAAGCTTATCAAATATCTAGAAAAATCAGGAATAATTAATGATCGACAATACGGATTTTGCCATCAAAGATCAACCAGTGACTTATTGGCTTATGTTTCTCATATTTGGCTGCATTCAATCGAAAAATTCGGAGAAACGATAGCACTCGATATTTCAAAAGCGTTTGATCGAGTTTGGCATCGGGGTCTTCTTTCTAAACTGCCGTATTATGGCTTGCCTCCTCAGTTGTGTGCTTTGTTGAAGAGTTTCTTGTCTGATAGGTCTCTGTATGTGGTCGTTGATGGAGTATCATCTTATTCTCTCAATAAATGCAGGTATTCCACAGGATTCAGTTCTGGCGCCCACTTTGTTTCTGCTTCATATCAATGATTTGCTTATTCAGTGCACAGTTTTGCGACGACAGTACTCTTCATACTAGTTTCTCTTCCAGAATCCCTATACCAGCTCGGGAAAAAAATTTCAAGAAACATTCACGTCAATAAAATTAACGATAACTTGGTAAAAATAATTGAATGGGGTAACACGAACTTGGTGGAATTCAATGCTAGGAAAACCCGGGCATGTCTCTTCTCAAGGAAAGCCGATCTCTCATCGACTAGTATTCAGATGTCAGGAGTAACTATTCCTACAAAGTCAAGTATCTTGATGCTAGGAATTATGATCAGCGAAAATCTCTCATGGAAAAACCATGTGAGATCGATCGCTAAAAGTGCTTCCCAGAAACTTGGATTTCTATTTCGTGCGAAGAAATACTTCACTTCTCGTCAGCTTCTAATGATCTATAAGGCTCAGATACGACCTGTCTTGGAATATAGTTCTCATGTGTGGAGTTCGGCACAAAAACATTCATTAAGGCTTTTCGATTCAATTCAGAGAAAGGCAATCCGTCTTGTTGGTGATTCTTCGCTCACAGACTCGCTCACTTCATTGGAACATCGTAGAAGGGTCGGAGACTTGACTCTCTTCTATAGATATTTTCACGGTCGGTGCTCTTCTGAATTGTTTTCAATCGGTCCACCCTGGGCAATATCTACACGGATGACTCGACGAGTACAGAACTCCCACCCCTTTGTTGTGAATTTGAAGACCTGTCGAACCTCTCTTGCTCAGGTATCTTTTTTCAATAGAAGAGCTGAGCTTTGGAACTTCTTGCCGAGAGAGGTTTTTCCTGAGGCTTACAAACTTCAAAATTTCAAAGTGAATATTAATTTGTATCTTCTGTCCCTTGATTCACGCGGTGTTCTATGAACATTACAGGGCTTCCCTCTCGTGTGAATCTGCATAGGGGCCGTTCATAGAATACGTCACACTAAAATCAGCTTTTTTTGACCCCCTCCCCCCCATTGTCACACTGTGTCACACTTTTTGTGACCCCCCTAGAAATATTTCGTCACAAAAACTAAGCCCCTCCCCCTGCTGAGTATGATAAATTCTAAATGATAGTACACAAATTCTGAAAATTAAAAATATTCATTTAGTTTTTATAATAAAATTTAAATGAATTAATAAATATCTTTCATAACGAAAATATAAATAATAAATAATATTTCTAAGATATTTATGAATAATTTCAATATGGATGGCCACAAATAATAAACATATTTTACATAATCAGAAGATTCAATACTCAATAACACAATGAAACAGTAAAAAGTCGCTTTATTTTGTTTCATTTGTATGGTGAAATACAGTGTACTGTAACAAGATCAATTCGCATTCTCAATTGAAAATTCATTCGCAAAGATGGAGTCACTATAGATTTGATTAAAATATCTGACGATTTTGGGAATTCGTTAGAAGATGTCGCACGTGTAGATTTCTACCAAAATCTACTGAAGATTTCTTTCATACCAAAATTTTTCAATTTTCGTCAGAAATCTACAAAAAAATTTGATTTTTACCAAAAGTGGTCACGCTGGCTAGCGTTCATGTCAAAAAATAATAAACGGCGAACGTCACGTTGCCGTGTACCCCCCGTCCCCCCTTGTCACATCTTGTCACACTCAGCCTGACCCCTCCCCCCCCCTTGTATGCGAACGTATTTTATGAACGGCCCCATATGAAAGAGAATACATCTTCGAATGCATTCCACATGTATTTTTTATAGAAAACGTCGCATCTACAAAGAACACTGTTCCTCTCCTAGATCGTATGATCATGGAAATCGATGATCATGAATCAAATGATTATAAAAACATTCACAATGAGGAAAAACAGATGGAAGATGAAAGAAATGCAATGGAAATAGAAGCGAATCAACAAGAAGTAGTCGACTGTACCAAGTACTATGCAACTGAGGAGACGCGAAACTACATTCTCCAATTCGTATTGTTGATCTGTGTTGCCAATATAGATGAACAAAAAACTCACTATGAAAGGATGTAAATCGAGTAGGAAAATCGATGGTGGAGGACAATGGTAGACCTTTAACTCCTAACAGCCATCCACTTGATTAGAAGTGGATATTCAAAATGAAAATTAAACCAGATGGTTCCATTACAAGATTCGAAATCGGACTCATAGCTGAAGGCAGTTCCCAATAGAGAGGCCCTTGATTATCAGGAATCATTCTCTTCTGTAGTCAGTAAGAATAATTTTTGCTCTGGCTGTTGTGAAAAAGATTTTTCCGTGAAGACGGCATTTCCTAATGGAGACCTAGATGCATTTTACACGGTGCAACCTCCACGGTCCCTAGTAGTCTCCTTGTTGCTGGAATGAGAAATTTGTTGAATAACTAGAATAATTCATTTTTATTCAACCAGATTCTGATGAATGTGTATGCTACAACGACGAGAAATATGTATACTGTTATGTCGACGATAGTTTGCTGATATTGTGTCAACCCACAGCTATTCTAGAAATGATTTCAGAACACTGATGCCATTCTTTGAAATGACCACATCAGATTCAAGCTATTTCGTTGAAATCGAAATCAAGCATAGGTATTATAAATTGTGAATCCGTCAGCAAGAATATAAAGGGATTTTGAAGAAGTTTGAAATGAACGATTGTAAGCTGAATTCACATCCTGCTGGACTCGGACACTATTTTACTTACAAGACAATGTTCAGAAAAAGACGGAAAGAAAAGACAAATTGAAAAGCAGATATTCAGGTTTCTCAGGGGAACTCAAAACCTAGGAATCCGCTATATAGGAGCAGAAACGAAATTTGTGTCATATTCAGATGCAGCTTTTGATGGCAACTCAGACACTCGTCGGTCAACCAGAGGATATGTCATCCTGATGAACAACAGTCCCATAACGTGGTCTATACATCTTCAGAAGTGGGTTTCTATATCAAAATTTGAAGCTTCTGATGCGTTCCAAGGAATTGTTTGGCTCAGTACATTTATACAGGAGCTAGGTGTTGTTTCTACTAAATCAACCACTTTTTTTGTCGATAATCGAATCGCCACTCGGCTGGTCGAGAATCTATAGATGTGACTAATTCACCTTCAGAAGGTCAGGCAGCTGATATTCTTACGAAGCCTCTTTCGAGAGAAAAAATCCAGAAGTTCCCTAATTCACTTCATTTGATTACCTGAATGTAAACAAAGAGTGGGGATGTTGGAGATCCACTTTGTAACTATTTAGATCGAGTCTGTTGTTTTAAAGACTCCGACATGTTAAACGAAATAGTTCAAATGTATCAGAAGGTGAATCAAAAAACCGTCGATATAACCAATTCATTTATAACTGAATTCTTCATTACAAATGCTGTATCGAACGACAAATTCTCACAATTTGATATTTGAAATATCTGTCCCCGTAACATTTTTACTCAGAATGAACTTGTTTGTCGGCTGTCTCGCTTACTGATTGTATTATATTTGTTTGCGTATCTCAGATTGAGAGTGTTAATTTTTTTACACAACAATTTCCATCTGATAGAAACATTATTGTATATCACGGAAAAATCTTAGCATTTTTCTCGATTATCTGAAAGTACTCTTTGTACTCTTATCAAATTCATAACAAGTAAACTTTTTACCGTGTAATCATAATTGACCCATTTGAAGTTGAAACTGAAATGGTTTTTATGACCGATTTTCATAACGATAACATCATGGTTTATTATCTTTTGTGATAATTCTTTCATAATAGATCTCAGTATAAAGTGTTCTTGTTCTTACATTAACTATGACGTATTTGATTAGGTAATAATATCACTATCGAAAACTCATTTTGACGTATACGGACTTATTTATTCATCGACAAGATAATTTGTTAAACAAAAGCAAATGTACTGTTCTAATGTCATTATTTTGTGGTGGATGGATTCATTTTTCTAGTTTTTTGGGGTTCTTAACCTACCACAATCTGAAAAAATAAGAGTGAATATTGGAATCTATACAAGTGTAAGAGAGCAGATTTTCAATCTACCCCGATAAGTTGCTGCGATAATTCAAAAATAGTTCTTTCAGAATGGAACACGTTCATTTGGTCAGCAAATTCTCGTATATCTCAAATTTGACTATCAAAAAAATACAACTGTTAAATATCAAAATATTTATCGTTGATATTTCGGAAACCAAACCCGCTTCCGTTTTCATAATTCTTTCACAATTTTTCACTTCTAGTTTCGTTTTCAGGCTCGTTTTTTGTGGACGTCAAAAATGGAGTTCTGACATTTCAAGAGTTGAAACTTTTCCTAGAGATCAATTACTCTAACAACTCATATTTTTGAACTCGACGCGCGTTTCGCTGAAAAAGGTTAGCATCTTCAGGAGAAGAAAAATGATAAATGAAGAGAAATTCAGTGGTTTTATCGGATTCAATTCAAATGAAATATATCATTTATTGAAAGAGCTAGACGACATGCATTTAGGTTATGGTGACGGTAGAGGTTGAGGAATTGTTTGACTTACAGAAAATATTCAAATGGTGGATTTTCCATCAAATAATCGATATCCGTGATCACTAACCTATGAAATACTTGATAGCAGACTTAGAGAAATGATGAGGAGTAGATCGTCAGCAAATCAAATGAACGCAGGACATATCGAAAATATGAACAATTGCTTAGACGTAAACGTGCATAACAACAATACTTTCCACAACATACTTTATAATAATAATAATAATAATCGATTTTATTGCTACATAAAAATACAGAAAATAAAAAAAGTACAAAGACAGATAATACAAAGTAAGAGTAGCAAATGGCATCGTTCGCTTTTCTTCATTGCGACAATGATAGAATAGCGCTCTTCCACGCAACCACAATCTAGTTTGGAAGGTCAATCCACAAAAAAATCCAATACTACTCGACCTCATGATTAATATTTCTTCAAGTAAGTTGGTGGGTGATTGATTTTTTTTGAAGAATGACTTCCTGAACATTCAGAATGATATGTTCAGTACATATTATCGGAATGTTGAATATCTCTGGAATATGCCGTCCAGTAGTAACAACCAATGGCTCGTCGATGTGAAACTGTTCCGTGGCCTGCAAGATTACCTGTGATGGTACTGCTCCATTTTTCTTTGAGGTACAATGAAATCACTCATCAATGATACTAGCGTAAAGAAAAAACGTTTTTGCTACTAATATTCAGGCGTAGGTGGTTGCTAGAATATCAGCAATTAAAAACGTGGACCAACATGAGTCGTATATTTTTTTGCACGATCTAGTTTACTTGATTACTTACGGAATCTGTTGTCCTAACAGTATGTCTTGTTTACTGCTTCAATAAGGCGTAAGTAACGTCTAAATTAGTTGAAGAACTAATTATGCTTGTCAATGAAGCAAAATGATGTCATGAAAACGTCTCCGAAAGTCACTTTGATTTAAGATTATAAATGCGATTTGGACGGAGAAAAATGGTGACACGAATATATAAATGTCACTTTCGACTTTTCAGTTATGAGCTTCTCTTAGTGCCAACCAGTTTCTTTCTATGAGTAACGTGAGACTTGTGCGAGCAGGGGTCTAGGCATTGCTACAGACAAGCATGCCCATTGTCCCGCTAATCATGGATAGTGGCAGAGTCACTCTTCGAAAACCCACATAAACTCTTTAGGGGAAAATATATGCTCTATTGGAAAATCGAACTCAGGACCTTCAGAGACGAGAACTGAACTACATCACTGACACCTTGCCTATCTGACCAAAGAATTCATTTTAATCTCGCATTGCACATGATGAATACTTGACATAGTCAGTGGGCATACTTGAAGACTGGCGTTAAATCAAATCATCTTTCGAACAATCTGTTCAGGCCAGTCTCAAATTACCTACACAGTAGGTTTCGGCTGGCACCTGTCAGAAAACAACTACTCCCCTGGCTAATACCACGAAGGGCATTGAATTATATCCGACCGGTGCCAGTGCAGGTTTCTTCACAGAAGTAAATCCTGCATTTGCTTTCGTCGATACAAATGAAGGAATTGATTTTCAATTATAGGGACGGACACACTTGCAGACCGGTTTCGGGCTATTTGGCCACTCGTCAGTGTGTGAGACTGGCCTGAACAGATTGTTCGAAAGATGACATGATGAATATACGACCAGACGGCAAAGCTGTTTGTTATTTGTACGTTCTATAATCATTTCAAGCGAACAAACTGATGATAATCACAAAACAGATTAATAATATGCATTCGAAAATATTGTCTGGTTTTTATGTTTATCATTGAATTGAAAAGAACGCAAATAAAAGTGCTTGTTTCCAGAAATTTCAGTGGAATTAAGATATTATTCGAGACAAATTGAATAATTACATTTTCTGCAAAGCCATCGGAAATACTGATACTGATAAGATTTCTGAAGAGAAAAAAAACTTTTCCATGAATATAGTGGTGGTTAGGCGGGACAAATGAAACCATGGCGAAAGAAATAGCGAAATTTTTGCAACTACTGAAGCCTGAATTATAACTGGCCACTGCGACTATTTTAGGTAATGCAGGGGCAGATCTTTCAACTTTGAAACGCCATGGGGGTTGGAAATCCAGCAATGTTGCTGAATCTTATATCGACAACTCCATAGCTAACAAAATGTAAATTTCAAAAAGTATAGTAGAATCCATTCAGCCTCCAGCGCCATTAGAACCTGAACACAACAATGCTGTGGAAGCTCAGTACGTTTCCCCATCAACTTCATCTTCGACCGCAGCTAATATTTCAATTACCGAAAATATGTTGAAACAAAACAACCAACCAGGAACTACTTTACAAAATTGTTCAAATATAACATTCAATTACTATTTTGAATGAAATATAAAAATGAGTTAATGACATACAAGTATTGTTATATATGTATTCGAATTTTCAATACTTGAAAACAACGCAACCGTCTCGGCAACCGTAGAGAAAGTACAGTGTACAATGCGTGAGAAAATGACATATTTCTCACTCGCTTGATTTGCGACAAACTTCTGCGCTCGTGACAAATATGTTTGGGTTTTTCTCACTTGCTGTACAATATACTATTATAAGCTATTTTTGACAACTAATAGCGTCAGCTGGCTGTATTCCGGTGGGAAGATTATCAGCTGGAGCAAGGAATAACTTTAGATTTTTCAATTCCTCAAGGAAATAATAATGATACTATAAGAAGTAATGAACAAATCAGCCAAGCCAAAAGCTTGGATCATCAAATGAACTATAATCTGACGATTTTTCAACTGAGAGGAAATCACTGAATTATTTTTTTTATTTTAAGATCTCTATATCTATATTTCCAAGAAAAAATTGAAATAATTCAACTCGTACCGAGTCATATCTCTGCTAGTATTACTTTTATTTGTATGAGATAACGATAATATCCCTAAACATATAAGAGCAGAAAAAGTAAAGACAGTAAAGACAAATGATTGTTTAGATTGATGTCAAGGAGTGAAAGGAGGTCTGCAATCTCCTGATAGTATTGAGTTAGTCCAGAGCTGATGATAATGAATTGAATAATCACAATATATCGGATCAATTCGAAATATTTGATAATGGTTTCTCAAGAGATTATATTCTACAGTTAACAGGGTCGTCACATGTTCTATTACGTTTTTCAAGGAATATTTATCATATCGTTTTCGTTAATGGACCTTTGTCAATATCCTATATACCTACTATTTATACTTTTTTTCCATTTTTCATTTTCTCTTTTCGAAAACACTTCCACTTGTGCGCCCTGAAAGCATAATCTTGTGCTACTAGCTATCTCATTTCTTCTTCTTCTAGCTTTTTTGGATCCTCAACCTACCACAATCTGAAAGAAAAGAAATTAATATTGAATCTATACAAGCGTAGAAGGTTAGATTTTTAATCTACCCCAAGAAGTTGGTGCGATAATTCAAAAAAATAGTTCTTCTGGATAGAACACGCTCAATTAGTCAGCAATTTTTCGTATATCTCAAATTTGCTTATCAAAAAAATACAAGAACTCATATTTATCAAAATAGTTATGGTTGACGTTTCGAAAATCAAATCCGTTTTCAAAACTCATTGATATTCTCTAGTTTAGTTTTTGTGTTCGCTTTTTGTTAATGTCAGAAATTTGAGTTTTGACTCGGAGTAGATTTAAAATCTGTCCTCCTACACTCGTATAGATTCAATGTTAATCTCTATTTTTCCAGATTGTGGTAGGTTAAGAATCAAAAAAAGCTAGGAGAAAGAATCCATCCTGTAGAAAATAATGTTTTTCAAACAGTAACTATCTCTTATCCTGTATTGCATCTGCCATTTCAACGGTAGGGAAACCTGGAAATCCTATAATACCACCGAGTCCCTAGGTGCATCTGATGTTCAGATCTCATTTACTGAAAAAACTGATGTTTGGATAACCATAAATTAACATGGCATGGGCATTGCACATCCCACCAAATCAGCCAAAACAATGATGCATTGTCTTTGAGGCGAATCGATTGTATGGGCAGCACATCGACCTCAATTAGGATCTTAGCTCCTCAGTATGGCCAACAAACAAACGGGGTAATGAAACAAATACACAACAACAGTGCGCCATTCCTTGAAAAGGGAAAAATACTATTTTCTGCCAGAAAAAGACAGTGAAATAGTTATGCGTTTCTCTCTGTTTCTTTGTAGTTAGTCCGAATCAAAGTTGCAACTATATGTATCTTTCGAAATACATGTCCCTACAGTAATTGATCTGACATGAAAGTAGCTATTGAAATTCCATACAACTTGTGTTAACCAACTGTTTAGATTTGTTCGAGTTAAGCATCAACAGGATCTTACCTTTGAAAGAGCGATTCCTAGGGGTCATAATTTGGGTCTTATCTCGATTATACTTTTCATCAATATTTTTCCAGAAAAGGCTGAACGAGTTATGATACTCCAGTTTTACCATAACTCTGCTACTTGCCAAAAGAAACGGAATAAATCGAATTTGGATAGTAGTATAGAATTTAAAAAACGTATGAATTCCTGTAAATGTTATGTAAACGAAATTTATTTGCATGTAATTAAATTCTAATCATAATGCTAATGTATTAAAATACCAGAAGTGATAATAAATGTTTACATAATATCTACCCATCAAGCAAGGCAAAATAAACAATTCAGTACCGAGACATTCGATTCAAATTGATGGTTTTGTCTCGTTTGGTAACAAAAGGCTTCGATAAATTTCTATTGAATTTCATCTTGCTCGAAACTGACCGACGCGACATCATTGTAGTATCGTCTTGACAAACCACCCAAGACTCGTTGAGTTGAGTTTACCTTGATCAAAGCCAGCCAATAGGTCGTTGACGTAATTTTTTTTCAATTGGTACCTATTATTAGTAGTTGATGACCCGATGATTCTACTACAAATCAATAGACTTGAGAAAGCCTGATCAATTAACCTGAAGAGGTGTAGGTGCGGTGAAGCAAAACTCCCCTTATTACATTCGAACAAAGTGAATTGTCATAACATTCGAAAGAAAAGCGACATTGGTCTCTATCATAAAAAGTGTGTGTTGAAAGAACAAAGGTCATGCAAGAGCCATGTTTATATTTGTAATTATTAGTACTGTTATGGACGAACTGCATGAAATCTTAGCTGGAAAAGGATTCGTTGGGGGTCACCTCTGAATCTGAGTTCAAGAACAAATATTTCGAGTGCAGAAAATATGTCAATGGGACTTGCTGGGAGTCTTAGCTCCATTTACCGTCCCTATTTCAGGCGATAAAAAACAGGTTTTCTTTTCATTCTGATTCCTATTCTTTAGTTGTGATATCAAAAAAAACACATCGGTTGAGTATAAAAACATTTTCCCGGGAAAATTTCACGCTTATGATTGATGACATACTATTCAATTCTTTAACAAGTGAATGTATATGAGAGAATTGATCATGCATCAACAGTCGGAGTAAGGTTCCGGAAAAAGCTCTTCTTACGCCTGCAAGGAGTATTTCATGTAACAAGCGGGCAACAAGCGTTTTCCTTATAATTGGACCCATCTGAATCCGAATCTGCCTATTGCCAAACCGTAATTTTGACCGGAAGTGAGATATTCGAAATGGCAACCGTTTGATTAATTTGCGCTAGTTTCGTTCATATTTGGTCTAATTGTGCGATATTGGAGTCTGTGGCCATGTTTCAGGGGTCATAGTGCAAGATGGCGGCCACTGTGGCGGCAAACGTTTTCTTGTAATGCACAATTTTGAACGATTCCAAGTTGTAGTCCCACGTTATTGAGATACGAAATCCTGTTTTCAGAAAAAATATCCGCAACCGAAAATAAGAAATTCAAGCAGGAAAGAGGTTTTTGTACGTCGGGTTTACCGACCAACATGAAATCCTTCCTTCCATGGCCGGAAACAAGGCGGACATAGCAAGGTTTATCAGTAAAAATCGATTTTGCACCGGTAGAAGTGATTGTGTCTGGAGGTTTTCGAGAGGAAACTGAGGTCTTCTACTGGCAGGGATCTCA
The DNA here is from genome assembly GCA_032362365.1 of Zygogramma bicolorata. Taxonomy (NCBI): domain Eukaryota; kingdom Metazoa; phylum Arthropoda; class Insecta; order Coleoptera; family Chrysomelidae; genus Zygogramma; species Zygogramma bicolorata. The sequence goes on from JAVJAQ010005855.1 coordinate 146,373, forward strand.
CTTACCTTGGCGCCACTCACGAAGAGGCAGAAACAGATATCAATTCGAGCGCATGAAAGCTACATCATGCTGGCTGACGGGTGGGTTATCTGAATCAAAAAACCTCATATCTATTCATGAGATTCATCAGTAGTTAGCTCCAGAATAGGACTAGAATACACTGGCTTTCCACGCTTCAACAGGCGGTAATACGATATAAAAAAAGCATCTATCACAGAGCTCACCGCACCGGAAGCATTCCAAGGCTCTGCCTGCACTTTTCTGAGTAGCCTTGGGGAGATGCATCTTCAAAAAGGTTCCCTCACAAATGCAGAGAAATTCTTTGTTCAGCATTTGTTAGAAGAACGATGTACATAGGGTGATATTACTTCATTATTTTCACGATATTTTCAATTAGTCCAGTGAAGTGAAACATAATAGGGGATTCGTGCTTGCAAAAGGTCAGGTCATTCTAGAGTTTATATATATTGTGAGAACCTGAGCCAATATTGAAAAACCAGATTTGAAATTTCCAAAGTGCTGTGGGAGCGGTGGTGTGCCCGAAAAACCATGAAACTTTAGGCCTTTTTTCAAGTTTTGCCTAATATCTCGTTGAAGAAAGGATCTGACCGTCACTCTTTTCATTTTTGAAAAAAAAGGTATTTTGCTACAATTTAATACTAAGGTCAGCTCACAATAGTCACTGGTTTCCACGATACAGCTGCATTAATGCAGGGAAGTTCTTTGTTCAGCATTTGCTCAAGGTATGGTGTACATAAGGTGATATTACTTTCAGCTGCCGTTATTTTCAATGTGATTGTTGGTCCGGAGAGGCTGTTGAAGAGTTCGGAACGGCAGATGAGGCAAGGAGGGGTTAGGCAAATGGAGCTGCTACCACCTACGAATGATGCACTGCAGCTTCATTTGCGGCTCATTATCCGGTAGGTGAGGACGGGGAGCGGTTGGTGCCAATCCTTATGACGCTGTCGCTCGGAGCTCGGTCAGAATTGGAAAACCTGTAATTGCTAGGGTACTTACGATAGGAATCACGCGGGTGTCGCGTTGTATGAAGCAGTGTAAGGGTGGCGACAATGAATGCCCTTATCTGAGAATTCCAAAATTGAGTAAAGTACAACTTTTGTTTTGAATATTTTTATTCCTTCACTGAATGCCATTTTTCATGCTCCTTCTTTCCTCAAATATACCTGAAACTCCATGAATGATAGAAGAGACCGACTCTCACATGCAGTGGACGAACGTGAGATAGCCGCCATCTTGAATTCCGTACTTCCGGTTGCACAAATATTTTTTTCAAAATAAAATTTTGGTGCTCTGAAATGTAGGATCACAACTTGAAATCGATCAAAGGATTTTTTTTTGGTGAAGAGTTATACAATATACATTTTTGCCGCCATATATACCGCCATCTTGTATTTGGCACTTCCGGTCGACTTCTTATGCTCTCCTTCGAATTTGTTGACACGTAAAATATGGCCAGAAACTCCAATATCACACTAATAGACCAATATGAACGAAACTAGCCCTAATATAGCAAATATCCGCAATCTTGACTATCTCACTTCCGGTCAAATTTTTGGTTTGGAGCAGGTCGATTCGGATTCAGCGGGGTAAAATCAGGATGAAAACGTTTGTTGCCCGCTTGTTACACAAAATGCTCTTCGCATGTATAATTTCGAATGCTTAGCTCCGACTATCGTATAGAATCCTCAACTTTTCAAAGGGACAAGATACTGAAATGAGACAAAGTTCATATGGAAATGCATCAATTTTAGTACTTCATGATAGAAATATACGTGTGTACCTTCTTATGTTAGTTCATTGATTGTTGATTGAGTGTCCAAATACAAGTGAATTTAATGTCTTCTACCATTGAAAAGTTAGCAGAGTGGGAATTTTTGCGGAAGTACTACGGGCGGTTTTTTAATCTCAGGAGAAATTCTCAGAAGAATATAAATTAGCCTTTTTTATATTGATTCATTTCATTTGGAGTGAATTTCGAATCAAATTCCGGTTTCATTCATATAAAAAAGACATTGAAACAGTATGTTAAATCATTCTTATACTAAGGTATGAATAATTATTTGAAGAGGTGAAGATATTTCAACAACATATTGAACTCACCTGCGTATAGACTCCATATTTTCTATTGAAGTTCGGAGATGCAAACAAGAGACAATAAAAATCACCATTGAAAACTGTATCACAACAACCGATGAACCATTCAGCATATATATATATATATATATATATATATATATATATATATATATATATATATATATATATATATATATATATATATTCAAAATAGGTGTTTTTGGAGATATCATATCATTGATGACAATCAAACCAACATTAGGACTACTTTCTATCGCCATGTTTTCTATACCAGATCTACAACTTGTTTTTTTTATAGCTTTCGTGATATTCCATATAACTCCTTACTGTGAAGATTTTGGTGAATTGTTTTCATAGACACAAATGGAATAACCAAACATACTTGCAATGTGGCAAGGAAAAAATTACCAAAAAAGTAGTTTTAGTGTGATTCTCATCAACTATACAATGCCTTCAAAATACACATGTTTTGGAAGAATATGCGATATTATCGTGCAATATACTCATAATTTCTAATTAGATACTTCGAAAGTTATCTATGCGATGTGACTTGTTTGCTGGAGCTGCAATGGACACCAAGATACTCTCAAATAGATCAGGTTAGAGCAAGTATACAAAATGCGTGGTTCCATTGTTTTCGCTTTATATCCCATGCGAAAACAATATTTTTACGGTTATTTCCTTTTTTTACCACCACCAATGCTGGCGGAAGTTTGAGTAGGTGTTTGCCAGAAAACAACTACTACCCTGGTTACGTGACACGTAGGTCATTGAATGATATCTAAGAAAATACCTGTGCGACCTTTGAAGAATATTAAATACGAACCAACACTGCAATAACCTAAGAACGATTGATTCGACATCCATAACCGAACCAGATTTGGATAGGAAATTGAAAGTCATCTTCAATGTGATATCATAAAACTCCTTTTGTCAAAACTGCCATCTTGGGAACGAGTGACAAATATTTTTTTGCTACTTGTATTGATAATTTTGCATTCTCACGCCAACTTTGTTCAATCTTGATACCTAGCCACGATCAAAATTCAAGAGGTGAAGAAAGCTTTTTACGGTACCACTGCCTGGTTTGGATATATTGAAAGTCAAGTTGACTGTTTCCTGTGTATTTTCATACTATCAAACCACCATCATCTTTTTTCCGTAGTCCTTCAAGCTCAAATTATTTCTGATGGAAATAGCTAATGAATGTGAAGAGGTTGGGTAATCGATTTTTAGTTAGAATAAATTCATAGAGAGTTGAGAAATGGAATCATTCAGGTTGACGTCAATTGAAATCACCTTGAATTTTGTTTATTTCGTCATTGTGCTATGCACATCATTTAACGGATATTCATTGTGGGATGCACATATAAAGCAGAAAATTCATATCTGATAAAAAAGGGGCAATGAAATGACACCATTGAACTTCTTCGAAGAATAACATAAAATAAGTTAAAGTACTTCTTTTTGCTGGCAGCAGAAGTATCTGGTCTGTTTTTTTTGCCGACAGTAGTAAAAGTAAAAGAATGGTGATAATAACTGGGATTTGATGGTGGGAAAAAAATAATGTCAACAAATTATATTTTGTTACCTACCAAGAGAAATAAATTTTTTTCTTCAAGCGTCGAAAATGTATGACTTCTGTAACTGACACCAAACAACGAAGTTCTTTGAACTAAAATCATTATTTACATTGTTATATTCTGCCTTGGCTCAAACCGGCGCTAAAAGAACATTCTATATATAGACAGTGAACGTGCTACGGAACTTCCGTAACGACTTTTCAAACAATTTTCTGCTACTTTTACTAATTGACCACATACTCGATGCCCTGATCAAACAGATATAGATTCCGGGTGACATGTTTCACTTATTTCATTTCTCAACGACCTGTCAAATTATTCAATATTGTTACGATTTATACCTGGGTTCGTTGATTAAAACACTAAACTACTTTTATTATAACCCTCTATCAAAATACAATACAACACAATCTTACTCGTATGAGCAGATATACACCTTTCGTCCACTCATATTTTTTGTTTCGTAAAAGATAATCAATACATGATCAAGAGGCCAAACGCCTCCACTTTGTACCTACCGCCTGCGCCCGCTGCAGTTGTGAACTGATTCAAAATCAAGAAATGAATAAACCGTGCCATTTTTGTTGATTAAACCAGTTGATTGAATATGATTTTTGTTTGTATTCTCAATCGGTAAGATTTGAACATTTTGTGTGGAAGAAATAAAATTGTATAAAGATGATTCACTTAAAATTTTCTTCTCATGAAGTTTGGTGTTAGGGTTATTGGTACCCATTGATCATTCGTGTGTGATTAAATTCGAGTCAGAAAAATCGGCGTGTTTGAAAATTATCATGAGAACATAAACTATCTGATAAACGAGCAGTACAAGATATTTGCTTATCCTACCAGATGGATTAATATCACCAATTTGTTGAAAGTCCATTTCAACAAAGAGCTGACAATTATTGTTGCATTTCAGATGGTGAATCAGGCTATGTTTGCAAACTTTGGATTGATATATGGGGAGCAACTCGAAGCCATGGCAAATGGTCATGCAACTGGGATAACATTGGTACTAGCAATGAGTGTGGTAGTGACAAATACCGCTGGGCTAGTGGTAGGGCCGCTCCTAAAGGTAATGAGTTTGAGGACTCTTACGTTTATTGGCATCGCCTGTGTAGGAAGTGGATTGATTATCACCAGCTTCGCCACAGAAATTTGGCATATTGTTATTGGCTACAGTGTTTTCACAGGTGAGTTATTCCTGATGAATGAATGAGTTTGAATCTATGAATCCAATTTTACTACGCTGGAACAACTAGAAAACACTGGTTCTAAATTCAATTTTCTTGAATGGACATTCATTATTATTATAAAAAGAACAACGGAGAAGATCTATATCATTTTGTTTCGATAGAATTGCCATATAATGTGAGAGGTTAAATGGTCAAGGCAATTTTTCATCGTGTTTGTAATTGCTGCATATCATATCGACAATGCGCTTAGAATGATTGAAAATCATACAATTTATGCAAATCAAATTTGATTGCTTGTTTCTGCTCAAAAAATTGGTGAATAACATTGTCACGCGCTATTTTGGACCTACCATACTCAACAATGTTACGACTGATCTTCAAAATGAAAATCAGATTTATTCTGGAAATGAAAAACTTGAAATGTTAGAGTTTATAGCAAGTATGATTCATCGCAAAATGTAATGGAAATGTGAAAGTAATTTATGATGGAAGTAATCATAAACACCACCTAGAATATACAACTGAAATAAATAACGACGACAAGATTAGGTATGGCTATGTTTGAACTTTCGACACATAAATATCAATATTATAATGTACCAAGTGAATTGAATTTCTGTGTAAAATGATAACACCCTCTAATCTAGTACAGTATACACACACCTATTACTGGATCGCTGCAGAAAAGTTCGTGAATGTTTTGAAAACATTTCAATTGTTCATGTTAAATATCATGATTCATTGAGCTGTCAGACGATGAAAATGTGACCTACTTTTAGAGTTGTATCCATATGAATAATAATGCACGATTTATAAAATGAAATGCAGTTGTAGTTTGATTCCTTTATCACTCATGATAATGCGTTGTTCTGATGAAGTTCAATATCCCATTACTCAGATTGCATATGATAGACCTTTGTATCGCGACAGAATGTCATACAACTTTCGAGACTTGTTCACATTTCAATATAATCAAATTTCCTGTACCCATTTCCAGAAAAACACTATTTGAATAAAACAGGAAATACCAATCAAAAAGGCATTCCCATTGGCTATAGCGAAAAACAATGTTGCAATTGTTAAGTAAAAATGCATGAAAAATAAGTGAAGCATTCAAAACCAATAAAAATACAGATTTTTTTTGGTACGAAGTACTGATGTTGATTGCATTTCATGGGTACATGCAAGTTACATAATGAACGTTGATTCCAAAATACATTTTCGAACAGTTAACATTACGAATACTAACAACAGGATTGAAAGTTTGTTATACACAGGAGATCCGTTCATTATGTAACACTATTTTCTGATTTAGTTATCGCTTTTTCTGAAATACAAACACGGAAATGAATAAGCGTATTTTTAGATCCCCGATACCTTGTCAGGGACCTTTCATCGAGCCGTCGTTTTTTTTTGATAGCATAATTGAAAACCGATCTAAACAGGCCACCATTCACGAAATGTCATCCGAAATGAAAAAATAGTGTGGTTGTAATCAGATTTGGAATTCGAGAAATTGTTACTTGGAAGGGGATGCCGCGAAAATTGAGACAAGTAGTTTTGTAACGTCTTGTATAAAATTTATGAAAGACCTGATTTACAAAATGTATATAAATAGCGAAGATTTATTGGCAATGGAAGTATGGGGGCGATCTCTGTTGTTTGTTCTTTCTAGTATTTCTTTCCTTCATTTCCAGAAATACGTTGTTTGACTATTATGTAACAGTATTTATATAACTTTCATTGTTTCAATGTACTTAGTAGACATACTATTTGTTATAAAGTGCTTTTCTTTATTTTCTGAACAGGTCAACTGGAACAATGAAGCTGGGGATAATTGAATACTATATTTTGGAATAAAATTGACAGATGAAAATCTCAAGATGGCAACTGGGCGCCACCTGGAAACAAAACCTTCATAGGAAAGGGGGTTTTTGTGACGCACCCTTTTGAAGTTCCTGACGAATTTCTCACAACCCTGGAATATAGAGTCACTATCTTCACCTATTACAAAATGGCGGAAAATTCAATAATCACCTGAATACAAACACATTCATGTCGTTATTCCTAGAAATATTCGTTTTTCTCTGCTATATGGCGATCCCCACAAGCTGAAGATCATTGTTCAGTTCGTTCTCATTCAGTTTTTGGTTTTACTAGTAGATAGGTACCACGTGGACTATCTCTAAAATTTTCATTTGAACAAAACTTAACAGGAGAACTGTATTTGAATATGCTGGAAAGTACTGTTGACCCTCTTATAACTGAAATCGTCGAAGTGATTCCTACTGAATTTGATATGTATGTTGTATTCCAACAAGATGACGCAATACCGCACTACTCCAGAAAAGTAAGAAACTATCTGGATAATACTTTCCCAAGTCGTCTATTCGAAGCGAAGGTTTACGGAACTGAACCTCCTTTAATATTGAATATCTGATGAGCTGTTCTGCTGTCAAGAAGTTAAAGGCAACCATTTCGGGTATCTTCTGAACTGCACTCGGCTTATTGCCCCAAATTATGACGTCAAACGTCGATGTATTCAAGCAATTATTGAATGTTCCACCATTTTGTAGTAGGTCAAGATACTGACTTCATATTCTAGGGTTGTGAAGTACCTATTCATCAGGAGCTTCGAAAAGAAGTATCATAACACACTCCTCTTTCCATATACATTTTTTCCCAGATGACACCCAGTCGCCATCTTGAAATTTTCATCTGTCAAATTCTTTCCGAAATCTAGTATTCATCCATCAATTTCCTCATCCCATGTTTCAATTTTTTGAGCTGAACCGTTCGAAGAAAAAAAAGGGGGAGGCACTTAAAGAGAAGCAGTGTACATAATTAGTTTTTGGAAATTCGATATTATTTTGATCAACAGGTTTACCCAAATCATAGATAAGATCGGGACATTTGGCATGGAAGTGAAGATCATCTGGAGATTCAACTTGGTTAGCAAGACGCGTTTAAAGTGCCGAGTATTACCATTTGCTGTTAAGGTTATTGATCTTTCAAAAGTTTTACATGAAAGAAAAATCTCATAATGAGATAGGATTCTATTTCAATTTTTGAGTTTTATAAGTCTTGGTTGATGCTTTTTTGCAATTAGTTCTCCAAGTGACTGATGGAATTTATGGAGAGAAAGTCTATAGAAATATATTGAGAAAAGCGACAATCACTCAGAATTTCAGAAAAGTGTGGGTGTTTATAAGAGAAGTGTCACCATCGAAACCAGTCCTTTTTATTATTTCAAGTTTAGTCCAGTTCACATGTGCATTCTGCGAAAATTAGGATCGGGGTATCATCCGATTTGGAATGACATATAGTTAGTTTTCCCAGAGGGTAGAAAATAATCCCGAAAACGAGTATTTCGGCTTGCGTAAGCCACGCTTCCTTCGGAGCTTTAATGAATAAATATTATCTAAACTTATTGAATGTGAAAATTTAAAAAAATTGAGGCTCCTGCAGGATAGATCAATGAAAAGTAATCCGTGATCCAGAAATTTCCATCGCGATTTTTCTATAAGTTATCCAGTGATCATTTAACATTTTGGTAGCACGAACACTAACATTGAACAGAAATCCGGAGTACCCGTTTCCGGGCGTATTTTCAACCATAATGGGTAATTTTTACAGAATTTTCCTCGATATCAAAATTCACTACTGCCAGATACTTCCTGTAGTCCTCAAATCACCTGAAAACTTTTATACATATGCCTTTATTATTTTAAGGTGTGTTGGTTCGGAATTTATTGATTAAAACTTTTCTCAGATACGATAAACGGTAGAAGAACATTCTTTCTGAGCGATAGTGAAAGAGCGTAAGATGGATAAAACAGATTCATAAAATCCATATTGCATATTGATCTGACTAACAATAAAATTATATCTCGATAAACACAAATTGGTTGGATGGGAGAGTCTGAGCTGAGCATCTTTATTCATGTTACATGAAGATCGTCATTGAAGAGAATTTACCGAAATGATAGTTTCAATTGTAAATATTCAAGCAGACAGGAAAGAGTCGTCTGGCAAATCCAATATATATATATATATATATTAATGAAGAATTGAATTGAAAATTGAATTTACGGCAAACAGTTTATAGTTATCATTTTTCGATTTCTCTGTTTGAACAAAGAAATCAGTTAATTTTGAAATAATTAGAAGTGAAAGTATAATATCTGAAACAGTTTGAAGTGATCCGCTGACAAAATTAGTCATTTGATCACTATCAAACCGAATAGAAAAAAATTGGTATTTTCCTAACGTTATTCTCTCGGTATTGAGTGATTCGCCATTTAATATTAGTAATGCATATGAGGCAACATTTCCTTTTCCCCCCGGTCGTGAATATAACATTGCAATATTGCCATACTCGGTTTGTTTATATCGAGCTATAAACAATTCCTTGGTATAATTACGTTCTTGACCAATTTCTAACAAACCTTCAGGTAAACAAATTAATGGATGATATGCATCCGAATCGTTCATTATGAATGCATGACTCGAAAGTAGTGAAAAGAGGCTAAGGCTATCTCGAGAGCGGAATATGAAAATCATCCAAGAAGAGAAAATCGGTGTAATTGACGTTTCGATATTAATATTTCCTTAAAAATATCGACATATTCAACAAAAATATCAAAAGATTGTCGGATCAGTTCCAAATATACCAAAAAACCTAAATAACGTAACATATGTACAACAGAAACAAAGCTGCTTCATTATGCTTCTACATTTTTGTGCACTCTAGTTCTCTTTGTGGAATTGTATAAATCTTTTTGATTGGAATGCTTAAATTCGATATAAACCGTTACATATTTCACTTTCTCTCTTATCGAGATGATATGCCGACTTCAATGAACCAAAGTTTCAGGAACGTGATGAAAAAAATCCCTATGAAGAAAATTATATCAGTAGAGATATATTTATCTGGATGATGAAATGGGCTATCCCTATCGGTTGAATTTGGAGGAAAATTCGAATTCCAATTCCAGTTAAAAATAGAGAAAAAGTATTGAGTTGATTGATTCACGAATATTATACTTTGTATGAATCAAATCTAGTTCGAGTCCAATCGTTTGAACTTGTTAGGAATCTTAGTTCGTTCATTCATTTTGTGTCTTAGATATTCGAAAAAAGTCCTCGATTTGAAAAAATTGTTCATATTTTTTTTCCAGATAGAAAAAAATATCTCTAAAACGAGCGTTTACTTCAGAATCTTACGTTGTGTGAAGTATGAGATTTTTCTATCAGAAAAAAGTATGGCAGGCATAAGGAAAATTTCTTCAACATTTTTTTTTTTTAACTTTTTCAATAAAATGTAAACAAAGATTTGATTTTCATCACCCATTTTGTAAAAAATTCAAAATATTGTTTATTCATGAAAACATATTTTGCGATGAGTTTATTCAATTAATCATAAAACAAGAAAAACAATTTAGAACAATCAAAAAAGTTTTAAAGGAATTTTTTTCTTTGTTAAAAATCATTATATTTCTTGACGAATGAAATGTTTAAAGAATGTTTATCTAAACAAAATAATTATTATCTCAATTCATAATTTTTTTCCAACCGAGTGTAACGAAGTTACTATTTTGCATATAAAAGCTAAGTATCAAATTTTCCTCTATATTTATATCTTGGTTATTTCTTAACATAAAAATACCGTTCTTGTTGGAAAATACTCGATAGGATAGCGCGAAGTGAACCCGCTCACTATTTCCGGCGCGTGAACCCTCAGGATATCTCCTGGTCTACCCCACATGCTAAGCCGTAGCCGCTCAATGGACCTGCAATGACCGGCGCCGAGAGATACGGCGAGTGGGGAGATGCATGGAAGGGATACAGCCGAGATACCTCATAGCGCCAGACGGTGCAATTCAGTTTGTTTCCGCGACCACCAGCAGCAGCCACGCCAAGCCAGCCGACGAATCGTGATCAGTATACCGACCGTGCAGTGTGTAGTGTACCGAAGGTGAAGTTAGTGGAGTTTGAAGTGTTAGTTGCCACCTCGAGTCGTGATCCGCGATACGTGTCGGGAGTGTTCTACTCGTCCTTTCGCAGTTTCGAGTCCTTTGTGGTTCGTACCACTTGGGCTTGCTGTCTATTTCTTCCTTCTTCTTTCGGATCCTTTGTGGTTCTTATCACTTGGATCTGCTTACTATTTACGTTCGGGCCATTTGTGGATCGTTCCACTTTGGTTTAGGACGTCCTGTCCGTCGCTATCTAAAGCCGTGATTCGCGATACGCGTCTGTTCGTTATTTCACAGTTTAGAGTCCTTTGTGGTTCTTACCACTTGGACTTGCTGTCTCTTTCTTCCTTCTTCTTTCGGGTCCTTTGTGGTTCTTACCACTTGGACCTGCTGGCTTTTTCTTCTTCCTATTTTTCGGTTCCTTTGTGGTTCTTACCACTTGGAGCTGTGTCTCTGTGAATCAGGTCCTTTGTGGTTCTTATCACTTGGGCCTTTTTCCTTTACCGCCGAGTACCGAAATCGAGGCCGTCGTGACGCATACGATTCGTACAATACAAACTCGAGTTGACAGCTACCACTGAGTGATTTCCGTAGAGCTTCTGCTAACCGACCCCCGCTCGTTAATTCCGCTTGCTTGTTAATTCCGCTTGCTTTGTATTGCTTAACGTTACCGCTGCATGTCCCCATCTCCGCCGCCCTAGCTTAACTACGTAGAACCGCCCCTCCACCGCTTTATTTTACTAACTTCGTTGCACGCCCCTCTACCTGCTTGCTTTACTCAAGGTGTACTTCGCTCAGAGAGTAGTAAAATTCTTCTACCGTTACTGATAATATATAAATAAAATATAATTGGTGTTTCATTTATTAGATCTATCAATATTAGCAGCCGGTAAACAGGTTAGGAACCCAGCAAGGTCAAGTAAAATCTGACCTTCTGGCCACTGCCATTGTCTAGACCACGCAGACCCCTGGATTGCCGTTTCTTCACTGCAGCTGCCCGGAGTAGTGGTGCTTCGTGACACTATAACGCACAAGCTGGCGCCCGAGGTACCGTCCGTACCGGTAGAGGGCGCTAGATATTGTTAACGCGAGGAAAAGGCGTTACAAATTGGCGCCCGAGCAGGGACCGTTTTTTTTTAATACTGTACCGTGACCGAGGAGAACACCAACTAAAACATACTCCGAAGTGTGGAAATAACCGAAATCCGTTGGAAACCGCTGACGTGTGATTTTTTTTTTTTGACAGATTTTGGAAGTTTGTTGTTCTGAAGCTAGGACGCCAAGTGGCACATCGTTTTATAGGTTTTTGGGGTCAACGAAGCGATTGCAATCAACGTTGAGCCGCTGGGAGTGACCGTTCACGTGACAACCGTATAGGAGACTGGAAAAAGACTTTTCGTGGTGGATTCAGGCTGCTGAATTTAGGAAAAGTGTTGAAAACGTCCTAGGAATTGATCAACTTGAATCCGACGTTCTAGACGTTTGAGACCAGTGCAAAACGCTTCCTGAGGGTCGATTTTACCCAAATCAACCGAATTCGATCGAATCCGCTGACCTGTCATTTTGACAGATTTTTCAACTTTTTGAATTTTGAGATAGATCATCGAAAGACACCTCGTTTAATAGGTTTTTGGGGTCGCTGAAGCGAAATACGCTATCCGTTTGACGCTAACTTCAACTATTTCCGAGATACCCAAGTCCCGAGTAAAAAATAGTGGACATTTTTAAAGAATCGCTGATACAAAGGTGAACTATATCCGTGAAACTATGTCTAGATCAGGAAGGGAATCGGGAAACTCCTCCGACGAAGAACTTCTGAAGGAGACGAACCTAGGAACAGAGCCGAGTGATGTCAGAGTTAGCTGGGTTTACCGTCTACGGAAAGAAGATTTGGAGGCCGAATTAGAAAAATTCAGATTAGAAGTTCCTGGGACCGTAGATGAACAAAGGAAACGACTGGTGAAATTTTTACGAGAAGGTCGATCATCACCGTTACCTTTGATGACGTCGCCGTACCTATATCCACCTGGGAATGTAGTGGTCCAAACAACGTCCACAACGACTACCCCTACCACGACCGTGTCGTCCACCTATCTCAACACGACTCTCAGCCAGGGGACTAACGGGCGGACAACATATTCGACTGGTGGAGTCTACACAGGAGTACCGTGTTCATTACCGTCTTCACTACCGTCCTTTCTTCCACCATCACTGCCTTTTTCCGTACCCCTCACATTACCATATTCAGTACCGTCAGCAGCTCCGTCGTTCCTGCCGTCATCGCTACAATTTACAGCACCGTCTTCATTACTGTATTCATACCAACCATCGCTGCCACTTTCTCTGCCTACTGCCTTACCGTCAGCCGTACCATCCTCATTCCTACAGTTTTCAGTACCGTCGTCTCAACCGTCAATTCAACAGTTTTCCGTACCGTCGTCGCTCCCACCGTCATTACCGAATGCCGTACCGTATTCCCTACCGTCACTATCATCTTCACAACCGTATGCAGCACCGTGTTCCCTTCAGTCAACAGTACCGCCGTCACTCCCGTTTTCACAAGCCATGCCGAACAGCCACATGAAAGTACATGATTGGAAAGTGAGTTTCAATGGAAAAGGAGACCCGGCCGCTTTTCTGGAGAGATTAGAGGACATCTGCGATGCTCAAGGAATCAATCCGGACAATCTTCTCCCAGTCATGCCCGAGCTGTTAGAAGATATGCCGGCCATGTGGTTCAGAAACAATCGGAACTCCTGGAGGACATGGGCAAACTTCGTAACAGATTTTCGAAATTTCTTCTTCCCAGTTAACTACCTGGTGGACTTGGAAGCAGCAATTGGGCGAAGGCTTCAGAAACCGAATGAAACGGCTGCCCAGTACATCACCGAGTTGCAGACACTCATACGTCGCCACGGAGGAATTTCAGCCGTCCAGGAGTTACAGTGGTTATACCGCAACCTCAGACCAGAATACCGACAACAGATCCGCCGTAGTGACTTCAGTGACATAGCGACCTTCGCGAACGTTGTTCGGGAGTATGAACTATTGAAAGCAGAATTGGACCACTCCGTCCAAGTTTTCTCTGGAAACCGACAACAGGCATCTTCTCGACAACTAGGAGCTGATAGACGACCTGCAGACTCCGACCGACGACCGCCAGGCAGTGACAGACGACCGCTAGACGCTGACCGACGACCGATGGAAATTGACCAAAGAGCTGTACACAACCGCGAGACGAGCAGCCGAGGCCCTCCTAGACTCCCCTCAACCTCAGCTCCGGCATCCTCTCGTGAATGTTGGCGATGTGGACAGACTGGTCATTTCCGAGGACAATGCCGCGCTCCAGCAAAATTGTTCTGTTCTCGCTGCAAGAGAGAAGGCGTAATGTCACGAGATTGTCCATGCCCAAGGCCGGAAAACTAGATGGGTGCTGTACCGATGTGAGGCCAGATCAGCATCCGAAACAAGTAGCCTCACCTCCGTTGGCCGTTGAATATTCCGACAACCGACCACATATAATTGTTGCATTGCCCGGAGGCACCGTACAGGCCCTAATCGACACTGGAGCAGCGAATTCATACATAGGAGACAGGGTCGTCAATCAGTGGCGGATATTAGGATTGCAAAAAGTAGAAATAGCAGCAGGATCCGCTAGGCTGGCTAATGGACAGCTTATTCATGTTCCCAGTTCTTACCAGGCCGAAATCTCTGTAGGGGAATTACGATTCACCGAGACCTTCGGGCATATACGAGGGCTCTCCTCTGATATGGTAGTAGGTATGGATATACTCCGCCGCCGAGGATTTTCGCTTCACCTCGGGACAGGGGAAATTCGTATAGGGGACCGTATAATCCAACCGGAACTTCAAGCAAAACCATGCAGCCCCATTGGAACTCTTACCGCCGATACTACCCTCTCACTCGGTCCACAGGAGGAGAAGCGACTCAAGGAATTTTTGGAGGTTGAACTACGACCGTTCGAACACATACGTGGTGTGACACCGCTAGCCCAACACACTATACGCCTCTCCAACCCTGAACCGATTAAACAACGATACCGTCCGCAGAATCCCCGGATGCAGGAAATTATCAATACCGAAGTTGACCGAATGTTGGAGGAAGGAATCATAGAGCCCTCTTCTAGTCCGTGGAGTTCACCGGTGGTCATCGTCCGTAAGAAGGATGGAAAACCTCGATTCTGTATCGATTTTCAGAAAGTCAATGCCGTTTCCATGAAAGATGCCTACCCCCTTCCGTTTATCAACTCCGTACTAGATAAGTTGAGAAGAGCTCGTTACATCTCGAGCATAGACCTCAAACAAGGTTATTGGCAAATACCGTTATCCGAGGATAGTAAACCGATTACTGCTTTCACTATACCAGGCCGAGGGTTGTACCAGTTCCGCGTTATGCCTTTTGGGTTGCACGCCGCTCCCGCCACTTTCCAGCGCCTGGGAGACACGTTTGACGAACACCTCGAAAATCTACGTGAAGTGTTCCGCCGACTGCGTGCAGCTAACTTGCGCATCAATCCCGAGAAGTGTTCTTTCGGGAGGAGATCACTCAAATACCTGGGTCATTTAGTTACATCTGCTGGGATATGCACCGACCCAGAGAAAGTGGATTCAATTGTGAAACTTGCTCCCCCTTCCAATGTCCGTAACCTTCGACGATTTTTAGGAATGGCATCGTGGTACCGTCGTTTTGTACCATCCTTTGCGGATATCGCTGCACCCCTCCACCGCTTATTGAAAAAGGGGTACCGATGGCGATGGGAGACCGCACAGGAAGAAGCCTTCCAATCTCTGAAGAAATGCCTGACTGAAGCACCCGTACTGGCATGCCCAGACTTCAATAAGCCTTTTGTTCTTCAGACCGACGCTTCTGACAATGGACTTGGAGTCGTATTGACACAGAATATGGATACCGGCGAACACGTCATTGCATACGCAAGCCGGTCACTGACTGGTCCCGAACGGTCATACTCCGTTACCGAGAAAGAGTGTCTCGCAATCGTGTGGGGCATCGAGAAAATGCGCCCCTACCTGGAAGGTTACCGTTTCACGGTAATGACAGATCACCAGTCACTCCGTTGGCTCCACTCGATCAAGAGCCCAGCAGGACGGCTAGCAAGATGGAGCATGTTCCTACAACAATATGACTTCGACATAGTGTATCGTCGCGGTGCAACAAACAAAGTAGCAGACGCTCTGTCACGAGAGCCTTTGCCAGCAGAGACCGATAATCCTTGCATGGAGATAACCGTTGATGATTCCTGGGAACATTGTTCATGGTACAAACGCCGTATGGAAGAGGTGATGAAGGACCCCACCGCCCATCCCGACTACTGCGTACGCGGTAACCGTCTTTACCGCCATTTCTGGGATGCAGCAAACCTTGTCGACCCGGAACTGTCCGATCCGTGGAAGCTGTGTGTTCCTCTGTCGGCACGTCCGTCTGTGCTGAAAGAGACACATGATGAGCCTACTGCCGGTCACCTGGGGATTGCTAAAACCATCGCTCGGGCCGCAAACCGTTATTATTGGCCGGGGATGTTCCGTGACATCGCGAAATACGTCCGAGGTTGCATGTCTTGCCAGAAATACAAACCGTCTCAGATGAAACCCCCTGGTATGATGCAGCCATCAACCAACAGGCACCCGTGGGAATGTGTAAGCACAGATTTGGTAGGACCTCTCCCTCGATCCCGTCGAGGTAACCGATTCCTGGTGGTGCTCCAAGACCGCTTTACAAAGTGGGTGCAATGTCGACCGATTCGAAGCGCAACCGCTAAAGCCGTCACTCAAGCCTTATATGAAGAAGTGATCATGCGTTTTGGGTGCCCTAAAACCGTTATAAGTGATAATGGTACCCAGTTCACCGGCCACCTATTTGAAAACCTGCTAAAAGACCTCTCTATCTCTCACCGCCGCACACCGCCCTACACCCCTCAGGCCAATCCCGTAGAACGCACGAATAAAACCCTCAAGACGATGATTGCCCAGTTCTGTGAAAACGACCATCGCACCTGGGACCAGCACCTGCCTGAGCTCACTTTTGCGTTAAACACCGCCCGCCACGACTCCACTGGTCACTCTCCGGCGTTCCTAAATTTCGGCCGAGAACTAGAAGTGCCGAAAGCAATATATCGGGATACCAGCGTTGGCGATGATCCAGATGATAATGAAACTTCCCCGGAACAAACCGCCGAACACTCCGAACGATTACAGTTCCTTCGGAATACTTTCGATCTCGTGCGCGTAAACCTAGCCAAAGCTTTCACCGGTCAAAGCCGCCACTACAACTTGCGTCACAGGCAGTGGAGGTGCCACCTGGGAGACCAGGTTATGAAGCGAGAATACCATTTATCTTCCGGTGAAAAGGGCTTTGCAGCAAAACTAGCACCTAAGTATTCGGGGCCATATACCGTGTTTCGCGTAATCTCCCCGGTGGTTTACGATCTCAAGTCCCGAACCGGCAAGAAGCTCTTACGGGTTCACGTTAAAGATTTGCGACCAATGCATCCCTCCGACTCACCGAATTCCCTAACCGCCCTCTCTATTGCAGCCAATGTCAAAACGCTTGCCGGGAGAACCACCCAAGGGCGCAGCACTACCACCCGTCCTGGTATCACCGGGAGGGGATGGGAGAAGGCGGTTGAAAACCGAAACGGCCAGAATGCGGATTTGCCGCGTTCTGGCCAAAGACCTGGCTGCCCGCCTCGTCCGACCGACCGAGGGCCCGCCAGCCCGGATAGCAACCCGACCGGTGGCGGTTGGATTGAAAGCAAGGATTGCTCCCGCTGGTCCACCACTACCCGCCGCCAGTCAACCACCACGAGCCGTTACGCCACCGCCCCCAGTCGACAGTCCACCGTCGTCAGCCTCCGGACCGCCGTCAACGACGGTCAACCCACCGCCACCACCGCCTGTTAGTCCGTCGTTAACCACTGCCGACCACCTCGAGTCGGTGGTGGTATCGATACCATTGACCGCATTTCGATGGACAACCGAAATGCTGGTGGCGGCGTTACGATCAAACCCCTCGCCAGAGGGATGGAGTCCAGCGCTGAGGGAACAATTGCACCGTCTGAGGCCCTCAAGCCGTCCTACGGGACCCTACCGATTCCGCCTGTGGGCCTCAGACGGAACCAAATTGAGGGTGTGGCTGCCTTAGGAGGGAAGGACGATGCCAAAACCGGGGAATACCGGCACTTGTTTATTTTTTTTTATTTTATTACTGCACACCGGCACTTGATTTATTTATTCTTTTTTTTTAATAAACTTTCCGTTTTGTTATCAACGAATTGGTTTCTTTGGCCCTCCGTTTCCCACATCAGGTATTTTCTTTGTTAATAGAATGGTTATTCCAGGAAACCGACAATGGATGTCCTTGACCTAAACTTGGAGTCGTCCTCGCCTTCTCCAGACCAGATGACTGTAGACTTACTGGAGGCAATGAAAGAAGCCGACCAGATATTAGATAAGCCCGCTCCTACCAAGGGAAAAGAATCCTCTTCATCAGGCCGATCGTCTTTGGTAGTGGTCGACGTGAATGAATCCGTCCCAGAACAACGTGGGGATATTCCGAGCACGCCTACGAAAGAAGCAGAAGAACTGCCGCATCCCAAAGCTTCCGTCCCTAAGAATACTTCGTCTCCGCCCCATCCATTTTATGTGGCCCATCCCGAGTGGGATCCATTCAACGACCTTTTTTGGGCCCGAGATAGCCCCCGTCTTCGTAACCCGTTACCGGATCTCGAGCCGCTACCTTCACCGAAACCAGCACAACAGATGCGTCGCCGTTACCTACCAGTAGAAAACGAGCTTTGCTGGCGATGCGGGAAACCCGGACACACCCGTCAACACTGCACGGGACGACAAGCCGTACTATTCTGTTCCCGGTGTGGACGAGTGGGAACGCTGTCCAGATCGTGCGGCTGCACGGCTACTCAAGGCCGAACCGCACAATGTAGCCGCTCCCGTAGCCCTGTAATACCGGAAGACCCATGCCCAATCTGCCGTTGCCCGCACCCAAACATGCACGTGAGTTGCCCCAGATGTGGATGTCCACACCCACTTGACCAGCGTCGAAGTGCCCGTTAGGACGGATAGAGATTACCAGCCGATTTGTTTTTTTATGGTATTTCTATTTTCTTAGTTTCAGTATCTCTTTGAATACCAATCATTGTATTGATAGACCGCGATTTCTTTTTATTTTATGAGGTTTGTAACAGGTGAAGCCAACCTCAATAAAGGTTTTAGTCAGGGAGGCCGCCTGCCTGTCAGTAGGGTATAGAAATTTAAGGGAAAGGTAATGTTTAGGGAATATACATTTTTTTTGGAGAACCGATTGGGTCATTCTTTTTTTTTTACCGTTTAGTTAGGGTAATATTATTGTTGAAAAAAAAAGTAATAATAGATAGGTATGTATTCTTTTTTTTTCCCGAAGTGGGAAGGGTGTGTAACGAAGTTACTATTTTGCATATAAAAGCTAAGTATCAAATTTTCCTCTATATTTATATCTTGGTTATTTCTTAACATAAAAATACCGTTCTTGTTGGAAAATACTCGATAGGATAGCGCGAAGTGAACCCGCTCACTATTTCCGGCGCGTGAACCCTCAGGATATCTCCTGGTCTACCCCACATGCTAAGCCGTAGCCGCTCAATGGACCTGCAATGACCGGCGCCGAGAGATACGGCGAGTGGGGAGATGCATGGAAGGGATACAGCCGAGATACCTCATAGCGCCAGACGTGCAATTCAGTTTGTTTCCGCGACCACCAGCAGCAGCCACGCCAAGCCAGCCGACGAATCGTGATCAGTATACCGACCGTGCAGTGTGTAGTGTACCGAAGGTGAAGTTAGTGGAGTTTGAAGTGTTAGTTGCCACCTCGAGTCGTGATCCGCGATACGTGTCGGGAGTGTTCTACTCGTCCTTTCGCAGTTTCGAGTCCTTTGTGGTTCGTACCACTTGGGCTTGCTGTCTATTTCTTCCTTCTTCTTTCGGATCCTTTGTGGTTCTTATCACTTGGATCTGCTTACTATTTACGTTCGGGCCATTTGTGGATCGTTCCACTTTGGTTTAGGACGTCCTGTCCGTCGCTATCTAAAGCCGTGATTCGCGATACGCGTCTGTTCGTTATTTCACAGTTTAGAGTCCTTTGTGGTTCTTACCACTTGGACTTGCTGTCTTTTTCTTCCTTCTTCTTTCGGGTCCTTTGTGGTTCTTACCACTTGGACCTGCTGGCTTTTTCTTCTTCCTATTTTTCGGTTCCTTTGTGGTTCTTACCACTTGGAGCTGTGTCTCTGTGAATCAGGTCCTTTGTGGTTCTTATCACTTGGGCCTTTTTCCTTTACCGCCGAGTACCGAAATCGAGGCCGTCGTGACGCATACGATTCGTACAATACAAACTCGAGTTGACAGCTACCACTGAGTGATTTCCGTAGAGCTTCTGCTAACCGACCCCCGCTCGTTAATTCCGCTTGCTTGTTAATTCCGCTTGCTTTGTATTGCTTAACGTTACCGCTGCATGTCCCCATCTCCGCCGCCCTAGCTTAACTACGTAGAACCGCCCCTCCACCGCTTTATTTTACTAACTTCGTTGCACGCCCCTCTACCTGCTTGCTTTACTCAAGGTGTACTTCGCTCAGAGAGTAGTAAAATTCTTCTACCGTTACTGATAATATATAAATAAAATATAATTGGTGTTTCATTTATTAGATCTATCAATATTAGCAGCCGGTAAACAGGTTAGGAACCCAGCAAGGTCAAGTAAAATCTGACCTTCTGGCCACTGCCATTGTCTAGACCACGCAGACCCCTGGATTGCCGTTTCTTCACTGCAGCTGCCCGGAGTAGTGGTGCTTCGTGACACTATAACGCACAAGCTGGCGCCCGAGGTACCGTCCGTACCGGTAGAGGGCGCTAGATATTGTTAACGCGAGGAAAAGGCGTTACACGAGTAATATCGGAAATTTGAAATTTTCGTGATTGCATTGTATTTTTGAATGGTAAAACATCAACATCGCGAAGAAAAAGTCAAAGACATTTTTGAGTCATCTTTTTCGATTTTAAATGTTTTTATCAACTTTCAAAAATTAACATCTATGACCGGAATGATGATATCTCTTATATAAGTATACTTGTAGTAAAGCCTTGAAGCGAAATATTTTTGATAGCTTCCATTCACGTATCAATAACAACTTAAAAAATAACAATTCATTACCAGTACACTCATTTTATTGAAAAGCGACGGAAACATTTTTTTTCAACGACCACCTTCAGGTTTCTAGATGACACCATGATTTTTTAGAATTTTTAAATGGATATTCGCTTGTCTGAAACAATGAATTTACCTATTCACGCCAAACAATTGATAATTATCATTATTCGGTTTCTCTGTTTGATCAGAGAAATGAGTTGATTTTGAGATAATTAGAAGTGAAAAAAGAATACTTGAATCAGTTTGAAGTGATTTGCTTACAAAATTAGGCATTTTATCACTATCAAACTGAATGAAAATATGTTGGTATTTTTTTAACGATACGTTACTTCCATTTGTATGGTGGTGCAATGGATTAGCAAACGTTGTGCGGACCTCCATTTTCCACGAAATTGAAATGGTTAATCAGTGATAGAGTTTCAGTGATTGAAACTTCTCTATCGTAAATTTTATCATCTCCAAGAATCTGCTAGAAGAATTTGCCTGTGATCAACG
Source organism: Zygogramma bicolorata (assembly GCA_032362365.1). Taxonomy (NCBI): domain Eukaryota; kingdom Metazoa; phylum Arthropoda; class Insecta; order Coleoptera; family Chrysomelidae; genus Zygogramma; species Zygogramma bicolorata. Next base: position 167,973 of record JAVJAQ010005855.1, read on the forward strand.
GTTTTCAAGATATTTAGGAAAGATTGAACCCCTTTCTTGACAGTTCAATTTGTTAATAACTATCGAAAGAATTCACTGGTGGATAAAACCTTCTTGCACAGTTTTCTAGGCAACATTCTGAATCGAATGAGCCCTAGATCATATTTTCAGGACCACTATCAAGAGCTTCTCTGATTACAAACTTGTGAGCTAGACAACATGATAACGTTACTCAAAACACTTCCTTGTGTGATTTTAACTAAACAGAACCGCTCCACGTTTTTCACTATACCATAGCTTCTTCAAGCGTGTTATGGTACTTCTAATTTTTACTGAGAGAAATGTTCATTATTCATCTGTCAGTTCTGTTCACCAAGTGTATGCACTCTGATGGGAAAATAATTTAGCTCGAATGCATCTCGTACTAAATTCTGTATCATTTTATATTTTCAGGGTTAGGTCTTGGTCTCCTGGCATCGGGAACGTTTTTGGTAATCAACGATTACTTTACCACCAAAAAGAGCACCGCGGTTGGAATATCAATGGCTGGAACCGCGATCGGTCAAATGATCATGCCAACCTTCATAGGAATGCTGTTGAAAAAATACGAATTCAGTGGGACAACATTCATTCTTGGTTTTGTTAGCTACTCAGGGATCATTGGAGCGATGTTTTTCAAGGTGATTATTCGATTTATCAATACTCGTCGTTGCTGATTAGATACGGTCTTCCGAAACTTCATTAACATAATCCACTATTGTGAACCGAAAACACTTAATTATTGAGCGGTTCAGTTTTTGTTACAAAAGTCGTGTTGAATTGGGCTGACTCAATTATGTTTCATTATACATCACGGATAATTGTCTTCAAGGCATAGGAATACTTGGTGACTCATTATGAGACAAAGACCAATATTTCACTTGAAACAATGATTCCGACAGCAATATATATAAGTTTCATTAGGAAACGAGTAATTAATTGGTACCACGAATGGCGTTGAAAAGTTTTTATTATTACCTTTCCTAATAAAGGAAAATACTGCAATATTCGAAGAATATCGTGGGCATCGAGAAAGAGAACATATTATGAATTCGTTCTCACTTCTATTCATTGGAGGTTGTGGACTCAGTGGAAACTCTTTCTGGGATATTCCATAAAATTGGAGTTTTTATAACATAATGAATGGATAAATCTGATCTTCCTACGTCGTTCCATAGAAGTGAGTGGGATTGTACCTAAGTAAAATATCATCAAGGAGACATTTTTTTGTCTCTGCTCAGATCTGAATTCATTTCTGGAATGTCCGTACAATGAACAACAGGATGAAAGATGTCATCCAGAATACCGATCAAGGAGTCGCTTGAAGAGGATCATTGATATTGAATTGATATACTGTAAGGATTCTTTCTTCGTATTTTTTTGGGGTTCTCAACCAAGCACAATTTGAAAAAATGAAAATTTGTCTGGAAATCTATATAAGTGTAGAAGGGCAGATTTTCTACTCACCCCGGAAAGTTTCTGAATGGAACACGTTCAATTATTCCTCAACTTCTCATATAACTCAAATTTGCCTATGAAAGAACACATTAACTGATGTTCATCGAAAATACTTATCGTTGTTGACGTATACTCAATCTCACAATCTTTGACATCCTTGCCAAGGAGGTAGCTACGATATCCATTGTATGTTCCCACTCTATTGACATCCATTCGTTTACGTAGGGCGTAGGGCGAAAGCAGACACCATTGCACCCAGATTTGTTTGATAATGAAACCTACGGAATTCCCCACAAAATTGGGGCGAACTGAAATGTGGAAAGTGTCTGTGACATTGAAAACAATTGAAGACTTGGGGTGTGGGCTTCACTCCTAACTAGGAAAGGTACACATGGTAAAAATGTGCATATAGTTAACAAACACTGCTAACCTCGAAGAGAGCAGGAGTCACATCAAGTCAGCATTAGAATGCCACTGTAACTTAGTAGAAGACCCTCACTGAGTTTGAACGTGGGTCAGGATACAATAGGATTGTTCCACTTCCCAATTCGACAGGTGCTGGGTGGAAATTTTCAATAGAGATTAAATACCCTAACACCAAACTCCTGAAGATGCTAACCTTGTTACCGAAACGCGCGTTTGGAGTTGAGGCAATTGATCTCTGTTGAAAGTATTTATATCTGTAATTGCCGATTCTCCTTTTTGAAGTGAAAAGAGTCGTGTTAGTCAGTTATTCGTTTCGTTCATGAATATTTTGATTATCAATGTAACATATACCCATGTTTATACTCATTAACATCGACAAAATCAATTTGATTTTTTTAAGTAAATTTTTTTCATACCATTATTCTTCCATAGTGGTGACTTCATTACCTGAATTCTCTAAGTGAATAACCCACCACATGAACCAAGTATGTTCAGATTTGTTTATAAATATTTTTATTGTTTGGGTCGCATCTTTTTCAACGAAGTTCAATAAAGCAAGTATTTGTACATATTCTGAATTCTGTGCCAGGTGCTAAAATCCTTTTTAAGGTCTATTTTCATTCAGGATTCTGATTGGGCAATGAATGGCTTCAATGTTGCATGTTAAACACCACAGCTCGACTAAAATCACTTTATATTATGTCCTGATATAGTGAGTTTGCAACCTCACTTCATCCAGAGATATACCCAAATAAAATTTGTTCTCATCGACAGATATTGCATTGATATATGTGTACTATTTGTAATTCAATTTCTTGGGTTAGTTTCATCCGAGGCAGTGTTTTTTAAACCTGAAATATTTTTTTCGCATATCTCCAACTGATTTAAATATAAGATGTGGGCTATTTGTCTCTTAATAATTACAGCCACTATTCTGTTGCAAAAAATGTGCAGGGGTAAATCCATCATCCGAGAATGGAGAAGAAATGAACGATGTCATAGCAAATAAAGACAAAGAAGACGCTAAGAATCAGGAAGAAGGAATGCAGCTTTTGGACCAGAAATTCCAGCCTCAGAAGTCAAAGAAGGGAATGCTTTCGCGTGGGATAGAAAATCATTACAAGGAATCTGCTGTTGAAGTAGCGAATAGTGAGTAAACTTTTCTGAAATTTTCATTTCCATTGTTGCTTATAGCCATAATGATTGAAATTAATGAATTTTCACGTACCCATACTTTACAGTCTACAAGTTCTAACGCCATATTTTCCTAATTGTTTTGAACATCTTAGAGCTGAAAATTTCTCTGAGCTACCTAATTACCCTCTTTGAAAATACCACGAAGAGCTTTCAAGGCAAAAGTAAACGGTGGAACGTATGAATCGTTAAAACCTGCAGAGTAATTAATTCTCATCAAAATTCAACAAACAGAAAATTCTTACATTCATAAAATACTTGGAGTACCTGGATGCGTGCATGATGTTTCGTCACTTAACATTGCGCAAACGGATTCGACAAACAGGAAAAAAAAATGTCGAGGAGGAATGGTGAATTGTGTTCATTAGGAGAAAAAGTGATTTTTATGGCAAAAGTGGAGATGAACGAGCAACAGACATAACATTTCTCTTCGAGTGACACGTAAGCGTTCATCACTTGCCTCAAACGTGATAAATGATAAATCTATAAATATTGAATCAAACTTGGAGATTGGCCATTTTGACTGTCAGAAAAGTCACTCTCACTGTCATTAAACGTACCTACGACAGAATTATAGTGATGATGATATGAATTTGATGGATGGGAACGCGACCTCTATTATTTGAACTTTTCAACCCCCATGAAACGAGTAAGATGAGTGTTTGCACCCCACTCATTCACTTCTCATCACCTCGGAGATTGTCAGTTATTCTGAGAGGACAATGCAAAGTATCTAAACGTAGTTAGTGAACTCGTTTTATGGCAGTTGAATAGTTTTGAAAATGGTAGTTCGAAACACTATTACTCAAACAATAACAAATAATCTTTCAATGACAGCCACGAAACTTCGTATATTTTCGACATCTAAAGAAAAACTACCTATCGAACTAAGGAGTAGGCAGATTGAGACCTTAGAAAGAACTAGTGACGAGAACTGGGGAGGAGGCAGATTGAGGCCCCGGCGTCAAGTCACAAACCCTTGCCCCCCTGTGACAACACCTGAGGAGTAGACAGATTGAGACCTCAGCGTGAAGTCACATTTACTCTTGAAAATGGCTCCAAAATCGGAGCCGAAACGTCGAGAACGAAACTCCAGGCGCGGTTCAACCCGAACTCAACAACAACAACATATATATATATATATATATATATATATATATATATATATATATAGAAGAGAGAGGAGGTAGGCTGACAAGTTGAGAACAAAACTTAGATCGAAGGTGGCCAAGCGGTCTACGGCGCCATTTCCTCATTATCGGTTCAATCCGGTGCGATAGGCAATTGTTAGTTGCCTAGCTACCAATCCTGGTAGGAGGGATATTTTTGTCGGATAAAATGAACCGACCCATCAGCACTGTGTTTCTTTCTGGCGAAAAACTCTGTGAGTTGGGTGCTCTATATGTATATATATAGTTCGGAGGTCGAAACTCTAGACATCACCTAGAATATGGCAAATGAGACTTTGCCGAAACGTTGTGAGAATTATCCTTCAGAGGATCAAAACCACAGAACACGGAATGAAACCCGAAAAAACAACGCATCATATATACAAACATATATATATATAAATATATATATATATATATATATATATGTATATATATATATATATATATATGAAACTTCAAGAGAATCTTAAAATAAATGAATTCAAATAAATTTAACAGATTTCAACTTCCTGAAGACTATGTTCTTGCAAGTCTAGATGTTGTCTCCCTCTTTAGCAATGTTCATTTAGAGTATTGCATAAGAGTAATTAAAAAAAATTGGCATTATATTAGTACATATTGCAACATTCATAAAAATGATTTCATAAATTTATCAACCTTTCTTTTTAACAATACTTATTTCTCTTTCAATAATAATATTTATAAACAAACTTTTGGTACACCTATGGGCGCTAAAATTGGCCCCGTTTTAGCAAACTATGTGATGGATGACTTGCTTGATACGGTCTTAAATGTAGTTCCTTTTCATATATCTTTCATTAAAAAATATGTTGATGATATCATCTTGGCATTACCTAGGTCTGGAGTTGTCGAGTTAGTACATATTTTTAACAGTTATGATCAGTTTATCCAATTCATCATTGAAAAAGAGGATGCAGATTGTAGTGTTCCATTTCTGGATACTAGATTGATGCGTACCTCCACCAATGTTATATTGGTTGACTGGTACCGAAAACCTATCAGCTCTGGTAGGTATTTAAACTATTGGTCATACCATAAAGAGTCGATGAAGGTAAACGTGGTCAAGCAGATGAAAGATCGAATTCTTCGCATTTCGGACCAGGGTTTTCACCAGAAGAATCTCCATATTTTGAAACAATCATTCCTCAATAATTCTTTTCCTTCTTAACTTTTGAATAAGATCTTATTTGGTACGTCACCATTAACTTTTCCTCAAAATCATAATAATAATTCAATTTTAGAACTCACATCTACGAGTCAAAATTCTAATCAAACCCATAGTAATTTTTCATACATTAGTCTATCATACATTTCTGAGATCACACCTGGACTTGCCAGTAGTAACATAGATAAAATAGCCAATAAAACGGTTCTCACAATCAATTCCCTCTTTTCTAATGTTCAATTCAAGTGAAGTTACTTAATCAAAATATTGAATGTATACTTTTTCACAAAACTAATTTTAAATTTCTAATTATTTTAATACTATATTACATTTTCCCACCTCCTCTTTTGTAGCACCCTTTAATGGTAATGAGGTCTCAGCGGCTTAGGCCAAATTGTGTCTCACTCTAATTTCAGTGATATTTGACATTTTCGACAAATGACTTTTGGCGCCTTTATAACCAAAAAATTTCATGCCTTTTTATCTTTTCCACGTGTTGTTAGTCACTACACCTTTTCATTAAAAAGGAAGATAATAGTTTTTAACGTGTTTATGTATTGTACTGATACGCATCAATGTTTAAAAAAAAATTACTATGTGTCATCTGACTTTTTTAACTGATCTCATGCGACCATCCTCACTAACAATCTAAGTAAGAAAAAAAGAATCTGTGTCATATTTCCATTCATTAACATTATTTTGTAGCTCCCTGATGATGACAACAATCGATTGTCGAAATATTGGAAATATATTGTTATAAGAGTACACTTTCGCTTTTGGTGCTGTCCCGAATTTAATTCCCAAGTTTTGTTCTTGACTTGTCAGCAAAGACTTCCCCTCCTCTCTTCTATATATATATATATATAAATATATAAATATATATGCATATGATGCGTTGTTTTTTCGGGTTTCATTCCGTGTTCTGTGGTTTCGATCCCAACTCACTGAGTTTTTCGCCAGAAAGGAACACAGTGCTGATGGGTCGGTTTATTGTCCGACAAAAATATCCCTCCTACTAGGATTGGTAGCTAGGCAACTTACAATTGCCTATCGCACCGGATTGAACCGATAATGAGGAAATGGCGCCGTAGACCGCTTGGCCACCTTCGATCTATATGCCTAATAATTTTATTCAATACTTTTTTTTTCTATATTTATATGTCACTTCCAACATATTCACTATTCATCTGTGCCAAACATCATCATGACGACAAATTGCTGCCCTATCAGATATGGACAAAGATGACGATTTCCGAGCAATCATCACAATCCTGGCCAGCTATAAGAAGTCTGTATAAAATGAGATCCTAAGAAATGAAGAATCCGGCAAAGACTGCGATAATTAGGCAAACATTTACAAGTATTTTCCATCAAGAGAACGGAGTTGCGCAAGCGGTTGTGTGCCCGGCTCGTCACTGAGAGATCCTGGTCTCGAGCCCCCAACGAGACATAATTTTTTTTCTCAAGAATATCTCTGTCGTATTCAGAAATTACTTCGTGAATAACAAGGCGGTTAATAACAAAGCCTAATTTCTGAATAAAATATCAAATAACAATTACTACTGCTACCATAACTCCAGGAACTTGGTGCCCACAGAGACAGTGATGACCAAGCAATAATCTTGTAAATATTTTTTTTCAATCGTGTCGACTCCAGTTGAAACCATGACACTTTTGTGTTGGTGAGTTGAAGAACTTGAGGAAAAATGCTGGTGTGAGCAATGGATGTGCATCATGACATACGAAAAAAACTTTTCACTATTCCTACTCGTACCTAATTGCTCATTCTATGGTTGCAATTATAATCACAATTCGCCGTAGCTCTAAATGAATAGACTTGACGATTCCTGAACAATCATGACCCTGTTGATAATCGCACTGATTTGATTTACCAAAAATATCAGTTTTCTGTGAGCAAAACACGTGTCGCGGTTTTGTAAACCCATTTCCGGTGAGAATCGTCCAGGAAATTGTGTAATAATGACGCATGTACTTGTGTCAGTGTTCGTCTAGTCTATCTCATCGCAACTCCATTAACATAGTTCGTGCCGATATGATTCAACAGGGAACATTGTGAAATACTTCAATCAGAAATGTTTTCATAGAATACATCAAACGAAAATGATTTCATGTGCTTCTGAACTTCTTCGAAACGTCTTCGTCGAGATCATTCACTTGTTTTCTTTATGTTTACCCTATTGACTTCCAGAAAACACTTCCCAGAAATTTGAAATATATTTTAATTTATGGAAAAACTTTTTCACACAGAGGTTAACCTGTCCATTCATTTCAAGTGGAGGTGTATTCTTATATAATTCATGCAAATTCGAACAAGCACGATTTCGCAGTGTGCTCTTACATGAGACGAATGAAATCGATTTGCATATAGTTTAAGAAAGGACTGTAATGGATAAATTGAGTTTCGCATAGTTCTCGATTCATCCTTGATTCTTTGAAAAATACAAGTGTAAGGAATAATCGAAGCACACTATAATGTGAAAAGTATGCACTCGAAATGGAAAAAATCACATTTTGTACATTCGAAGGTGAGCAGCTATGAAAAATTCGACTGAATATTCGGTTTTTTCGAACTTTTTTTTTCGGAATAATGTTGAGTTCAGGAGTTGATAGGGGGATAATTCCTTTGACTGAGACCATTCGTTAGAGAAAGACTAATCCCAGCTAACACATCCGTCAGTTGAAAACCGCCATAAATTCTCTATTGAATATAAACAAAAAATATAAAAAAAGCTACTTCCAATTATGTCAAGTAGAACTCAGTGTCTTCGTTAGAAGGGAGTAAAACCTCGCCTATGGATGTTGATTTTTTTTCAATTCTAATTATCGTGCTACCATCTTTCAGTGCTGCAATCGATGGAATAGCGGGTGTCATATGGAGTATTTGCCAACCACCATTTGACCTGGTTGAATATTGCCGATTCCAATTTGTCAATAGTAATAGTTGCAACTGAAATATGCAAAAATTTTGCAAAATTTTCGATATTTCGCAGGTATCCCAATTCAATTCATTGCTGCTGATCTACATACATTAACCAATATGGTTTTATAAGTGAACATCTCTGCTATAGGTGGACAATTTTCTCTCTGAAAGGAAGTTGGTGCTGATAGAAAAAGGAAAAATATTCTCAATAATTATTTATTTGATCTTTGAGATTTGATTTGTTTGTGATTATATGAGTACAAAATCTATAATTCGTTGAGTAACTGCGGAAATTGAAATATAATATTCATAATAGTCATATTTTATTTTCCTCTTATGAAAACAAAAAAAAAAAGTCGCCTTGGTTTCGTTGCAAAGTGTATTAGAAAATTCTGCTGGAAACATATATTCTACTGGAGCTATTGTATCTGAGACTTGAGATGGAATATGTTGCCTGTTACTCTTACGATAGTTGACAAAGGATACCGAACATTTCTGGCATATAATGAGAGTTACTACTGGATTATCGAAGTGAAATAGTGAAGAAGTGCTGAACTTCTCAAAACAATACTTATGCCTCAGAAGAAATGTAAAAGTATCGAGCAATACCGTTAGTTATCCATATCTATCCGAAAATTCTATCTGTTTGAATCAAATTTTGTATGCTTGTTCTTGAAAAGTACTTCTACGGGGGAGAGGGAAAGTAAAAAAAATATCATCAGAATTTTGTTCCTTCCACAAAAATCGCTGAAGGATTTGCGACACCGTAAGTTGTTACGAGAAGAGCTGTCTCGTCGTTTGTCAGGACTCTCATTAGATGAGAGCAATACGGCCGAGACAGGAAGAACAAAGAAAAACAGGACGAACAAAATGAAAATGCTGAAAGAACGCAACGAAAAAATGAAAGAGACGCTCGAGGTGATCATGAACAGGCTAGACGTATCGGAAAATGCATCGACGATGCTCTTAGACCAAGAGAGGAAAGTTCAATGGAACGAAGAGGAACCAGAAAAGAGGGATGACAATCAGTGGAGCTCCAGATTTGAATGAGGAGGAGAATGGATTGATTTTCTGCCAGAAACAAAAGAGCAAGAATCGACTATTCCAGCTCCCGAATTGATCATAGAAGAACAAGGAAGGGAATGCCAAAGGTGCAGCCTTACATGGTATGCTGCTCCAGAGAGGGGCCTTCTCAGGGATTGTGAAGGAAATCGTGAAGAAACACCCTTCAGTCAGGAAAGACTTGGATAAAAAACTCCTCTAAGGCGATTTCAGACAGATGTCGGACGACCTACTGCAGTATATATCTTGGCGTAGGGAAGAAGTCACAGAACAAAGAAGAAATGTGCTGAGGCCACGAAACGATTATGCCTCTTCTCTGCTGGAAAACATCCCTCCGTCAAAAACACACCTTTTTGACCAGATTCCATTTGATGAAGGTCACGAACATCTAGGATGAAGACAGCTACAAAAGGCTATAACATAGGGACACAAGGTGACCACCATAGATCTTTTTCACAAGTTACCAAAAAGCGCTGCTAAGCAGACACAGGATACAGAAGCTATAGAAAAAACTTTTCGTCCAGATCAAAACAAAAATGATCAAACATCCAACTATCGAGGAGGACGCTCATTACACTCTGCAGAAGAATGAGAAGGAGGGGGCCCCAAAACACGTCTTGAGAGCAATGAAGGGGTACACCATACCTTTCATAACTAAACCACCGCTAACAAGGTTTACGGGCGAGAAATTAAGCAGTTTCGAAGCAACCAACCTGTGGAGACACAGGGAGATATTTTCAAAAAACCCAATGTCTACATGCCTCAGGTACAGAAAGGGGAGGGCAGATCGGAAATATATGTTGAAAAAAGAGGTGGTCGGAACAACAAAGGGCATATGAAAAAGGAATTATTTATGGTATATGCAGCTATCAAACTCCATCGAAAACAATAGGAAAGTCAGTGCTGGTACAGACAGACAATCGAACGGTCATATCATACATTCGAAACAAATTGGGAGGCTAAGAGAGGACAGGGTGGGCCAATATTACAAGGCATCGGCCAGAAAACGATAACCTTCTGCCTGAAAACCTATCCAACACCCTGGATCGAATGGTTGAAATGGGCTGAGGAAAATAATATATAATCCAACATCAGAACAAATAGTCACTGGTCATAACCTTTTTTTCTGAGTAGATTCCTACACAGAAGAAAAGGTACGATCCAGTGACTGTCAAACTGCACAGATCAGTCACTACAACATTTTCGGACCCTTTGAAGAGTGAATCAATTCGAGTAACCCATTGGTGAAACGCATGCTGAAGGCTAAAGATGTAACCAAAAGCTCAGAGGGAGAGGAGCATAAATGGAACGTCGACATTATAATTAGGTGGATGAAGAAAGAGTTAAACGGTGTATATTATTCATATCATTTTACTATTGGGATCAATTTTTATTTGGAAAATAGTTTGGAACGTATTGAAAAAATCATAACTTATTATTGGAACTAGGTATCAATGGAAATGAGTAAGAACATCTCAATGATAAGTTCAAGAAATTGAGAGACATTTTATACAATTCGAAATCAATTCCCGATTCGGGATTGAAGTTGAATCCAGCAATCATCATAAAACAATCAGCAGGAAATTCGATGGAATAATGAGAAAGTGAAATATTTCGCCTTGAAAGTAATCGAGAAAAGAATAGATACTAATACATAAGAAGCACCGCGTGGTTGTGTGATCAAATTTATCTCACCGCAATTGTAGCGCTTCTCGCGTCATAATTAAATTATTGTTATTCGACATGTAGCTGGTGCAGACCATAACTAGCTAAGTTATCGCAAGAAATTCAGAAAATTTGTCGTTAAAATTCCAAGATTTTTCATGGACATTTTGGTCAATTCCGGTTGGCGACACTTGTTCTGATGGCACGGTAAGGGGATCTGTAGAACGGTTTAAGTGATTGATAAAAAATGTATTGGTCAATTCATGGTCTGACCACGCTCATTTTCTGTAGCATAGCGTACCTTACTAACCATAGTTGTGCATCACAACAAGTGATGTGTGTTGGGAAAGATCCCTGTTTCATTAAAAATATGAATTCTAGTTGACTATTCATTTCACAGTTTTGCCAATTGATTTGAGGTTTCCAAACCGTTAGCAAACCCATTCGCTTTTGTGTTGGGCAATGGTAGCTTTTGTGTCCCATCCATAATCGAAGCTACAGCTTCTGAACAAGGAAGACAAATATATGTTGTAATCGATCTGCAATTATGAAGTGAATGGTAATTGGAAAAACTGTGAAATGAATACTCAACTAGAATTCATATTTTTTATGGAAGAGGGATCTTTCCCAAGACACATCACTTGCTGTGATACACAACTATGGTTAGTAGGGTACGCTGTGCTACAGAAAATAAGCGTGGTCAGACCATGAATTGACTAATACATTTTTTATCAATCACTTCAACCGTTCTACACATCCCCTTACCGTGCCATCAGAGAGAAACTAAAGTCTACTCACAAACGGTACGTAGATGAGCATATTAACGCTTCAAATAATAAATCGAGATCAATGTGGCAAATGATACGCAAAATTGAAGGGGAGAACCCATCAAATGAAGTTAAAATTCACCAGAATGGTATTCGAGTCCCAGCAAGCGAAGTTGCAAAAAATTTCAACATTCATAGGAAAATGCTTATAATTCCCGTAGCCCCTTCTCCTTGGCTATACATTAATAGTCTTATGGAATTCACTATATTCTACCATCGGTATTTTGCAGTAAAAATTCACCTACTAGATTATTTTTCATTCACAGGCCAGTTCAAATTGCACAAAGAAGAAGAAGGACACCATCTCCTGAAGAAGATAGCCAAATCCTTGGGCCTGGAATTACTGAAAGACGGTTACTTTGTCTTCATAGTCATCGGATTAGGCTTCATTTACGTCTCTTCAGTAACTTACAATGCCTTTTTTCCAATGTTCCTTCAAGATGAAGCCAAGTTGCCATTGTTTAGGACAACTTCTTGTATGACGGCTCTGTCCTCGGCCGATGTGTTAGGAAGATTTACTGTTCCGGAGATCAGCAGAAGATTGCATTTTTCCAATAAAAGCACATTCATGCTAGGGTGCATTTTGTTGGCTATAACTAGAAGTTGTAAGAACATTTTTTTTAATAGTCCCAAATCCATCTCATAAGGATTTATACGAGAGAATCGCAACCCAGAGAATATTATTCATTTTTTTTTTCAATAATTTTTTTTCACTCAGAAAATATCACATACAGAAAAAAAGTTATAAGATTGTCAGTCAATCAAATTATTTATTATCTTGACCCTCTGTAGTTCCCTGAAATATTACTGGAAAGGAACATATTTTCTTCAGAAAGAAACTTCTTCCTTATTATTGAATTGGCAACACTATTATAAAAATGAAATATAAATGTGCATTATCTATGATTCATGAATCAACTAAATTCAGCAACAAAAACAATACATTACACTTACCTTAATGAATTACAAATTTGTTATGCCCAATCAACATAAAGTCATCACCCTAAAACCAATTGGAAATTCCCACACAACTGATAATATATCAGTAATCAGGTTCAGTTTTCGTCAATTTGAATTATTATTAATTGAGTGAATCTAACGAAATGGTTAAAGCTCAATTCAGACAGATCCGAAATTCGATCGTACGACGACCCGATAGCTTTCTGATTGGTCTAAATTTGAATTTCCTTAACTAAATTATTCAAGGTAAAATGAGCAAATTGGATTTGTGAATTCGAAGAAATGAAATATGTGAAAAACAACAAAATTCAAAACAGTGGAACTAAATATAAACTACGAGAATCAAATGTCCTCTAGAGAAAACAAAAAAATAACCAGATAGGCTTCAAGACAAGAATGAAGTGAAATTAAGAAAAACGTAAAATAATGTATGTATATTTTCTATGTGAATTGTGTATTTGCTTGATGTAATGCAATTCAACATACCGTGTGACACAGACTCATGGTACACCCCCGTTTTCTATTTTGTTTTTCTAGCTATATTTTTGAAATTCGGAACATTGAATATGCTCACTGAACAGCATTTCTCGACATATCTGAAAGAAGAAAACAACTTCCAATTTTTCTGGAAATGGCATCAACTTTCGATTCTTGAATGGGACACCCTGTATATTGTTACATGATCGGTTAGGGATGATCATGAGGAATCCAACGATACCAGGTTTTATTGTGTTATCTCCGATGACTACGGAGATATCGCCATTTATTTAATTCATAAGCTCAATGAGTGGGAGAGAGAATTGGATTGACCCGCCAGAAAAAGTTTCTCTCTCCTACTCGTTGAGCTTATGGATAATATAAATGGCGATATCTCCGCAGTCTTTGGAGATAACATCATCAAACCTGGTATCGTTGGATTCCTCATGATCATCCCTAGCCGATCATGTAACAATATACAGGGTGTCCCATTCAAGAATCGAAAGTTGATGTCATTTCCGGAAATATTGGAAGTTGTTTTTTTCTTTCAGATATGTCGAGAAATGCTGTTTAGTGAGCATATTCAATATCCCGAATTTCAAAAATATAGCTAGAAAACGGGGGTGTACCATGAGTCTGTGTCACACGGTATTTGCTAGTGATTAAAAATTATTATTATTATTCTGAGTAAAATATGTGTGCTATTATAATTGGTTATATTTTGAGAAATCAATTATACTGCGGAGAAAAATGAATGAATAGAACTCTGCCGTAGACATTCGTTACTTTCAAATTTGATCTAATGTTCTTTTGATTTTTTCCAGAAGTTATGATTATTATCAATACCTGTTTCAGGTCTAGTGGAACTGGAACAATTTGAATATATATTCGCGGTGTCTTTCATTGTGGGATATTTCCGGGCAATAGCAGTCGTGAATCAGAATCTGGTGATTTCTGAGTATATCAGCAAGGAAATGTTACCATCTGCTGTCGGCCTGAACATGGTTGTGAAAGCCGTCTTGACCGGAACTGTGGGCCAGTCTCTAGGTGAGTAAAGCTTATTTAGTCAATGTCGATATATCTCAGACTGGTGAATTGAAATATAGTTCATCATGAGGTCTTCATGACACTCGTGATATCCGAACACGACGGCGTAGTCAGTGTATGCACTCGAAATAAAGTGTTTCAGAGACCAGCAGTGGTCTGCTTCGAAATCATCATCAATTATAATCACATCAACGGAAATGAGAAATAATAATGTGAAGTGATTGAATTCGTGATGTGATATCAGTATACCATTTGTTTTCAAGGCAAGTGGGAAATGAAATTGAAACTATTTCAACAGATATATAACAGTCAGAAACTTGCTTTCGGTCCTTTTTGAATTGACCAAAAGATGCTCTAAATGAAGCAGCTGTTAATAACTTGTTTCAACAAGAACCTGAAAGTTTTTCAGTAAGGTGGCTAAGAGACACCAGAAAAGCATTTGATGCCTGAGAAGAGCAGAATCACACAGAATTGTGGCGAATGGCCCACGTGAATGATATCTAAAGTTAATTTGTACTTACAAGAAAAATATTCTAGCTCCAAACACTTTCCCATCTTATCTATTAGAATTTTTTCATTTGATGTTTAAATAAAGGTCTTGGCAATCAAATTTCCCACAGCCATCATACTTCTTATTATTATTCTTTCCACAATAATACCCAAGTTCCTAATTACTTTTCTCTGTCACTGCAGTTTTATTCCTTCACAGTTTTGTGCATGATAACATAAAGAAATATGTGTTTCGAAGTATAAGAAAACAAGGATTTCCAAAACTAAGCTATATTTCTTTGTTGTTCGGAAAAACTAAGAAGTAGATAAGATGAAGAATTCTCAGGCAATGCATTGATATACTTCAACACTATTTGGTGCATATCCAGCATAAACACTTGCTTAGCCATTCGGCTTACCTGGTACATGCAGCTGTTATTAGAGCTAGTATAATATCGCACCAAGCTTAATCTATTTTTTTTATGCGATCATATTGCAACGCATTTGATGATCCCAGAAGACGCTGGTTTTCGGATAGGAGGGCTAATTGAAATTCCCTTTTATTTATGTTAAATTACATGAAGGAAAGAGGACCTCATGAACCAGATGAAACCATAAAATTTCTGTTTTCTCAGACAAGCGTTGATAAAACTTCCAATAATTTTGGAATATACCCTTGGATTCTTGATGAACAATTCTGACCAGCCTACATAGACGGTCACGCTGTATGTGGCAGTTTCAGAACTATTCGGAACATTCTGTCATTGAGCTGTCGACTCCCTATAAACAGCAATTCTTGATGAAACGGAGTTGTTCTGTTCGATCAGCGATTACAAGAGCTGGAATCTATGCAAACCACATCACCCCTCGCTTGGAGTAGTGGATACGCAGGTTACACATCAAATCAACAGTCGAACAAAACATTTTCATTCCTTAGGAACCATGATAGGCCAGATCCGAAACCTTTGAAAATAAAAAAAAAAAAAAAAACAGGATGATCTTGAAAATTATCGACACTGGCCAATGATTTGAATCTGCAGCACAAGAGGTGGTTTTTCAAGCTTCGGTGTGAATCTGTTTCACGAACTCTCACCAGTTATTCTCATAATACTTTTTTATCCTGATAGTAATTCCGAATTTTACCTTCGTCAGAATCTTTTCGAGTCCGCCCAAATTATTAGATGTTGCACATCAACCATCATTCCATGTGACAACCTCAATTAACCAAAAAATATTTCATTTTATGGTCAACTAAATGGTTTGATCTCAAGACTATTTGCTCTCTGTCCTCATCTGTGAAACAGTTTTCTCCCATCAGAATTAATTGAAAATCACCGGATAATCCGATACAATATGTTAAAACATACTTTTTTGCAGGTCTACTCAAAGATCAATTCAGCTTCAGTTTTTCCATACATATACTAGACGTTACGGTTGCAACTGTGATGATATTATGGCTGATAGAAGCATTCATTCGACGCATGCGAACAACGAATAAGTCTGAAGAATCGCCAGTGAAAGAAACATAAATTCCCTACTGATGCCACGAAATATATCGAATGGAAATCGGAAAAAAATAATATCGGTGGTCCATAAGGTTACCATTTAAAATTTTCAAGTTGATTACTATGATTCATAAGATTGTAAATATTGTTGAATGTTTTTTGGGGAGGTAGAAATGTCCTTAAAACTCTGTTTTGGGTTTCTTCTCCTCTGTAAAAAAGCTTTAAATTCACATAATATGTTTTTAGGACACATTGGTATATTTGCCCCGATACGTGACTGCTATATTTCAAAGGATCAAAATTGATTGACTTTTTTGTCAGTTACGTATCGATTTTTTTATGAATTTGGAAATTAAATAAAAAAATATATAAATGAAGGATTCACTTCCCCTAGCGACGTTTCGAGAGCTGGTCTGCCTCCTTTGTCGAGCTTTTTTGAAAATTTGTATTGAGATTGGATTTTAGTGGGAAGTGTATTTGTAGTGGGATTGTAATATTGAATGCTAGAAATCTTCAACATATCGATCGATATTACCGATAATATTGATTGATTTTAGATATATAACTCTATAGATGTAGGTAGTATACTTTAGTTTAATACTATATATAATTACCAAATTCATAACTGAAGTATTAGACTTATTTTATAGTTGATCTCATTCTGTATCGATGATGATAGTTTTTTTTTTGCTCAAAATTGACTCATTTTCAGAAATAACTTGTGGTATTAGCGAGAAAAAAGGTTTTTCTTGATTATGTGAAAATTGAGATATTCGCTTTTGGGTTAATCGACTTCCAAGAAAACTGTCCATAGTAAAAACGATTTGTGTTGGCCTTTACTCTTATCCATATTCAGTACTTATGTCATTGATGACCCATTTCTCAATGTTTATGACGCGGTAAAAACTCAAATATGAATTCTTTGGGATACGTCTGTTTGGCTTAAGAGGGCAGTGTAATCTCATTAAGATTTTGCTGAATCTTATAGTCATCCACGAAAAGTGAGTGTCCATGTTTCAACAGAAATTTTCAATTCAATTGAAAAATAATAATGGGGAAACAATATATTATCACCACTCTTTTTTCCAAAACTCGTAATTATTCCTTTATCATTTTCCATTGCTCACACAAGTTTCGACTTCTGAGGGTTGACGTTCGTCAGCTGGTTAACAGAAATAAACAATTTAAGAACAACAACAAAATGCACTTGAATCATCTATATTGTTCAATTGAAGTTTGATTTCGAAAAACTGGTATTTCAGTCACATGCATTCAACTCACATTGGTTTCCGTCAAAAATGCGTAGTAATGATGTAAAAAGAACCAGTTCATTAGGAGCGGTAAGATCGTCCTGAATAGATAATAGGAATGAACGTACAATTGCTCCCCACTATATTTGTGATTTATTCGATCAAGTGGTCAGTTTCTCATAATTTTGTGCCGACTTGTGTAATATATGTACAGTATTTGATATTTAATTGTGATATATCAGCGGTATGAGAATTTTCTGATATTTAGTGCTATGAATAACCAATGTATATCATTGTAATTGATAATAATCAATGATCCAAGATTAAATTTTCACGATTTTGTCGGATTCGAATGAATTATTTTCCTAATCGTTGAATAACATTTGTTTGGGAATATTAGTCCCTGTGCTCTGATAATCGGATTTCCAGTTTATGGGTAAAAATGTTGGATATATTATTTAAGCAAAGGTGTCAAATATTCCTATAGTTTCATTTTGAAAGCGATTGAATTTGAGAGAATTATCTCAGTAGGATGATAGTTGAATGAAACCGAAAAAATTCGATACATTGATTCCCTTTTATAATTCAATCAAATGAAATATTAGGAGAGTGTGAACGCTGCATCAAATCAGGTATGTTTGTTTTTCCGATATGTTGATTGTATTGTAGAGATAACGTTGAATCCAAGTTTCAGACTTCTGGAAATGACCGAATCATTTCCGAAAATAAAAAAATTTTCCATTTTTCAGATTTCGTCGATTTTGTCCCAGAAGGACTGATTTTTCACCAAGGATTGTGAAATCAATTTGAAAACGGTTTTCATAGAACGAATAGCTGAATATACGAATATTCAGCTTTTCAACATTCGGCCATTTTTTCAAGTCACACGATTTTAGCAGAATATCATTCATTCAAGTTTCTGATGACCTGAAATTTGCTTGGGAATCAGCTCTCTTGGAATTTTATAGACTCCGAAGTGCCCCTCCTCAACAACTAGCGCAGAAAAAGGGATTTGTATTTATATATACAGGAATGGCTTCGTTGAGAAATCCTTTTGGAACTATCCTTCTCCAGTTTAAAGAGCTTATCTTCGGAATTGCCCTTTTCGCATATATAAAACAAAGGAGCATCTTCAATCCCTTTTTCATGTTTCCTCGAGGCGGGTATATTGACCATTTCAAACTATATATGTTAGTCATCAGTGGAGTTTCTGACCCACAACCTATTCGTCGATAAGTTAACCGGTGTTTGTTATCCTGTCCAAAAATCATGAACAGCTTTTGATGCAGGCATTTTGTTTACGGGAATCTCCTAGAGTGCAAAAATTTATTGAAATATGCCACTTCACTATTTAAAATCAAATCACTTTATTTCTCGTAGACAACATACATTGTATGAGAAAAGTCAGATTACACTCTCATCTAGGAGAATGTAGTAATGAAATCAAAAGACAACAGTCAATTTGACAATACAAAATATTACAAGCAGAACATGGATATATAAACATACACACACAAAATATACATGCATACAGTTCACATTAGGAGGCACTAACGAATTGATAGTATTCATTCATTGAATATAAGCATTTCTCAACTAAATAAGACTTCAGTTGTTTTTTGAATGAATTCTCATGTTTCACACTCTTCAGAGTATCAGGTAAAAATTGAAAATCTTTGGGCCAATTCTACTTGGGGCTTTGTAAGTAACATTAATTGTGGAAAGTGGTTGACGAAGGTTGGTGTTTTTACGAGTATTGTATGCGTGGAAATCAGCACCGCACGGAAATGAAGATCTATTTTTAAAGACAAAAACACAAGTTTCGTATATATACAAGCCTGTCAATGTGAGAATATTAAATTCTTTAAAAATATTTCAGCAAGAATGATCGCGTTTGACTCCTGCGATACATCTTATTATTTTCTTCTGAGAGATGAATACTTGCTGGGCTTGGGAAGAGTCTCCCCAGAGACACACTCCATACCTGAGTCTGCTCTCCACCTGGGCATAATATAAATTCATTAGTTGTGCCCGTGTCAAAATGGGTTTGAGATTTCTTAGCATGAAATGGACTGAAGAAAGTTTGGAGTCTAAAAATTGACAATGTTTTTTCCAGTTTAAACAGGAATCAACAAATATGCCAAGAAATTTACAACTTTGATCAACACTCATCAAAGAATCATTGTGCAATATATCGAAATCTTCAAAATCCCTCCATGTCGGGTGAAATAGTATAAGATTCGTCTTTTCTGCATTGAAATATAGAGAAATATCATTGAACCAGTGGGCGAGTTGACATAATGTAGTTTCACAATTTTCTTTCAAAGTAGCTGAATTTTTGTGTGATAGAACCAAAGAAGTGTCATCAGCATAAATGGTCAATCTTACGTTAGGAAAAGAATTACCGATTTCATTGATATACAATAAAAAGAGAATTGGACCCAGTACAGAACCTTGGGGGACACCTATATCGATTTGAGCTGGGGAGGATTTGATGTCACATATCTTATATTCGTTAGTATATTTCAAGCTGATATATTGCGCACGACTTCTAATGAATGACTCAATCCAATTTAGACAAACACCTCTAACACCATAGTCATATAACCTTGTCATCAGAATAGAGTGATCAACACAGTCAAAAGCACGACTCAGGTCACAGAAGATGCCCATGGGGACCTCTCCCGAATCAATGTAATTTATAAGATCATCAAAGAACTGATGGATTGCAGTAGTAGTCGATTTATCTCTTCGAAATCCGTGCTGACTGCCTGTCAGAATGTTCTGTTTTATTAGAAAATCAGTGAGCCTGTCTAACAGACCATATTGAAAAATCTTGGAAAAACTGCTAGAGATTGTTATAGGTCTATAATTCTCAAGTTTTTCGGAATTATCTTTTTTATGAATAGGAATAACCTTTCCAGTTTTGAGAACGATTGGGAATTTGCCTGTAGTGAAAGACAGGTTCAGTAGGAAAGTCAGAGGTTCGATTATAATGTCGATAACCTTTTTTAAAATGAAGGAAGGGACTCCGTCAGGTCCTGAGGATGTTTTATTTTTCAGTTTGTTGTGTAATAAATTGAGAAGTTCGTTAGACAGAAATGGCCTAAGAAAAAGGGATTGGCTATTCATTACATTTTTAATTTCAGAACTTCTATCCAGAACGGAAAGTTTACTTCTGATTTTCCAAGGAGCATTTTTGAAAAAATCATTGAAAAGATCGGATACAATTGCTGGGTCTTCTACTAGTTGTTCATTATATAAAATTGAAATATTTTTTTGATCACTTTTATTCCTGTTGTTCAATTCCGAAATAACTTTCCAGGCTGTTTTACATGGATTATCAGAGTTAATAATTTTCGTTTGATAATATTGCTTTTTCTTCTTATCACTCAATTTACTATATACCCGTTTCAATGGAAATTTGTCGTTAAAATGATATAGGAAGATTTCACAAAATATCGCATACGCGCTATCAATGTTTTGTGATTCGAAAAGACCAATCCAATTTTCTTTTTCAAGTGATGCCCGAAAATTTAGTATTGCCCCATGATTGTAACTTCTTTTATCAAAAGATATTCTGGGGGAATTTATTGTCGACCCAAGAAATTCATAAAAATATATCTATGGTCCGAAATATTATTGTCTAAAACCACAGTGGCTCCATCATTGTTGAAATTGACGAAGATGTTGTCGATGGTAGATAAACTGTTTCCTTGAACTCGTGTGGGCCATCTGACTCGATGAAAGAGTCCGAAACATGAGAAAACATTACTCAATTTGTCAAAATTTGATGATTGTCCATATGAGTCACAATCGAAATCTCCTACAACGATAATGAAATTACCAGGTTTATGAACTGAATCCAATATATTTGCCAGTACATCACAAAAAATAGTCAAATCCCCACTGGGAGAACGATAAAAATTGAGCAGAATATATTTTTTATTTTGACCATTTTTCCAAGTCACGCCACATACCTCAATTTCCTTCTCTATACAATTATGTTCAAGATTCATTTCATCAACAGAGATAGTATTTCTAACCCATATTCCTCTCCCACCTTTCTGGTGTTGTTTCCTACAATATGAGCTTGCCAAAGTAAACCATGGTATCGATAAGCTGTCAACAGTGTCACTCCTTTTATTTATTTCTGAGAAACATAAAAAATTCAATTTTTCATAACCCAGAGTATCACTATGGAGTCCGTCGATTTTATGTGCATTGATGCTGGCTATATTAAGAACTAGAATATTAGGAGAGAAGAATTCCGAACCTATGAATTGACTGCATCCCTCTTCGGAAATTCGAAAAAACGTTGTACACAGGCTCCAAAAGGCCATATACTAGGGTCCATAGCCTTACGAAAGTTGTGCTCAAATATTGAAATTTTAAAAGAGTTGTATATACTGGAATATTTGGGTGTGATACTTTCACACTTCACTTCGGGAAAGCTAATTTTCAACAGTTCCACAAGATCTGAGGCCGAGCTGTTCGGATCAATTCTGTACACATGTAGGTGAATACACTTCGGGACACCTTTCACACGCCCATCACCTTGGTTATTTCCAACAATAACACGTCGTCTACGCTTCCTTCCAACAACATCCTTCCACTGCTCGCGCGGTTGACTTGCAGTTGATGTGGATGCACTGCATGCTCCTAAGGATGCACCTTGATTTCCCACATCATTATTAAGATTGATCAGATCATTCATAGTCCTCGCACTTTTTGCACATGCGATTCCCACAGATACCTGCTGATGAGTAATATCAGTTTGTTTGTTTTCACTTTTATTTTTGCCAACAAGATTCGTATTTATGTCCGCATTCTTTTCCTTATCACTTCGGGTTTTTTCCGAATTCAGAACACATTTATTTTGCTTGTCTGGGTTCGAAGAAGATGGAACTGAGTTTATCTGTTTGAGGAGATTTATGTGATCATTCAATAAATTGATTTTCTCACGTAATTCGTTAATTATAACATCTTTTTGATTTATAATGTATTTGAGTAAATTATAATCCAACTTGTCACAGTTCTGAATATCCACGGCATCGAAGAAGTGCTCCATATCACTGGTTTCGCTATTTACACAACAGTTTATAACGTTGTTACCAATGATTTTGACTTTTTTATGATTCGCACAACTCGGGTGGTACACCTTTTCACACTTTTCGCATTTGAACACTTGTTTCACAATGGAACTTTTGCATTTATTGCAAATATTGAGAGAGCTATCCGATACAGGTTTCATGTCGGCGGCCATTATCTGAGTTTAAAATGGCAGTGACTGGTCATCTACGGTATGCACCCCCTCAAAACTGAGTTCTACTATTATTTGTAGCAGAAATTTTTATATCGAGTCGAGTCGAGGATCGACGAGAACATTTTTTTGGTTCTGTACAGCTTGCATAAATTCTTTCGTTGGCCATCAACATCTAGGTCTCCTGAGATCTCCACATCTGATAAACCGTCGATATCTTGTCGCACCGTGCATGATTTTACATGGGCTGTTTCGGTTCGTAGAGTTTGATTGGGATTATTCTCAAGATAATTATGTCTCTGCTGGCTATTGAGCGAGGAGTTTTAGTAATTGGTTCTATAATATCGGTTGCTATGAGATTGTGAAACAGTGGATGGTGAAAGGATCTTACAAACCATGACACCACAATCCTTTCTGCCCCAACCTTGGTTTTTTGTGGTTACGCCCGAGACATGAAAACCAAAGTTTTTTTCTTGTTCAACTTATTGTACTTGATACAGATTCCATCAGTTTCAGTATATCCATCTCGATGAGAACATCTCTTACGAAGATGCATATAGATTTGTCATCTATCATCGATGTCTCAATTCCGGAGGTAGTGAGAGAACATTCTCAGATTATTTTCGTTTGTCGATTTGACAAATAATGTGTATCCGCCTGTGATGGAACATTGGTTCTGTTTTCACAATGTCTGATCTCACAATCTGCAGGTAGAGATCTTTTCTTTCCAACGATTTTCCATACGGTCTACGCGTTCAGATCACGTAGAGGTAACCAAATATTCAGTTCTAGGCTGAACTCGAATATAGTCGAAATTACACCAAATCAGTAGTGAAATACAACTCTACTGCTATCAATTTAGAAACAACTCAGAATCCGACAGGCAGTTGAAGTCCATATTGTAGTGTGGTTGCATGGTTGAATTGTGGGGGGTTTTGATTACTTGGAATGCTCTTTCGATGGAGTTCTTGATAATGACTCCAGCTCGAAAGTCGGAACTCCGAGCACTAAAACATTTCGCACACGGAGATTATATTCCCAGAAGGGCTTTTTCCTATATTACAGTTCCCGTAAAAAAGCCTTTTCGATAGGAAAGGAATGTCAATGATCTATGTAATTCCTACACCAAGGAGCTTCTCGTTGAAATTATGTGGAATGAAGGTTTATATGATACTGGGTGAGGGACCGCGCGAAGAACGTTGTAGGGCTACTGAAATCGATTGCAGCGCGTGATGTGGACAAATCGAGCATTTTTGTGGGAATTTCATTTTGGGCAACGCTTGAGGCATGCAAGCTAGAATGAATACGGCCATATACATCGTGACTCACGGTCGATGGTAGGTTAGACGTTTCTGGAAAACGCAACGCGTGATTTTTTAAAAAATTCCACCTCTCACATTTACTTACCTGTTCTATCGATCTTTAATATTTTAAGCATTGTGTCGTTGTCACTTCCATCGAAAAGTCCTAGCAACTTTATTTTCTCAAATAGAACACCCCGTATATTAATACATTTTTGGAATTGCTCTATTATTTTAATACTTTTTTGTTGATAATGTCCTATACCTATCTCTATCTGTTTCCGAGATGAAAAATAAATTGTACTAAATATGGTCCGAAACATAGCCTTAATTGAACTTAAATACAATTCATGAAAAGACGATATTTTGATGATAGTTTGGACAAACTCGAAATATTCAAATAACACTAAGAAATCGACTCCATATCATACAGGGCATGCTTAAATTACTATTGTTTCCATTGTTCATAAGAGTGGTTGAAAGTTCATTTTTTTATATTACCGATAAATTGAAAGATGGCGAAAAATGCTTCAAGATGATATATCATGTCCCTATGCCTAAATCGTCAAGTTTTCTTAATAAAGCCGTTTTTGTGGAGAAATAGTTATTCATGTTTCACCTAAAAGTGTTGAAAGTGGCATTCTATTTTTAGTGGGGATTATTGCAAAACGAGCGTCAGCAAGGGAGCAAACTAACGAGCAAAATGAAATCACCTTTAACAAATGTATCATACAAATTTTTTTGTATAACGTTACTGCTGATAATTAAAAAATATTATAGGATCCATGGGATTTGAAGACACGATCTTTGGATTATAAAGCATATGATTCAAATACATACGCCAACTCAAGTTATTTTAAACATGATTATTGGTTAGTCAGGAAAGACTTTCTACAGTTAGAATGAATACTACTTCGTCATTGTTAGTAACTTCACAGGGATTTAATAGGTTTGTTCTAGCAACACATTTGACCGTTTGGAAATTGGTCTGAAGCAGTCAGAGGCATGCGCAAAATGAGTTTCGCTCTCCAATATTCATCTTGCGCATGCCTCTGACTGCTTCAGACCAATTTCCAAACGGTAAAATGTGTTGCTAGAACAAACCTTATATTACCAATAGCATAACCTGCATGTGTGATATTTTCTAAATTATTTTTTGGTAGGTGTTCCCATTGAAGTGTTTCTATTAGAGATATTTTCAATGGCAGTTGTACAAAAAATAATTTTTAAAGAATTTGATTATAGGTAGCCGTGGAAATATCATGCTTATGACAGTTTGGTGATTTTTATAAGTAATTGATAAATGGTTATTGACGGTGTTTTAAAAAATCGCCAAAAACGAATGCAAATATTGATTAAAATTCTAATGAAATTATTTATTATACACGGACAGTGTGATCAAATCATTGCCAGAACTTGTAGAAAATTCAACCAAATGTATCCTGAATTAACACCAATGAACGAGAGGAAGTTTGCAGGGTTACTTCAAATAATAATAATAATAACAATAATATTGCTTTTATTGAATAGGTAGCAGTTACAAAGTGATAATGAACACATCCAAGAGTAGCTAGCACCTATTCAATGGCAGAGTTTAAAATGCTTGTTCTAGGAACGAGATTTTGCTCTTCCACTCAACCAATGAGGACAATACTGTTAACGTTTTGGCATATTTTTATGCATATCCAGAAGTGTCCATTCGAAGTGTAGAAAAAGATTCAGGTGTATCACATGCTTCAGTACAACGAATTTTGTGAAATCACGGAATGCATCCGTATAAATTTACCAAAGTTCAAGCTCTATAAAGCAGAAGACTCCGAACGTAGAGTGCATTTTTGTGAATCCCTTTTGATTCATACACAGGAAGACCGAGAATTTTTCACAAAAATAGTTTGGAGCGACGAATCAAAATTTACGAGGGATGGTATTTTCAATAGAAGGAATGAACATTTTTGGGCTGATCATAATCCTCGTGTTACAAAACAAATGGGTTTTCAAGAAACCCTGGACGGAGCGCCAGCTCATTCCACCCAGGAAGTTTCCAGGAAACTTGACGAACCCTTTGACGATCGTTGGTTTAGGCGTTTAGGGCCGTGGGATTGGCTACAGAGATCTCACGCCACTTGACTTTTTTTTTTTGGTGTTTCAAAAGAAAGGATGTACAGTACTCCAGAGCGTACCAAAGAAGAACTGCGACGGCGAATAGTGCGGAGTATTGACGATCTGGATCCCCATAAAATTGAGGAAGCAACCACAAGTTGCGTACAAAAGGAACATTTTGAAATGTACAATTTTGTTATTCTGAATCATCCTATTCTGTTATTGTCTGTACTTCCACACAAAATCTCACTTTTTACCTAGAAATGACTGATTTTTGGTGCAGTTTTTCCCTGTGAACTTGCAGCCATAGTTAAGGCTTATTTTTTACCCTTACAAACTTCCTCTCCTTCATTGGTGTTAATTCAGGATACATTCGGTTGCATTTTTTACAAGTTCTGACAATGATTTGATTATTTTCTGCATGTGTCATAAATAATTTCATAAGAACTTCGTTTGAATAATCGATATTTTTTAATTGCTCATGAAAGTAACCGAACTATTATAAGCTTAATAATTCCACTGCTATCTAAATTCAAATTCTGAAAAAAATAATGTTTCTAGAAAAAGCGACTTTATTAAGAAAACTTGACAATTTAGGTAAAGGAACATGATATATCACCTTGAAGCATTTTTCACCTTATTTCAATTTTTCGAGTTAATATACGGGGGTTTCATTTGAAAAAATGAACTTTTGACCACTCTTATGCACAATGGAAATAATAGTAATTTCAGCACGCCCTTTATGATATGGAGTCGAGAAAGCAACTGGAATCCCTCACTGAAGAACACGTTCCCCAATTGTTCCAATACAGTAAACGGGAAAGTGTTTTTGATTATTAGCAATAAACGGTTCTTTTGGTAGTTTTTTTTTGGGTTATCAACCTATCACAACCGGAAAAAAAGGAATGAATATTGAAATATATGCAGGTGTACAAGGGCAGATTTCTTATCTAACCAGAAAAGTTGCTGCGTTTGATTTGAAACAGTTCCTTTTTAAAAAAAACATGTCCTATTGTCAGCAACTTCTTGTGTAACTTCAATTTAACTGTCACAGAATTTCGGAAAACAAATCTGTTTTCCATTCCAAAACTCATCGCAAACACTTCTTTTCTAGAAATGTTTTTGATTGTTGTTGGTTAATAAACCAGCTCCATCACATTGGTGATGAAGTATTTATGTGTATAACGAAATTAACAAAAAAACACAGGTAAATTAAAAAACATCGGAAAAATGAAAAAAATATATGATATTCTCAAATACCAGTGTCAATTTATCCACTAGATGAGTTTGTGGACTGACAACCGACAGAAAAAATTTACTTTCCTGGTAAATACCATGAAGGGTATTCAATTATATCCGACGAACGCAAGAGCAAACATTTTCATAGATGTAATTCCTACATGTGTTTGTAGAGAGACAACAGTCAAAATTCATTTTCAAATAATGGGATGAACATTAAGATTCCAATCATTTGACAGGTAAATATTTGAACATAATTAATTTATTATGGGTTTCTTTAAAATATCAATTCAGGAGGATTTCAACACGCTCCACAAGAAATTTGAGAAATATATTATTTTTATTAGTCTTTTCTTTTTTCGAAACTGTTCTACCATGATATGAAGGAAGTTAAACCCTCTCTAGATAATGTAAAGCAAGTAAAGACCTTCATAAAGGAATATAAAGGATGTAAAGACCTTCATAAAAGATTGTAAAGGATGAGGTTAAAGTAGTAAAAACTTTTATGGATGAAGAAAAGATCTTTGTGGAGGAAATGAACACATCTTAAAAGTAGTAGCAGTTCTTATGGTGGCGCAACCCTCATGGAAAAATGCTGTTTATGTTAAATGTTTGACATAATCTCGTGAAGCTGTCCAATGTGTGAGGCCGTTTATAAGCTGTAGGTAAGGTTTGATTACTAATCATCATAATCATTATTCTTTAGATATTTCCATTCCGCTGAAGTATCTCTTCGCGCAAATCCTTCAGCAAAGTTAAATATCCATTTAGTGCAATATTCTACTATTTAACTTAATTTATGCACCATTCATAAATTCATCGTTCATTGATCTTCATCAGTCTATTCAATATTTATATAATGTTTGCATGTTTGTTTGTTTGAGAACCTTCCTTTCATCGCAATAAAATATTTGAGAGAGATTGGCTTTAGAATAAGTTTGTGTTTTCGTTTTTCCTGTAGACGGCGTCCCATTCACATTATTTCAAACAGATTTATTCTTAGTGCAAAATATTGTATTCCTGGAATTTTACAAGTTGTACCGAATCACGCCCTTGCCTTCTTGACAAAAAATAACACTTCGCAATCTCGTTGTATGAACAAAACTTCAGCTAAAACATACTCTAATTCAGAAAGAACGTACCAGGAAATGTAAGTTGTAATGTCAGATTCACAAATAAACCTGTATCTTCCTACAGAAAACGCGATCACAATTGTAATTTCAAACATTGGTCCTTGGTGTGTTAGAAATGTATCTACCTTGTATGTGGATTTCAAAAGAGTTTCTCACAATTGATCCCAGTTGATAATTTGTTCAATGAACAATTTCATACCTGCCATTCATTTCTATAATATGACTATGCTGTATTTCTACTTAATTACTAATTGAAATTATCATAAGGTTTTTTCACATTCCTACATATTAAATCTTCCGAATTTTCTCCATTCCAATCAATCTACATTTCACATTCCATATCAAATAATGAATTAATGATCAGAAGCGAAGGTTTCCAGATGTACAACTCACCCTTTATGACACAACCACTGAAGTTGCAGACCGGATTATATCTCTCCAAGTTTATACCAAAATCAAATACTTATGTTGAAAGTTTGAATTCAAATAACAGTGAAAAGTTATATTAAAACTGAATCCGAAGAATGAAATACATTCCAGATGATGTCCTAAAACTTTGATATTGTGAAATAAAAGTTGGTCGTGTACATTTTTCTTTAGAGAACCGTAGCATATAAGAGATTTTATTTCCGAATCGAATTCTGTTCGAATGTCAAGGAGGTTTCAACATTTCATTTGATATTTGTACATTTTCTATTGTTGATTTTGCCAGTGAGAAATGCAATAGTCCTTTGTGTTCTGCATTACCCGTAGTTCACAAAGTGTGAAGTGAAATGCTTTGTGTCTGATTTATAGAAAGTCGCACTCTTGTGATCTTTCATATTGATGTTTCGAGTTTTTTTTCGATTCTGCAAAGAAAACTTATCTCATACAAAAAATGTAGTCCTCATCCTCCGTTATTTGTATTGTCATTCCTGTCAAATAAGTTAAATCTCGCTTCAATTTTATATACTTGAAAATTTTTCTGGTTGAATAATAGTTCTTTCAAATTCGTCCATTTTTTGGTCATTTGTTTCGAAATGACCAATGAAACAATATTATACTGAATATTTCCATCGTATGTTAAAAATCTCACATGGAGCGGGACATTTTCGATCAATTACAGCGATAAATTCCAGGCGGGACTTTTCCTGGGTGGCAAATACCTACGGTAGGTATCGAAAAATACCCGCTTGGCCCGTATATCTATAGTAACGATTGTTAAAATGTACATTTGTCATCATGACAGGCATAAATACTGAATTTTAAACGTCGTTGTTTTAACTCCGGAAATATTCTACCGAATTACATTCGTGCATCAAAATAAACCTGATAATTTTCCATTCAAGCATGTTGTCAGTAAAAAAACTGCATTCGGTTATTTTCATATTATGCTCTATCGACAAAATATGAAAATAAACTCATGCAGTTTTTAGACAACATGCTTTCATGGAAAATTATCGGTGATTTTGAAGCACTTGTGTAATTACTCCCGATAATTACCCGTGGGCTGTTGTCACAGTTACACCGCGTTTCGACGATGCAATTTTGTCGCTGCAACTTATCGCGGCGACTTGTCGCTGCGAGATATGTCATCTGGCTGTCAGTTTGCATTGCCAATATTAAAAAATAGCACTGAATGTTACTAAGATGAAAGTCTACATTATCACAACTGATATATAATTTCATTCATTTCTTATAATTCATATTGTGATTATATCACCTTGTTACTCAACTTGATTCTTCAAGTCTCGAAAAATAATTGAAATGTTCGAAATCAATATTCTTCACAATGATGCCACCACATATTTGCGGTTTGCGGCAACAAATTCACCATAGAAATAACTAAGTCGCTGCAACTTATCGCACCAAAAAAGATTCATGCAACTCGAAAAACTTGCATGAACACATGCAATTTTCTGGAGTTGCAGCGACAAACTTGCATCGTCGAAACAGGCTATAAGTTATCACTTACGCCATGATGCTTACAGAAAGTCTTTGACATTTCATCAATTCAATTCATTCCTCAAATGTCACTGTCTTGTCCAAATATCCCCCCAACAATGATAAGTCGCTCATAATCTCATCACAATTTTAAAATATATTCCGATTAGTTACATCTCTGTAACCTTGAAACTGATTTATTAGATAGTTATTATAAAAAAAGTTTCGTTTCACTGACCTCTAAATTTATCAATATAGCGGCGGTGAATTGAATCATTGAATGATGTCATGAGCTTCAGAGGCCCTATTTTTGAATCATTCGCAGTTCTGCGAATACGCTGTTGCTAAGCTGCGACAGATCTGATTGGTCTCTGCCTAGCAACAACGTATACGTTGAACGAACGTGTGGTTCAAGAATAGACCTCCAGGTCTACATTCATTAGGAATGAGATTATTCAGTTGGAAACTGTTTTCTTTCCACCAGGTGAATCAACGATAGCTGCTTTCTCATTCGAAATTAAAAAGAATGTCTCGAATTGAAGTTTCGGAGAGCGAAGAAAGCTGCTTCAAAAATACTCACAGGGTGTTTTATAAACGTCTGACTTACTGAATATCTCAAAATGAATCATTCGTAATAACACACACTTTTTACCAAATATACTTATAAATCAACCGATGAATGCTATATCTCCTCGCCCTTCCGAGGCATATAACATATATGTCGCACACTTCATATCCTGCTACAAATTTGAGAAATATTTTTTCCTTTTTATACGACTCATATTTTAAATCAACATTTCAGTTCTATATATTATCAAACGAATTCTATGAACCTTTATAGTATTCGTAGTATTCGGCCTTTCTCCGAATATAGTTCACATGTACGGAGTTCAGCATAACAATAATTCTTAATTATATTGTTACGAAATGTCCTGGCGCCGGCTTCGCCGCCTATGGATGCAGATTGGTGTGACGGTTCGAGGAAAGATTGTACCTGAGTGATCGCGGCTCACCCAGAATAATCGATTATCGAGATTTGTCTGGAGGATTCTCCACTGTGTGAGCGCCTATATAAACGAGAGTCGCTCACTGCGACGGCAGAATTTTTAGTACAGAGAGTTTTAGTACCGAGCATTGGAAAGTAAGTGGAGCAATTCAAGCGATTGTATTGTATTGTGTTGTGATAAAAAGTTGCAATAAAAGAAGTGAAGTATTGTTTGGAGTTTCAATCAACGAATCCGAAGGATGAATCGTAACAATATTCAGAGACAGGCAATCAGTCTTGTTGGTGATTCTTCACTCATGGACTCGCTGAACCCGTAGAAGCATCGTAGAAGGGTCGGAGACTTATCACTGTGCTCTTCTGAATTGTCTTTAATCGTTCCACCTTTCGCAGTATCAACACGGATGACACGAGGAGTGCGTAATTCTCACCTCATTCTTGTGAGCTTGGAGACCTGGCGAACCGCCGTTGCTAATGATCTTTTTTCAATAGAATAGCTGAACTCTGAAGCTCCTTCCCTTTTCAGGGGATTGCATACTTCAAAAAATTGAAATCAATGTTGATTCGTATCTCTCTTGATTCACGTTCTTCGAACATTGCAGGGCTCTCGTTTAGTATGAATCTATGAATCTATATATCAAAATATGTATATACATGTAGCACACTTACATCAGAATATTCTTCGTGAAAAGATTAACACGATATATACACATACATTATCCCTTTTTTTGTAAGAACATTTGTTGGTTTGTTTCATGATCAAAACTGATAATATGTATGAGTAACTGAGAGTCTCAAAGTAAAGAAATACGGGACATGTATTGTGATCTCGTTTCAAGCGCGCGCTACATGGTCGCGTTTGAACGTCTCAAATTTATTCAGTGCTTTACATTTCACTTCGAACAAAAATTTGAATATATTCATGTCAATTAATATTTTTTCGCAAGTGAAAGATGTGATTGAATAATTTGAAACACAACGAAAAATTATGCACGTTGCCTATTATCAAACGATTGATACTCGAATTCACAAACAGCCAAAACTGAACCAAGTCATGCCGAAACTATAAAGAGCAGCCGCGTACATAAAAGGCGTTTATCAAGATGACAATCGCCGGCGTTTCGGTTCACCATATTTAATAGAGAAAATCATTTTCATTGACAGAGAAAGTCCGTGACAATGCAGCCGTCTGCGAGCATTAATCGCTAATCGGCAGAAGGCCCGACCGGAGAGGCGGCGAACAATGGGGCGGTGATCTATGAAGAAGGGCCGTTCTTCACCGATTTCTCAGCTACATTTACTTCGAAATGTTCGCTGAATAGGGTCGATGTATGAGTAGACACTGCCAAGACCGCTAGCTGCGGAGTATTTCCAGAGATCCACGGACAACCTGAACAGAAATCATTCATTTATCTCATATTTGGAAGTTGATTAATACATGCATTGATTCTAGAAACCCATTTGTTCATGGACTGATTGAAAAACCATAAAAACAATCAACAGTAACATCAGTTTGTTAAAATGGACAATAAATATATGGTAAACATTCGACATAATCCATGGGCATACTTGAAGACTGGCGTTAAATCAAATCATCTTTTGAACAATTAGTTCAGGCCAGTCTCAAACTACAAAAAACATTTCAAAACAAGGGAGAAATGTGAAATTGTGAATTTTAAATGTTAAAGAGTGAATATATTGAGTAGTTATACGTTACCAACAATATGTCTAGCTCATTTTGGCTGACCAAAAACAACAACCAATATCCTTATTCGAGGAACTTCCCAGCTGCTGTATGATTTCAGACAGCGGAAAACGACAAAACAGCAGTGGCGTAACTAAGGAAAGCCAAGCCCCTTGGCAAACATAGGCTATACGCCCCCCCACCCTATAAATAATAATATATATACCTCAGCCAATTCCGCTCGAAATTCCTCCTTTCTATCAGCAAAATGAACACATTCTATATCAACTTCTTCATCACTTTCCAACCGAATTATATGAATTTTTCCGTTTTTCACTAAAAAACTCTAAAATTTGGCGATTTACATTATAGAGTTTTGTAGTGAGAAATATAGGTTATAAAGTAACGAAAAAGGTGGTATATAATGTGTATATTGTGCTGATAGAAAGGAGGAATTTCGAGAGGAATTGACTGAGAAACAAACCCCGATTTCCTGTCTTTGAGGGGCCGTATCTCCGAAACGAGTTGGGAGCCTCAAAAATTTCATTTGACTTTTTTGTTCAGGAGGCCAAAATACGTAAATTCCTCCAAAAATTTCTCGTTTTCGAGACATAGAAGTATGACAGATAGGGAGCATCTCGTTCTACCCACATTTCGTAACACCCACAGTGCATAACACCCAAAGTGCGTAACACCCAAATGTCATAACCCCAAATTTCGTTATGCCCACACTCACCGAACATACCCGAATGATGCGCTGTTGCCAAATTCATCCTTCTTTTAGGTTAGGTTAAGTTAGATTGTGTTAACAGGAAATTGCAGAATATCCGGTGAATTTCACAGTGCATAATTCGGGTATGTTCGGAGAGTGTGGGCATAACGAAATTTGGGTGTTATGACATTTGGGAGTTACGCACTTTGGGTGTTATGCACTGTGGGTGTTACGAAATGTGGGTGATACGCAGCGCACCCGACAGATACAACAACTATTTGGCTGCTGCTTATGTGAACATTTAGCCAATTTACTGAACTCAAAGGAGTGACGTATTGGAAAGAATTTCTACCGATGAGGGCGCTGATGTATGTTCAAAAATGTTGGCAACAAACCGTAATCAGCTGATCGTAATCTGTCGAAAACATATGTTTACTATTGTTTACGTTATATTCTGTATTGTATACCTTGTGTTTTTCGAATTTTTGCAAAGTTCTGTGTGAAATATACGTGCAGACTAATCAGTGTGTGAATGAGTAAGAGAAGTGTACCATAATTTCACATTCAGAAGTTTGTTTTTGTTTTACGTCTGATGAAATAGTTCGAATATTTTCCGATAGAGGCGTATCTGGATGATGAACTTCCCAATTGCCAAAGAGTTGTTGTATCAGTCATACGTCATACTTCATAAATATTCACATTTACAAATTCCTGTCATATGTCATTTCTCGAAAATTTTAATTCTAACCTCCATAAACCGACTTGAGCTGGCTGAATGCGCCTTGGAGGAAGCAAAGGCCAATAACATAGAGAGAGAGAGAGAACCTCCATAAACACGCTGCGACTGACTGCACGTGGCGAAAATTAGTTCTTATCTAATCAGTTAGAACTTAGACTACTTGAATTTCTTTAATGAGTAACACATTCCTCCTGATTTTTTATCAATTGTCAATTGTGTACCTCTATCTCTATCTATATGACATTCATCAGGTTTATTCATTTCAGATATTATTTTTTTTTGTTATTGAATGCCTTTTGTTGCGCCCCCTCGTGCACTGCGCCCCTTGGCGCCGCCAAGGTTGCCAAGGCGTTATTTACGCCACTGCAAAACAGGTACAGCTCCACACACTAGACAACCTACAATACAAATCATAGTACATATTAATCATCACACTTACTGGAAAATCAAGACCAACATGAAACACACTGTACATTGAATTTCACTGATCAAACTTTGACATAGAATAAATAACAGATTCAATATCAGTAATTAAAAGGGATTGAATGAAAGAAACCAATTGCAAGATAAAAATTCAATAGAATACCATTAGGAACCTTTTAAAAATCAGATTTCAATATATAATGATTATTTGTAAATAGTATTATAGTGCAAGCGCTGCGAAACATTCCGTATGCAAAAACCGATGACCTCATTCTGATTGATGATTTGACTTGAGAAAGACTTAAATAATGATATTGTGGAGGTTGCCGGACGGAATTATGGTCCAGTTTTTTTTTTGGTCCTATAATAGTTTTCGCTTCCATCGCTGTAGCTGCGAAAAAAAAATTGTTATTGACTATTAACACCTGGTTTAGGTGAGGTATGGAGAAAAACCGGCATGATCTAATTCAATACAAATTCAATAAAAAAAGTGGTTTACCTATTAATAAGTAGTGAAAAATTCATTCAGGTAAGTTTTGACAATTATTGTCGATGCATTTGCAAAGGAAAATACAATTGATTTCGCTTTTTCTACAAGTGCAAAACATTGTCAGGCATTCAGCATTACATTTGCAAAGCCTGATCAGAGAATTTGTCATAGGTGGTTCTGCCATTTGCACCGGGTACAACTTTCCATCTCGTCTTTCATAACCGAATTGGAGTGAGTTCGGAGGCCCATGTATTGCAGCCCTTAAGCAAGGTAAATACAAAACATCAAAAGTTCTAATAATTTCAGATACATTTGAATTGAATCCCAGCTTAAAAGAGTTTTTTTGGCCGATCCTTCAAACCAAGTCCCTCAAAAACTACTATTCGATAGCTTATGCCAAAAGTGGATGTTGAGTACGAAAACATCGGAATCTGCACAATTTATAAAAACTTGTTCAATTCCTCCACGAACAGCAACAAGAATATGGCTGAAAATCCTTCAATCTGCTTCTAGGTGATTGGACTTCAAATTTAACAATTCAGAAGACCTATTACCTTGGAGCTTGAAGATTTTTTGAAGTCTTCATATCCACCGGTAATGGCCAGCTGGGATTTTGGTTGAAGGACTTGATATAAATATTTGTAGTCAGTTTCAGTTAGTTTCGGTTTAACAGTGTCTGAGGTGTTCTTTTTTTTAAATGATTTATTCAACGTCGGCCTGTTTCCCCTACCAAGGCTAATCATCGACTCCGGTGACCACATTTCCCCCAACCGGAAATTTTGCCGAACACTCTGGTATTCCAACCAGAGGTAGGAATCCTTTACGAGTCCAACAACCATGGACTCAGGACCGCCGGCTTTACGTCTCCTCCGAAGGACAGCAATTCCTCAATATATCTTGTGTTCATTGATATATTGCCTGCGAGCCATGATATAATACTTTGCTGCAGTTTTATGAGCTTTCGACGCGGTCTTTCCCTGCTGCTTAGCTTCAGATATCGAATGACTAGTCAACATGGAGAGCTAGGCCATGCCCATGAGGTATTCTTTTCATCATTCTTTTGTTGATTAACCATCATGATCGTAACAGTCATAGAATCTTCGCCACTCAATGTCCCTTTGAAAGTCATTGTCACAGTATCTAAGATTTTTCAACAGTGTAGGATATGTTTCGATTTAGTTCGGTAGGTGGTGAATGAATTCGGCTAGAGCTGTATGTTGCGGTGTCTTTCTGTTCGTTACACTGATATATATCACTAAACACCGCTAATGCTTCATGGAGTGTATTACCTGACAATTTTAGATTTTGACTGCTAAATGAGGCTTGTATGAAAGTCTTCCATTTCGGCGTGAATGTGCATTTCTTCGCGGCATCTTCTGTAAGAATTTCATCACACAACTTGTCCTCTGGTATAAGTTCAGTAGTGGATAGTTCCTTCCGTAATTCCTTAGCACACATGACGATTTTGCTACAGTCTAGCCGACGTAAACGTTCGGCTATTTCCTCAATGAACTTCCTGCCATGAAAACCAAAGAAGATTGCTTCCTCTCAGTAAGATATGAGAATAAAACCTTGTCACCAAATTTATCGATCAGCATCACTTTGAGATCACGATTAGAACTACATCCTCTTCTTCAGCGAGTACAGTCATGCGTTGAGCCAAGTATGTCAATTCAAAAGCGGTCGTCGAAACACCGTCTTCTATATCCGCCATTAATTTGTCAAAAGCAGCCAGTAACTGTTTTTGTGATATTTGTTGTTGGTCGACCTCTTTAGTTACTATAAGATATTGGTAATGAAACGTAACTTCTTTAACACGATGTATGATATTGCAAGTTTCTGCAAACAAATCTTCCGGTGTTTCGTATAACAAATTTTTGTGAAAATTTCATAGTATTATCGACGCATTGAAAAACAGCAAAGCTGCTGAAATTTCAGTTAAAAGATGACTTTTTTTATTTTGGTTTTCGTCGTATACCACAAATGGAACATCATGAGTCACTCGACGCTGTTGCTTCTTTTTGATTTGCAGGTCAGTTGATGATTCAGCTACGCCCTGTGTTGTTGATGAAGCTCTTTCTTCCAGAGTCCTATGTAGTGACGACGACGAATTTTTTCTTCGCTGATATAGCTGGCCATGCAACTTTTATACCACGAGAAGTGTTCTTCATCAGCATTCGGATCAAACAACTTCTCAAATTTGTTTGAAATTTCATCTTTGCGTCGACTCGCTGCATTTGAATAGTATCTTTCGGTTCATTCACCAGTTCAGCATGATTTTTCGTTCGCCTTTTTCAATCTAATAATTGTAGCGATATTCATTCACTTTAAAGAAAGTTATCACAAAATTCGAAGCACTGCTATTTTAAATATTGGAAAATGTATCTGTTATAATAATGGATGAAGTTCAGCTATAACTGAAGTCACAAAAACTGTTGAGAAAAGCGCGGCCCGCTCCAAAACTCGAGAGAAGGAATGTGACGCTGAAAAGAAGATTTATAATAAAACTGACAACGGGCTTTTCTGGCAACTTTCAGTTCCACGTTTGAAAAGATCTTGCAAAAACATTCCAGTCGAGAAATAGCGGTCAATGGTTTTTGCATTCTATACAACATTTTTTTCACAACTACAGCGATGGAATCGAAAACTCCTATTATAGAGCCGAAAAAAAAAACTGGACCATAATTCTGTCCGGCAACCTCCAAATTATTATTCATCAAGTCTTCCTCTACTCAAATCATCAATCAGAATGAGGTCATCGGTTTTTTCAAACGGAATGTTTCGCAGCGCCCGCTCTATTAAGGAAAATCAGATTTTGAGAAGTGGACTGTGAAAGTCACTCCTTAAATCGAATGGTAGTGATAGCAATGGGGAGTAACAAAACAAGAAGAGGGTACGCGAGATATTTTGAAAAGCTGAGAAAATTTTTGGAGAGAAAAAGTGGAAAGAAAAACCTAAGTAAGCAGACAATAGCATAGCAAATACTAACAGCCATAATAAACGAAAGGAAAACGAGTACGAACCAGAAGAGTTAGTTCCACATGTTCCAGTAAGATAGACAGTAGCAGAAATCCAGGTACCACAAATCTAATCCATATCCTGTTTGATTCATTAAAAGTGAAAATTTCTATCCCTGTGTTTATTTCAATCTTCGACCTCCTGTACTTTATTTGACAATCCATCGACACAATATAACCTAAGAAACTATTTTTCCGCGGTGAGAACATTTGGTTAGTGTCCGTAATCTTTCAATTTGTGTCTAGAACTGTTTTGGACTGCACCGAGCAGATTGTTTGTCCAAATCTCATTATTTATGTTTTGGTTGGTTTTGTAGTATATAAGTTTCTCTTAGATGAGGGAACTTAAAGATAAGAAAATTTTTTGATCAAAACGGTAACATATGTTAAATCTTGACATTTATGAAAAAGGTACTGAATTTTCAATAAAAATTGGTAATAGATTGGATTTGAAAACATTTTATCTGTTCTTCCTTTCAATCATAATATATGACATCAAGAAGCAGCTCTGCATTCCACAGAAACCACACCGCTGAGAAGGAGTTCATCATGTTCATTGGCGTCTGACTGAGCTAGAAAAAGAGGTACACTGAAAAAAGGCATAAATACAGGTAAACGGTAACTACTGGGCATATTTACAACTTTATAACATTATTCTACAAAACAATATTACATTTCTAACAAAATTCTTTGACCTAATTTGATTATAATTGATGCTCCAAACTTTAGGCAAATTCTCAATCAACATCGTTAATATTTCCACTTTACCTGCATGTGACTGATGGTTTCATTCAGATATTTAGTTTCAAATTCACACAGAAGACAACATCGCGCAGGGCTTTCAAACGAAAACTTCACCCACCTGTAAATCAGAGTGTGATCAAAAATTTTGAAGAACACGTCAATTTGCATTTCTAGGGGGATTTATTCCGAGAATGAAAATCATACCCGAAACTTCACCCCGTTCGGTCAGCAGCTACTTCTCTTATTCATTCCAATTGCATTAAGGGTCGTGTCGAGTAAGTCTATAACCTCTGTCAGTATTTTCTGAATTGGTTTATTCGTTCTCAAAAAATTTAAAGTTGAACATGTTCATTGAGAAATAAATAATAGTTTGAAAAACTAAAAAAACACGCTTTTATAGCTAACCGAACTAAAAAATAGAAAATAATTTTTAATTACAAAGAATTTATATTACGGTAGTAAAAGGCTAAACAATCATTCATAGTAAATCAGCTCAGAATAAAATTATAATAAAATTTGAGTAATTAACAGAATAAAGTAATTCAGAGTGAAATCGTGGGGTGCTTGATATATTATATATTACAATCATTCTATCGGTAATTATCTTTGAGAGGAGACTTATGAAATGTAGTAAAATGCACCCCACGCTTTTTACTTTGAATTACTTTATTCTGTTAATTACTTAAATTTTATTATAATTTTACTTTGAGCTGATTGACTATGAATGATTGTTTAGCCTTCTACTACCGTAATATAAACTCTTTGTAATTAAAAATTATTTTCTATTTTTTAGTTCGGTTAGCTATAAAAGCGTGTTTTTTTTTAGTTTTTCAAACTATTATTTATTTTTCATTTTTTAGTTCAATTTATCAATTAGTTTCTAGTGGAAAGGTGATATTTCTTACGAATCATTCCGCAATCTCATCATTTCATTTTAAGCTTCACTATTGCATGGTGTACTTCCTGTTAACTTAGAGCAATCAAGTTCTTCAATCCGAATACCGTCTAAAGATCTTACACGACTAAGTGCTACATAGGCTTGTCCAGCAGCAAACAATCGCGAGCCCAGATAAATTACTGCATGATCAACTGTACAACCTTGCATCTTGTGAACGGTCGAAGCCCAACTCAGGATTATTGGCAACATTCGTCTTTCAGCAGTTCCGTGGCTGTATTTCGCTGGGAACTATATTATATGTTACATAAATATCATATACAGTAATTTGCATGTATCAGACTCATGTACACCTACGCATGTAAGATGAGGAATGAACATTGTGAGAACGCAATTACCCTGAAAACGTTTCTGCCTCCGTTGTGCTGTGCCGAGTGCCCGAACGAAAGAACGAAAGAGTAAGTCCGAAACTGCAGGCATGCGCAGAACGCGCGCTAGCTCTATCTTTGTTACTCCACTACAGAGGATCTATAAAAGAATTCATTAATCCTGGTGGTCCTTATAAGGATAATGGAAAACTATGATCAAATTATTGCATTGTCATCGGTCCTTGATACGTATGCAAAGTTTCAAATTAATCAGACTTCTGGAAATTGGTGAAAATTATGCTCTAAGAACAGAAACTACGCTGTGGTTACATTCATTAGAAAAACAACATAAAAAATATCAATGGGAATAAAATTAACGAATGATTTATGACATTTACCTAGTTCTAAACAATAATACAGTCGACTTTCGAAAGCATACCTTACATTGTTCAATATGTCCAGGGTCTGCAATCGGCCGAACGATTGTTTGTCGCAGCTTTTCTAGATTCTCAGGCTTAGTGGAATAAACTTTCGACTTGAGGTGCTTCCACAGAAAGAAAGCCAACGGTGTGAGATCAAGTGATCTAGCTGACTCCGGACTTCTTGAATAATGTAAGGAACGCTTTCGAAAGTCGACTGCGACTGTGTTATTGTATGGAACTAGGCCATTTTAAGCAATTTATTTGTTGATATAGTGCCCATTGATATTTTTAGTTGATTTCCTTGGTAAAAGTTACCACAAATCCTTTTTTTCAAGTAACATGTTCAACTAATAATTTTTCGAAAACTAATGAACCGATCAAGAAAATACTCCCACAGGTAATAGGGGAATAAAATACCTGCCAAATGATGTATGACTCGACCACTCATGCACATGAAGAAATACGCGGGGTGGCTGCTGACCGCAAGGGTGTTAGGTTTCGGTAAGGATTTTCACATCATAATCAGTTTCCCCAAATATAAAAATTGTCGTGTTTTTCGTAATTTTCGATAACACGTTCAATGTTAACTTGAAGGGGGGTCAAATTTTCGTTGGAACGCCCTGTTTAATGCCCAAATATCATCATATGAACGGAAAAAACAAGAATAATTGGAACATCGATCTGAAACAGATGTTCGACATGTCTTCACGTTCTGAATATATGGGTGGGAAAACGATACTCGTCGTCCATCGCAATGAAACTGCAAAAGGCAGGACGATATATGGAATTCCAAAAGAAAAAAAATCTATGAAATATGAACAGAAAGAGAAGGAAACGCTGACTTGTCGATGATATACCAAAATAGGTGGTTGAGTTCATAAGCGAAGCATCTTCAAAGGTGAATCGCCCGACACGTCATGGCATTCAACAGCTTCAGTATAAGATTCCCTGCCAAACTTCACCTGTGAACGATATATGGTTCAAATAGATTTTGCCACCGTATGAATTCGTTTCTGAACGTTAGGTTGACCATTTGTTGTAACAGAAAGCTCTATTAATATAAAAAACAATTGGCTTGTCCAATCCTTTTTTATTAACCTAGTGAAAAATACGATAATTTGCTGATTCGGAAGAAAATATCAGACTTTTTTCAATTACTGAATAATATTATATATTGCTATATCGTGAGAAAGGCTTTCATGGTAACCAGCTGTTCGTCATACGATTCCTTGAGAAGTTGAAACTTATTCCAGTCAAGAATTAACCCAGGTCTTCCTTTTGAACACGTAAATCTCATACATATCCATCAATGATACATGCCATATATTATTCAGAATATTCGTATGATATCCTTCACTTCAACGGCGCAGGTACATATAGTGTTTAGGTCAAGAGAATCACATATTGGAAGGATTTTGACGTTGTTAGAGAATTCCAAACCGTAAAATTTTGTGAGAGTCTTACAGTTTTTAGTGGTATTTCACTTTTTATGTGAACGTTAACTATGAATTGTGCTCGATAACAATTAATGATAATTTCAATCATATTGCTACGATTTATCCTTGGGTTCGTTTACTCCAAACAACACTAAACTACTTATTACGACTCTTTATCACAACAAAATACAATACAATGACTTAAATTGCTCAGCTAACCTATCCAACTCTCTGATAAACTCTCTATACTAGAAATTCTGAATTCTTCTCCGATAAACTCTACTTCGACTTCTGCACTTAGCATAACCGAAGGTCTCTCCACTAAAAACTCTGAAGAACTATCTGAATAACTATCTGCCATAGAAATGAATCGCTTCCGTATATATACTTGCTTACGCCTTAGGAGAATCTTCCAGTCAAATCTCGATGATCGAATTCTCTCGACGAGCCGCGATCTGGCAGGTAACAATCTTCCTTCGACCCCTCATATTATTTTGCGTTTACGAGCGACAGCGCCAGCGCTAGGAGATTTTGTAACAATATTTCAAAATTTCAAAATGATATTCCAGCTCCACTTCGACCGAAACTAATAAGAACCACTTTGACAATACTTTGGCATTGTTCTGAACTTTTCACCAGGGTGTTTCGGTTAAAAAAGGAAATGGTATAGTTGTTTTCACAATAAATGGTATTGACTGAAGGATTATAATGAAACCAATTAGACCCTTGAGTTGTAAAATCCGAGATGCACATCATAAATGTTAAAGGACCGGATTCAGGTAATTTTGTTTCTCAGAAAGGGATTGTAGAGGATTACAGCTTACACTTCTTGTTCATTTTAGTCTTTGTATTTCATTGGAAGTCTTCACTTGTGTTACGGCGTGCAATAATTTTATACCATTTATTTGTTATTGCAGACATCAATAGCAAAGATTTTACATAATAGGCAGTATGTGGCGTCCGTGGATAAAAAGTAATAGTGCTTCTTCCAGTGGTTCGTTAAAGAAGAATCACTTATCTTGTGACGCGAAAATCATTATAAAAAATGTGTATAGTTCCTTACTTCAGCAAGAATATAACGCGGGTGCTGCAGCAAAAGTAACCAGTAATTTGACGAAGGTGCCTCTTTCTTCAGTTAGACGAATTGTTGAAAATTCCATGGAATCAAGAAAAAAGCGTAAAGATTCCGGTGTCACAAAAAGTCTAGACGACTGGGAAAAAGATTTGATAAGGCGAAAAATCTACATTATGTACGATGAGCAGCGTGTCCCTACAATCAAAAGTCTGAAACAGCGGCTCATCAATGACGAAACTCACATCATCTGTGGCCTCACTACTCTTTGGCGAGCTCTGTCTGCAATGGGCTTTAAATATCGCAAAATTGACAAGAGACAAGTAATAATGGAATCCACACGTTTAATAAACTGGCGTTCTGAATATATAACGTCAATAAGAAAATACCGGTCTGAAAATCGGCCAATACTCTATCTCGACGAGACGTGGTTTGACACGCATGACACCCCTTCCAAAGGATGGTCTGATTCCTCTGATAAGTGTAAAACAAAAGCACCATCGAATAAAGGGAAGAGAATCACAATATTACACGCAGGATCAGAAAATGGTTGGATCCCAAACGCTATGTGGCTTTCCGCCATAAATATAAATGACTCTTGTGTTGATTATCACGAAGATACGACAGTAGAGCTTTTTGAAGATTGGTTTAAAAATTGTCTGTTACCCAACATTCCGCCAAACAGCGTTATAGTAATGGACAACGCAAGCTATCATAGTCGACAATCGCAAAAAATTCCTGGCTCAAAGAATACGAAATTGGAGATTCAAAACTTCATGGCTGCGAATGACATATATTTTGAGGAAAATTATACAAAAAAAAAACTTTCACAAGTG
This sequence comes from Zygogramma bicolorata, assembly GCA_032362365.1. Classification (NCBI taxonomy): domain Eukaryota; kingdom Metazoa; phylum Arthropoda; class Insecta; order Coleoptera; family Chrysomelidae; genus Zygogramma; species Zygogramma bicolorata. The sequence continues at coordinate 212,450 of JAVJAQ010005855.1, forward strand.
CTGCAGTCATTTTCTTAAAAAAAAACGTATGTTTGTGATACAATTGCAGAAGAATTGGGACATGCAGTGTTACGACTACCTCCCTACTACTGCGTGTTCAATCCCATAGAGCTTATGTGGCACCAACTTAAATCGAGCGTGCGCGGAAAAAATACTTCTCCGACTGTAAGTGGTAGTGTGGTAGAATTAATTAGGAACTGTATGAATGACATTCCTACCGAGAGTTGGAAAAGTTATAAATGTTGAAAATTCGTACCTTTCTGTAAATCAATTGCGCCAATTATAATTAATTTAGATGAGGATAGCGATAGCGACACTGAACTAAATATAGAATAGAATTGCAACATTTAAATAAATTACTTGTATATCTCCTACATTATGCAAAATTCAAATTTCTTAAGTTCGACCCTGTAGCACATTTGCATCTTTTACCAGATGATTTTATACACAATGGGATTAAATCGGGTAGTTTATTGCAGTTAATAAGCCAAAACCATTTACTGTGAAAAATAATATATAAATACAGAAACAGTCCATGATGTGTCTTGCCTGGAGGATCTGGAGTCTTATTGGAAATAGTTGGTAAGTTCAAATAGCCTTGAAAGACAATGAAGCTTTGGTGAAGTTTAAACGACTCTAATTCATTCAATCTTTTGAATTTCACTTTCAAAAATAGTTTGAATATTTCAATGCCTATTTTTTTTCTACATCATGAATGTGTAAATGATCGATTTGAGACATAACAAAAAATCATGCATATTCTCTATTATTGCTTTTATCCCTCCTACCATTTTTCATTCTTCAGGAGAACATTCGTCAATAACCATGCTGTCGACAGTCATTCGATATCTGAAGTTAAGCAACGCCGAGCGCGGTTAGTACTTGGATGGGTGACCATACAGGAAAATACCGTGTCGAAAGCCCGTACAGCTGCAGCGGAATAGCATATCATAGCTCGCAGACAATATATCAATGAGCACAAGATATATTGAGGATATGCCGTCCTTCGGAGGGGACGTAGAGCCGTCGGTCCCGAGTCCATGGATGTTGGCTCGTTGGTTGGAATACCAGAGGGTTCGGCAAAATTTCCGGTTGGGGGAAGTGTGCTCACCGGCGTCGGTGATTGGCCTTGGTAGCGGAAATAGGCCGACGTTGAATAAAAGAATAAAAAATAAATAAAAAAAACATGCTGCCATTTCTCAGATCACTCACAGAAAAAATCCTGGATATACATTCGACGATATATCTATTATTTCAATTTTAGGGAAATCTAGTTCACCTGCTGGAATCGCTATTTTATAAATCAACAATACATAGGTTGATACTCGTTCGAAATGCGAAAATAGCAAACACTTCCAGTATTCATATGTTAAATCATTCATAGACGTTTGAATATTATATTACTATCGAATTCTGTCGTGTTCTGATTCACTACACTTTTTTATCGAGTGTATGTGTAAGAGAGATGAGAAGTGAAGGATCATGGAAAGAGGATAGTTTCAGTTTTCACGACGTGAATCACGTGCTTTTTTCGACCCCAAAAATATTTGATAACTGTCTACTCATCGTGCACCGATGAGAAAGTGAAACGTGTCAATATTTCATTCCTTCGACTGAGAAACACCACCAACAAAAAATTGAGAGCTCAGACGCTAGAGAAAGCTCCACATCCAGCTTTCACAAAACCCCTTCATTGTAAAGCGCTGCAGGTTCACAAAAAGACTCCTGTTGGTTGTTTCATTGTCGCTCAACAATAATGAATGTCTCTTTTGACATAATGGACTCATCGATCAGGGGAAATGAAGAAAAAAATCGCATTTCACGACGACACACACATACATTTATTATCGTCGAAGGGAATTTAGTCTAAGAGCTAGCAACGTTCGGAGATAATTTCAGGTTGGCCAGTTTTTAGATATACTCCAGTAAAGGAAGTAAAAACTGACTGGACTAATTCGAGACCAATTGCAGATACTTGGAGTGATTCGAATTTTGTTAAGAAAGGTGCCCAGTATCCGAGTAAACAACTTCCGTTACTGGGAAAAAGCGCGGGGGGTAGGGGGGGGTGGAACTCATTGGGGGGGGGGGTTGAAAAAAAAAATGAAACCAATCGATAAATTTTCATTTTTTAACATAAAAACATTGATTGCAATTTTTCATGAAAATGCACCCCTTTCGAGTAATAGCGCAAGGAAAAGTGTGATTTTTGCAAAAAAAATTCAAAAGTTTTTAAAGTTTTTAAAATTTACTGAAAATCTGTTAGAATTACAAAAAAATTTATATATTACTTATATGAAGTATTTTAGTTGACGAATAAAGTGGTTTTTGTTTTATTTTTGTACGATTAATATTAAAGGAGATATGACATGGCAAAAATGGTTGCTTAACGAAAAATGAAGAAACCGGATTGTTCTGGCGTAAATTTCGAAAAATATAACTTTTACAAAAAAAATGATTCCTATCATTTTGCAAGATGACCAAATCGGGAAAATTTTGAGACCAACCAGAACCGCTTAAAATGAGAAGAAAAAAAGTTGTGGGCAAAATAATTTTTTTTCAAAAATCTTTATTGCCAATTTTTTAGCGCCATATGAGCTAAGGTGCTTGGAAAAAAAATCCTTTGGTGAAAAGTCAGAACACTTTGTCCTGAATATGTCCAGCCATTTTTGGCCCTATCGAGTAATTATTGTTTATGTTTTGGCCTGCTAAAGTTGGGTAAAATCGTGTATTTTTTAAAACATTTTCAGTTTTTGGCCAGCAGCGTGAACATTATTTATTTTAAACAACCAAATTCTTCAGCATTCATTCCAGGATGGTTGTATTTCAATTTTTTGTTATAATTTTTCATCTGTAAGCAAATTTGTCCATTTGAAATTGCCTATTTTATGTTTGTAACGGTAATTGCTCTTTTTTGTCGGGCGAAATAAAAAAAATTGGCCCATCCTATTCAAATGTTGCATATGACATGAAATTTCGGCGATAACCTTAGCTTTAGAATGGTTCCTGGTACATCTCGTTATCATTAGCCAAAAAAAAAGTTATGGCCAAAAAACCTTTTTTTTTCCATCAATCATATAAAATGTTTATAGTTAATCCATTGGGACCCTCTATTTATAAGTTTTATGAACATTTTTCGTGCACTACTGTATGTTTAGATGAAAAGCCAATTAAATTCTGCTGTCAAATTCCAAATCAAAATATTTTTTCAAAAACCCTAAAAAAGGGTATTTCTTACGGTTTACAGGGTGTTTCAGAAATTTCTGACATTAAAATCGTAATCAGTGACCCAAAAAACCCCCGGTACCTATTTTCACGAAAATTCATTTAATATTACCCGAGATATTAAATATTCAATAATTTTGGGCCAAAAAAACACTTTGGCCAAGTTTTACAGCGATTTGGAGCTTTGCCCAGTAACCAAACTTGTTTACTCGGATACTTGACACCTTTTTTGCCAAATTCCAAAAAAATGTAAGTTGATCTGAGTGGTCTCGAATTAGTCCTTCATTTTACTAAAAAATTTACTTCCTTTACTGGAGTAATATGCTATCTCTCTCACTCTCCCCGACGTCATACGCATCGTACCTGTACAGGTAAAATATCAATTTTCAAATAGTTTTTTTCATTACTCCAATTGAACTTTCTGCGACATGTACCTATCTATTATTGTCAGAGATTTTGATTGTTGTTTAAACTGTGCTACGCTAATTTTTATTTAAAATTTTTTTTAGTATGGCTGAAATTTTTATATGATATTATTTGAGTATCTGAAAATCGATCTGAAAGTGGAAAGTGGGCATGTTGGGAGAAGCATTGTTTCTGTCAGTACTTCCGTACTAATTGCAGTCCTTTTTCTGGATGAAAAGCAGCACCGAATTCAAAAATTGTATTCATTTCATGTTCGTTGTATTATTGCTGTTTTGTGAAACAATCGAGTGATATGTTATTCATTTGTTTTCGAACCAATCTACACAATTATAGAAGCAATGTCGAGTTTGAAATATGAAGTATCCATATGTTTACATTGCCCATATTGAGAAAGTGTTCCTCCTATGAAGGTACAAGAAATCTTCGTCAATACATAAAAAATATACCCCGTAAATGGTGGAATCATTTTTTGGCTTTTGACTCCTCTGAATCTGATAATAGTAATAACGACTACTATGAAATAAGTGAAATCGAAAAAATTTCAAACTCTCATAATTATAGGGGTATACATTTTTTGTTATTGCTGGGGTAAGTGGATATATATTGGATTATATTCCTCACAAAGGTTCAGTATCTTTAATATATGCTCATTGGCCGATACATATTGTACAAGCAGAGAAACATGCAGGGACTGTGTGAAACATGCGAGATATGTGATACTAGAACATGTCTAACTTACACGAAAAACCGTTTTGAAGAATTTCATACGAAAAACTGAAATTATAATATTTCAAAATGTACGAAAATGAATCGGATCAATATGAATATTGATTCACTGAAAATCTAAAGCTGTCATGCGCAGGGTTAGATTTAGTATCAATTTTCTTCTCCTGAAGATGCTAACCTTGTTAGCGAAACGCGCGTCGAGTGCAAAAATATCAGTTTGGTGTAAGGGTAATTGATCGCTAGGAAAAGTTTCAACTATTACACTAAATATTCCAATTTATTTATCAGTGGTAATGTTAATTTAGCGATCTTCAAAACCATACGGTTACAATCATTGATCTGGTAACTACTGTCAGTATGGATATACTGACACTTTCAAGGTAATCGGTGAGTTCAAGCTTCCTTACTGCCTTGCCCATCAAGGAACTATATAATACCAAAAACTGATAAAGGTTTGTAAGCGTTTGTGTTTTTTTGTTGGATATAGGACTCGAAACATTCGTTTCTAGAAAATTCAGTTAGTCGATAAAAAAAAACTATTTGAACATCAGATAGGTAGGTACACCACCTCAGTGGTTTCTATACTCTTTCCAAAATAAGAAGTGATTGATATTTTTCATATCTACTTCACGTACTTTTTATAGAGGCGCAAAAGAGAGTTAGCCAATTTGTAAGTATTGGGAATAAGTGAATGTAGACTGCTGATCGATATAAGGAAGCATTCAGATCAATCTGGTAATTGAAACTGCCCGATTAGAGAGTATAAATGCTACGTATGGTAGTTTTCACAATAAATGGTATTGACTGAAGGATTATAATAAAACCAATTAGACCCTTAAGTTGTAAAATCCGAGATGCACATCATAAATGTAAAAGGACCGGATTCAGGTAATTTTGTTTCTCAGAGAGGGATTGTAGAGGATTACAGCTTACACTTCTTGTTCATTTTAGTCTTTGTATTTCATTGGAAGTGTTCACTTGGGTTACGGCGTGCAATAATTTTATAACATTTATTTGTTATTACAGACATTAATAGCAAAGATTTTATACCCCAACGTACAGAATAGGCAGTATGTGGCGTCCGTGGATAAAAAGTAATAGTGCTTCTTCCAGTGGTTCGTTAAAGAAGAATCACTTATCTTGTGACGCGAAAATCATTTTAAAAATGTGTATAGTTCCTTACTTCAGCAAGGATATAACGCGGGTGCTGCAGCAAAAGTAACCAGTAATTTGACGAAGGTGCCTCTTACTTCAGTTAGACGAATTGTTGAAAATTCCATGGAATCAAGGAAAAAGCGTAAAGATTCCGGTGTCACAAAAAGTCTAGACGACTGGGAAAAAGATTTGATAAGGCGAAAAATCTACACTATGTACGATGAGCAGCGTGTCCCTACAATCAAATGTCTGAAACAGCGGCTCATCAATGACGAAACTCACATCAACAACTGTGGCCTCACTATTCTTTGGCGAGCTCTGGGCTTTAAATATCGCAAAATTGACAAGAGACAAGTAATAATGGAATCCACACGTTTAATAAACTGGCGTTCTGAATATATAACGTCAATAAGAAAATACCGGTCTGAAAATCGGCCAATACTCTTCCTCGACGAGACGTGGTTTGACACGCATAACACCCCTTCCAAAGGATGGTCTGATTCCTCTGATAAGTGTAAAACAAAAGAACCATCAAATGAAGGGGAGAGAATCACAATATTACACGCAGTATCAGAAAATGGTTGGATCCCAGACGCTATGTGGCTTTCTGCCAAAAATATTAAGGACTCTTGTGTTGATTATCACGAAGATACGACAGTAGAGCTTTTTGAAGATTGGTTTAAAAATTGTCTGTTACCCAACATTCCGCCAAACAGCGTTATAGTAATGGACAACGCAAGCCATCCTAGTCGACAATTGCAAAAAATTCCTGGCTCAAAGAATACGAAATTGGAGATTCAAAACTTCATGGCTGCAAATGACATATATTTTGGGGAAAATTATACAAAAAAAGAACTTTTACAACTGCTGCAGTCATTTGCGCAGGAAAAATACTTCTCCGACTTTAAGTGGTAGTGTGGTAGAATTAATTAGGAACTGTATGAATGACATTCCTACCGAGAGTTGGAAAAGTTCTGTTAGTCATGTTATAAATGTTGAAAACTCGTACCTTTCTGTAAAATCACTTGCGCCAATTATAATTAATTTAGATGAGGATAGCGATAGCGACACTGAACTAAATATAGAATAGAATTGTAACATTTAAATAAATTACTTGTATATCTCCTATATTATGAAAAATTCAAATTTCTCAACTTCGACCCTGTAGCACATTTGCATCTTTTACCAGATGATTTTCTACACAATGGGATTAAATCGGGTAGTTTATTGCAGTTAATAAGCCAATACCATTTACTGTGATGAAATACTATACAAATAATCAATTGTTTTGTCAATTGAGAAGATTGTAGTGAAATATGAAATTATAAGTTGGATCCTTCTTTCAATCAGTTTGAAAATTTCTGACTAACAAATAATGGAAACGAAAGTAGGGTTGGCTTACAGGTGAAATTGAAAACGCGAAAAGCCCCTATCAAACCATCTACTTTTCATTCTATGGCGCCATGATAATGTTCGAAACTCAACAAAACACATCATCCATTTTCATACTGGTTAGAGTGCTAAGACAGCAGGTAAAGTAAATGAATCAACCCAATTCAAAATTTTTTAATTTTTTTTTTCTGTAATTTATTTGACAACTATTTCTATACGAAGCAAATTAATACCAAATCACTTTTCAATTTCAGATCGGTCTGGCTGAAGGTTTAACAATCGAATTATTGATGGTCAAATCAATTTTGGGTTTTCAGATACCTACTTGATCAACATCATATAAAAATGTCAGCCATACTAAAACATTTTGAAAAAAAAAATCTTATTCAAAACAAGCATTTGCTTTAGTTTAAACAACAATAAAAATGTCTGACAATCATAGATTCATGTTGCAAAAAGTTCAATAGAAATAATAATAGAAAACTTCTCGAAATTATTCAAAAAATTGATATTATACCTGTACAGGTACGATATGCACTGAGGAACGTAACCACTACCGCCATCCAGGTGCTCGTATGACGTCCGGGAGAGTGAGAGAGATAGCATCTACCTGAAATTCTTTTTTCTCGACGTTGCTAGCTCTCGTATTGATGATATTGTTTCGAATTTTATTGGACCGTTCGCAGGGGTCCTAGATCGAATGGCTCTTATAGTCATATAATGTGAAAAAACATGAAACAATATAGTTACGGATCTGCACAAAGCCACCGAATTGGCAGAAAAATCAACTTTTGGATCGAAAATATCTTTTCATGGCTGCAAAACTCCAAAGTTATCTATTGACGATATGAAAAATCTTATATGAATGCTCACTTATAAGAGTAACGGCAGGTTGAGTTTCAGACAAAAATTACTGGTTCTGAAGTGGGGTCCAATCAACCGCAGGAAAACAGATTCATTTCTTCAAATTCCAAAGCTACAATTCATTTGAACATACCTCCGACTGTAATCATTCAGAGAAGAACATCGATTCGAAAGCAAGATAACATGGAATTTCCGCCTGAATATATTCAGGAAGGCTCAAATCTCGAATGAGCAAAAGGACTTTCGATGTGAGACTGATGTTACTTTAGGTTGGACGTATACCTTGCGGTGGACCAGAGGTGTGTGCACCTGTAATATACCTGTCAACCGGATTTCTACAGTCGAGAAATGGCGAACCGACAAGATGACCTGATTGCTTTGGTGAGTTTGTTTATGGCGAAGATGTTTTTTTTTTCACTATCGAAATCTTAATCGCATCAGGCTCACTTTCTTTCAATCTCTCAACGAGTCACAAGCGGCCTCTTTCACGTCACGGTTATGGTACTCCTTGCTCTCAACTCGTAATAAACAGGGTTCGGATCTGTAAATTTCAATTGATTCTTCGAGAATTTGGTTCCGTTTTCATACAGATGGGATGACTTCAACACAGCAGAACAATATAGAACGCGCTACAAGACCAGTTTTGATAATGATGGTCTTGAGCAGTGAGTAGGGTATTCGTTTTTTTTACATCTCTGTACCTCTATTTCGACCTATCTTATGTTTCCAGAATATACAACTTTACAATTCACAATCCCACTGCTCTGTTACCACTGAATAATAATGGTCTTGAGTGTGTATTGTAATTATTGTTTTCGATTTTCTTTCTCTTCTCTCTACTCTAGACACTATTATTTTCTTTATACGATTGGCAGTTGACTTTTTCTATGATTGTTTAGTTGTAAAAATAATTCATCCACCGCTAGGTTAACAATGCAATGAGTGCGAGAGTTACTGTAATTCTGCATGAACGCTTCTAGTATCTTATTTCTCTTTATGTAAATCATTTATCAACAATTACTTTACGTTTTCCTCAAAAAAAAATCATATATCAGATTACAGTCCCTCTGCACGTTACTAGATGGAATAATTGGCTGAAGGCTTTTGAATTCATTAAGGCAGCTGCTGTCACCATGGTATGAGAATTCTTCATACCAAATTTTGGATGTTTAAGGCTCTGCCCGAAAGAAACATGAATTCGGCCCTTTGCACGAAGAAAGGGTTTTTAGTGAGAAACCTATGGTTTGATTTCTGCTTCCTCGTTTAATCTGAAATCTGAAAATAGGGCAGCTTGTAGGAAATGAAATCCACTGATAACTTCAAACAATATATTAGCAACGAAATGAAAAAAGGAACTTACAAAATAGATTAGAAAAAAAAATATTTAACAAAAGAAATATGCAGTGAAAACCATTTATAACAAAAAGCAAATGACATTCACCGTACTATTTAGTTTAATCAAAATATTGAAAAATGAACTGAGACCGGCAATGGTCTTCTCTATGCATAAGAATAATGATTTATAAATGCCTCTAAATTTGCCCTACTGGCTAAATGTATATTACAGGCCGCATTACGGCCCATCTCAATTACTACTCGATGTCGGAGAGAGCCAGAAAGACTTCTCAACTTGTGATAAAAAACAGATAGAAAATTAATGATGGCGTCTCTTCCCAAAAGTGAATGAAATGGTTATTTACGTTAACACACATCAAAATTGACATATCAAGTCTTCTGTCTATTTTGCATGGCTGTTCCCATTCCATTCCATAGATTTCTTGGTTTCTCCAAGATATGGCACTTTGCACACGAATCAATTTGACGTTATTTATTTTTCCGATTTTTCCGTCCGTAATTAGATTCTCGTAATGAAACGCGCCCCCATAATTTTGACAGGGGACAAATCTTGAAAGGCCGTCCCCTTGCATTCGCGAGTTTTTTTCCCTTCGAACTTTTTCTTGTTCGACTCCTAACCGTGTCTCCGGATCAACTGCCCTTCGAGACGTTTTCGTCCCCCCCAATTCCAGCCAACGCTAATATTTTTACTTAATTTGCAATAAAAATTTTCTCGAGCCTGCCGCCCACACAGCGCTGTCCGTCGGCTGATCCCACGCGAAGGCGATGTTTTGTCTATCAAAAAGTTTACACACTGAAATCTCATATCTCGTCTAGAGTGAAACAAAGACTTCTTTCATTGGGTGTTTCGTGAGAGGAATTCTCAAATGAATTTTGATACATTGTATATGAACTTTCATATACAGGGTGCGAATACTTATATTGAGTCCACTCAAAAACGCTCAGCATTACACAGTGGCACGCGAGTGCACATAATAGACAGTGAACTAAGAACAAACACAGCAACACGAAGCTCTCTAGTCGCCATAAATAACCTACGCTTGTGCAGGTTTGCCAGATGACTCACACAGACGGTCAAGTATATTCGCCTGCACAGGTAAAAATAATTGAATTACAATTCTCCTCGGCCACCTGTACAGGCCCAAACGCCTACACAGGTATGAAGGCAGCGGCTGACACACACGCTCTTGTGAACCTACACATGGGCCTGTACAGGTACACCTCTTCGGTAAACCGCAACGTATATGGCTGGCCTCACGCTTCTAACATCTTTACCTGTGATACCTATCCGGTGACAGCCATGTGAAAACCGGACCAGATCTGAAGAAGTGCATCTCCGTCCTGTGCTCACATTTTTTTTTTTGTGGGAAAAACCCTTCCCCCTCCCCCCCCCCGTTTTGCATTAGTGGAGCTATGGGAACTACACCTACGAGGGCATTGATATCAATATGCTTTTTTATGCAACCGGGTACGGAACAAGCATTTTGGATCAGCCACAGAGGCCGCAAAATGAAATGTTATCCAGGATGACAATCGGCAATTTTTTTACGGCCGTTTCCCAGAGTAACTGCCGACAAAGTGAAATTCACTACAGCAATAACATTTCTGAAATATGTCCTTTGAATTGTATTTTATAATGTCAATTTGTATAGCTAAATATTTCATTTCCATTGATATTGAGGCCATCAGTTTGTCGCGTGATTCGCAATGCTGACGTGCTGTTTCCGATCAACAGGAGCTTCTTCTTTTCTTGTTCGAAAACAAGGTGGACTTGACAGGATTTCCCAGTAAGAAGCTTCTCAAATTTGATTTTGCACCGATATAAATAATTGTGTCCGGAGGTTTTGAGGAGAAAACTGAAACTAGGTTCTTTACTGACAGAGATCTCACTCACCTTGGCACCACTCATGAAGAGGCAGACACAAGGATGAACCTGAACGCAGTGAGTGTGGAAGCTGAGAACGTAGTAGTAGAAGAACGGGACACTGATTGCACTTCTACTTGTCCATCACTTCGAGCACATGGATGTCTGAAGGGAGACATTTCATACCTATCTTCAATATCCATCAGAAGATAGCTCCAGAACAAATCCAAAATATACTGGCCTTCACGCTTCAACCGGCTGTGATGAGACATGAAAAATCGCATTACGAAGCCCAACGCACCGAAAGCAATCCAAGTCTCTGCCTGCACGTTTCTATTTTCAATAGACGCAGCAACTTTCCGAGTTAGATTGAAAATCTGCCCTTCTACACTTGTATAGATTCCAATATTAATTCTTATTTTTTTAGATTGTGGTAGGTTACAAACCCAAAAAACTACGGAACAAATATTGATCCACCACAAAAAAATTTAGTTCAAAAAATACGTGTTGAATACAAATAAAAATATAATATTAATGATTCTTCATTAATCCTAATTATTAATCGAAAGTAGATGAAATAGCGTATGCAACTCTCATGTAATGGTTATTAATACACTCGCAAAAACCTTCGGTTCGTTTCGTATCCCGGTTAATGCTCGTGTAATAATAACCATCATTACATGATCGTTGCATAATATACTATAACTATATCAGACCAACTCGATTAATGACTGCAACCCCAAGGTCAATTTTCATTTCATGAGGATTTTCCGAATTCAGACGGTTTTTTCAACTAGTCCAGTAAAGATACCACCCTTCTTCCCCTCCCTCTCTCTCTTTTTTTCCGAAGAAAACTGATGGTGACACAGTATTAGTTTTCTTGTCCTGAAGATGCTTACTTTGTAGCGAAACGCTTGTCGAGTGCAAATAATATCAGTTTGGTGTTAGGATAATTGATCTTCACACAAAGTGAAAAAATTTGTTGAATCATAAGGGATATCGGCAAGAACAATTTTCATATGGCGTCAATGTAACGGTTATGTTTCTGCGAAAAAAAAAGTGCATGGTGCCATTCAAAAAAATGGGGGTGAGGGTGAATATTTGAGGGCATGAACATGAACAGATCACTTTGTGTGCGTTATTTGGAAGGAAATTCGATGTTCGAAAAAATAATATTTTGATCAATTTTCTAATTCGTTCAGTAACGGAGATATGGCTTGTACAGAAAATTATATGACCTTCTTATATCAGATTTGAGTTTAACGAGAAGCTGCTGTCTAATCGGACGTATTTAATCCAGAAGAAACTGGTTTCTATACAACGAAGGAACATTTCGGGATAGATCAAGAGTCTGCCCACCTACAATCGTATACATTCCTATATTATTCCTTAATGTTTTCAGATTGCTGTAGGTTGAAAACCAAAAAACAACGGAAAAATAGTTCATTGTATATCGAGGTCTATTAAGACTCAAAAGTTCAAATATTTGGTCTTCTGCATCGATACCTAATTTATAATAGAGAACGAATTATTTCCTTCGAGTTTCCTACTACATAATTAATACATATCATTGTTATTATGATTCAAAAACAGAAATGTAAGAAATGCAAGTACCGACAGAGTTTACGAGTTACTGGGAATGGATCGCATTGTTTATTATTCCTATCTACTTCCCGAAGTGTTTGATAATTCAGCCCGGTTCTGTTGAATGAGCCAAAGAATATTCACGAATAATAATGAGTGTCTAGTAACGAGTTGTAGCGTAATGGTTTCGCAGAACAAAGGAAAAGAAAAGAGAATGAGGGTGTGTTATTTATCCGCAAATCCGATTTATGAGAATGTTGAAAACAAACACTAATTGTGTTTACTACTTCGGTTTTGTATGTATATATTCCAGAGATTGGAGAAAAGCCTTAAGAACGCGACCAGCATCTTTAAGAGGACAACTACTTGGAAATCCTCTCTGTCGTTTACAGCTCGCAATTTTTCTCCAGTCAATTCTGGAGTTTGTATTCCTCAATGAATCCTTCTCTAGTCAGATTAGGCGAATTGCATGGACAAGATGGCACCAATAGAAGTGAATTGGTTTTATGAATTTCGAGTATTCTTTTGTAGTGGAGTGTTTTTACAGAGTGAGTTGACATCGCTGAAATTGCATATTTCATGATCCTGTGGGATTATATCATTCTTACTATCAACTTTATTAATCCCAAAATACACTTCGAATGTTTATAGTAAGGATAACATATATCATTATTTGGAATATGTAACAATCTTCAAACATTTAATCAACTACTATATTAATATTGAATGAACTGAATCTTTTTTCAACAAAACAACTGAACTTGCCGGATTTTCCTGAGGTTCACAAATGTTAATTCCGGTCTCCTGTCCCTTGATTCAAGCAGTGTTTTTTGAACATTACACAACTAATTAGTTACTGAAATTACTTTTTATCACAAAATATTTGCTACGAAATAAATAACTATAACTTAAACATCTTTCTGCTCACAATTGACAATTGAAAACTGAATATTAAGTTGAATAGCCCAGTTCCCAAGAACTGATTGGGAACTGAAATGATTTATTCAATACAATCAATCATTCTTTTATGAAATATAACAGAAATGTAACTGAATGAACTTAACCTCTCAGAAACAATTGGAAATAGAGAATCACACACAGTTAGACAGTATTTTTCTCATAAACTGCTTAGAAACCAAAAAAACTTTTTATTACAAAATCATTCCGTGAGTTATGAAATGAGAAATTATAACATAATCTCCCAAAATCTTTCCAAAATCAATGAAAACGCGACATGAGTGACGTAACCAAAAGCTATCCTCAAATTCACGGCATTTTTGTGCATGGCCCTGTAGTGCAGATTTGCTAATATTATTTCGAAGGAGCTACTTAGTGATGATTTTCCGAGAATATTGATGAATTCGATGAAAGTGGGTATTGTCTTTACGAACTCAGTTGAGACAGCACAGAACCCTAGTAGTTATAATTTTCCGCCAGTGTTTCATCTAAGACACGCCGACTCTAAATGGAATTTCAGTTTTTATGCTGTCTCAAGTGACTTCGTATAGACTATACCCGGGTACCCGGGTCTGACAATGAAATAGTAGGTACCTACCCGAGTACTAGAAACTTTATATATAGGTAGTATTTTTCACAGTAAATGGTATTGGCTTATTAACTGCAATAAACTACCCGATTTAATCCCATAGTGTAGAAAATCATCTGGTAAAAGATGCAAATGTGCTACAGGGTCGAATTTAAGAAATTTGAATTTTGCACAATGTAGGAGATATACAAGTGATTTATTTTACCTAGAAATATTCTCAGTATTATTATCCATAAAGTCCAAAGCTACTGGTGCTGATAATATCAGTGTTGTGATGCTTCTTCACTGTTGTCCGTTTATATTACCTTACCTAACAAATATTCTCAATTTCTGTCTAGAAAATAAAGTATTCCCATCAATTTGGAAAAGTGAACATGTTATACCCCTTGCTAAAACTACAAATCCCACTGAGCTAAAAGATCTTAGACCTTTTAGCATTTTATGTGGTTTGTCGAAGGTATTGGAGAAGATAATGGACAAACAAATTCGTCATCACCTGGAAAAATTCAATATAGGTACTTCCAGAATGTCAGTCTGGATTTCGTAAAATGCATAGCTGTGCTACAGCACTTCTGAAAGTAACTGATGACATTCATAAAGCAGTCGACCAGAATAAATTATGCTTACTAGTCCTATTAGATTTCTCTAAGGCTTTCGATAGAATTGACTATCAACTTTTGACATCTATTTTAAATTTTGTTGGATTTTCTCAAGGCGCAGTAGGTGTGATCAAGAATTATTTACTGAATCGCATTCAAGCGGTCTCTTTGAATGGAGATATTTCAGATTCATTAGAAGTGAAGTGCGGAGTACCCCAGGGGTCCATTCTAGGGCCTTTACTTTTTGTAATATACATCAGTGACTTATGGAAAGCACTAACTTATTGTACTGCCCATTTTTACGCAGATGATACTCAGATTTATCACTTATTCTTGGAAGCAGACCTCGATAATGCACAAGCGCGTATAAATGATGACTTGCAGAGTCTTCTGAATACCTCAAAAATATTCTGTCTCTCTATCAATCCGTCCAAGTCAAAGGTTATGCTGTTTGGTAGAAAGGGATCTAAAAACCGCTGTTAAGTTAAAGTTCGGGTGACTTTGAAGGATGAAATTCTGGAAGTTAGTGAAGTCTCCAAGAATTTAGGTCTAATTTTAGAAAGTACTCTTAGATATCCGTCACACATTTCTCAAATACTACGTCGTGGCTACAGTAACCTGAAGAAAATATATGCGAACAGACTCCTTATCAACAAAAAATGTAAAATACTACTTTGTAAATCTTTGGTACTGTCACATCCCAATTATTGCAACGTAGTATACGGGCCGTCTCTACGACAATTAGACATTGCGCGACTGAATCGGTTACAAAATAGCTGCATCCGCCTAATTTGTAGTCTGTGGAGAACAAAAGGAACATCTCCCTACCTCAAGGAACTCGGATGGCTATCGATAAAGAACAGGTGGATTCTCCATCCTTGTGTCTTGTTTCACAAACTGATGACTGATCATGAACCAGAATATCTGTATAATAAAATTAAATTCAGAACAGATGTTCATAATATAAATATCAGAAATAAGGCGCGCCTGACTCCTCCTCAACATAAAACATCACTATTCCAAGGTTCTTTCTCATACACGATCGCAAGGTTATATAACATGGTACCTGATTATTTGAAAAATTTGAACATTTGTAACTTCAAAGTTAAGCTCAGACAAGGACTAGTTAGTGAATCAATATTGTTTGATTAATTTTAATTTAGTTATCATATCACAGCTAACTTTGTAGCGAACTATATATGACTAATTGATTGAGTGTGTGTACCTATTGGGCTATTGTGTCGAGTTCAATTTTGCAATGCTTTATGTACTCAATAGGTACGTTTGTGGTTGAGTGGAAGAGCAAAAACTTGTTCCCCGACTGAGAATTTTGAACTCTGCCTTTGTATTGATTGGTGTGTCCTCATATTATAATTTCCTGTGTTACTGTTCAACCCGTCAATGCAATAAAAACATTATTATTATTATTTAATCAATCCCTCTCTGAGGAACAAAATTACCTGAATCCGGTCCTTTTACATTTATGATGTGCATCTCGGATTTTACAACTTAAGGGTCTAATTGGTTTTATTCAGTGGCGGATCCAGGATCAGGTCAAGCGGGGGGTCTATAACTCAAAATTTATATATATAAATATATATATATATATATATATAACAGAAAATTATGAGCTACCGTATGGCAACAACTAGTCAAGATCCAAAAAAAAAGGTGAAAGAGATTGACATGAGTAAAATTTGAAGGTGAAGTAGGTTCGAAACTTTACTTTTTTTAAATCGAATCGAGTTGATTTAACCTAATCGACAGCATATTCTACTCATACATACTTAGTATATTCAAATCGTTACCGGCATACACAATAGTCATCACAAATGTAACAAGTCTAATTTTTCAAATACTGCGCCAACGAAGGATCCAATGGCAGCACTGTCAGAAATTTCTCGAACTTTTCCTCGATAAGCCTGATAAGTGTCAATTTTCTTTAGTGTCATCGAGAAAAATTGCTATTTGGAAATTAAAAAAAAAGCATTTTATTCTGAACCTACAACATTAAGATTCATATTTCACTCGGCTTGATCCAGCGTCTGAACCGACAAAAGGAAAGAACAATCAGTGAGTCTGAAAATTTCAAGCGAAATTTGTTTGTTTGGGTAACATTCAATCCAGATCACGTTTTTATTTTTTTGTCTTGCTCATGTGACATTTTTTCGTTCCCTAACAAAATTTGGAAATTAGGAGCCGATAAAAATTGAAAATAAAAATCTCTCATTTTCCCAATGAAGGGGGGGGGGGTGTCCGGATCCCCCCCCCCGTGGATCCGCCACTGGTTTTATTATAATCCTTCAGTCAATACCATTTATTGTGAAAACTACTTTACCCGTGCATACCCGGATCCGGGTACCCGCTTAGAAAACCCTATAGTGTAGCCGCTGAAAAGATAGAATGATCACGTGAACGGCACGCACTCTTTGAATGTTCCTCTCCCCAATGTTACAAGTCCGATTTACATCACTCAACAAAAACGTCGCCGCGTCGTCCTCCCATCAACTCTTGGGATGCTTTTTTATAAAGTGTTCATTATTACACCTTTTTCCTCTACAGTTAAATGTCTTTTTTTTATCTTTTTCTTGGAGGTGAAAGAGTGTTTCCATCCATATTATTTAATTAACGTAACACACGTAAATACAAAGCACAAATGAGTACAGTACAGTGTAAACAGTTCTTCATCTATTTCAGTTTAGAAGGCGTGGCTATGCAGGCATTTACTGTTCAAGCGTCCTTGAATTCTATCTTTTGAACAGCTCGACTATAGTTCCCATACCAGCCCGAGAAATATTCACGTCAATAGAATTAACGATGACTAGACAAAAATAATAGAATGGGGTAATAATAATAATATTATTCATCGATGAAAATGGAATGTGAACAATAATGATAAAATGCATATATACTCGATAAGTGAGTGAACACTTGTTTCCAGATTCCAGAAATATTCAATACAATAATATTACACACACAAAAAATATTAATAAGAATGATTGGAGAATGAAAAAACAACATATAATCAAAATATGAAATTAAAACCAATGCATGAAAGAAAAAAGTTGAGTATTAATAAAATGAAATGAATGAGATAAAGGAATCTGGCTGAACGATTTCCTTACACTTGGCTCTTTGTGTTTCATGAATAAATCTCTTCAAGTTATTTTTCAACATATCAAAGTTCATTATTTCTTTTATATGGCCAGGAATGTTAATGAACGCCTGGGTGCTATGTAGGAAAGTGATCGCTGACAAACAAATTTGCTCACCTACCATCAACATGGTGGTGTCTTTGTCGGTTATAATAATTATGCGTAGGTAAACGAGCATATTTTTTGATTTTTTTATATTTCAATATAACATTCAAAGAATATAGTTGCCTCGAGTCCAGTATCCCGGATCCGTATATAGAAGAACTATAGAATATCGGTGTGATTTCTAATATCAAGTTCAAGAATCTATTCTGGATAACCTCCAGTGGCTTGATGTGTGTTATAAAAGCTCCACTCTAAGCTAGTATGCCATAACGCAAATGACTTTCTACTAAAGCTACGTATAATATCTTCATATGCTTTAATGTTAAAATTGTTTCGAGATACCTCTCTAGTTTCTAGACGACATACATGATGTGAAAATTTCGTTTAGATTACTATCATTCATTATGCCTAAGTATTTGATTTTGTCTACAGGTAATATGGACAAGCTTTGATTTCCTGAAGTAACGATTTCAGGATGATCAAAATTTGGTCTGTTTACATTATTGCTACTGATAGGTGAATAGGTAATTAGTTTTTACGATGTTAACCGTCAATATCTTATGTTCGAGCCAGTTCTTCATGAGTGAAAAGTCAACCTCAGCTTTATCTCTGAGCATGTCCCAGTTCTCATCATCTTACCCTATTGTTGTATCATCAGCAAATCCAAATATTTCACCACGAATTTTTAATGGGAATAATCCATCTATAAATATTGAGTGGTCCCAGAACACTTCCTTGAAGCACACCACACTCGATAGTGTCTTCCCCACTGAAAGCATTGTCCACCTTTACAATCTACCTTCCATTATTGGAGATATACCTTTTAAATAATTTTAGGCTAACATTGCTCATTCCAATGTCCTCTGATGATTGCAAACTTAGGACGAAATTTTCGTGTGATTATTAGAAAAAGAAGATAAATAGATAGTTGAATGGGTAACTCACTTCTTTTCTCAATGGGATTCAGAATATTCCTCTGATATTATACGATGGGTGCAAATTTGAGTGATCTATATATTCCAGCATGCGATCTACCCAAGTTAGTTATAGTGTTTGTCTATTATTTACTGATCCCAGGAAGCTGATGTTCACACAGTATTATACATATAGAAAAGCACTCGAAAGATAATACACCGTTAGATTACAATACAAAAATGACAAAAAAAGTCCTAATATTGTGTGTTGGTAGTTTTTTGGGTTTTCTACCTGCTACAATCTACAAAAACTTGAAAGTTGATGTTGAAATATTCCCACTTGAAATAATAATATTAGGGGTAGACACTTCTGATTTATGAACTGAAACTGCTGGGTTTTCAAATATATAGTGGAAAAAAATGCACGAAATTCATGATCAGGGGATCTTTTTGAAGCGTTATCAATTATGAGTTTCTCGAATTACTTTTGATATATACCCCTTCTGTTCGTTTCGAAAAGATACAAAAAAATTGCAATGAACATGAACATATGTGGATATATCTATTGCAAACACTCGTTGGGAAGTAGTTTTTGAAAGTTTCACTATGGACTGATTCCCGTCACTCACGCCTCGTAATTTATTGCCAATTATACGTTCACTCTAGTTACGACCGTGTTGGACTCAACAATATACACCGTCCATCCATCTGGGGAGAGTTACTGCAGTTAATTTGCCAAACGGCTCCTAATTGGCAAAGCTTAGCATTGTTCACAATTTCTATAATTTCCTCAACTTTGCAAATGATGTTTCAGCTCAAAACGGAACGATTATCGTAAATTCATGTTGCTGGAGCGGAAAATAATCTTGCCTAATGATGGGGTTTCCATGGGGGATTCCATTCCATCCATCATTTTTAGTGGAATTTAATTGCATCATGGAATATTTTTAGTGTTGGGGAAACTGATAAAATAGGAAATTCTCAACATCCTCATTATCGATCAATAACTAGTATCTGGGAGAATGAATCTTATTTGAAACATATCGACGGTGATAACAGAGCAAGGAAAAAACTGCTATAACATTATTTTCGAACACGAAAGAGATATATGCCAGAATTCAATTTCTCAGATGAAAGGCTCCAAGAGTTTGCCGTGCGTCACGCGATCATATTCTGAAGGAGTTGAGTCCCTTACTGAAACAGCTTGAGATAAAACTACATCCAATTCATAATACCTATTATCTGAAAAGTACGGTCGTAACCCAGAATCACATTTGATGGAAGAATTATAATTTTTTTCAGCGACTCAGTGATGTAAAGTCAGACTAGCTGTCAATTATAATTGAAAACTTATTCCAAAATGAAAGTTTTGAACAGAAAAAGTCCTGTCTGGAGTGGTTGGAATTGTTAAGGAGTTCAGCAAACATGCGAGCCAAATATAATACTTCTTGAATTAAAAGTACTATCTGATAATATCAAGAACTATTTTTGTTGTTCACATTATAATTAGTAACTGATTCTTATGACCGAAAGAAAGATCCCTATTGAATGTGTTTGCTTGAATGTGGTAAACAATGTTGCTGTAGCTGTGTGGTATTGGTTCGAACTTCCATTGTCTATACAGTGCTTTTCTTTAGTGCCCCCCCCCCTTTATTTTTGAACGGGTCAACTCAAAAAAATTGAAACTTGGGATAATCAGTATAACTACTTCTCTTCGGGCTTGAAGGCCGTCGTTCTTCGGAATTTCTTCCTGACGTTCCGCTAGCGCGAGTGGCCAGCTTCTTCAGAGGCTTATTCATCTCCGATGACTAAACAGTTCGATTTCTCAAGGCGTATTTATATTGATGCAGGTAGTCTGGAGTGTTAATTACTTCTGTCGGGTTCGGGGAATAATCATCATTATTAGTTACCGCACTACCTGCTGTGATTTCATTAGTTATTCTAGTTTTCTTCAGAATCGGATTCCAAATTCTGTTTAGAGTCAACGCTTCTTCCTTTCTGTTAAAATTGTCCGCATGTTTTTGGATCTCTATTGCCTCCCGCACCAGGGTTACCATAGCCGACTGGTGCGGGAGGCAATAGAGATCCAAAAACATGCGGACAATTTTAACAGAAAGGAAGAAGCGTTGACTCTAAACAGAATTTGGAATCCGATTCTGAAGAAAACTAGAATAACTAATGAAATCACAGCAGGTAGTGCGGTAACTAATAATGATGATTATTCCCCGAACCCGACAGAAGTAATTAACACTCCAGACTACCTGCATCAATATAAATACGCCTTGAGAAATCGAACTGTTTAGTCATCGGAGATGAATAAGCCTCTGAAGAAGCTGGCCACTCGCGCTAGCGGAACGTCAGGAAGAAATTCCAAAGAACGACGGCCTTTAAGCCCGAAGAGAAGTAGTTATACTAATAACCTCGGCCGCGAAAGCCTTAACCATTTTGTTGGGATAATTAAATCGGTGCATGAATACTATATTTTGGAGTAAAACTGACATATGAGAATTTCAAGAAACCGACTGGGCGCCATTCGTAAAAAAAATAAATGGAAAGGGTGGGTCTTGTGATACATCATTTTGGAGCTCCTGACGAATACTTTACAACCGTAAAAGAAGATGCCTTTACCTACTACAAAATGGCAGAAAATTTCAATAATTACCTGAATACAAACACATTAATATCGAATAAAACAAATGCAAGTGTGTCCCGTCCCAATAATTGAAAATCAATTCTGGTGGTGTATCGCCAAGAGTATATGTGGAATTCTTCTGTGAAGAATCCCACACTAACACCTGTTGGATGTAATCCAATGCCCTTCGTGGTATTAGCCAGGGGAGTAGTTGTTTTCTAATAGGTGTTAGTCCGTCAACCTACAGTGTAGGTGAGTTGAGGCTGGCCTGAACAAATTGTTCATT
This sequence comes from Zygogramma bicolorata, assembly GCA_032362365.1. Lineage (NCBI taxonomy): Eukaryota > Metazoa > Arthropoda > Insecta > Coleoptera > Chrysomelidae > Zygogramma > Zygogramma bicolorata. Next base: position 234,276 of record JAVJAQ010005855.1, read on the forward strand.
TTTTGAATATTACATTAATATCGATATTTCAAGGAATATTCGTTTTTCTCTGCCATATAGCATTCCCAACAACCCGATAAGGTTTGATAGGTTTTTTTTTGTTCATAAAATAAGACAAATATTTCAGTACCATAACGAACATCATTGTCCACTTCGAATATTCTCGTTTATTTATCGATTTTACAAGTAGGTGCCACGTGAACTATCTACAAAATGGTCAATTGAACAGAATTCATCAGGGGAACTGTATTTGAATATGCTGGAAACTACTGTTGATCCTCTAATAACCGAAATCGTTATGAATTCGATATGGATATTATAATTCCAACAAGATGGAGCACCAACATATTACTCCAGACAAGTAAGAAACAACTGTGGATAATACTTCCCATGGTCGTTGGATTGGCCATCGAGGTCTTACGGAATGGCCAGCCCGATTTCCAGATTTGACACCTTTCATACTTTTTTTATGGGGCTATTCGAAGCAAAAGGTGTACGAAACTGAACCTACTTCAATATTGAATATACGGCAGAGAATAATAAATATTTGTAGAAATATCGATGTTGCTCAAGAAGATTGAGGCAACCATTCCGAGCATCTTCTGAACTGAACTCAGCTTATTTTCCCGAAGTGTGAGTTGAATGTTCATGTATTCAGGAAATTATTAAATGTTCCGCCATTTTGTAGTAGATGAAGATATTAACTTCATATTCTAGGGTTGTGAAGTATTCTTCAGGAGCTTCCAAATGATGTATCACAAGACTCCCTTTCCATTTTTTTTTCAGATGGCGCCCAGTGGACATCTTGAAATTATACTCCAAAATATAGTATTCATGCATCAATTTCATTACCCCAAACTTCAATTTTTTGAGTTGACGCTTTCAAGAAATGAAAGGGGGGACATTAAAGAAATGCACTGGATATTAACTATAACCTTACTGAACCAAGTTCTGGGTGGGTCGACGGTATTCTAAGTACTGTCGACCATTCCGTTGTAGCACCAAGTTCCACTGACTGAAATGCGCAAGTCGAAAGAAATAAATAAATTTTAAGTAAGAAACTTAAAAAAGAAACAAACAAACAAAAAAAACTTCTCCTTCAAAACTTTTACTATCAATATATAACTTAATGTCATTACACAAGTTATAATACAATTATACAATCATGTCGCGAGATTTTCCTGTTCAGATAAACAAAGAAATTGACCAACCTGATCTGAATTATTTGAATGTTTTGCAATTGTCTCACTATATTCTCAATGTGTATGGCAAATGAGAATGTGCTATTGCGAGTAATACCTGAATCTTTAACTTCAGTGCAGCGTTTCAAGCTTTCACCCCCCATAAATAATCAATTAAAGACACACGGTTGCTTGATACGCCATATTCTGAAAACAAAATATTCACTTATATTAAAATACAGTGTATTTTTGTAACTTCATTCGAATACCCTATTGATGCCCTCCTGTAACATAACACGTTCTCTAACGGTTTCTATATTTTTAAATATTTTGAGTTCATATGAGACCTCCTGTTGATATTAGTATTTTGGGAAAATCATTCATAAAAAGTACGAAAGAAAGCGGTCCAGGGTGTTTCCATGTATTTAGTAATTAAATATCTTTTTTCTTAATGATTTTCAAATAGACAAATATGATCATCCAAAGCTCTTCAATTTGAGTCAAATACATGATCACCTAATAGAAACAGATTTGTGTTTGATGATTTTTTGACACAAATCCATGTTGATGAGGTACTATATAATTTTTCACATGTTTATACAATTAACAATATAATATCTGTCAAGAAAGTTTGGCGGGGGCACATATAGTTGAGATAGGCCGATAGTTTTCGATATCAATTTTGTCGCCGGACCTAAATTTGGGCCTTCATAAGTCCTGTTTAATCCGGTCAATTGATGTATGTATTAGAGGCTGCCTTACCCACTCACACTCACCACAGGTCTTCAATACATGAAGCGGTATTCCATCAATCCCCTATGACTTTCTGGGTTTCTTTTAATACAACATCAATATTTAACTCGTTAACTGAACTCACCTTTTGCTCCTACAGCGACTCAGGTAGGGGGTATATATCATTATGATTATACAATTTCATATTTGCTATTTGATAACGGTGCGTGTACTCTATACATATTTTATCGGTCATTTTGGTTAGAGAACGTTCAATATGAATATCTTGTGGCATTCAGATGAATAGCACACCGTCTTATTGACTTGAAACCCACCCCCAGACGTGAACTTCAGGCCTAACATGGTGCTGAATACTGCTGAAATACATACGCCCGAACAGCCTATTTTGGAAATGGCGGATGATATTGCGGAGTTGGAGGAGTCTAAGGGCATCGAAGATTTCACTTCGGATAAAAAAGTTTCAGATTTATTTGGTGAAAATTCGAACGATAGATAGAGGGGTGGTAAAATAATATTGGAAAGTATTGCCATTAGATGGTGCAATAACATTCACGATGATCTCTAGTTGGAAGGCAAAATTCGTTGGTGGAAAAATATGTTCCTGTAGAAAATTGGTGGTCAATGACTCTGCCATAAATCAGTAAAGAAATAGTAAATGCCCTGAAGAATACTGAAATTCGTGAAACTTCAAAAGCAAATTTTTGCGGGATCAATGGCTATATATGGACCAATCAATCTATTTTCCGATGTTTTTCCATCAGATATGTGTGTAAGTGGTAAGAAAAATGAATTATGAGAAAATGAAACGATTCACTTCTGTCATGTATACAAGATAATGTTTCATCCTTTGTGAAAACTCTTCTTGAAAGTAACGTTTGTCATCTCTTCCGAATGGGAGCAATTTCTTGTTGTTGACACGAACAAGGGAAGTTGCTCTCCCCCAATTTTCTTGTACCTAATCAGATGGAGGTTGTAGATTCGTTTTGAATTATGAAAAAAATTATCACATCATCGATCCACATTTCAAACTTGGAGTCTATAGTTCCGTTTGAAAATTAATGACATAGGACTTCTTTTTGGCTGTAATCGATTCGAAAGATGCATATTTCTCAGTTCAAAATAATTGTTGGAAGTTCTTGTGATTTGAATACAAAAACACTTTGTGAGGTTTCAATGCATCGCCATTCAGTTTAAATCTAGTGACTTTGGTATTCACCAAATGAATTAAACCTATCCTCTGCTGCCTGCGATACGAAGGACCATCTTTAATTTCATGTGCCCTAACCTGAAAAGTACATCACAATCAATAAGTTCATCGAGTTTTATTATAAAATCGATTGAAAGTGTTTTGGAACCTTCAGAATTTATAACATTTTTGGGTTTTCCATTCAATTCGAAAACGCTTAGTTAACAGAAAATATCAATGATTTAATAAATAGGGCTGAATGCAAAATCAAAGAAATAGCAACATTAGCAGAAAAATAAGTTGCAGCCTGTCCAGGAATTCGATACGGTTAGCTTCATACTAAAAATTTCAAGAAAAAGTGGTAAGCATTGAAAAATTCGAATAACAATAATAATAGTCGCTTGCATATTTGTAAACATCTCAAACTATACCTTGATTGGCGAATTTACCATTTGCCTACCTACCACAAAATTGAAACTATTTCGAAACTGAAACTATTTATTGGGGGGGGGGGTGGGAACGTGGTTTTAGGGCAGCACGCAGAGAGACATATCAACCAGTTAGAATTATTAATAGCCGCCCTATATGGTTTGAAGTCATTTGTAGGACATCTCAATGATTGTGAGGTGCTTCTAAGGACTGACAATACAATGGATATGTCATGTATATTTGCCAATGGCGTGAAAAATGTAATATTTACATATCTGTATCATACATAAAGTCAAGTGGAAATATGATAGCAATCCCTTCGATCAGGTAAAATAAATTGTGTAACTGAACACTATAAGAAATTGCGTGTTTTGTGGAAAAAAAAATACGTCTGAAATGATCTATAAAAAATTTACATCGAAAACAATAAACGAATTCATGTACTCCACTATATGATGTTTCCAGATCATTTGATTCACCATAAGTAACACTTTTATGCGTTCTATACGTTACGTTCATCAAATAATCTGATTGAAAAGGACACTTTTCAGCAAGTATTCAACCAATCATATCCTAATCTAACGCACTCGAGTATTTCGAATAGCCATTTTTTGATATTCTGATCGGCTGTCCTACCCGCCTGGCATTTTTTGTACCTGTGAGTTTTCAGAAATTGAATTCCTGTTACGGCCATTTTTTGTACACATCAATAACTTTTCAACTTCGCTACTGCTGTGATTCTTAATTTTTCAGTGGATCATTCTACCTTCTGCACATATCTAGGATAAAAATCAACTCATGTTTGCAATGTAAAACACATTATATAATCTTCAATTTTGAACAAAATTATATACATTATCTAAACATAACTTTTCGTAACCTATAAAGAAAGCTACATTTGATGATAGGAAAATTTTATTCTTAAATAATTATAACTCTATACAAAATCAATCAACTCTCAGCGAATATATCCAAATACAAAAAAGCAGAGAGTCAACTCTGAATCATCGTACGATATGAAAAATCTTCTTTACCGTTCCAAGTAGCAAGAGAATCTTGAAACACCAATTAAATTTGAGCTTCATTCCTGAATATCGTTGGGAGATGTTTCGAATTTGTTTTTGATCAACTTAATCTGAATTGAACTTGTTTTGATCCGTCTTCGAATCAGTTTCGAATCTTAATTTAATATTCATTCATTTCTGAATATAAATCGGGAATACGTTCATTTCAACTTCATTTTGATAAATTCGAATATTCATTGCATATATGCTGAATATTCATTCTTTATTGCTGTATATTATTTTAAATATTTTCAACCTTCATCTCAATAATTTCGAATATTCATTGCATATATGTTGCATATTCATTTCAAAATATTTTGAAGATGTTTCGATCCTTCCCTGAATCAGTTTGAAAATTTTATTGAGTAGTTATCGAGTCTCCATTTCTGAATATATTTCGAAGATATTTTCAAACTTCATCTAATCGATTTTGAATATTCATTGCATACTCGTATGTTGAATGTTGATTTTCACATGTTTTGAGGATGTTGTAAACCACTTTTTTAATGAACTTCGAGTCTTTCTTCAACCAATTTTGAATATTATTTATTCGAAAACATATTCCCATTGATCATTCTTCGAATATTCAGTACATAATTTTTGCATCTTCATAACTGTTTGTGAGAATTTTTCAAACTATTTTTGAAAAAATTCTGACCTCTTTCTCAATCAATTCTGAATCATCATTACTGAATTTATTCCATAACAATTTTGTAACCATCCTTCGAATATTCATTGAAAAACTTTGAATTAACCGTTTTGAAGGCTCTTTGAAGCCGCTCTGATTGAATTTTTTTCTTCAATTGAATACATTGTGAATTTTTCAATTGAAAAAAATAATTTTGTAGATGTTTCGAACCTTATTCCGAATCTGCATTGGGATAAAAATGATTTCAAAATATATTAAGAAATATTGATTTGCGGAATGTTTTCCCAAATCAGCATAGAATGTTTTGTCGATAATATTCGTTGAAAATACCCCTGGGGCGTGGGAGTGCGAGCAGGAAGCGCGAGACCTACGCGCGGAGGTCACATTATGTCCGCAAGGTAGCGCTAATATATATATCCGTAACTGATGTATACTCAGTAAACCATTTTATATTGTGAGGAGGGTAGAACTCAAATCATCCCACTCCATTCATCAGTTGAGTCGGAATGTTTGCCTTCGATATTTGTATGAATTATTCGCAAACTCAAAGTAATAATATTGAAAAATCAAGATTTTTTGAAAATGTGAAGCTTATTCGAAACATTAACTTTGAATACATTAATAATTCAATAGTAACTTATTTGAAGAATGAAAATGTTTACTCTCAATGAAAAATGAAGATTAAAATATATTGAAAACATTTTATTTCGAATGTCGTAACAACTTCATTACTGATTGGGAAAGGGAATTATGGATATAATGGAAAATATGACCGCAATAGATAGGTATGGTCTTTTTTCAGATTGATAGGTTGGCTTCAGATCTGATATGGAGAGGTACTGTAGATCCATCTCGGCATTAACTTGGAAAAATTATATACCAACTCAAATGACTTCAAACTACTCTTACAATTATGAGATTGATTTCGCCAATGTAGATTGAGAATAATTCTGCTTTGTGCCTATTCAAAAATAACTTGTCGAAGAGGCAGTACAAGACCAAAAAGTTGCGAAAAGGCTCATTCCTTCAGGAGAACGGTGTGTCTCTGCTTATCTTGATAAGACAGTGATTGGTATAACTACTTTTCTTCGGGCTTGAACGACAGCTTCGAACCCGAAGAAAAGTAGTTATACTAATAACCTCGGTCGCGAAAGCCTCAACCATTTTGTCAAGACAGTGATTAATGAGAAAAATGTTTGAGGGTATTCAGGACAGTCAGTTCCAGCACACAATCTCATTAAATCCAAAATGTATTCAAAATATATGTAGAAAAAATTCATATTCACTCACAAGCTCATATTGAAGAACTGTCACCAATTCATTATAAATTGGAAATGAAAATGTTTGTATTCGGTAAGGCTTATCACTCAATTGATGAGACATTGACTTTATATACCATTGTTCGAGCGCAGATCCAGTTCAGTTGCCCGAAAAAAAATTGTCTTTTTATTTCTGGGCTGGGCTAACGAGAATCGTCTTGAGTTTACTTTCAGGCAATGCTGCAGCCCCAACAGAAATCCGCTTTCTGATATCTGTCTTCGTGGATGAGTCTTTGTTCATCCGCTAGATGACGATTTTCCTTCATAGAATGAATCCTGAGGTGGGTCGAGACAGCTGTCTAGCAATGGATTTTTATATGCAATAATTTCAAATATCGAAATTCTGAGACCTGTACGATGTTGAGAAATTTTTAAATCATTGGTCGCGATTTGGCGTGCCGCTCAAGTTATTCGATCTATACAATGTGATATTTTGATAGATTAAAAAAATTGCAATGTTTTCAAATACTTATAACTCTAAAATATTTATTCTGATTGATTCACAAACATCTCTTAGAGATACTCAGGAAATGTTTGTAAATTTTCCACAGAAATTCGTGATTTTCATCGAAAATAGTAATGATATCCAAATCGAAATGTTGCATATTTTTTGTATCTGGATATAATATTATCTATAAAGCCTAACATTTTATGTTACATTATATACTTGATGATCAAATATAATATAATTATAAGGCAACATACTGTATGGTCTTGGGTTACATTTATCTATACACCGCCATACACATTTATCCATCTATGAGAGTTATATGGTCAATAAACAATTCAATCGGCTGAATGAAGCAGTTACAGTTCACAGTTTCAACGCATCTTCGCATTCTTCCACCATAATTAATTGCGGATTCCTTCACTCGGTTAGTTACATTGGATATGTTCGAAATATTTGACGTGGCGAAGGAACCCACATGTCAACTTAATTATGGAAAACTCCGAAGAAAAAACTAGATTGTATATTACTTACTCTTCAGATATTTTGGAAGTGGAAAAAAAAATTAAAACCTCAACATATAACTCGACAGTACATCTCATGGTATTGTCATCAGTGGTTAGATGTGAAAAACGTCTATACCAGTAGACTTGAAGCAGATAATATAATTCTGATAGATCAAATGACAACTATGCTGGGGAATTATTTTTCCGACAAAAAAACAAAAATCACAAAATATTTCTAGATGCTTTTCTTGATTCCATCCGGGAAAATGATGACGAACAAGTGACGTTCATGAATAATGAGAGCGGAGGAGTCGAACATTTTTGAATCTCCAGATAGTTTACGGAAAATCACCGGAAGCCAAGAACATTATTATTTCCGTGAGGAATTGCTGAAAATGAAACAAATTGCCATTTCAATTATATGGTACTAGGTTCTTCGCGAGTCCTCTTTCAGAATGTATCAGCTATTAGACAATTTCGTCCTTATTTCGAACAGGTTGAATAATTTCTTCACATATAAAGTAAATTGTGCCAATCAAAACTAAAGCATAGTGTCATAAATTATTTCATTTAGCAGAATCATTCTACGATAAAAATGATCCGTGGTTAGTATTTTAACTCCCTGAACTGTCTGTAATATAATTTGGTTTTCCATACAGATTTTTTGTATTTTCATATTTTTTGAAGGATATAAGCGTACAAATATCATCTTCGTGATGTATGGTTGATAATGGCCTGAACCCCAGTATTTTGCTATGGCAGACTAAGGTCAGCATGCTTTCCACTCCTATTTTATGTATTTCAGGCTTGAAATGAACCAATTTTCAGGTAAACGTGTATTGTTTCTATTAACATTCATTTAGTCAAGAAGTATGCAACAAAATGAGACTCTCTTCTTCATAGAAAAGGCCTTATGTAACACGGTCCAGATTTGTCCAGGTAATACTTGACTGACTCAGAGGCATCTGAAAGTGTGAGTTGATTGGGTAGAAATTCCTTACCTTTTCTCTCAGATTATATCTCCTCACATTTTTCTTTTTCCAATATCTCCATATAACTATCTGAATCCCTCAGGTTCTGAGCTCTTTCTGGATGGTTTCTCTTTCCCGACATTTCTTTGTTTGAAATTGTACCCACTCAGTGTCATAGATCGAGCAAAATTCACAAATTACGGCGTGTCCAGTCGATTTGTGTTTACCATTCCTTAAGACGCAAGCTTACTCTGGCAGGAATATTATCCCAGGTTCTAAGATTGCCTGAATGAACACTCACTGAAGTAGTCAATGGCCTTATAAGGTCCGTTGATATCATTTTCAATGGCTAACCTTGGGTTCTGTCATCATCAACTCATTAGGACTCTTCGTGTCAGGTTCATACGCCTCGCTCTCCTGATGATTTCCTTCGAATTTGGCAACATCATATCTCATTTTCGGCCAGTAGTACTTCTCAGTCAATCGATGGCACATCTTATATATCTCTAGGTTTCCAAAGAAACGATTGTAACAATTATGTTGAATCTCTTCTTGCTTGGCTGGAATTCCATGACTTACTGATCAACAACTGGGACCGAGCGTGAAAGTGCATTGGGTATGTTTTGTTCTTTACCTTCCAGATGAATAATTTTGAAATCGTACTGCTGCAAGCCAATCTCCAAGCAAGATCGTCCCCTAGTCATACCAATGAAAAATGGTCCGTCACTACCGTGAAAAAGTCTCCCTTCAAATAGTGTCGTATTTTTCAACCACACACAGAACGGTCAAGTACTCCATCTGAGTTGTTGAAAAATTCCGTTTCAAAAATCTTCATCTTCACTCGTCTGATTTGAAACAGCTTTCAATCCATACGCCGACGCATCCTTCAATGCCCATTTTTTCTTTTTGACAAAAAAAATATACAAGGTGTTTTTTTCTCACAGAAAAAAAGGGAGATATTAAAAAAATCTAAAAACATGGGGGATTCAGTTTTATTAGATTTATTTCCATTTTATATATGCTACAAAGCACATATTACCACAATTCTTCAGGCGAAAAAGAACTCACAGAGAGCTTATAATGCAATTATTCAACATGGAAACAAATATAATAATGATTGTTCAATGTATATTTGAATTTTCGAAAAAAATATTGAAACAGTTTTTATTTTTCCGTGACTGCGTTCAATTTTATATATTCCACACAGAAAACCTCTCCAGGAGTACCCCAAGTTTTGTGCTACCGTCTTTATTTCAGAAGCTTCATTTGTGTGGGTAGATTTCTGAAGGTTCAGTTGGAATAAAAGAACACATTGTATTTCGAAAAATGACACTTTGCAACGAAAATCGAGAGATGTATCTTATATGCAACATCACACATTAAAGGCCCGAATATTTCATTTCAGGTCTACAAAACTTGCATTTCTCACTGCTAAACGTAAAAAATCTTCTCCAGTATGGCGAGATGTTTCTCAAATGTCAGACTCACAACAACTACCTTATCTGAATTCACAAATCTCTGGTATTGATACAGTATGAATTAATCAATGCCACGTTGCGAAAGAGCTGTGAAGACTGAATGCCATAATCTCAAATTGGTGAAGACCTCTTTCAAGTATAATATGTTCAAGGTCGACAACGATCGACCTCTGAAACATGCCAATATGCACTTTCAATAACCACCGAGGGCAAATAGTGGGTATTTCTGAGTTTGTTCAGTGTTTGGGTATCGCATATAACGGGCTAACCTTCTCTTTCCGTTACTGCGTTCAATTATCTATATTCCACACAGAAACTGCTATGATTCTTCTTCACCAGGAGTACTGGAGATGACAAAGGACTATTCGACTCTCCCACAATACGATTCTTCAGCATTTTTCCGAGTTCCCGATGTTGTTGAAATACTGTGGAGACCAGGTAATAACGTTGATTTATAGTGGATAGTTGGTCACGTAAAGATTTCTTCTTATAACTACGCCCAAAGGCACATCCTTTATCATTGAAATAATTGTTTACCTTCGCAAACAATCAATAATTCCCAGATGGCAACGCTCCTTTGAAAACGGCTATTCATTATGTCTGAGGACGGAAAAAATTAATAATTTCCTGCGAAAATTGGCACCCAAAATCAATATGTATGGGATGTCAGATATTACCAGTCGAATCCGTTTTGACCCATCTCGTAATTCAAAAACTACTTCCAATCGTGAAGGTATAGGTGATTTTTCGCGAAGTGTCTAGTTCAACTATGTCGTTCAGTAATTTCCATTACATGGTTCCTAAAATTGTAGCTGACGCTCCAGAGTAAGAATATTGGTTTAGCATGTAGTCCGGAATCGGTTTGAATATACCTGTTGAGTGTAACATGTTAGCACTTCTACCTCGGCCTCTCAGGGAAGCGCCGCCGGTCGTTTGCCCGTTTTTCACAGTCTGGACAATTTCTTACTATGAATGCTTTCTCTTCACACGTTTGACCCTTGACTAGTGACTAGCTCCAGCGCACTCATCTCTCATATCTACGAATGTCAATTTTTTTTCCATCACGTTTGATTGAAGTCAAGATGGTTCAACGTAACTGTTCGCTCTCCTGCCATTCATTTTCCTAAAAATTGAACGCAGATCAGTTGGGTTATTGGTAAGACATCTAGAAGTCTCTGACATTAGGGAACCTAGGCAGCAGTTCGATATGATAGCGAGATGTACTCCAATGAATACTTCTGGTTGTTGAGTTATCTCTTTCAGGTGATCAAACAAAGCATCTGCCTGATAATACGATGAGTTTTTTTCTCGCAACTCTTTGATTGTTTCTTCTCAACTGGAAACATGTTCACGACATTCTTTGTGAAATTGTTAGGTGCTGTCTGAGTATGGTTCGAATTCCAAAATGGCCGAACTGGTCTCAATTCCTCAATAACATCAAAAAATATTGCAACAGACATATCCTCACCAGCTCAGAACTTTTATTTGCGTTTGATCAATGCGGTGAAATCATCTTACCGAAGGCTCCTGCCGATGCTGGATGGATCAGCTGAGGCAGATGACTGGGCCACTATTCCCGAATTAGCGTTATTATTGCGACCTCAATCCATTTCCAGATGATTCAATGCACTGGGAACTTGACTAGCCTGATGATCATTCCCCTTTGGCTAAATGTGGTTGGAGTCCGAACCCTGCCGAATTCAAGAGGAAACATGTCATGTAATGTTGGTATCATATTCAACATTTCAGATTGAAAGTTAAGTGGTCATTGGGAGATCAAAGGCTTCAACTAATAACTGATGTCTACGCCAATTGATTAGAACACTTTGGGAGCCAAATTATAATGTACACAAATCTACTTCGTGACCAACCCAATTTTCGCCACCGAATTCATACATGAATGCGAAAACTATAAAAGAAAAGAAACTGGTTCGGTGACTCAGCATATTCTAACAATATCCACCTGAAGTAAATCTATCAGTTCGACCTTAGCATGTCATAGGATATTCAATATGAAATCAGCTAGTGCAGTTTGACGGCCTAGAGTATCATAAAGGTAATGTTCCGAAAGGTGAATGGAAAGTCTTCTATTCCATATGGAGTTCAATATGAAACGACTGGAGATGGTCGTTCTGGATATTCACTCTTTGGACTTTCATGCTAATCCTACTTATGCTGATGACCATTCAGAAGCTGAGACAACGAAATTTAATGGCCCCGATGAAAGAACAGCAGCACAACGGTCGATCGTTGCTCTGCGACGTTGTCGTATATTCGATGAGGCTTCTTCACTTCTGGTGGCTCGGTGTTGGTTACCTGGATACCAATCCTAGTAGGTGCAATATCTTGATCGAATACACCAACCAATTAGAGCACTGAGAGATTTTCGGGGTCTCCTTATAGTTGAAATAGCGCTACCATAAAAATCAATAAGACGCTCCAAATCACTTCGGCACCTCCGATAATAAGCCGACTTTCGCCTGCCCCAAGGCTTTGTCTTTTCTGGGAAATCCTGGGAGTGTTCGACAGAGGAAATAAATATAAAATATGAAAAAAAGGATTCAAGTGAGATATACAAGGGGCGTTCATGGACCGCATGCTACTGAAATTGTTAGGAATTGAATGAATTGTTATATTTTATCATTGTTAACTTTCTTAGAAACGGTTTTCACTTTTCATATGTTATGTAAAAACAAGAAAGAATAAACATTCTGTCAAGAGAAGTCAAACTTTAAAAAGTATTTTTATTTCCGAGTTATTCAAAGTATTCCTGCTATCTGATAGCATATCTATTCATCACATTTGGCGACCGTGACATCCATTCATATGGAAGCGTTGAAGATTCGACGAGAGCAGCTTAGAAAATATGTTGACAAAACTTTAACGGAAATTGATGACGTTTTGTCTCATAATAGTCCCGATCGAAAGATGATTTATTACTGCTTCTGGATGATAAATGCGAACGGTTATTCTCCATTGATGACAATATTGCCCAAGTTTTTTTCGATGACAGTCCCAGCGAAGAAGAAATACGGAAAGAACTTGACGACGTTGAATACTACCGAGACTACATTACTCGCTATCGTTCAAAATGCGATGTATTTTTGAAAGAAGATCATTTGCAAACAAAAACTGAAGACAGAAACTCATATAATCATGTCGGTGAGAAGAACAGAAGAAAATTCGTGTTACCAAAACTGGAACTGAAGAAATTTGATGGCGATGTCAAAAACTGGTTAGGATTCTGGGGACAATTCAAGAAAATTGACGAAGACGATGACATTGACCTGGATGATAAATTCCAATATTTAATTCAAGCCACCGAACCGAATTCGTCAGCACGTGAATTGATTGAAAGTTTTCCTCCAGCAGGTGCGAATTATAGGAATGCGATTGACCAACTGAAAACCAGGTTTGCCAAGGACGAATTTCTTATAGAGGTGTACGTTAGAGAATTGTTACATTTGGTACTCAAACAAGCTTCGAATAACAAGTCAGGTATGAGTTTATCTTCATTATATAATAAACTAGAGACACAGCTGAGGGCGTTAGAGTCATTAGGTGTTACAAGTGATAAGTATGCAGCAATGCTTTTTCCACTTGTGGAATCTGCACTTTCAAGTGATTTATTGAAAATTTGGGAAAGACATCGCAATACTGTCAAAATACATAATGTACAGGGTGATCCGAAAATTAATGCCAATGTTAATTATTTATCTCTGTTATTAGAGTTTCTGAGAGGAGAGGTAGAATCAGAGGAGAGAGTCCAGTTAGCGCAGAAGAGTTTTAAAGACGAGAAAACCCATTTCAAACAACCGAACAGCAAGGATTTGTATCATCAGAAAAACCCAGAAATAAGTACTGCAGCAGCACTCTACACTACGCACACGAAAGAAGGATTCAAAAGTAAGAAGTTTCCAATTTGTATTTTTTGCGATAATTCACATCCCAGTCACGATTGTTTGAAGGCCCAAAATCTCTCACTTGATGAAAGGAAAAAACGAATTATTGATGGAAAGGCTTGTTTTGCCTGTCTGAGACCAGGCCATAATATCAAAAAGTGTAAAATTTTCATTAGGTGTTTGATTTGTAAGAAAAAGCACTATCCTATCCTTTGTCCAGACTTGCAAACTAAAATTCACCCTACAACTCTTGAAAACAATGGTGAAGTCAAAGTAGAGCAAAGTTTAACTGCTAATAACTCACCACAAGTTTTATTACAAACAATTCTTGTCAAGGTAAAAGGTAATAAAAAAGAAAAAATCATTCGTGCATTACTTGATTCCGGATCGCAAAGATCGTATATTCTCTCATCTTCGGCAAAACAATTAAATTTAGTTAAAGTTGCTGAAGAAAATATCATACAGGGTGTTTTTGGAGGACAACAATCCGATCCAAAAGTCCATAGCATTTTTGATATCATTATTCAAAACATAAATAATGGATTTGAATTCAGTATGAAAGTTTCGGAACAGAAGAAAATTTGTAATTATATTCCACGACTTGATGATTCCAATATAATGAAAAATCTCAAAGATATGGACATTTTCGTTTCTGATTCTATTGTTAACGCTCCTATAGAAATTGAATTGTTGTTGGGAGCTGATATTTTTGGTACCTTGCTAACTGGTAATAACAAATATCTGAATGATAGCTTGGTTGCCATAGAAACACACCTTGGTTGGACAGTTATGGGAAAGTATTTCACGAATGAAAACTCTCATGTTTTTTCTGGATTCACTGATTTTTCAATTACGGAATTGTGGGAACTCGATACAATTGGTATCAAAGATTCAGCTGATGTCAAGACTAAAAGTACTATTGATGAAGATACTGTCAATTTCTTCAAAAATACAACTATTTTCAACAACAATAATAAGAGATATGAAGTAAATTTACCATGGATTGAAGGGCATTCAATACTCGGAAGTAATTTTGATATATCTTACAAACGTTTATTATCAAATTCAAACAAATTACTTAGTATTGAAAAATTCGAAGATTATCAACAGGTTTTATCTGAATGGGAAACGTTAGGAATAATAAAAGAGGTGAGAAACGATTCGAAATTTGCCCAATTGGTTCACTATTTACCTCATCATGCTGTTATAAAACAATCAAGTGAAACAACAAAGATTCGTCCAGTATTTGATGCTTCGTGCAAAGATTCACAAGGATTTTGTTTGAATAGCTGTCTGGAGAAGGGTCCTAACTTGATTGAGTTGATACCAACTTTATTGCTGAAGTTTCGCATAGGCATTTCAGGAGTTATAGCAGACATAGAGAAGGCATTTCTACAAATTAGTGTCAGTCCCAAGGATAGAGATTTCCTGAGGTTTTTGTGGTGGAATGATTTCGAGAAACGTGAATTTAAAATTTACAGGCACTGCAGAGTGGTTTTCGGGGTGAAGCCCAGTCCTTTTTTGTTAGCAGCAACATTAAATTTACATTTAGATAAAGCTCCCGAGGAACTGAAGGAGACTGCTGAGAAGCTGAAAAACTCGTTTTATATTGATAACTGCATCACCAGTGTGAGGAATAAAGCAGAATTGGATTCGTTCATCCATCAGTCTAAATGTCTTCTTTCTTCAGCAAATTTCAATCTTAGAGGGTGGACACATAACTCTTTGCCTATTAAAAATTTTGAAACTCAAGATTGTTCTAGAAAAAATGTTTCAGTATTAGGGTTGATATGGCAGTACGATCTTGACACTTTACGTTGCGATATACAAACATCAGAGGACTTTCAGCAAATTCCAAAAACAAAGAGGGGCTTATTGACCATGTCTAAAAATTATTCGACCCTATTGGCTTCACCAGTCCAGTAACTTTAATTCCCAAATTGTTGCTTCAGAAAACCTGGAAACTTAAAATTGATTGGGATCAAATTCTACCAGAAGATATCATGAAGCCGTTCAATAAATGGTTGGAAGAGTTGCCTCTCATTTCACTCTGCGAGATTCCTAGACCTTTGAATAGATATTCTAATTTGCAAGAAACAGAAAATTGTTCTATTCACGTCTTCTGTGATTCAAGTATGTCAGCGTATGCTGCTTGCGTATCTTTGAGATCAGAATTGGATGGTATATCTTCAGTTGCCCTCATTCAGGCTGAATCTCGAGTTGCTCCCAAGAACGTAACTTTGCCTAGACTTGAGTTGTTAGCTACCGTCATTGGAGTTCGATTATGTAGGATGGTTAAAGACATCGAGGAATTCAGGTCTATGGAAACACATTATTGGACAGATTCTATGGTAGTTCTAGCTTGGATCCAGACCAAGGAGAACTGGAATACTTTCGTAGGCAACAGGGTCAAGGAAATTAGGTCCTATAGCAAAATTAGTGAGTGGCATCATATCCCAGGAGAATTCAATCCAGCGGATCTTGGTTCAAGGGGATGCAATCTTAAAATGTTTTTGGAGAAACAGTGGTGGAAAGGCCCTGAGTGGCTTATCCATAGAAAAGAGAGTTGGCCTCATAGTATTTCAGAATATGATGAGAATGAAATTAATAAAGAAAAAAGAAAAGTAGCTCTATCAACTTTAGTTTCCCAGGAGAGATATACTGATAACTTCAATTATTTTTCGAATTATTTCAGAATCGTGAGAATGATGGCATACATTTTACGTTTTTATTCAAATTGCAGAAATAGAAATTCTAAAACTATAGGTTACCTCACTGCTAATGAAATTTCAAATTCAGAGAAATATTTGATAAAAATGGTCCAAAATGAAACATTCACTGAAAACTCGATTCATTTGAAGAATTTACAACTTTTTGTAGATGAATCAGGAATAATTAGACTAGAAACGAGATTGGTTTTCAGTGATGATTGCTATGAATTCAAATTTCCTATACTTCTTCCATTCAATCATACCATAGTTAGAAAACTTATCGAACAATACTATAGAAATAATTGTCATGCAGGGGTACAAACAACATTAATGCTTCTGAGAGAGAGATTCTGGGTATTGAAAGGAAGAAAATTCGTGAGAGATGTGGTTAAAAAATGCATAAAATGCAAGAGATTCAACAGTAAATCCATAGAGACACCATTTGCACCTCTTCCTAAAGATAGAATAAACTGTGATAAACCATTTTCTATCACAGGAATCGATCTTGCAGGCCCCCTTTATTTGAAAGGAGGCAATAAAGTGTGGATTGTTTTATTCACGTGTGCTAATTATCGAGCTGTTCATCTGGAACTAGTTAGTTCTTTGTCAACAGAAGCGTTCCTCATGTCTTTGAGGAGATTTATCTCAAGAAGAGGACGAATATCTGTTATATACTCAGACAACGGGACGAATTTTAAGGGAGCATACAATCAATTGAAAAATATCAACTGGAATGAAATTGTTGATTTCTCATCATCCAAAAAGATAGAATGGAAATTCAATCCACCAACTGCCTCGTGGTGGGGAGGATGGTGGGAAAGAATTGTGAGAATTCTCAAAGAACTGCTTCGAAGAAATTTAGGAAAATCATCAGTCACCTTCGAAGAATTACAAACTTTAATATGCGATTGTGAAGCAGTTTTAAATTCAAGACCGTTAACTTATTTGTCAGAAGATGAAAACGATTTAACACCTTTGACCCCGTCAATGTTTATAAGTGATCAATTTGTTTCAGAAACTCCTGACTTGGATGTCATCGACCAGACTCATCTGACAAAACGTTTGAGGTATCTGCAGAAACTTCGAGAAGCTCTACGTACCCGATTTAGGAAGGAGTACTTGGCAGGCTTGGTTAATCTTGGTCAGAGGAAGAGAGGAACTTTGAAAGTCGGCGACATCGTTTTGATTGGTTCTGATAACAAAAAGAGAATCAGTTGGCCTCTTGGTAAGATTCAGCAGATCTATCCAGGCAAAGACAACATATGCAGAGTTGCCAAGGTTAAGACACAAAATGGAGAAATCATCAGACCATTTCAACGCCTATTTCCACTAGAAATGTCTTCGACAGAGTCATACGAAAACATCCCCAGAATCATTGAAAAACCAGTTGGGAAGCAAATTCGAACAGAGGATGGAAGACATGAAGAAGAGGAAGGAAGAGATAGAATAGAAGACACGAACCAGAAAGCAGGTTTCGAGAAGCAGAGAGAAGTTTTTGAGAATGCAGAACACAGCGAGAAACAGACTTACACAAGAAGTGGGAGAAGAGTGAAAAAGCCAGATCGTTACGATTGTTGATTTCCGGGGCGGAGTATGTTAGGAATTGAATGAATTGTTATATTTTATCATTGTTAACTTTCTTAGAAACGGTTTTCACTTTTCATATGTTATGTAAAAACAAGAAAGAATAAACATTCTGTCAAGAGAAGTCAAACTTTAAAAAGTATTTTTATTTCCGAGTTATTCAAAGTATTCCTGCTATCTGATAGCATATCTATTCATCACAGAAATTATCATTCAATATGACTAAGTTTCTGATTCACAGTATCTAGGACGGAATAGGAACATTCTGCAGAAATACAGCCACAGGCTCAGTGAATAGATTTCTGTTTGTCAGACGAAGATTGATGCCTTCAATGCGCGGGTATGAATCACTGAGGCTTTCACCCACTGGTGGGATCAAGATTTTTACAGATAGTAATGACCTACTGAGAAAGCGACGTGATAAACAGATGAATAAGGTAGACAAGAATCATAAACACCATATACTGGATCAGAGAATGCAGTGAAGCTTACCGAAAAGAGGGTACGTGATTATACTTGACTCTGAGAACAAGATATTGAAATTATGGGAGTTTTATGGGAAATGAAGACTCAATAACTGCAACAAAGTAGCAGGAATCAGTTGTGATTCACAATAGGGTAATTGACTGAACATACTTTATTCAAAGAACGCATGAAGAAGACATGGCTGTATAACGGGGACCTTAGCTGCAGTCAATGAAACAAAGCCTTTGCCTCCACAAAATTCTCTGCTATTTCACTATCACCAGTTGCACTTGGCGATCGCCTAGTCGCCTTCTATATCCCGATCGGCCTCTTCCAGGGCATTCCAGATTCGATGAATCACGTTCATCGCAGACACTGAGATACATTCATTTCTTCCTGCAGTTGATATATCCATACAATCTTACTTGTCTAAAACTTGTTGTTCGTATATAACAATGATAACAATGACTCTATCAACGTAGCTATTCGTACCAAAGTTTCTTCTCGTCAATTGTAAAAGGTTGAGAACAATTATCATACACGTTACTCGTTATGTGAACACTTATTGAATTCAAACCCCTCTGTTGTATTCATTTCAGTCTTAGCAATGCCACTTCATATCGGGTACTTTATTAATCTTTACAACTATCCGTCAAAAAAATTAGTTCCACTGTCTAATCAGTTAACAATCTCTACAAATGAACATTTGGCAATCAAAATGACAATCAGTCCCAATGAAACTGAACAATATGGTTGCTTCCTCTGTAAGATGGCTGCGCTAGTGTTCATTTTCTGCACCATGCACCAACTCGTTTATTGACCATATAAGTGGAATGGTTCAAATCAATCGAAGTGAGGCTCGTATGGATCACGACAAAAAAAATTACGGAAAAATATATAATAATCAACAATTATATAATGAAAGTAATTGGAGTCTTATGATAAATAGTAAGTCTTTTTCGAAATTTTGTTATTATTTTTCGGTCATGCTCCATGCCTCCTTTCAGACTCTGTCTGAGAAACAGGGCTATGTTATTGTCACTAGAAAAATGATATCACTTCATTGTTCATTCGTCATATTGGAGTTATACACAAAACTATTGAGGTAATTACCGTCAACACGATGGAAACTCCTGTTGACGAATGGCTAGAGGAATTCGAGTCTTCTTCATCGGATGTATTTTGATTATCGGCATTGTTGACCCTGAGAAAAATAAAAAAATATCAAAACACCAATTGGAAGTCGCCCCATGTGGGATGAAAACGTCATGAATAAAAAATATAGGAACTCAGTTTGAACACTCATTTATATCATATAGTATTCACTTCTCGAAAACAGTGTGAAGGTGCCATTATGCTGAGTGTAGAGTGGTGCGCCTGGCGTGTGAAGTGCGGAGTGCCCCGCTGATGTGTAGCTGACTCTCCGTGCGGAACTAGTAACGCCACACCATTCTCACGCGTGGAGTTTCAGTTCATACACCAAGCGCGTCACTCCACACGTCGTATAATGGCACTTTGAATCGAACCCAAATCCAAATTGGTTTTTGTTCACATGCAAACATAGTTCAATATAAAAAAAATACTCGAGCAGGAACTTTGAAGTTCCTGCATGAGGAAGCTATTGTATAGCGAAACACGTGTCGCGGTTTAGTAAACCCTAATATGTGAAGATTTCACAGGTAACTGTATATTATTTGTTTGATATGGATCTTCATCAAGTAACGGCTATTTCAATTCAGTTTTCAAATATATTGGACTTTTTCGGGGAACAGCTCACGAAAACCGCCATACGCGTTTCACTATGCAATAGCTCTAACGAGGTTGATCCACAAGGGTGTTGACGAAGCAAATCGTACATTGAAAATTTGTTTCCGAACGTGGGTTTCAAATATTTGAATTCGATTTGATTTTATGACTGGTTGAATACATTGTGAGAATTTGGTTCAATTATTGGGTGAAATGTTCGTTTCAAAAAATTCTAAACAGATTTAAAAGACTTTCTATGAATTTGACGTTGCCGTTATTGAACTGGGCTCATATTCACCATTTATTTATCCAGATCATGTAGGATGAACTTTCATTTGGCATATGCTCTCTAGAATTAATCGGACTGAGACCGTTTGGAATTTCATAATTTTCAAATAGTCCTGATCCTGAAATTGTATGCGAATGACAATGGTTAGCATTGCATGGTTTTTGATAATAGAGATGATTGCTTTATGAAAGCCCCAAATCAGCATTTGATCGGATATTATTAGTGTGGTTTATTGTGCAGAAATACGAACTGAGTTGAGCTTCATATTGAAAATGATTCACACAGAGCATTCGTTCGCAGATAACAGTGTGATTTTTTTGACAATATCAGTTCAATTGATATCTTATCGTCTTTTATTCGAGTCAAGAGATGATTCAAAATACACATGTTAGCGATGTAATCCCCCATCCAGGTCCTCTCATGGTCACAAATGGATAATGTCGATAATATCTTCTGGAAGATGAATTTTTTATCATCGAAGTGTCCTCGGTGAAACTTGATATAAACTCGTGGGGACTATAAATTCAGAGCGTTGAAGAACTTTAGTGTTAAAAATTGAATGAAGTTCATTACACAAAATACGTATATGAGGTCTTCAGCTGATTCACTGAAGCTACATCCAGTCACACAATCGCATTTTTTTCTCAGTGGTTACCCCAAATAAACTGAGGTAGAAGCAATATCCTCTCCATTGACATTCTTTTGTGTGTCGTGAACCAACAACCTTCAGAAGTAAACATATGTGCGCGTTCAGAATTAACGAGGTCTTTTCTTGTCACGCAGGATTCCTAACACACTTGCTCGACATATCAGTCATTCGTTACTCAAACACATCGGCTGATCTGTTCTGGCGATTGTTCCGCTTGCAATTATAAGTTATCTCTTATAATATGTGAATAGGTGAACGTTAATCATGAATTATGCTAGATAAATATTAGTTATAATTTCAATCATATTCTAAAATCTCTAAGTAATATCACAGCGCCATTCTGACCATGGCTTCAACTGATAAGCGCCACTTTGACATTTGTTCGAAACTTTTCACTAGAGGGCGTATCGCTTACCTCAAAATCCCAATAGCTACGAAAGAACAACTCTACGAATAGCTACCAATCATTTTTCAAAATGGGAAAATCGAGGATTTCGACGGTACTAACGGAAAAAGGTGTAAGTACAAAAGTTGTTGGGAAATTTGATTGCATCAAATTTGGATAAAACAATTTTGTCGTGCGCTAAACCGTTCAGGAGTTTAATTGGAAAAATCAATTTTAACTACCTTCAATCCAAGATGGCGGATCGCGCGCACCCAATAACACATTCCTAAATAAGAATTACACCACCTTTTCTAAGGCGAAAACCTTCATTGACTGGACTATATATTCAATTTGGTTATTTCACTGCCGGTTCGAATCGCGATCGGGCAGAATTCTTCTGACCATTCCGGTGCGAGAGGCAATTTTTAGCTGCCTAGATACAAATCCTGGAATTTCTTGATTCGAAATAGCAAATACTCTCCCGTAGAAATTGGTAAGACCCGCCAGACCGCTTTGGCACCCAAAATAGCCGACCCTTGCCCGTACAATGCTCTGTTTATAAGGCGCACTTGTAACAGTGTGCAGCAAAGGTGAATATGAATGTGAAAAAAAAATTACGAGTAAGACATTTTGCCTGAAAATACGGATTGAACGATGTTTCCTTGAATTGAAACCTAGCTTGATCGATTCAATGACCACGAAACCCCGCCATATTGAATTTCATAAAAATCGTTGGAGCCGTTTCCGAGATTCAGATATTTCATATCGATTTCGAAGCCATTTTCAGGAAGTTGAGTGACTTCACGCTGAGGCCCCAATCTGCCTGCTCCTCAGGTCTCCTCACGTGTTCTCTCTAAGGTCTCAGTCTGCCTATTCCTCAGATTCAACTGAGGAATCGAAGAGTGTTCGAAGATATTCATATCAGCGTTTGATCGAGTTTGGAATCGAGGTCTCCTTTCTAAAATGGCATCTTATGGTTTACCTCCTCAATTGTGTGCTTTCTTGTCTGATGAGTTTCTCTATGTGGTTTTTGATGAAGTATCGTCTGATATTCTGTCAACAACAACAACAACTGCAACTGTTCCACAATGTTGCGCCCAATTTATTTCTGCTTCATATCATTGATTTGCTGCAGTGCATCCTTTGGCGAAGAACAGTAATCTTCATACTAGTTTCTTGTCCAGAGTCCCTTACCAGCCCGAGAAACAAAAATTCAGAGGCATTAGCTTCAATAGTATGAACGATGTCTTGGCGAATATAATAGAATGAGATGGTGAAGAAATGCTAGAAAAAACTAGTCATTTTTCTTCTCAAAGTATGCCGATCTGTCTTCATCTGATATTCAGATGTCAGAAGCTACAATTCCTACAAAGTGCAAGGAATCACTATCAGTAGGAATCTCTCTTGGGAAAAGTATGTGAGATCGATCGCTGAGGGTGCTTTCCAGAAGCATGGATTTTTATTCCGTGCGAATAAACACTTTACTTCTCGTTAGCTTCTAATTGATCTACAAGCCACAGATACGGCCTGTCTCATGGAGCTCAGCACTAAAACATTTCCCGAAACTTCTTTATTCCTCAGATTCCTCTTCAGAATTTCAACCCCTTCCCAGTAGAATGACTGAACTTTGAAAATCCTTACCGAAATAAGTTTTTCCTGAGGCTTACAAACTTAAAAATTTTGAAGTTAAGTTAATTCGTATATCCTATCCCTTTATTCGCGCGGTGTTTTTTGAACATAACAGGGCTTCCCTTTCGTGTATAAAAAAGATTCCTCAGATTTTCAATTATATTATCATGGGCTTTCAATAATTTCTGACGTATTTCATCTGGATTTGGAAAGATTGAAAGCACCGTGTTTGTGGCTTTTTGCAATATACTCTCTGAAGATCTATCTGGCAAAGCGACTGAATATACTACATTCAATGACAACATTTTCACGAAACTGAGTGACATGAACTAGACTATGGGATTGAGTTCCATTTTTGTGAGGTATTGCAGACACCCAAATCTTTTTCAATTCACCTTCTTTTGATGATGAGAAAACATACATAATTCTTTTCAGATTGATAATGTGATTTACATAATGCAGTCAGTGACATAACAACGACGATGCAAATTCTTTATTGGAGCCTGAGATCATCTTCAAAAAATCTGAGTGAAAGCCTATGATTTATCATTCCATACTTCAATTTATGACTCTATTGGGATAATTACAGGAACCCTTCAACTCAAAACTGAAACATTTGGTCACGCAACATTCTGGAATATCAGTCAAACCCATATTTGTCATTGATAAGAAACTATCGAAGTTCCTATTGCAATTCAAGCCACTATCAGGAAACCTAACACCTGAGTTCCACGATGCAATTTGTCGCTTCCAGCTGAAGAAGCTAGGGAAGTCGAGAAAAATACGGTGAATTTGTTACAATCACAGCAAAAAATTGCATCGTGGAATTCGGGTGTTATAAAGTGTTGCCGCTGTGTCGCTTCAATCAAGGATAGTTCAATGACACATTAATGTATATAACATATATACATTTTACCTTTCTTACATGGATGAACTATTCGAGCCCTGGGGCCTGTTTCAAGAACGTACAAGTCTTGTAGCTACAAGAGAAAGACAATGCAAGTACAGCTAGAAAACGAGGAAAAAGCAATTATTTGTCGTCGTTCTCCTTTGTGTTTCTCTTGTGGCTACGTACGTTCTTGAAACAGGCCCCTGGATAGATTTAATATAGTACGAAACGCTGAAAAAAATTGTTGATCCCTTTTCCAACAAAAACAGCATTACAAAATATCATTCGGATCATCAGTATCTCTTCACACCTTATTGGTTACCACGCCACGGTCTGTTATGGTGTCATTACTCAATAAAGTGAGAAATTCAGTTTATTCTTCACGTTAACTAGATAAGATTGCTTTGAATGATATTTATCTGGTGGGCGCCTGCAAAGATTAAATATGAATTCTCCACGTGGATATATCTATTACATAAAAATGGAATCATCGACACTTTTCGTCAGCTTATACCTAATATCCAATTGACTGGTAGACCATCATTCGAATTCGACTGCTATGGACACTCTTTTGGAGCTGGATTGATTTTCACTTATGTATCGGAAGACACTTTTTTCTACTTCCACCCGTAAATATGCTGTTTTCTCTATAGGTCACTAAACGGATGGGAAGGCGCTTCCAGTCAACTGAATGGATTCAATTTCATATCCATTCAAGGTAGGATAAGAATTCTACCAATCATAGACAACAAAATACTTGATTACCAGAGACAACCTTGTAGAAACGTTGTAATTCTGATCTGTCTACCTACAAACACGAAATCCAAGTTGTTTCATTTGAGAATAAATAAATGTACTTATGTCTGAAATATTTTCTAGTTCATCAAGTGGGTTTGAATTGTCACAATTGATGTTTTTTTGTTGGACCTACTCTTTAAGCCAATAATGCACTCAAATTGTATAGTCCAAGTGACTTAGTAGGTTAGAGCGTCAGCCCTCTGAGACGATTCTCTTTATGGTCGTAGGGTCGAGTCCAACCAAAACCGACTTTTTTTGCCTTCTCTAATTTGACATAACTTATTTGATTTGTATCATTCAATATTGAATTCAATAAAGTGTTTTCCTTTGTTTTTTGTAAATATCGAAATAATGCTCTATATCTGAAATTAATTATCAATATGATGCTTGAAAGATAGTCGATGAAAAAATTAACTGTACAACTCGAATGGATAGACCATATCGCCCTCTGACGTTGGAACACTTGCCTACGGCATCGTATTTAAACATCGTCCTCGTGCGATATGGCCACCATATCAACTATAGTTATACAAACTGCTATTGCCCAATTCAAGCTCAACATTTCCTGCATCTCTTTTCCAATATATAAACTCATTAAAAAAGATGTAGCATCTGGACTTCAACTGGATACCACAGATTCTGAGGCAATTCTTCTAAAGAAAATTAAAAAAAAATGTAAATACGCATAAAAAAATCTCAAATTTGAAAAAGTTTTTCTCTGATTTTGATCACAAATCACTTCGATAAGATGCAAACTATCAATCAGCTGGGGAAAATGGACGCACAAATGAAATGAGGATTGAAACATAGTTGAGAAATTTATATGAGGATATCTTCGATATGTTAAAAGTCACCGAGACAGCCCATAAAAATCAAGTTTTTGTTTTCACTTTATGAATGTCTCAATGACGATACCCAAATTCTCAATTAATTTTTGACGAACTGATTAATGTTACGGCAAACAAACAATGATTTCATATTTTTGAATTATTAACAAGAGTTAAAGTCCCGTTGCGATATTCGTCATACAACAATTGCAAAAAAAAGGCGCATGATTTTTGGTGTAAAAATCTTCCATTTTCGCCGAAGGCCATTGTCTAATTCAGGATTCGAATCCTCCATCTAGGAAGACACAATAAACTATATAGGGTGCTGAATTCCACAAGTTTTCGATGAGAAGTTTCCGGCCTCAGTAGGACATAAAATGCGATAGAATGTTGATTTTTACTTCGGCACGTGTGAAAATTTGTATTCCTCAGGAATAAAAATCATGTTACTAACAGAAGAATCGTATCTCCTCAACATATTATGTGGAAAAGCAATTACAAAATCTTCGACACCATTTCGGATTACTGCCTCGAACATCAAGAGGTTCTTGGACAGCATTCCATTGAAATGGAAAGTCTCTTTAACAGACCACGAATGTTTATAAAAAATTTGTTTGAGAAAAAGGACTATCCGTCAAAACTGAAAAAAGAAAAAATATTATGGTTTCTCGGTTGTGATTGTTCGGAATTGAGTGAAAAAAGGGAATTCACCTGATAAAATCCAGAGGTCAAATGGTACTTGTCACGCTTCTCTCAAAATCATGTATACTGTACCAGAGATATTGAAATGCAAAGGGCTACATGTTCATCAAAAATATTTGCAGAACTCAACATATCCACTTATAATTGATCCCTGATATATCGTCTTGGATGCAAAACGCGACAAGTCCATATGCGCATAAACTACAAAACCCGACACATTCACTGAGCCAATGGTGGCTTAGTATAATATTACCACGTGACCTCAACACGTAGGTAATAATTTAATTTAGAATTGTTTATCCTGTGAATAACACCTTGTGCTAGTTATTAAAAATTTATGATAAGCATACTTAAAGTATTCCCAAGTTTTTGCATTTTCCTCGCAGGAGGAATGGGCAAATTCGTTCCGCTTTTGGGATACCTCGTCCATAGGTAGATCTGCTTTGGCCGAGGCTTGATAAATTGAAAGGTGTTTGATTTTCAATTATGGGAAGTCATCAACACTATGTTGATGATGGCACTACTTTGTACTGACGCGTGGCCAAATAGCCCGAAACCGGTCTGCAAGTGTGCCCGTCCCAATAATTGAAAATCAATACCGTCATTTGTAGCACCAAATGCGAATGAGGGAACAGTTTTCACAATAATCTCGTTTTTTTTTTTTTTGTTAAATAATTATCCTAATATTAAGTGCGAAACATGTCCATGAAGCCATTGATGTTTTTACGATTTGTAGAAATGACAGATTTCTGTATTTCAATATCGGTTTTTTTATTGCCCTATCGCAAAAAAGGATTTTCTCACTTTCCTCTTAAGTGGACTTGTCGACTTTTGCATCTTGGCGACTGATATACTTTCAGTTTTTTCAATATTATTTCTGGTATAATTTTTGGACCACCTTATTATGTGCGGGAGAAAAATGATATGTGAATTTATGAGAATACGACTCGGGATCACTCACACTAGATAGCGGTCGAACTATCATTCACCGTTTTCTCGCGATTAGGACACGACTCTTAGTAGTGCGCCTAAATTAGTCGCGCCTCTAAATACTGGAATTCACGAGAAAAATTGACGATATGGAGATCCTCAAGCACTTGAGTATCAGGATTATACGTAATGTTGATGAAACGAGTAAGCATGAAGTACCTTGGAGTCATTCTTGAGAAGAGCCTATTGTTCCACAAACATCTCAGGTTGGCAATCTCGCAGGATAGAACCGAAGTAAAAAAAACCTCTGAATGCGCCTAAAACCAATCACGAATTAGTCATTTATTTACGAGTGGGTTATCAGGCTGGCTACGTTATACGACTGTCCAGTATTCTGTAGTTCTGAGAAAACTCCCAATTGTTTTAGAAAGATGGAAACCGAGGGGCTATTCGATAGCCTCCACGATAATTTTCTATTTCAGTCGGTCCTCGGAGTATGTAACGTATTTTACTATTGATAAGTTTTATTCAAGTCTTAGCTGAAATCGAACATTCGTTATTATTTCAACACTCAGTGTTTATGAGTATTCCGCACTATCTTCAAATACAATATATTTATACTCGAAACATAATCAGACATCAATTCAAATCTGATATGATAATACAATATGAAGTGGGCTCGAAAATTCGGTATAAAAAGACTGAATTACAATTGAATCCTTACAGTTTCAATTTGTTGTTCTTTCGGTAAGGTAAGCATGTTTTTCTTCTCTCACTATTTTAAACCGTTCATCACGTATCTGACAGCTGTTACGTAATGGTTCATTCGACCTCTCCCGAAAGTTTTTTTTTTTTTTAAATGATGGGATATATAAAATGTAACCTGATGAATTTGATCTCCTGACTACATTCAATTGCCCAAAAGAATAATCCAGCGAATTTTTGCTCCAACATGGTAGAACTTTCAACGAAACCACAAAACGAAGGTGTTTGAGAACTGACTGGATTTGCCAATTTTCCCATCGAAGCGAATCCAAAAATGGTGTTCAGCAAGGCAGGTGAGGCCTATTTTTCTGGAATGACTCCTGATCGAAGAATGAGTGGAAACATATCAGCTCCCAATATAAATACATCGATTCCGGAGGGAATATAATATGGGAGATCTTCCAATGTGATATTTTCAACATGTGGGAGCTCCTCTTTAGAAATATACCTTACAGGCATTGAAGACCATATTTTCTTACGACCACAAAGTCGACCTGAATCGAAGGAGAGCCTTGCACAGGTGAACAAATTGTTCAAAATACTGGATCTTTTGATTTGACTAATAAATCGCCACGACCATAAATCGAACGATGTCCATAGGTAATTTTAATTCGCAGGACTTTGAATTATTTTTAATTTTTGAAGTCAAAATTTGTGGCTGATAAACGATCCCCGCACTATTGAAGCTGAGGTTTCATTGTTACCACAGCTACTCTTATTAGAGTCCCAACTCTCAGGGCGTTTTTTACGAAGTGCAAAAGAGAGTGGAGTTAGACTCCGATAACTCAAGATGTATGAGCCTCTGAAGGAGCTAGCCATTTGCGTCGGGAAGGAATATAAAAAAACGACGACCTCCAAACCCGAAAAAAAGTAGTGATACTGGAAACCTCGGCCACGAAAGCCCTAACCATTTTGTCACTTGTGATATACTGAGATCCCTATAATTGTTGGTATAATTTGAATTTGCTTGGAGGCAAGGTAAAAGGGTCATGATTATTATTTTTTTTGAAAGGTTCATCTGTGCTGTGAGCTTTGTATGTTTCACAGATTTTTTTGGACTCTTGAGGCATTCATATTTTCAAACTACTTCAGACCATATACCTCACTAATAAATGTTTAAAAAACTTCAAAAATTCCATCTCATAAACCCGTTAAATGAGCAAGTCCAGGATCTTAAAGTATATATATATATATATATATATATATATATATATATATATATATATATATATATATATATATATATATATATATATATATATATATATATATATATATATATGTATATATAGTGTGACAGTTACTTATCAAGTTGGACTTAAATTCAAATTCCAAATAATTCAAAGTGTCAATTTTGGATGGGAAGGCTGGGCTAGCTTTCTATCAGGCGGCCTTGTTAACGCCGAGTCGCAGTATTTGTGTACTGAATAACCAATGATCTATTTATTGAATGGGAGATTCCGCCAGAGTTTTTGAGATCGACGGTACCAAAATCAACTCTCAACTGACTGGAACTGCAGCTTTGAAAAACCTACCTTGAACAATACAAATCAGTGGCCGCACCAGAATTTTCAAGCATCTTAATCTACTAGATGGGTTATCACAGAATCCAATAATCGTGTTGCTTGGGGAGAAGCAATCAGCTTTGGATAACTGTTTTCCGCATTCGTCCGATGGCGTTTTCTTCCTAATAATGGTAAGCCGCATGCCGGCATTATTTCCAAATCCGAGAGTAGCCTCGGTCTAATCCCAATAAGACTCTCAATAATAAGAACTAGTAGAAGAAGAATCAGTTCCAAAGTATCATTAATATTATTTTTAGAATAATTCCAAAACCTAGTTGATAAAACCTTGCACTTTTCACCCCGAAGACAATCACAACAACCATTGTTTTCTGTCCGCGAGAATCGAATAACAAACTAGCCAATTAATATTTTGATTATTATAATTTTATTGCAGAAAAATCAAAATGAAACTTTTTGTCGTCCTCGCCTCGTTAGTCGTTGCCATCAGCGCCGCCTCAGACCAAGATCTATGGGTCAAATTTAAGGTAAGATACTGCCGAAATTGTTCAATCTGTCAATTTTCCACCTTCATCAGATGGTATGAAGGCACATATGAAAGTTTTCCTTACAATAATCAGGGGTTATATCCCGAGGCACCAAGTTTAATCGGTTAAAACGTGTGCGCACTCCCATGATTTTCGCAATTTTGCTTAGCAGATTACTTGAGTATATGATAATATGATTTTATGTCAAATTATTATACACGAAAGCGTTTGCTTGAAATCAATTTTACACCCAATGTCATCAGGGAGTCGGCAAATAATGCTAGCATAGAACTGCCCACTGCCAGTTTTCAGTGTCAAAATAATATTTCAACAAATTTCAAAATCAGGGTTGAAGGAAAATTTTTGTTATCAAATGGTACAACAAACGCGTTTTCGTGACTCGTAAGCTACCTTGTCCCAAAAACACATTTTTTTCTAGTAGTCAAACAAAAGCCACCTCCAAAAATTCGCCTCTCTTGGTGTTGAGATTTTTTGATTTTTCCAATTTGGTGTGAAGCTGAGTCAGATTGAAATGATCAGATGTAAAATACATCATATTGAAGAAACTACAATACCTTCGGTCCAAGGAAGTCGAAGTTCTTAAGGCGAGTTTATTGTTTTTCAGGCCACAGGTGAACAAAAGTATTTTCTGAAGGAGATATTATAAGTAGGTCTATATTCATCAAAATTATAAAGTTCGAACAATGTTTTATTCAAACTGGTCGGGTGAAAGATAAAAAAGTTGGACAAGTTGAGCACCATTCCATTCTTTCAAGTGATTCAATATCCAATCATTGTTAGATTCAATTTTGCCAGTTGATGCAGAACCCTAAAGGAGACGGCTATTTCAATTGACTCAAAGTGTTTCTACCAATTCAATTTCATTCTAGAACGACCATGGTAAAACCTACAAGAGTTTGAGAGAGGAGAAACTTCGTTTCAGCATCTTCCAAGAAAAGCTTCGAGAAATCGAATTACACAACCAGAAATATGATAAAGGGGAGATTTCGTACTTTTTGGCAATCAACCAATTCTCAGATATGACAGCCGAAGAATTCGCCGAAATGCTCAAAGGAAACTTCGGTACCGTGCCTGTATTTCCTGAACCAACTGAAGAATTCATCAATTCCAATTCCAGTGTCCCAACTGCTATCAATTGGGTGCAAAACGGAGCTGTTCTGGGTGTGAAGAACCAATTACGTTGTGGTAGTTGCTGGGCATTCAGTGCAGTGAGTAATATTGAGTAGCATATCTACCATCGAAATTCTTGAATAATTATAGGTGTTCGACAAATAAGGACATTCTACGACTCTTATAACGTTTTGCGATTTTATTCATCGCTTCTTTAGAGCTAACACGATCATCAACATTGTTCGAATACAAGAATGTGACGAAAGCCAAGAAAAAAAAATGAGAAATGGTTTTCCTAAATCAATAATCAATCAATAATTTCCTCAACAGACAGTCCGACTTTGGATTTCTCAGCGGGAATTATAATAATATAACGAATACATCTTTCACAAGAGAATCCTTTTAAATGTTACACAATAACTAGAGAAACTGACTTTGTGTTACTAGTGTTAGCCAAATCTTTTGTGAAGTGTTTAGGTACATGTAAAGTAATTTAAGGATCATTTCTTGAACTATTCGAGGTTTATGATAGCGTGTTTCTTATTTTTTGTGCTGATATGTTTTTTTCAATTATAATTCACCCTTCAGTATTTTATGAATATTATTGCTGCTCGAACTACAATAGTCCGGCAACAATTCTATTCTTATAATTTTGTTCGATTGCAATTCATCTATTTTATGTGACGGATGCACCAATCAATAAGGGACCTGTAACTCACTATAATTCCCCCCCAGGTGGGTTTCCATAATAAATCATACTGCAAGTCAGTAATAATAATTAATAGTCATTATTGCGAGTAGTTTACTCTACTCTGACTTATCACAATATTCAATTCGAGAAAGTTCGTGATAGGATATAAAGACTATTGATTCCTCGCCATTATTCCCTAAGGAAAAAAAATATAGCATTATACTGCAGAAAGCATAAGTATAATACATACATTATGTATCAGTCGTTCAA
Source organism: Zygogramma bicolorata (assembly GCA_032362365.1). Classification (NCBI taxonomy): domain Eukaryota; kingdom Metazoa; phylum Arthropoda; class Insecta; order Coleoptera; family Chrysomelidae; genus Zygogramma; species Zygogramma bicolorata. The sequence goes on from JAVJAQ010005855.1 coordinate 266,673, forward strand.
TACCCTACAAATCTTCAAGATCATTTGCTGAATGTAATTCGGATATCTACTAGCCAATACATGTTTATACTATAAGAAAAGTCAAGCAATGGAATGTCAGAAAAAATATTGTTGTAAATTCTCAATTTCAGATAGGAGCCATCGAAGGACAAAACATTATCCACAACAGAAACCGTGCTGCCCTCAGTGAACAACAACTGGTTGACTGTAGTACTGCCAGCCAAGGTTGTCATGGTGGCTTGATGACAACGTCTTTCGATTACATCAAACAAAACGGAATTGCAACTGAGTCAGCCTATCCTTACATAGGCGTTCAAGGAGCTTGCAAAAAAGTAGCTAGCGCCGTGAAAATAAGTGGATACGTTAATGTTCCAAAAGATGAAATTTCTCTTCGAGATGCTGTAGGTAAGATGAAATGCAATTATCAAATTGTTGGACACAGGATTGAGCTCAAAATTATTTGTAAAACTGGCGGTTTAATCAGATATGTAGTCGAAATATTGCGACAGACAAGTTACCTCAACATAATTTAGGAACAAATGGATATATTTCTCTTTTCCATTCATTTGGCATCAATATGGGATATTATCTTTTCGAGGAAGATTATGATTAATTTCCTTCATGAAACTGGTGCAGATGGTATGAACCTCCGAAGGACAACGTCATCTGATGGGTGACGACCAAAGTCGCAAACTCCTACTGCACTAAGCAGAGGAGATCTCTTACAGCGGGCCATCGTACGGCACAGCCGCAACAAATAACCCGCCGCGATCGAGAATCGATTTCAGTCAACTCGCAGAAAGCTGCGTACGATATCCCGCTGTAAGAGGTCTCCTCTGCCCAGAGCAGGAGTCTGAGACTTTGGTCGTTACGCAGCAGCTGGCGTTGCCCCTTGACGGTTTACACCATCTGCACCAGTTTCAGAGATTTCTTCTTGTTCACAGTCCATCCAAGTGTCACTGTATCACTGAGGAGACCTCTGGCGGGACGAAACAGCTGCCTGGCATTAGATTTGTGAATGTAGTCATGAAAAAGACTACAGAATAGATGTTAGAACATGGAAATTTCTAATTTCGTTCATGCTGGCTGACTCGTGACTTTTTTCGATTAGGCTCAGCGAGAATGTAAGACAATAAGACATGAAATTTATGTGGCAATGTATTTTTCAGGTACTGTTGGACCAATCGCTGTCGCCGTTGAATCCGAATTGTGGCAATCATACGGAGGTGGAATCTTTGACGACCCCAAATGCGGCAGCTCTCTCGACCATGCAGTTTTAGCGGTCGGATATGGATCAGAAAATGGAAAGGATTACTGGTTGATCAAGAATTCCTGGGGAGATTGGGGAGAAAAAGGATACATCCGATTGGTTCGTAACAAGGATAGCCAATGTGGAATCACCAAGTTGGCCTCCTATCCATTGTTATAGAACAAAAGATGACGTAGTAGATTATTTTCTCATTATTCCATCTCAATCAATGTATCATGATTGTGAATCCAATAGAAGTTTCTATTAAAATATTCATTTGGAGAAAATTTGAATTTCAAATAGAATTAGGAGCTTTATTGTTAGAGAACTCAAAGTTAATCACTTTCGCATCAAATCAATGGAAAAAATTGTCAGCAGATGGATGACGTCCACTCTATCTAGCGCTATTTGCTTCGAGTTTTCCAGAATACATGCCAGTGTTGGATATCAACCTCGATGAGAGTTTTTCGAGATTTTTTTTTTAATTTCGCCCTAGCAAACAACTGCGTTTATGCACCAAAATCTACAATAAAGGTCATGTTTTCACTGAAAACACAATTCATTTTGTTACGGATACGATACCGTACGATAAAAAGTTTTTGCGCCACATTTCAAATACTTTACAACCTTGTGAGAAGTCTGTGAATTTGCGAATAACATGAAATATTTTGAAACTGTCGTAGGGGTGCACAGAAAAATGTTTTTTTTTTGCACTACACGTAGTTACCCTCTATTAGGGCTACTTCAACTTCGCCTATAGAATCATTGAAGTGGCGTTTTTGTGCCTTGTATGAAGTTATTGTGCCTGTGAACTTTCATCAGAATTGACTGCAATATTTTTTATATATAATTTCTATTCGTTTAGTTCGAAAGACATATGGAAAATATTGCACAGTTTGCATTGTTAATTGAGAATAATATCTTCACGAGCAATAACTCGATAATGAGATCTGCATTCAAAGGCAAGTTTTTTAGGTTGCCATGCTCGAAATGGACCTAACGTTTGGAAGATTAGATATTCACGAACACTTCACTTCATTATTTCATGATGATGAATGTTTGAATTTGTGATTCGACCTCAGTGGATCTTCCGCTGTCAAGAAAATGCAAGAACCAAAATTGATTTGCGATTTGTCTTATAGCTGAAGTGTGAGGTAGCGAATAACAAAATATATTCTTCGCTGAATTGAAAAATTAAAATATAATATGTTATTGAGTAGATCGGTACTTACACCAATTTGATCTGAATAGAAAAATTCAAATAAATTGAACGTTTGCTTGAATGTGGTAGACAAGGTTCCTTGCTGAATGGTAATGGTTCGGACTTCCATTGTCTATACTCTATATTTCGTCCTTAGCAACAGGTTTCAATAGAATTAATAATATAGACAAATTCAGTCACAGTGGGAAAAGTTTCCCCAAACGGTTGAAACCTTTACATCAATTTTTTCTACTTCACAGACCTCAGCAATGGCTGATTATGAATATTCACTTATGAACTGTCTACTTTGTCAAGATTTTTACACACACGACACCGCCCCTTTGAAGGCTTGGATGCAACTGGGACCATTGATCAGTCATAAGGTTTGTACGCGCGTTTCCTCAACTTAAAATTCCCGGTAGTGAAAACCAAGTAGAATTACCACAAATATCACACGATCTATAGAAAAACCATACAGGAAGCTGTGTATTCTGTGTTGAATATGAATAAGAGAGGGGATATGCTCTCTGGTTTGAATGCCAAAGTGGTGCAAATTAGTTGAGGTTTGAGCGAAAGTGGTGCTGCAATCTCATTTTGAAATACCAAAAGTGATAATTCACCATTCATTTTGATGAAGAGGGGCAACTGCACTGGGATTTATTACGGTTTCGATTCCAGCTCATAGAAACAATATCTTTCAGTACTATCTCACCTGGAAGGAGTTTCCACGGTCGAATGTTGCCTCTCCACTACGCTGTTGGATATTTCTTCATCCTGTTCCTTCTCGGCAGATCCGAATTGTTCATTGTAGTCTTCTTCGTCTAGAGGTGAGCTGTACACACGAGTAGGGCCTGGTATTTCTGCAAATAAATTAGGCTGTCAGTTGTTTGTCGTCGGCATAACAGAGATCTTGATGCATATCTTTTAACGAATGTGGGGAAGGTGATGAAGAATCTCTTTTTATAACTCTACACCCGCGAATTTCACTCGTGACGGGTGGTTTTATCATAATGTTCAGATCGGCGGAGAGCGTGAGATTTGTGGAGTATGCATACTTATTCTGAAAGATAAACTGGGGTAGTCAAACTGAGTGATACAACGAGAATTACGCTCCTACTTATTCTGATGAGGACTGGATATGAAGTTTTCATCGGATTATTATTGTTGAACTTTCTCTTATACTTTGGTGCTTATGAAATACACAACTGTATAATAATTTTGTTTTACATAATATTATTTCTTATCAATTGCATCATATATATATATATATATATATATATATATATATATATATATATATATATATATATATATATATATATATATATATATTGGATCCAACATGGCGCGTAGCGAGTAGATGTCTGTTTAATGGCTCCCGCAATTTGTTGATTATTTTATAATTACCAAAGCCTGAAAGTTTTCGTGGAAGTGGATGAATTGTACGATTACTGTTTGTGAGCCTGAGTTTGTGAAGAAAAACTTGGAAAATGGTAGGTGGAGAGAAAACTACTAGAAGAAACGCACCTGTTCCAGATCCCGCCATTATGGCCGCTGTTAAGGAAGTCCTGAACTCCAGCGAGTTCATGAATACTTTTTCTGAACTCATCAAATCAGCTGTGAGTTGCCAATTTGAGGAGAATCTTAAAAAGCAAAATAAAATTATCGAAGATTTGATAAATGAGAATAAGAATCTCAAGGCGAATTATCTCGCCCTGCTCAAACGATTAGACCGCACAGAGCAGTACTCAAGAAATAATTCACTAAGAATATTCGGAATCGATGAGTCCCATGAAGAAAACACCGATGACATTGTTTTAGACATTGTGCGAGAGAAGATGAATCTCAAACTAACTCTGGAAGATTTGGAGTGCAGCTTCCGTGTTGGCCAAGTTCAAGAAAATCTCAGTAATCCTAGAGCTATCTTGGTGAAGTTCTTGAGCTATCGTTCTCGACGAATGGTATATTCCAATAAGAAAAAGTTGAAATCGACTGGAATCGCTATTGAAGAAGATCTAACTGCCAACAGACTGCAGATTTATAAAAAGGCTTGTGAAAATTTTGACAAGAAGAAAGTCTGGACATCCGATAGAGTTATATTTGTGAAATATAAAAATGAAACGCATAAATTTGAGGACGAACACAATCTTACTTCTTTTCTCACTCGAACAAAACGTTAAGGGACATTTTATTCCAAGTCATACTGTAAAATTGATTTTCAAATATATATTGGGAAATATCAAAATTTTCACTCAGTTCGACTCTGTTTAACTATTTTATGCTTCCCAAGACTGGCACGCTTTGCCATCAGAAGTTTTTTTTTTGCTGGCCACTGCCTTCAATATTTTGTGTTTTTGTGTAAGAGAGTATACAACATTTTGTATCTTGAAATTTTTATTTGTTTGTTTATAGTGGGTTTCCTGTGAGATATTGTGCCCTTCATTGTTGCCATCGATTATGTCTGGTAGAATTGCCCATATTAATGTGCGGTCAATATTAACAGGTTTTGATGAATTGAGTTACCTAATTTCACATAATAATTTCACAGTGATAGGTGTTACAGAAACATGGTTGTCAGATGACATTCCTTCAAATTTGGTGAGTATTCCAAATTTCAATTTTTACAGATGTGATCGTCCAACTAGAGCTGGTGGCATCGGAATTTACATTCACAAAAATATTACTTTTGTTGAACAGCTGTATGCTGACTGCAACTTCAATCTAGAACAAATCTGGATGAAAATAAAAATAAACAAAAAAACTCTTGCTGTTGGGGTGTTATATAGACAACCCAGATCTGATATTAACGTGTCACTCGATATTCTAGAATCAACAATAAATGATATTTTCCCTAAAGTGGATGAAATGATATGCATGGGTGATTTTAATCTCAATTTTTTCAATAACATTGATAATCATGTTGACAAGATGGTTCGTATTATGTCTGCTTTCGGTTTCACACAGAGTATAAATGAACCTACTAGAAATTCAGGTACTAGTTTGACTCTAATTGATCAAATATTTGTTACTTGTTATGACCACGTTCAATTTTCCGGAACGCTGGGAGCAGAGGGAATCTCTGATCATAGACTGATTTACATCTCTCTAGGAAATTTGGGCGGTCATAAAGCACAGAAAATTCTAACATTCAGGGACTTCCGCTATTTCTGTATAGCCGATTTCAAGGCGCAATTGTCGGAAATTGAATGGAATGCTATATATCAGTTGGGGTCAATTGATGATAAAGTAAAATTTTTGACGACGAACATCATTGAAATTTTCAATCGCCATGCACCTATCAGAAATGTTCGTGTGTCTAAACCAAAGGCACCTTGGTTAACTGATGTAATTAAAAAAATGATGAAGCAACGAGACTCGGCATTAGTCAAATATAAAAGAACAAGGAATCCTCAATACATACAAACAGTTGAGAAATTTTGTCCTCGCTGCTGTTAATAGAGAAAAAAAGCGTATCTTGATTTCATCAGCAATGATGGAAAAAATCACAACTCGAAAAAAACCTGGAAAATGTTAAGAGATTTGAATGTGCAACCTAGTAAAGAATCAGAGATCCCCCCGGAGCTCTGCGATCCGGATGAAATAAACCGATATTTTTTATCAACAGTACAGAACTACGATGAAGATTGTTCTGAAAGAATTGATTTCTATAATTCTGGAAGTTTCGATATAGGTTTGAATTTCGATTTCAAAGTCGTAGATCCTGAAAAAATTTCTGAAACAATACTATCGATAAAGTCGAATGCCTTTGGGACAGATGGAATATTTTTGAGTATGCTCAGATACTGTCTTCCAATTTTGATCCTTCCCATAACCCATATCATAAATCTGTGTCTGGAAAATGGATACTTCCCGAAAGCTTGGAGAGAATTTGTAGTTTGTCCACTTCCGAAAATAACGGATCCAGAAGCAATCTCGGATCTACGTCCTATCTGTATTTTACCTATACTTTCCAAAGTCCTGGAAAAAATTATACATCAACAAATATATGAATTCATTAATTACAATAAGATTTTGCCAGAAATTCAGTCGGGCTTCAGAAAAGGACACAGCACTGCTTCTGCACTCTTGGAAGTTTGTGACAACATTTTACAGGCGTGGGATGAAAAAAAAGTTGGTGCTCTTGTGTTGCTAGATTTCTCAAAGGCTTTTGACACCATCAATCACGATCTGCTGCTTTCAAAATTGAAATATTATGGTCTCAGCGAAACAGCAATGTCAATGTTCAGGTCATTCCTCATTGACAGAAAACAGAAAGTCTGCATAAAGAATAAAAAATCCCAATTTCTCAATGTTACTAAAGGAGTTCCCCAGGGATCAATACTGAGCCCACTTTTATTTATTTTATATACGGCAGATATTTTTTCTGAAACAGACCACTGTAAATTTCACCTATACGCTGACGATACTCAGATTTTCAGGAAAATTTCACCACAGACTCTTGTTGTGGAATCTATGTTGATTAATGAGAGCCTAAAAGAAGTTATAAATCTTTCAAAAAATCACAATCTCCATATCAATCCATATCTCAAGTAATTAATAACATAAAGATTGAAATAGACAACGTGGTTTTACCTGTGAACAACAAGGTTAAAAATTTGGGTGTTATAATGGACAAAGACTTGAAATTTTCTGAACATGTTAGCAAATGTATTCAACGAGCCTACTGCTCTCTCAAACTGTTATATGCTGCTGAAAAATTTATGAATAGGAGTTTGAAGCAATATCTATGTGAGTCACTTGTCTTGTCTCACTTCAATTATTCTGATGTTGTTTATGGCCCCTGTATCGATTCATTCGATGCCTACAGGATACAAAAAATTCAAAATAATTGTGTAAGGTTCATTTTCGGATTGAGAAAACATGACCATGTCTCTACTTATCTGAAATCACTCAAATGGCTGAATATGGAACAGCGCAGAAAACTCCATTATGCAGTTTTTGTTCATAAAATTGTTCTCACGAAACAACCTCCTTATCTAAGCAGGAAGCTGCTTGCTCGTATTGATCTCCACGAAGTCAACATTCGCAACAGAGGTCAATTACAAATACCTAAACATTCAACCAAAGAGTATCAAGGCTCTTTTTCATACAAAGCTCCGGCTGTTTACAATTGGATTGATAATAACATCAAACTTTCAACATCTATCGCTTCTTTCAGAAACAAAATAAAAATTTCCATGATGAACACGTGATCACTCACTGAACCAGTTTTGATGGATGTCATATCATATCATTTCACTCCTTATATTCTTTTCTGTTGTAACTAGTGAGAGTTAGATATTCTATTGATTATAATAATATGATGTTCTCCTTTTTTGCCTTTCTGATTTCGGAAATGTCGATGAATGGCTGTATTTCACAGGATTCTTATGTAAATACATGGATTATTGTCTAGAATACATGATTTGGATTTAAATGTCCCTTGAAAATTACTCTCTAGATATTTTCTATCATTATTTTTTTTTCTTCTGTAACAATTTAATTGATAGTTTTTTTTGTTCTTTGTTTCTCTGGCAAGATTTTTATCGTCAAATATTATAAGAAACATGTATAATATGATCTTTTCATGTGAACTGTATGAACCGGGTTGAGTGTAAGAATAGTTGTTAAACTAAACTTCGCCCAATAAAAGACGATTCATTATTATTATATATATATATATATATATATATATATATATATATATATATATATATATATGATGAAATTCAAAGTTGTCCATTTCTAATTCAAAAAAAATTTTTTTCAAAACACTTCAGCTCTTGAAATATTTGAAACTCAAGAAAGCGAAGGCACACCCATGAACTACTAAATATATAGAACAAATCGAAATATTTGTAGTGAATCAAATAAGAAAATGCAGTGCAACAAAAATTGGAAATCTTTCGATGGGCTTTCCATAACAGAGAACAGATAATAAAAAAAACGTTTCTAAGATAGGAGGAGCAAAATAAAACCCTCAATCCCCACCTTACCCTACCAAAAAACTCGAATAAAAAACCCCCGCTTCTGATATATCATTGAAAATAAGTTGTGAAAATGTAAATCTGCTAAAAATGTTGATTGAGTGAATGTTCAAAGAGGGTTGTTTCGTGAACAATAGTACGGTATATTTTATATACTGCCCGAATTTTGGTAAATGTGTTTCTGGTGATAGCGTGTCATCTTGAGTAATTCTTCACCACAATTGTCCGAGTGACGCAGGTTGAGTCTTAAAAATAATTGACTTGGAGCCATAGAGGAATATCAGCCGAGTTCAGGTCTGTTGACTTCAGTGGTCACTCGACAGGACATCGTCTAATTCATCTGTTCCAACTGCGAGGCCCTTATTCGTACATCTACCCCTCAAAGAACATAAACGTGATTGGTCCAGATGGTCGCCGCAGCGGTTGCGTGCGCAAGAGATACTAGATACAGGTTTGAGAGCACGTTTATTAACTGGTCTCAAAAAGAGGAATCATCAGCTTACTAGTTTGGAGGCAAAACACAGATAATTGGCATCCAACCAATGCTCAATTACAGCTGTTGATCTTCTAGGTTGATTCATGTAACCTTTTCTGAATCGTTGCGGGTTCGCATCACTCCGGTACCAACAGGTTACACCAAGACTTGTCTTTGACATACCCTAGGGAATCTTAAAGAAAGCGGACCTCAACGTAGTGAATGCACTGTACATATTTAGACGGTTCAAAAACAAAACAATGTGCAGGATGTAGCATTCATTACAGATCTATGAACCTAAAACATTAATGGTTTATGAATAGCCAAATAAGTATATTTCAATCTTAGCGGCATAACCATAGTGGCAAAAAAATAGCCATCAGAAACATCAAAGACAGAAATGTACCTACGCTCACTTGGAATTCGGTTTTTCCCATACTATGAAATCAGAACATTCATGGGACAATATTGAGGAGAACTCAATATTTATTCCTGGTTCTGAGATGTCTGAATCTTGGAAAATGTGTTGAAAATATTATATATTTCCTAACACCAAGAAAAAAGCAGCTACTTTATATATAATAAAAACGGATACTAGAATCTGACATATCGTTGATGAAATGCTTCATTATGAAAGTTACTGAAGGTGAAATTCACTCAACAACAGTAACAATTCAGAGAGTGAATGATGTGGATACGGAACTTATAAGAATTATGCGTGTAATTCGTGGTAATTCATCAGTTATAAACAATCGAAGATTCAAAACATCTTTTTTAATTGTTTTCATGGAAAAGCAGCTTTTCCATGAAAACAATTTTTGTTCTCTATTTCAGCAGAAGACAGCTGGTAGCTGATGGTTTATTGTGATTCGTAACATTTTTACTTTTTGCACACTTGTGAATTTACATAAGTGATGTTTGGAAGTATTCCGATTTTATTACTTTATTTTCCTTTCCATTTTTCATTTATATTATTGTACTTTTTTTTCCGTACTATAAACATAATGTATGTTTCTTGGGAAATAAATAAATGAATGACTCCATGGATATAAGGAGTCACTGATAAAGTAAATCTAATTCTGACAAGACATACTATCAAAACTGTTTTCGCAACGAACCATCAAATATCCACATTCCTTCGCCCACCCACAGACACAATACCTAATGACACCTAAGGAATATATGAAATACCATGTTCTAACTGTCCCAGAAAATACATCGGTCAGACAAACCGACGAGTGTCCAGTAGAGCCTATGAATATGAACCAGCAGTCTGCAATTCTGACACAACCGCAACATTATTTCAACATCATCTAGAAATAGTCCACAATATTTCAAAAACACAAAAACCATTGCCACGGCAAAAACCCTACAGACCAGAATTACTTGCGATGCCATCGAAATTGAAAAACGTCCCAATGGTCTTAACAAACGCGACGATCCGCAAAGACTTCCCAATACCTGGAACCCACTTCTGACCCGTCATACCTCCCCAATCCATGATCCGAATACTTATTCGACCGTAGCTTCTGTCGGCGGTCCGACCTCTGACCCTTTCATAAATAAACACAGAAATCCCAATAACCTTCAGTCCTCGATTGCTAGTGATAGGTCACAGATACTAAGGAGACTTAGACCTAGACGCCAAATCATGCAGTCAGGATCAGATGGCCACAATTAAAAGAATTCTCTTTCGTAAGTCTGAGCTTCCAGAATACTTTATTCCATAATCGAAGACATCTGAAAAGTTTTCATAGCGAAACATAAAAATATTAAGTAGAAAAATATTTCCATATTTTCCTTACATCGTGAGTTAGAAAAGTAAGTCTTGCATGCACAAAAAAAATAAGATAATCCTAAGATAAATAAAAAAAGGACCCAAAAGGCAATTGACAGCAAATTATCAGTTTGACATCAAAGAATCACGTTGTGATTACTAGAAGGTGATTACTTTTTAAATTTTTGGTATGAAATAGGGTTATAAGGAGAAGCAGGAAATAAGTTTACATACGATCAATTTAATAAACGATGAGATCAGAATCTTTGGTGTAAAGTTGAAACTTCTTACAGACATCAACCACCCTAACATTGAATCGAGTTTGGTGCCAGGGTAGCCGATATGTACAAAAAATTTCAATGTCAGTTCGTTTATTCATTATCAGCTCATTTTTCTAATATCCACCATTTCTAAAAACGTTCTCTTTTGATAATTTTTCTCAATTGTCGAAACTTTTGTAGTATTGAAGTCCATAACGTGATCTTTACTACTAACATGATCTGCTAGGGCACATGACTTTACTACAGTCACTCTTATGGAAGATAATACGGTTTCTTGATGTTTGACCTATAGACGTTTTTTCACATGGTATCTCAAAAATTATATTCGATTTTTCTTTTATGTCAGGAAGTGTTTTATTTTAGTGAACATTTCAGAAACTCAAAATATTTTCCTTGTCAAATTTGATATTTCATTCTTCAATATTCCATTCATGAATGTGTTGAAGAGATTTGACAATTAATAGTTTAATTTGTCCAGTGACTTGATGTTGGGATACATGTTCTATTTGAATACATGTTATAATAAAACCAAAATATGTTGATAACAAATTACAAATATGATTATCACAGAGACCGATAAAGGAATTATCACAGTAGTTATGTGAAAAAGAGTATATAGAAAAAAGCAAAGAACTTTTGAATGACAAAAAATATCATAAATAATTGAAAAGAAATCCTACTGGTACTTCACAACGAAAAGCCAACAAGTTGATCCCGAAACTGAAAAATAGTAAGGAAATTGATACCAAAACTGCAAATTATCTGACTATTCATGATTCAGTGGCACCACGATTTAACACTTTACCTGAAATACATAAATCCACTCTATCCATGAGACCTTTTTTTATCATCCATTGATTGCCATAATCAATTTATATTCAAAAATTTAACAGATATACTTTCCAAAGTCTTTGATATCGATGATTCATGTTACATAGAAGATTCAATCAAATTCGCAAAATTCATCAATTATTTTCAATTACTGAATAACTATTTTTTGATTACTTAAGACGTCGCGTCGTTTCGTTGTTCACGAATCTATCATTAAAATAAGTGAAAGGAACTATATTGAAGAAGGCAACACTATTGGGATTGAATATCAGTCTCATTATCTAGTTATGTTATGGATGAACTCATAATTACAAGTCTAACAAAAATAAATTTTGAAATACCATTTTGCAAACGCTATATTGATGGTATGATAGAAACAGAAATAGGAAACATCCTCAACATATTCAACCAATTAGATTCCAATTTGCAATTCACTGCAAAGAGGTAAATCAGTAACACCATACCTTCCTCAGATATGCTTCTGATGATAATTAATCGTAATAAAATTTTAACAAAATGGTATCGAAAACCTATTATCAATGATAGATATATATGATAATATATGAGTGGAAATAATATCAGTTTGGTGTTTGGGTAATTGATCTCTACAAAAAGTTTCATCATTCTAGGTGAACGACCTTCATTTCCGCTCTGGACCTACGCTGAATCCTGTACACCGTGTCATTCATTGTCTTCCCTACCGTATAGGGTCCCTTCCAAGATTGTGTCAATTTGGAAGCAATTTCTTTTTTAAGACGAGGGTTGTACAGCCACACTAGATCTCCTTTTAATCCACCAGTATTTGTCTGAATATTGTATCGAGCCTTCATCTTGTTACTAGATATCTTCAATCTTCTCCCTGCAATTCCGTTGATCCCTGCAAAGCTATCTCGCAGTTCGTTTGCATAATCCTGCACCTCTTTTTCTCCGGCACTTGTGATCCGAACACCAAGTTACAGGGCAAACGAAGATTTCTACCTAAGATGATGCCGACGGGAGTTATCTTTGTGAAATTGAGCACAGCTGCTCAGTAAGAGCCATCAAGAACAGTAAAAGATGTCAATCCCAGTCTTTCAGATATTCTTTATTATCGTTTTTATTGACGTAATATAAATTCAAAAACATTACAAAACAACCCATCAATGATTTACACCAAAAGGCGGAGTACAATTCCTTTCCAAAAAAATGATTTGTTCTTTCTTTCATTCAACTCATAATTTTTCTAACACTTTGTAAAAATGTTCTTTCGAATTCCTATTGAACCTTTCAACCATAATTCCCATCAATTCACGAACTCTCCTGAATAGGGTCGAATCAAAATTTCGTCCTTGATTGGAATGTATCTCCTTTGGCACCCCGATCTTCGAAAACATGTTGTATCAGAGTTCTTGCCTCTGAAGATGCTTCTTGTTCAGGCAGGAGATGAGCTCCAACCCATTCACTGAAGAAATCCCTGGCAACTCGGATGTATTTGTAACCTCTTGGTCCAGCTACATCAATCGCGATTCGTTCGGAGGAAGCACCTATGTTGCATTGTTTCATCTCGCCTTTTGATCTTGTTCTGAAGCCTTCGCTTATTTGGCATTTGACTCCTAGGTGTCCACCTGATTCACCACCGTGTCATCGGCTGATACTCAAGTTCAATTGGCCATTCTCAAAAATCAAGGAATCCCATTGTGCCCACAATGCCTTGAACGCTGGTGATCGATCAAAAATGTCCTTTCATCTCTCATCATCCTGTCAACAAGCTTCTACCTCTTGTTGCTTTCTTAACTCTTCTTGATGGTTGCCAAATCGGATGAGCTTGGTCGGTATCGATTCTGTGCTTGACCAAGTTGGTTTTTCCTGCCGTTGAATTGACGATGACATTTTCACTTCTGATGAAATTCTTGGCAACTTTCAGTTCATCTACTGATAACTGTTCAAGCGACTTCTCAAGAGTTGTCATAATACTGTTACAGGCAGCCTTCAATTCTTGATGTTTATTCAAATCACAGCTTGCTACCCATCTAACAGATACACATGTTCCAATGACTTCGCCTTCTTCAACTATTATTCCTTCGGAATACACGTTGGCAACTCTCACAGAAATGGCTTGTTTTGTCTTCACCAGGGCTCGAACAAGATCTAAATTGATGGTGGATTCATCACATGGTTGTACTTTTCCAACGCAGCACCCAGGATGTTGACTAGAACTGTAAGGCAAACTACTTTCTCAGATAATTCAGGAATTCTCTCAGTTTTCGATAATCGCAAATAATCACAGGCATCGCCTTTTCTGCTGGAGTTGTATGAACAAATTCCTACTCTCCTCTGAACTCCATAATTTTCTCTTCGTTGTCGAATGACATAGTCACTGGTTAAATCCATTCCGAGCATAAATTCATCTTCTATGTCTGCAATGTTATCTCAGCTTCTCCTCGAGTAGGTACGTTCTCACCAATGACTGGCACGACGTTGGAAGAAATAGGCTTCACGCTTTGTCGCTGCGTACAAAAAAAACTGCAGCACTTGTATGACGTCTATTTTATTCGATATTCCTGAAATGGTTGGGCTATCGATTTTCCTTTTGAGCCTGTTGATCTGAATGACCTGATATTACTAGCCAGCATGCGCGTTGATTCTAGTTATCCTGTCGCTTATTTGAGGACTCGCTGGATGACCTTGTCATTGTTGTTACAATGTCCCAGTTTTCCACTTCTATAACATGCCCCCCTATTCTGCAAGCTCAATCCACGTATCAAGTACTTCATTATCTATATGAAACTACCAGCTGGCTTTGACAGCAATGAAGAGAAAGTTTGAAAGCTGAAAAAGTCCCTTCACCGGTCTGGAATAAGCCCCAAGAATGTGGAATGAGAAGGACGATAAATATCAAGGAGCTGCAGAATCTGAAATCAAAACGCAGCGCTCTTCTTTTTTCAGAAGTTATAGACCTCCGAAAGTCAGATAACACGGATTTTCTCTATTCTTTTTGCAAAAACGAAACGATAAAACCACACACGTTTCCATCCGTCAGACGACATTTCACAACTAATTTCTCCTTAATCATCAATCAAATTATAAGCATTTTCCACTACACGACTCAAACATATGAATCCCGATACTCTCTTTCTAATTAATATCAAAAACGTTAGAACAGTTCAAATTATCATTATTCATTAAAATTATTTTGACATATTTATGCCATGTGCGGCAATCACATCATAGTAATGGATGTATTTCTTGGGACAGGATCGTTTAAATTATGAATTTTTTTCATCAAGTAATGAGTACAAGTCAGTTTCACTCAAATGATTTGGATCTGTTTTCCTATTCGAACATTGATCCGACTAAAAGATGAAGGCCATCTCCATTGATGAACTCTTGGTGTGGTACTCGATAGTGTAGTGGATAGCACATTCGCCATTCAATCGGAAGACCGGGGTTCGATTTACCGCTGTGCCACCGTTCTGGGTAATCGCACGTTAAAAGTTGAGACCTCGTTGATCCATTGCTCGCACAATTTTCGACTTCTGAGGGTTGACGTTCGTCACCTGGTTAACGGAGACGAACAAATTCAGAGCAATTGTTTACATGTACACCTGATGCACATCTATCTGGGAAGAGTCCAGCTGGAAGCTATCACTTTCATTTTTCATATTACGATTTTTCGAAGTTCTGAATGTTTGACTGATCTAAGTTTACTCATAATTTGAGAAAGGAATGGAATACACCAACTGTGATTGTGCAGTTGAGGGGGTCCTCATTATGAAGAACCACGATATAATTAATAACTTCAATGACCGATATTGATATATTTCGATTCAACTATGAAATTCAACAGATTCCAAAACAATAATTCAGAAGAGTCAATTGGTATTCAAAAAAGATCACAAGGACTCAATAGGTATCCTATGAAAATGAATGCATGATTTTTCTTTATACATTTTTCTGTATTTATTCACTATGCTTGAAAAATATCATATCACAGATAAAAAATGAGAATGAAGATTGACTTCTACATCATATTTTCCTTTACATCTCGAAGCAGTGCGCGCATTTCGTGTCCCTTACTGTCAGTCATGCGGAGTGGAAGAAATTAATTCAAATGATGGCAGCCGCTGCTTGCGGCACTCATTTCACAGCAACCATGTGTTATAGTGCGGGAAAACGATCAAACTTCAGTTTAATATATAATTCACTTGAAAATCACGAAGTGTGAATGTTGTCAAAAAAACAGTAGCTGTGCCACATCGTTCTTGTTCTTTCATTGGTACTGCTCGCCCCTGAAGTTTTTCAATCGCAATACTAGTTGTTCCTTGAAATCTCTAGGTGCTTCTGGATACACTAGCTGGATGAGGTGTCTCACATCTGCGTCAAATTCTTGCAGACTCCTCGGTTACAAACAAAAAGGTTGAATTATAATAGTACGCAGGCAACAACCAAAAATATTTCGGAGGATTTTGGAAATTTTATATATGCAGACTCTCATTACTTTTCCAAACCCATTGCTTTGTGTGTTGACACCTAACTGATGATTTGTCAATCAGCTGGTGCTGAAAAGTGATTTTTTGTCGAATTGATTATAACTCGTGACAGATATACGAGACATGCACTAGGCTCATAATCTTATGTTGAATATGGAATATTATTATCATTGAAAGAATGTGGGCTTTCACGGTCGGTGTTGACACATCGCAAGTTTTTCGGGCTTCAGGGTCGTGTCGTGGAATTTTAAATTCCGGAGCATTCCACTGTATCTGCAGCAGCCATTTTCAGCGGTGTGATCTCAGTTGAACTCCTTTCTGTGAGTCTATTACGACTAATGGCCAATCTGGAGGTGGTGGCTTATTAATATCTTGTGGTCGGATCATGTTCTGTCGTGCGTCCGATTACATACTTCTATCTAGCTTTGCTAGCTATTCATTTCTTTTGAAGTTATACTTATTCTTAGTATCTCAATAGCTACACGGTATAAGCGAGCGGAATAATCTGTCGTTGTTGAGAGGATTGAGGTATTATCGAGTTGAATATTGTGATTTAACCCAGTGTTTTCAGGAATTTCAAACCCCAATCTGCGGAAAAAATCCTAGTGGGCTGAATTTTTGTATACATCTTCTTCACCATCATCAGAGATGTGGAAAATCAACATCGATATCGTTTCAGCTGGAAAATTTATAAAGTTATATGTAGAAACAGAATGTTTTTGCAATGTGGATACTTGTTGAGGCTATCAGTCAAGTATATTTTTGTTTCAACATTGCTTTCTCCTGTTTTTCTCAGAAAAATTGATGTAGGTTGATCAAGCAGTATTTGTGAGCGTGCTATGAGAAGTACCAACAGATTTCTTCGCCAATAATAAACGTTGTATTATTTCATGATTCTTCAATCGCTGTTCAAGACGTGATTGTCTTGTAGCAATACCAACTTCTTCGAAATCCTCGTTTAGCATTCCAATTAATTTCCTTTTGTTAAATCGATAATGATAGGGACTTCCATCGATTCATTGATGTTAACTCTCCAAGCTGTAAAAACGGCAGTGGTTTGTCGTAGTTGCTCCATCGCTTTGACATGTATACTGGTATCAGATTTACCATAAAAACGACAACAGTATTCGTAACGAAATTATTCAATGAATAATTAATATATTTGTTGATGATGATATTAATTGTATATTTTTTTTTTGCCAAACGGCACGATGCATGAGAAATCCACTAACAATTATGTATGATGCATTATCACGATTATTACAAAATACTTGATAATCAGTTGGCTCGAAGTTGCAGTTATGAACCATCATAGAAGTGTTTACTGATGATGATGGAAGAACTCTGTCAGAACGTTTCAATGTAACATTGTTGAATGTTACTCGTATTATTTCTTTAACTGATTGCAAACCAATTTCTTCGGCATTATAACAGTTGATTTTAATATTGCAAACTTCTATAAGTATATTTTGCACGAAACGCCCAAGTATCAGACATTATTTTAAAGACGCCTAAAAACATGGATAAAATGCCATGAGATTTCACGCCTTGGTGTACGGCACAAAATACCGTATGGCAGTGCATTCTAGTCGCTTTCTCGGTGCTCTACTACGAAAACGGTTCATTTCAGAGAAAAATGCATGAACCTTTTTTTCAGATAATTCAGCGTCGAAAAATTTTTATAATAACCTCTCCTGACCTTCGAGTAATAGATGGCGAGATATTCGCAGAAAACTGATTTTCGTGACTTTTTAACATTCATATAGTCCAGTCTATGACCATTTTCCCGTGTATTTATCCCATACAGCACCGATTCGCATGAAAATATGGATTCAGGATCTACATATCCTCTTTTTCAAAATCTACCCTGTGCCGAGGGTTGCTTTCTCCCTGGGGGTGGATGACACCCCTTGTTGGGGGTGAATAAAAATTCATTAGAAATGAGTGCGGAAATCAATAGATTGAATAATTCTGAGTACTTTTTGTTCAATCAAGTTTTTTTTGAAAAGCAATACTTTTCGACTTATTCGCGAGTGAAATTGTCGGTTTTGAGGCGAAAAAACACGTTTTCAGATCCTTTTTCGCGAATAACTGGAAAAATATGCATCTAATTGAAAAACCTGCGGAGACCAAAATTATAGCTTTTGAAAAAAAAAAGGTGATCGTTTAGTTGAGATGTATGCAAACCTACTACAAAGTGAATAATTGCTTGTTGAAAGTTGATTGGCATTCTCAAACGCCAAAATGGAAAGTTTCTACGTACAATAACCAGAAACCAATGCATTTTTCGGGAGAACTCCTATTTTTTCTTTGAAAAAAAAGTGTGAATAACTCATCCTCTCTTCCCCCCCTTTGAAAATAATCGTTGTTACTCCATAATTCGCTTCATTCATGTTCTTATAATGAGTTCTGAGTTTTTGATCAATTGAAAGTACGTAGTTTTGGAAAAAATAATTGTGATTGAAGAGAAAAAATCATATACGTAATTCAGCGAAAAATCACCATTTCTTCGAAATAACTCGAAAAGTATTGGTCACATTCAAAATTTTCTAGAGTACAAAATTGAAGTTTATTCTTCTCTAAAAATTTTGGTGTTTCATTTTTTTCTGCAGGATGAAAATAGAGTAAGATATGGCAAGTTAAATATTGTGAGGGTTCGCGCAAAGTAACTTTTTTGAGCCCTTTCAGCATGAACCTTTTCAAAAATATAATCTGAAACGAAAAATCATGTAAATGAGCTGATAGCTCTTGAGAAAAGCTACAAAATTATTTTTTGGTGGATTCGATTGCTTGAAGACTAAGCGAGTTATGGGAAAAAAACCGAAAACAATTTTTGTAGAATTGAGAGTATGTACATTAGTATATTGAACAATACACAAAGTAACTATATTTTGGGCCTAGTGGAACTAAATGTATTATATATATATATATATATATATATATATATATATATATATATATATATATATATATATATATATATATATATATATATATATGTTCGGATAGGTTTCCGCGGTCAGTTGTGTGTTGTTGTTGAGTTCGGGTTGAACTGCGTCTGGAGTTTTGTTCTCGACGTTTCGGCTCCGATTTTGGAGCCATTTTCAAGAGGTGAATGTGACTTCACGCTGAGGTCTCAATCTGCCTACTCCTCAGGTGTTGTCACAGGGGGCAAGGGTTTGTGACTTGACGCCGGGGCCTCAATCTGCCTACTCCCCAGGTCTCGTCACGAGTTCTTTCTAAGGTCTCAATCTGCCTACTCCTTAGATCGAACTGAGGTATCGAAGGAAGTTGGGTAGTATTCATAGCAGCGGGTGCTACTAGAGAGAGTAGAGTATACGAACATCAACTTGCTGTCCGAAAATCAGACCCATCTTCAGCTCTGTCCAAACATCATCAAGAGACAGGACACAACATAGACTTTGCGAACACTAAGACCATCGCCACAGCAAAAACACTACAAGCTCGTATAATTCGCGAGGCCATCGAAATCGAGAAGCGACCTTCCTGCTTAAATAAACGGGACGACGGCCAGAGACTTCCAACTGCATGGAAACCCCTAATTTCCAGATGCCCAGTCCCCACCAAGACATCCGACGGTCCTTTAGTAGCACCCGCTGCTATGAATACTACCCAACTTCCTTCGATACCTCAGTTCGATCTAAGGAGTAGGCAGATTGAGACCTTAGAAAGAACTCGTGACGAGACCTGGGGAGTAGGCAGATTGAGGCCCCGGCGTCAAGTCACAAACCCTTGCCCCCTGTGACAACACCTGAGGAGTAGGCAGATTGAGACCTCAGCGTGAAGTCACATTCACCTCTTATATATATATATATATATATATATATATATATATATATATATATATATATATATATATATATATATATATATATGACGGTAAAAATAGTGGAAACTGTGTATTTATCCCATACAGCACCAATTCGTATGAAAATTTGGATAAAGGTTCTACTTACCCTCCATTTCAAAATCTACCTTGTGCCGAGGGTTGCTTTTTTGGAGGAAGGGGTATAGACCACCCCTATTCGAAAAAAAATATCAAAATTTGAGATTGGAGCGTGTGAACTGAAATCATATTTATATCAGTGAAATCAATCAATTGATAATTTTTAATATAATTTATGGTTCAGTAATCAGTGTCAGCCCTTAACACCCCCTCCCTTATGACAGAATATCATCAGAAAATGATAATCAACATGTTATTTGGCAGTTATTCAACTTATTCAGTATCTATTTGCATTTAATTTGAGATTTAGCTTCTATCTACCATCTACTTCAAAGTTGAGGTTGTGCCTGGGGTTGATTTTTATTCATCAGAGGTGAAAACTACCCCTATTCAAAAAAAAATAAAAAAATACTAGTTTTGAGCGTGCAGTCATCTATGAATAGTTTTATGAATGAAACTCACAGATTTTTTTATTAGGTAAAAAGCATTCTGAAATAGTCTGACTATGAGAATGGATCAGTTCAAAGAACACAAAAAGATATATTCTTGAACACTGCTTTCACTCCACTGAAGAGTTTTTCGCAACAAGAAAGCAACTCAATCATACACTCAGAAGAATCTTCCCAAATAATATTTATGAAATTCCCATGAAAAAAATATTGAAATCTTCCATCAACTAAATATAATACAATTTTATTATTGTATCAAATAATTGATTATAGTGAATATTATTATGAAGAAAAAAGCTGAAACTTACAGATAATTATGAAAATTATCCAGAATAGTACCTAATGTAGCTTTTATCTGAAAAAAGTAATGAATTAAGGGACATGTCACATTGACAATTAACATTGAAACAATCTACCTTGATCGGTGGTAATTTTCGAGGGTAACTATCCAGTCGAAATTTAAGTTAGAAGGGAGGGGATAGTGACGATTTTACTGGGTTCATTTATTAAAATAATACGCCCAACAACACTAGAAAACATGTTCTCGGTACTACATTTATGTATATATATATATATATATATATATATATATATATATATATATATATATATATATATATATATATATATATATATATATATATATATATATATATGTTGTTGTTGAGTTCGGGTTGAACCGCGTCTGGAGTTTTGTTTTCGACGTTTCGGCTCCGATTTTGGAGCCATTTTTAAGAGGTAAATGTGACTTCACGCTGAGGTCTCAATCTGCCTACTCCTCAGGTGTTGTCACAGGGAGCAAGGGTTTGTGACTTGACGCCGGGGCCTCGAGCCTCCACCCAAATATAAAGTTCACAATGGAAATCGAAAGCAATAACTCCCTTCCATTCTTAGATGTCCTCATCACAAAAACCAATGACTCCTTCACCCACACGGTCTACAGGAAACCAACACACACAAACCGATACCTTAACGCAAACTCCCACCATCATCCGGCACAAACCAATTCCGTTGTGAATTCCCTCATCCACAGATCCATCAACCTCACAGACCTCCATAACAAACCACAGGAGCTAGCCCAACTCAAATCAGCCCTTCTTCAAAATGGATTCACAGATCATCAATATATATATATATATATATATATATATATATATATATATCCTGTCAATTCAGACATGCTGTTGAATTGGCTTGGGAGTCGAAACGTCGAATGCCAAAACAAGTCGCACATAGATGGAGTCTCGATAGTACGGTTTTTATTTGTATTTTTTTAAATAATTTACTACCACAATCTGGAGAAATCAGAATGAATACTGATATGAGTAAAGAGCTGAAACGGATCGTATCTTGTGTCCCTCGTTTGTCTGAAAAGATAAATCTGATCGGCAACAGGTGTAATGTTAGAACAGCATTCAAAACAACGAATACTTCTCGTTCAATACTGACACACACTTAACCAACTAACACAGAAAACACAAAGAAGTTCATTGATTGAATCCCTTGTTTGTGCGATCAAGAATATATCGGTGAAGCAAAAACAGACAGATTAGTGGTTTCGAATGATCAGAACTCATTCTCACTGCCGATGGAGATCATACAGTAGAATGGAATGACACTCAAATGATAGTAAGAAACTAATCTAGTCTATGACCATTTTCCCATGTATTTATCCCATACAGCACCAATTCGCATGAAAATTTGGATTCAGGTTCTACATATCCTCTTTTTCAAAATCTACCCTGTGCCGAGGGTTGCTTTCTTCCTGGGGGTGGATGCCACCCCTTCTTGGGGGTGAAAATTTTCATATTGGAAATAAGTGAGGAAATCAATAGATTGACTAATTCTAAGCACTTTTTATTCAATAAAGTTTTGTCTGAAAAGCAATACTTTTCGACTTATTTGCGAGTGAAATTGTCGGTTTTCAGTCAAAAAAACACATTTTCAGATCCTTTTTCGCGAATAACTGGAGAAATATGTATCTAATCGAAAAAACCTGCGGAGACCAAAATTATAGCTTTTGAAAAAACGAAGGAGATCGTTCATTTGTGATGTATGCAAGATACGATCCGTTTCAGCTCTTTACTTATATCAGTATTCATTCTGATTTCTCCAGATTGTGGTAGTAAATAATTCAAAAAAATACGAATAAAAACCGTACTATCGAGACTCCATCTATGTGCGACTTGTTTTGGCATTCGACGTTTCGACTCCCAAGCCAATTCAACAGCATGTCTGAATTGACAGGATTTCTTCGAGAGCGACGAGGGACTTCATCGATTTATACTGTTTTGCAGATGAAGCCGTAATGGGTTTCGTCTACAGTCTGACTCGTATCATGGAAGGGATATTTTATATACCAGTAATTCGAAAGCAGAACAGGCAGTCGAAGTCGATATTGATTTAATGAAATGCTGTGATCATAGAGGATTTTTCATCATTTCTATAAATTGAGTCCATACTGGTGGTCGACACGTCAAACAATACAAATAAAACATCTCGCACACGGGTCAATTCGAGAAAAGACAATTTTCTATGTTCATCCATATTTTACACAGAAGGAAATATCAAAATCCATCATCAGTTGCCAAAAATGACTTCTTATCGATATCAGGGTAACGTTTTTACTCTAATCGAATGTTTTACTTCATTTGTCTCTAGGCGACGACGGACAATCGAGCAACACTTTCGAAGCATTACCAATGACTTCGTTCAAAGGCAATTTTTATTTCAGTATTCATGAAGGAAATACAACTAGTGTTCTTTCAAAATGGCGTTTATGGGGTTGATGAATATGAGTAGCTACGAACCTGAAAAAATCTAACTCAAAACACATTTTTTTAATAAATAATTGTAAGACTATTCGAATACAACACCAAAGATTTGTTAATAACGTTCAAATGGCGGTACCCACTTCTGCGAAGATATTGAAAACGAAATTTCAATAACACATATCATTATATTTTACGAGGTACAGAAAATCATTCAATCTTCAATATTGAATATACCATTCAGTGCCTTAAAACCAATCCATTCACTTACTAAGCATTGAAGTACTTGCATAGTACTAAATTATACCACGAGTCAATAATAATAGTCATCATTGCGAGTAGTACCCTCTACTTTATACTATTTTCGACTAATTTATCAATCATATCTATATAAAACTTTACCTACGCATTTGACACTGACACATTGGAGTTCAGTTAAATCGTTTCCATGGTTATTCAATTCCAGAAATTTTGTGATAGGAGAAAAGGAATGAAGACCATTTCTATCAATACCTACCTATTATTCCCTAAGAGAATATGGCATTATACTGCAGAAACCATGTATTAGTCGTGAAGAAACGTGTTTGATTCAATAATAATAAATGATTTTTTTTGCCAAGTAATGTGTCGAATATCAATAAGGAATCACTCTTCAGAATCATAAGATTGTTCTCCACCCTCAAATTGGGATAATGAAACTATATATAGGTCAAAATTTATATTAGATTCATTATTTCTCAGCTATCCCTACAAAAGAAACCATTCAACGTTTTGTCACGGTCATGTTTGAATGAGCTCAATTCCCTTTGTTTGGTTTATCAAAGTAATAGGTGGAAAATTCTCGATTCGACTTAGTCATTCATCAATACTATTATACAATTACTATCTATCATATCGCCAGAAGGAGGAATCCCTTCCCCCTTCTTTCATCAGGCTGCGCCCTCCATTTAACACACAACATACAAGTTGAACATCACGAGTACGTTTTTCGTTTTATGAAGAATCAAACCAGTGGATAGGATTTGTTTCATTTCGACTAGAGAAATCAATATATTCTCGAGATTTGAGCTCAACGTTAACATTGAAACGTGAATCAATAACCACGAAAGCCACCGTCACGGTTTTATGAATCCTTCATTATCTCCATACGTGATAAACCAACCCATTCCTGGAAATAAAGAGAACAACGCGGACTATAATCTTTTCTTTTATCGGGATATAAAAAGTCGCTCGGCCGTTTACGGATCATTTTGAAAGAAACTTTTAAGGAGGTAAAATGACTTGAAATAAGGTGGAAACGTCTTGGAACTCACCGTAAAGGCGGATATTACTCTCGACCTCTCCCAAAGAGTTTTTAGCTATGCAGCGATACGAACCAGCGTCTTCTCTTTGTAGATGTCGAACAATGACAGTCATTTTCACGTGGAAAGCGGATTTGCTCGACATTTGTACGTCGTATTTTGTGCTAGAGATCACCATTTCACCTGAAAATAGATAAAACAAAAACACTATCATTGAAAAAGAACAATTATTGTTGCTGGATTTTGGGCGCAATTGACGAAATGAACTCCGGCAATCCATTACTGACGATAACCGATTTCTCCTAGGTCAATAAAATTCTCTACAATATGTTCTTCCTTGATATTATGGTAAGACTATGTTATCCATTCACAGGAGCCTTTTGATTAATATTTTTTATGTAACTTCGTTCGCAAGTTATAGTCTTTGAAGTTCGGTAAAAGGGTTATGTGTTCATTTTATACGTTTTTGAAAGTCAGATACACCAACAATATTTTTAAATGAAAATTCATGGTTGGAAGAAACAAACGAACGCGTATGCGATTAACAATCCATAATTTTTTTTTTTTGTTTATGATTTGGAGAGAAATCTTGAATACAGTGAAATGAGGTGTGAGGGCATCTGATGATTGGAAATAAAAATAATGACGAGTTTTTTTTTAGATGCAGATTCACGCGAAATGGAAGCCCTGTAATGTATAAAAAACAACGCGTGAATCAAGGGACAGAAGATACAAATCAACAGGAACTTTTTTGAAATTGTTAGCCTCAACCAACGAATAGGAAATTATAGAAAAAAATATAGATACATTCGGCTGATAGAAATAATGGAATCTTTTGTTTCACGAGGAAATTTCATATGAATTCTGAGACAAAAAAAAGAGAGGTCTTTGTTATGAAAGAAAATATAATTCACATTCAGATTCAGCACTGGAACACTGATTCCAAAATACAATATTTCCTCGATTTGAATATGCCATTCTCATAAGAGGTGAGAAGACGACATTCGTACTTGAACTATTACGTTACGGGGTTAGACCACGTCAAACTTTCGCTCGCGAATTTTCAACTTCTGAAGATTAGGATATATGTGGGACATACTGTATAGGCCATTCAGCTCTGGTAATCAACCATCTCACTGGTAATCAGGAAGATAAGAAACGTACCTATTTGATTTTACTTATAATTGAAAAAGTCCGAATGTTGTCGGTTAACCAAAGAAGTAAATAGTTGAACGAATCAAAATTCCCTTGAAATAATCAGTCAAAGTTAATTTCATCAACTAGATCACTTTAGGCCTCAACAATAATTAATGAGATGCAATCGTACGATACTGCGGAATACATCAATCAAGTCGATTATGCGAAATATCCACTTCATTTATATTATCAGACACACCCTTCCCCTTTTCAGATTTTGTCGAAACTAGGATGGAAAACCTGCATTAGTAATGAGGAAAACTAGACTTCAGCTGAATTATTTTATATTTTGGTATATGAAAGAGCTTGATGTTCCAATAAAAGTTCAGCCATGTAAAAAACTTGTTAAAGTGAAAATCTACCTTGCTGCCGCAGGGTGTTGAGATGGGAAATTCTAAATTTGGCTTTTAACAGTAAATGTAAGTTTGAACAAGACTAGGTTCAGTTTTTCAAATGTTGGATTTTGAACTTTGGATTTTTTTTCCTGATTCATATGTTGGCCACAGCACCTACAAAGCTAATATCGGAGTTGGGGTTAGAAGTGGGCCAAAATAAGAAGAACCTGAAATGTTCTATCTTTGTTTAACTCATTCACGAGAGAGATTTGCTGTCCATTAGTATTTATGAAATATGCAACAGATGTAGTCATATATTCAAATAGAAACAAAACTCTTCAAATTTCCAATGCCTTATTTTATTTATCATTTTTGGGGAAACAAGACACAATCATAATGAATGAAACCACAATGGAAACAAACTGCCACTCTGACAGTTGCCATCAGATGTCGCTTTTCCTTTTCTTGCGAAATGCAGCCAATTTCTGATTAGCTTTCCTTTCACTGTCCAGATGAGGTTTGCACGACTTCACGAGAAATTCCAGTAACATGTATGTATGAATGTTTATTGTCATAAATATGATAAGGGTACAATTCAAAATATAAAAAAAAACATTTCAATGAACATATGAAACCAAAGAAACTATCTGGGCGATAATTTGTACGTGGTGTGACAATTAAAGAATAAAATACAATAAATATTTGGAATATATAAAATCTTGAACAATACTTATATCTAAAATATCTTAACTTACTTAACGAAAATCCATTGAAAGATTTCAGTAGATGTTATGATGGTTCAAGTGTAATAAAAAAGAAAGAACAGGTGATATCACATGAGAAAAGAAAGATCATTGTCCAACCATGGCATCACAATCAATGTACCCAATCAGTTAATTTTCAAACAAGGATTGTCAATTAATTCATGTATATTCCATCTCGGTCTGCTCATTATATAACTTTTAACTTCAGTCTTAAACCTTCTGAGTGTATTTTCTTTTTTTACATTATCTGGCAAGGTGTTGTATAATTAAGTACAAATGAATTCTCTGTCCGATGTATTTGTTCATAATTGGTGTAACATACTTTTGTTTATCTGGTTCCATAGTCATGAGTATGACCCTGTAATGTACCTCTATTTGAGTATTGTCTTATATTGACTTGCATGTAATATATCTGTTGAATATCTAATACTTTCGCTTCGATATAAAGTTGATCAGTGGATATGGCTTTTGTAATTTCAAAATTTTATTTTATGAGACCTGTATTGCATTATAGTGTGCTTTTGAAACACCTCCCCATCCCATGATTGGAGTTTATAATCATTCGGAATATACCCAGACAATTCCAAAACTACTGCTTTCGAGAGATCACCAGAGTAGTGCAAGTGCGTCAAAAAGGTAGGTTTTTTCCTCTCATTAACGGCCGACATTTATTTACAATACACGTGCATTATAAGTGAGCCAGTATGTTACAGCAGTCAAGAGGTGGTTATTGAAAATGAACAATATGCAACTCGGCGATAAGGCCAATTACGTGCACTCGAGAATTACCGCACTCGGCT
This sequence comes from Zygogramma bicolorata, assembly GCA_032362365.1. Taxonomy (NCBI): domain Eukaryota; kingdom Metazoa; phylum Arthropoda; class Insecta; order Coleoptera; family Chrysomelidae; genus Zygogramma; species Zygogramma bicolorata. The sequence continues at coordinate 294,527 of JAVJAQ010005855.1, forward strand.
AACGCATCGTGCTGACAATTTCGCTTATGCGGAATTGGCAATTGTCCCCTTCGGTAATAACCTTTCGAACCTCACAACAGTATAAATTATCGAGAAGACGTATCCTCATAATGCAAGGAACAAATCGTATAAGTATCGAGTGAATGGTATTTCCTTTCATTTCGACGACTTATAATCTGAAAATACTATTCGCCGAAGCGAAATCTCAACCATAGATAATATATGCAAGATAACTTCCAGGGTGGTGCCAAATTATCAAGTTATCCTGTAGTATTCGTACTTCCATTGCTCGTTCCAGTGATGAATTCCAAGAAAGAAGCCAATTCTGAGAGTATTCAGCTTGGATTTCACATGATTCAGATTCAGATAATAGGTCAGCCATGAAAGTGTTCACCATTCTCCATAAATCACTCTCATCCTCAGGTTCACATGAATTTTCATGCGTTAAGAATGACAGGAGAGAAAAATCTGTGTTTGAATGCAAAACAGCATCAAAGTCATAATTGTGATATTTTGTGGATATCTCCTTATAGTCCAGTAAAAGAAGGGACGAACCTGTGAATAAGTCTATGAGTTCTTCACTTTTGTGGCTCAATTTGTAGGTCGTCACAGATGTTTTCAGAGGACCCAAAACTTAACACAATTGCGTTCATGGAAATGGCCGAAAATGGCCCCCCAAACCCAGAAAAATGGGTTTCCCGCCAATACCTGGCTAAATATACGAATTAAAGAATTTTCATTCATACAAAAATTGAAGATCGTCTCATTAGCCATTTTATCGACTTGCCATGCACATCGTTTTGAAGCCAAGATGCTCCAGTGCCCGAATACATATATATTTTTTATGGCTAATCATTTTTAAATTCGCCGTTGTTCCACAGATTCTACATTACTCCGAAATCACATGAAAAATGTAAATAAACAAATGGATCATTTATTAGAACGCGGGAAAAGTACAAAAAAAATCAGGGATCATTCAAGACCCCCCAAGGACCCTTTATAAAGAAAAATTTCCGATAAAAGACTATTTTTGAAAAAATGTAAACAAATTAATGAAACAGTGTCGAAATGGTGCGGAAAAAACTTTCACAGCTCATTAAATCTTTTTGCCAAATAAAAAAGAACTTCGAAATACATGGAATGATAGCTAAGGGTTTCCCCATTATCTTGAACTTTGAATCATGGAAAAATGTTTTTGCCTGAGTTATGAAACAATTCGTCCGCCCGCCTCCAAGCGAATGCATAGACAACAGAATTCCTATAGAGTATAGAGAAAGCGGCAGCTGAAATGAGGAGAGTTTTGGGTCCCTTTATCTCGAAAACTGTTGAGTTTTCGGAAAAAATGATAAGGGTCATTTTTGTAGATAATGAGACGATCTTTAATTTTTGTATGAACGAAAATTCTCTAATTCGTATATTTAGCCAGATATTGGCGGGAAACCCATTTTTCTGGGTTGGGGGGCCCATTTTCGGCCATTGCCATGAACGCAATCGTGTTAAAAACATTCGACATAGTCGATGGGCTTACTTGAAGACTGGCGTTAAATCAAATGATCTTTGGAACAATTCGTTCAGGCCAGTCTCAAATCTACCTACACAGTAGGTTTTGGCTGGCACCTGTCAGAAAACAGCTACTCCCCTGGTTAATACCACGACGGGCATTGAATTTTATCCAACCGGTGCCAGTGCAGGTTCCTTCACAGAAGACGGCTTTGATCGGGGCTTGATGCTATGAAGGATTTTGATTTTTAATTATGGGAAGTCATCGACTTTATGTTGATGATGGCACTGCCTTGTACTGACGAGTGGCCAAAGAGGCCGAAACCGATCTGCAAGTGTGCCCGTCCCAATAATTGAAAATCAATTCCTTCATTTGTATCGCCAAAAGCAAATGCAGGATTTTCTTCTGTGAAGGAACCTGCACTGGCACCGGTAGGATATAATTCAATGTCCGTCGTGGTATTAGCCAGGGGAGTAGTTGTTCTCTGACAAGTGCCAGCCAAAAACCTACTGTGTAGGTAGATTTGAGAGTGGCCTGAACGAATTGTTCGAAAGACCATTTGCAATCGTGTTAAGTTTTCGGTCCTTTGAAAACATCTGTGACGACCTACAAATTGAGCCACAAGTGAAGAACGCATAGACTTGTTCACAGCTTTCCCTAGTTTCGGATCTTCAGTTACTGGACTATTAGTGAGTTCATGTGTGGAGTAAGAAGACGAAATTTCTTTCTCCTAATGAAAATCGGTACCCTGTATATCTTTTCATTAGCATTCACTATTCTCAGTGATATCTCAGTTTGATTATATAATATGCAATTTGTATGTATGTTTCACAGTATCGAAAGGTATATTCACAGGATACGGAAAATGAATTTGAAAACATTGCAAGGATCCACTACTGAAACGATTCACAGAATAAGAAGAAAACCGCGACACATGTTTCGCTATTCGAAGAATTGTGAGCTATTGTCTAACGAAACACGTGTTGCAGTTTTGTGAAACCATTGTCAGTGAGAATCATAGAGAAAGCTGTGATATTTTCGGTCATAATTGCACGCGTGCATAAAAATTACCGATAATTTTGCAAGAAAGCGTGATATCTAAAAATTGCACGAGTTTATTTTCATATTTTGGCGAAAGTGCCCGAGTCCGAAGGACGAAGACTCTTTTACAAAATATGAAAATAACCGAATGCAATTTGTATGAGATATCACGCTTGAATGCAAAATTATCTGGTCATTTTTAAGCACGAATGTAATTCATTGAAATATTTCACGAATAAAGAAATTCTCAAAGAAATGATAATTTTTTTCATTTATACTTTCCTCTATTGATTGTATGGAGTACTCACCTAAACGCGAAATGTTTTTCTATTTTTGAAGTCTATCTGACATTTATTTGTGTTTACTGACGTCTAGCGATACGGTTTCAAATGTGTTGTTATGGCGACTTGATACAATGCAATTACCGCTGTGAGTTTTCGATAATTGCATTGCTCTTATGGGACATTTTATATATATGAGGGAAATATTCTGTGAAATTTTGAATTCTGTGAAGCATTGATTCGAACTAATTTTGAGAATACAGTTCTTTGTGGGTTATGAGCAATATTTTCATCGTATGATAGATGAGGACTATGCCTCCACAGAAATGTATAGAAATAGTAGGAGAGCTAGTGGACCATCCTAGTAACGGTTTGTCTGTAAGGCTAGGAATTCTTATACCTGGCACGCATTACCCTACAAGTCATCAACCCCCTATATTTTTGAAAGTGTACAAAAAATTTCGTTCTAAGCTTAAAATTCTCATACAATTTTGTTAATTTATTTTGGAGTTTAAAAAAAATTGACAGCCCTTTGCGATGAGCACAAGTACTTGCCAGGTGAAGCCATAGGTGTGAGATATGAGGGCGTCATTTAAGTACGTGGCCAAATTCAGAGGGGTGATTACTCGAGTGATTCTGAGACAAAAAGTTCATTTAAACAAAGGTCCGGTAATGCTTCGTTTTCAAGATAAGGGTGTCAACATTTGAAAAAAAAGTTTTTTCCTGAATATCTCAATAATCCTTCTGCCGGTATGATTGAAATTTGGTGGTGGTATGAAGGGTATAGAGGGGTTGATTTGGTCATAACTAGTTGAACTCATTATGTCCAGTCGCATCCCGGAACGTACCTTAAGCAATATTTTTGACCAAAAAAATGTGCGCCACTGATTTTTGGTGGAATATTCGTATTTTTTTCGCATCGAACTATTGAAACTACAACTTTTTCATCTCCATTTTTTCTTGTATTTTGCTCTGTTCGGAAAAAAAATTAAAATCAGTCTATTGGTTGTCCTTGGTACAACAAAATAAAACTAGCAAAACTTCAACAACCGGGGTGGACATGCAATAACAAGCTTTTCATTTATAATTGAAGGAATAACATAACACGAAAGCCATCTATCGAATTTTTTGATTAATTGTTTTCGATGAAACACAACATTGAAATGAGAAATTTTTTTAGCTGAACAGATTCATATGTATTCATCAAAAACTGTCACCAGATTTCAATGTCATTTTATTTTTAATTTTCTTGTTCTCCAGGATTTTTTTATATCAACAACTTGTGAAAAACAATTTCGATTTTGTTGTTCCAAAGACATGCAATAAAGTGATTTTTTTTTTCTAAAAAACAGACCGAGATACAAGAAGAAAGGTGGATACAAAAAAGTTGTAGTTTCAGTAGCCCGATGGAAAAATTTTTGCAAAAATCAGTGGCGGACTGTTTTTTGATAAAAAGTATTGCTTAAGGTACCTTTCGGGACGCTACTGAACATAATGATTTCAATATAGTTAAGACCAAACCAATTCCTCTGTACCCTTAATACCACCGCAAAATTTAAAAAACGGCTGAAAGATTATTGAGGTATATTCAGGAAAAAACTGATTTTCATACTTTATATTCAGGACTATAAATCAAACTATATAAAAAAGGGTACAGCTAGAAAGAGACCTATATGCTACGAGGATGTTCCGATTCCCTTCCACAGACCCCTTTTCTGACGGCATATGGATAATTGGGAAGTCATTCAATTTGAAACCAAGAAGTAAAGAGAGTCAAGCGCCAGTACGAAAACAGGGCTCTTTTCGAATGAAAACTGAGAAAAACGTTCTTTAGACAATGAAAACTTAAAAACTCCCGATACTGAATATTTTGTATATTCTAACTGCTTAGGTCACTGCACGATAAAACTCTCATACAAGCATGTCATGATATGCATGCATCAACAAACCAAGTAATGTGAAAAATGGCGATAAAAACTGTTTGATGCGGTTACAAACATATATGGCATCTGTTATATAAAAAATCACAATAATTCGAAATCATCCAGAATGAAAGAAGTATTTAATATAATGCCTCCAGAAAATATAAGTTCTACGGCTAAAAACGACCCATTAATATGTTTATATGCAAAATCCCTGCTTAAAAAACATAAAAGAAAACAACTAGCCATTGTTGTCCCGAATAAAATGAGAGAGATGGGAAGATTTTTTAGTGCCCTCGAAACAGTTGAAAATGGAATCGTAGGTTCATTTGATGCATTGAAACCTGAGAATTTTCGATCTTTCCCATCAATGGCTATAATTCAAATGACAAAAGTTTCAATGCACCATCCCTTGCTCTGCGTATTGCGCTTGATATAATAGTTATTGAGAACAAGCAACTCCCAATATTCAATGGATGAGAAAAATGAAATCAAGGACTTGAAGAAAGTAATCGAAGGCAAGTGGTGTCATAAGATATCAAGTTTGGCACCCTGAAAGAGAAACATTGGGAGAAGCCAGTCCAATTACCTTTGAACAGCGACATATAGTTAATCAAAAAGTTGATCAACATGCTTGCAGATGACGCATACACTGATCTTGAAAATAATCTTGATCTTCAGAAGAGTTACAAAATTCCAACAGAGTGTGTTTGGGCAGAAACTTAAATGTTCAACCGCAAACCTGTTGGAGAAATTCGAAAATTATAATGCAAATACGAACAGCGTTAATGAGGAGTCTTATATTCGCTTAGCTAAGTGGAGCAGTTCATAAGCAAGAGATTCAAGGGGATAGTTGCTGGTGGGAAGGGATTTAAACCAGTTCTTATTTTATTTTCGAAGATGATTCAACTATATATTGATGGCCTTTTGAGAGTCAGAAAGGAGTTTGTTATTGTTCCGAAGTCAAACCCTTATATTTTTGCCAACCTTGGTTCTGAGTATCGTTGAATGTGGGGGGCCAGCGCCATGAGGAAGTTGGCACAGAAATGTGGTTCCAAAGAGCCATTTCTCTTGACATCAACAAGATTCAGAAAATACTTTGCAACCACAATTCGAATAATAAGTATGGAAAATAACGAAAGGCAAAAGTTCAAAAACATAGAACCTTATGAGACGTATATTATACCTCAGGATCAGAAAAAAATGAGGGTAGTGACGATTGGCAGCCACCGTCTGAAAAAATATTACAAAAATTGCGAAAAGACCTAGACAGACAAAATGCAGAATGTGAGGAAACTACTGTCAAAGTTCCCTCAAAGTCTTATTAAAACATGGGTTGTTGTGCGGACAACGAGGATTATTATCTTGTCGCCAAAGAAAATTGTATGTTCTTTATTTTTTGATTCAATATAACAACTTGAAGGCATTATTGCTCCTTCAGCTGAAAAATGAACAAGTAAACGGCAATCACACTCAGAAAGAAAAAATGATTATAGTTCAGACGAGGAGGATTGTTTAGTGGTCGGAAGAAAGTGTATGTATATTTATTTGAAAAATCGGAACGAATTCTTATCTACATTATTGATTTTTCAGTAAGAGAATGTGGAACAAAGTGAATGAATGCGATAGCCTGAAAAAGAAAAAGAATTGGTAACACAATATTTTCAGGAACATATCTAGAAAAGAATTGCACCTGAGAAACATGAATTTTTCGAGTTCCTTGGTAGACATCAAGAAATATTCATTAACAAAAACTGGGTGCGGGTTGAAACATTCGTTTGTAATTGTTACCGAGAAAAACATAGGTGGCAGAGTCCTTAATAAAAATATTGCTGGGGCTTGTCCGTCGCTGGAGCGGTCCAGCCCATCAGAAAATTGAATCTGTCAATGGCGTATTGCCTCATTCTCCATATTAAATCAAATTTCAAGGTGGCAGTTAATTTTTATTGACTTACCCATCTTATATAAAAATAAAAAAAAAAGAACTCACGTCAATGAAGTCAAAGCATATCTGGATTGCCATAATTTACTTTATCATTCACTCACATTGAAATGAAACAGTTCTCATTAAGTAAAAACTATTTCCATAACATCGTGATATACAAAAAATACAAAAAATCTTTGAGATTCCCTGCCAAATCAATCACTTTTTCCTAGACGCTAATGCTAATGGATTTCCTTTGTCGGATGTGGGCATTATCTGTGATTTTAGTAATTGATCTTTGGAAATTTCTTGACGGGTTTTATAAATTCCTCGGGAGAAGTCATTTATCATGGAACTAGTTGTCTACTCGATTCTGCATACATTTTCCGATGATTATCGTACTGTAAGGATGAAATATAATTTTAAGCATTTTTATTGAAGTTTTCGAACTGATAAAAACTGTGGAATAAATGAAGGGTGCTTGTGTTATCCTGATGCGCTTATGAGAGGTATATACTATGTGACATTCCATTAGAACTTTTTGGTGGAGGATTGATGCTAAATTTGTATCTCATATCAAATCGAAATTAAATTTCATTTGACACCAGAAAATATTCTGTTTTGAAATAACGCCAGAACGAAATGAACATTTCTTGATTTATTGCTGAGAAGGTTGGCTTTTTGACAATGAATTGACATAACTCCTGAATCACTAATACAACTTTTTGTTTACGAAAAGTACCTATCAGGAGAAATCGGAATATTTTGATCGATGAAACATGCTCTCTTTTTTTGTATAGAGAACGTTATTACGCCTAGGTTTTATTCTGTGTTGATCAGGCACTGGGAGATAATATTGAAAAGATGAATACAAATTCATCTGAAATTGAATGAGAAATTTCGATGTGGCACCCTCTGTAAGCGTAGCTATAGTCAAAATATTCATTTTCTTCTCCTGAAGATGATAACTTTGTAAGAGAAACGCGCTTGTGTGCGTGTGTGAGTGATATCAGTTTGGTGTTATGGTAATTTATTTCTATAAAACATTTTTAACAAGTAACAAGTGTAGTGGTCTACTTACTATATGAGCAAAGAGACACCCTGACCGACCCATGGGTGTGGAACTTGTTACCTCAAATTGTTCCCTATCGCTCATCTTTATTGAAATAATGTGGTTCGATGTAGTTATTAATGTATCAAGGGCGTAAAATGGGCTTTTATGGACCGCAGCGTGTAAGTAATAGCCCGAGCGATAGCGAGGGTTATTAACAAGCCTAAGTCTATAAAAGCAAATCACGCCCAAAATACATACAACATTTTATGCGCAAAATATTTTATATTACGTAGATAGATACCTTCTTAAATTTAGAACACGATAAAAATACATCAAGGCTGTTGTGAGCTGGCTGTATATTAATATCATATCGGAAACAATAAATCAAGAAATGATGGAATGACCATGGAAACTCAGTCAATTTTTTGGAATAAGATTGCTGTCAATTTTTGTGATCACAGATAATTCATTAGTGATTTTGAAACGGATTCGAGTGACGATGAAAGTGTGAATTTTACAACAGAAAACAAAAAATCCAAATATTTCCATAAATAACTGTTGTAATTGTATTGTCAATATCAACTTAATTAATTATGTTCATTGTTTCTTATTATATAATTGTTCATAAAGTTTTGGGTTTGACCATAGGATTTTACATTACAGAAATATTAATAAAATTGTAATCTTTAAAGAAGGCATCACAATTATTGAAACACAGATGTCCTGAATTATATAAAAATCTAATCTCATTATGAGTTACCTATAAGTACAATAGATATATTGATAGTCTGATGATGGTGGTTGATGGATAAAAAAAAAAAAAAAAAAAAAAAAAAAAAAAAAAAAAAAAAAAAAAAAAAAAAAAAAAAAAAAAAAAAAAAAAAAAAAAAAAAAAAAAAAAAAAAAAAAAAAAAAAAAAAAAAAAAAAAAAAAAAAAAAAAAAAAAAAAAAAAAAAAAAAAAAAAAAAAAAAAAAAAAAAAAAAAAAAAAAAAAAAAAAAAAAAAAAAAAAAAAAAAAAAAAAAAAAAAAAAAAAAAAAAAAAAAAAAAAAAAAAAAAAAAAAAAAAAAAAAAAAAAAAAAAAAAAAAAAAAAAAAAAAAAAAAAAAAAAAAAAAAAAAAAAAAAAAAAAAAAAAAAAAAAAAAAAAAAAAAAAAAAAAAAAAAAAAAAAAAAAAAAAAAAAAAAAAAAAAAAAAAAAAAAAAAAAAAAAAAAAAAAAAAAAAAAAAAAAAAAAAAAAAAAAAAAAAAAAAAAAAAAAAAAAAAAAAAAAAAAAAAAAAAAAAAAAAAAAAAAAAAAAAAAAAAAAAAAAAAAAAAAAAAAAAAAAAAAAAAAAAAAAAAAAAAAAAAAAAAAAAAAAAAAAAAAAAAAAAAAAAAAAAAAAAAAAAAAAAAAAAAAAAAAAAAAAAAAAAAAAAAAAAAAAAAAAAAAAAAAAAAAAAAAAAAAAAAAAAAAAAAAAAAAAAAAAAAAAAAAAAAAAAAAAAAAAAAAAAAAAAAAAAAAAAAAAAAAAAAAAAAAAAAAAAAAAAAAAAAAAAAAAAAAAAAAAAAAAAAAAAAAAAAAAAAAAAAAAAAAAATATATATATATATAAAAAAAAAAAAAAAAAAAAAAAAAAAAAATAAAAAACATAAGTAATTTTAATTAAAGAATTTAACATTGAGCCAGAGACAGTTGAAATATCGAATAGTTAAAGAACAGATCGAAACTACAAAATATTAAATAAAGAAGAAACAACACCACACAGACTACAATATATATTGACTAGTAATAATAATGAGTCTAATAATCAGGACATCTGTTTTCGATAATTGTAATGCTTTTGAAATTACAATTTTTTAATATTATGAAATTAAATCATACAACAAAAACATAAATAACACAGTAAGTAGCACTGTTTTCCGCTCATATTTTATAAGCAATTCGTTAACCATTTGAGCTCCCTGAAGATGACAGTATCACTGCGAAATATCGAAATATAGTGTTGAAAGAGTACACGTTGCTGCGCTTACCCAAGAACTCCTTTTTGTTCCAACAAGTAGCAAAGACTCCTACTACTATATATATATATATATATATATATATATATATATAAAAAAAGGAAAAGGCCACCAAGAGATGAAACACTCAGCGCCTGCTCAACGAATTTATGGCCCACCGGGTGATGGAGTAGTCCACGGGCGATAAAGTGCTACTTTACGCCCGCAAATCCGAGCGATAAAGTGCTACTTCACGCCCGGTCGTGCATAAAAGAAGCAAAAGCCCTGTGTGAAACGGTAACTTCTGAATCAATTGTTGCTGGCTATATGAATAATCATCCAAGGGTGATATAAACCAGTATAATGTTATATTAAACGATATCATTCGGAAGAAACTTTTGTGAATGGAATTTGAAAAATATCACACGTCATCGATAATGCCAACACAGTGGCATCATTCCATTGATGGAAATGCATAGTACGTTCGCATTGAATTTGAAATTTTGTGTCTGTTATTGTTTGGCAGCATTCAATCGAAAAATTCGGAGAAACGATAGCTGTTGCACTCGATATTTCAAAGGCGTTTGATCGAGTTTGGCATCGGGGCATGGGCGTAGCCAGGCAGGGGCAAGGGGGGCCCCCCCCCCTAGCTGGGCATAAGCGCTTGGTTGTAGAGTTCCCAACCCAAAGAAAAAAATAACCATAAAGAAATGAACTCTTTGATAACAATTTTTAACACTGTCAGTGACAGAAATCAACCTTGCATAAGTGGTAGCCACCCATCTCTAGACCGGGCTGTAGATGTCGGTGAACCCAATACGCCTAGGCTTGACGACGGGTAGGTACACGGCCACAAGGGTAGTTGATTCAGCAGTTCCTGCGTTCTCTTCTCTCTGGTTCCTGTTCTGTGTTCAGCAGAGTACATTTATCTATGAACTTACGTTTCTTCGATAGTCTCGAAAGCCAACGCATCTCTATTACTTGTACAAAGACAATAGATGTTTATTGTGTAATTATTGTGACATTGCCAAATCTAACTCAGATAGTGCTTGTTTTTCATATAAATAAAAATGGATATAAGAATTTTTTTTAATGGTAAGTAATTCATGTGTAACCCAATGTATAAACGATTTTTTTTAGTTGCACGTACTCTATCTACATAAAGTTCGACTTTTATTCAGTATGTAGGTATAGTAAGTCATATACATAGAGAAAATATTGTGCTGCAATCAGACGAAAATGGCTTATTAGAGATTCCACTAGAAGTGGCAAACAGCTTCAATACATTCTCCAAAAGAGCTCCATCAGATATAATTAATAACATACCAAGACCATCGAATTCTTTTCAAGAAATTAGAACTAAAGTTTCAAATTGTTTACTTCTGTGTCCATACAGCACCAGTGAATTAGGGGAACTTTTGCTTAATAAACTCAAGAACTCAAAATCGTCTGGCTTTGATGAAATTCCACAATTTTTAGTGAAGAAAGTTCTTTCCTTCATTATATCACCATTGACATATGTCGTTAACCTGTCATTCTGTAATGGTAAATTTCCGAATGAACTGAAAATTGGAAAGGTGATTCCAGTCTTCAAAAATGGCAATCCTAAACATATCGGTAATTATCGACCCATAACGATTCCATCTGTGTTTTCAAAACTTCTCGAATATAACTATCTCAATAGAATCAACTTTCATTTACAGGAAAACAATGTTATTATAGAGAACCAACACGGTTTCCAAGAATGTAAATCTACAAACACTGCTATGCATTCATTCTATAAATCGTTGACAACTTTCATTGATGCGGGTGAGTGCCCTGTTGGGATCTTCTGCGATCTCAGCAGGGCATTCGATTGTGTCAATCATGAAATCTTGTTGAGAAAATTAGAAGATGTTGGTATTCATGGGCAATCCTTAGAGTGGATAAAATCTTACTTGGACGGTCGTTGTCAGTATGTCAGCATCACAACAACAAGCGAATGTTCAACAGATGTGTGTAGATCTGAAAGTCTCTCTATTAGTATGGGTGTACCACAAGGATCTGTGTTGGGCCCAATTTTATTCTTGATATATATAAATAATATTGTTTCCGTTGATTCCTCAGCCCAATTTACACTTTATGCAGATGATACTACGATTCTCATATCTGATAAAACTAATACAATGATTGAGTCTAAATGTAATAAACTTTTACAAAATCTGAATGACTGGTTTGGCCTAAACGAACTTTATCTAAATTTAAAAAAAACGCATTACATTCATTTTCATAATAGGCAACGGAAAATAGAAAATATAAATTTAATATCGAATAATAGAAAAATTGAGAAAGTTCCTTGTGTCAAATTCTTGGGACTGCAAATTGATGAGTGTCTCAACTGGAAGAGGCACTGTCAGGTGGTTGTCTCGAGGATGAACTCGGTGAATTACCTTTTTCGAAATTTGAAAACCATTATTATATATATATATATATACATACATACATATATATATATATATATATATATATATATATATATATATATATATATATATATATATACATATACATACATACATACAATATATATATATATATATATATCATTTAATAAACATTTGACATACTCATTACTAGATTTTCCTTTCCTGCCCCCCTCTGAACAAAATCCTGGCTACGCCCTTGCATCGGGGTCTCCTTTCTAAACTGCCGTCTTATGGTTTCCCTCAGTTGTGTGCTTTGTTGAAGAGTTTCTTGTCTGATAGGTCTCTGTATGTGGTTGTTGATGGAGTATCATCTGGTATTCTCCAATGAATGCAGGTGTTCAACAGGGTTCAGTTCTGGAGCCCACTTTGTTTCTGCTTCATATCAATGATTTGCTCGAGAAAACATCTTGTTCAGTACAAAGTTTTGCGGACGACAGTACTCTTCATACTAGTTTCTCATCTAGAGTTCCCATACCAGCTTGAGAAACAAAAATTCAAAGAAATATTCACGTCAATAAAATTAACGATGGCTTGGTAAAAATAGTAGAATGGGGTGACATGAACTTGGTGGAAATTGATGCTAGGAAAACTCAGGCATGTTTCTTCTCAAGGAAAGCCGATCTACCACCATCTAGTATTCAGATGTCAGGAGTAACTATTTCTACAAAGTCAAGTATCTCGATGCTTGGAATTACGATCGGTGATAATCTCTCATGGGAAAACCATGTGAGATCGATCGCTAAAGGTGCTTCTCAGAAACTTGGATTTCTATTCCGTGCGAAGAAATAATTCACTTCTTGTCAGCTTCTAATGCTCTACAAGGCTCAGACACGACTTCTCTTGGAATATGGTTCTCATGTGTGGAGTTCGGCACCAAAACATTCATTGGGGCTTCTCGATTCTATTCAGAGAAAGGTAATCCGTCTTGTTGGTGATTCTTCGCTCACAGACTCGCTCACTTCATTGGAACTTCGAAAAAGAGGCGGAGAATTGTCTCTCTTCTATAGATATTTACGATCGGTGCTCTTCTCAATTGTTATCAATCGTTCCCCCCTTGGCATTTTCAACACGGGTACTTGACGAGTACACAATTCCCACTCATCTATTGTGAATTTGGAAACCTGTCGAACCTTTCTTGCTCAGGGATCTTTTTTCAATAGAGCAGCTGAGCTTTGGAACTCCTTGCCGAAAAAGGTCTTTCCTGAGGCTTACTTACTTCAAAAATCAAAGTAAATGTAAATTCGTATCTCCTGTCCCTTGATTCACGCGGTGTTCTTTGAAGGTTACAGGGCTTTCCTTCCGTGTGAACCCTCAATGTTGTCACATTATTTGAAAATTGTGAGGAATCAATTGACAATTATCATTTAGAAGTGACAGTTCTGTGTAAAGTATTTTTGGTATTTCAAATCAGAATTAATGATAGAAACCTGTGTATTTCGATAATTGCAAAGCGAGTAACAGTCTCAAGTTATTCGTAAAAGTGCCCAAAATAGTCAAATGAGCGCTGCCAAGAGTTGATAAAATCTTTTATTGGATATTTTGACAGACAACGAGATAATGATACCTCACTGCTTTTCTTCACGGCTGTTACAGAGATGGAAGAAACAAAATTTAATGAATTGCGCATGTAATTTAATATCAGTGCAATGTATTGAAAATATCTTTATTCTCTATAACATACAAATATGTTCTTGAAAAACATGACATTTATTGGTTGTCATCTTATAATAAATACATCGGTAACTAATCAAAAAAACACCAAGTCCCCAATCAGATATTCAATTCCAACGTGAAGAGGTAGCCTTAAAGTCGAGTCTTTAGGTACAGGTGTTATTCGTAACAATATTTCTACTATCTATATTTCGAAGTTTATGAAGTATCCAAAATATATGAATTCAATCTTTACTACTACTACTTTACCTAGGAAAGAACTATTTCATAGATGGATTTCCATATTTCAAATAAGGTATATACACGTAGGTAGGTACCTAAGAGAAAAGGTTTCTAATTTCTTTATTTCACCTCTTTTAACATCAATATATCACTTTGATTATTATTATCCAAAACTCCATGATCCTATTAGAATCTGGTTACAGTGTACATCAAAATTCAACCACGCCTCTGATGGCATGCAACAGTTTTCAAATTGTATGAACTATACCGTGTGACACGGACTCATGGTACACCCCGGTTTTCTCCTTTGTTTTTCTAGCTATATTTTTTTGAAATTCGGAACATTGAATATGCTCACTGAACAGCATTTCTCGACATATCTGAAAGAAGAAAACAACTTCCAATTTTTCCGGAAATGACATCAACTTTAGATTCTTGAATGGGACACCCTGTATATTGTTACATGATCGGCTAGGAATGATCATGAGGAATCTAACGATACCAGGTTTGATGATGTTATCTCCAATGACTGCGGAGATATCTCCATTTATATTATCCATAAGCTCAACGAGTAGGAGAGAGAAACTTTTTCTGGCGGGTCAATCCAATTCTCTCTCCCACTCATTGAGCTTATGGATACTATAAATGGCGATATCTCCGCAGTCATTGGAGATAACATCATCAAACCTGGTAACGTTGGATTCCTCATGATCATCCCTAGCCGATCATGTAACAATATACAGGGTGTCCCATTCAACAATCGAAAAGTTGACGTCATTTCCGCAAAAATTGGAAGTTGTTTTTTTCTCTTCAAATATGTCGAGAAATGCTGTTAGTGAGTATAAATGTACCGAATTTCAAAAATATAGCTAGAAAAACAAAGGAGAAAACGGGAGTGTACCATGAGTCTGTGTCACACGGTATACAGCATATCCACCAGATGAATGGCATTCATCCAGTCTCGACAGAGGCTTTTGTAGTGAGGAGATGCATTATTTGTTGAGAACTTTCATCCATGGAATTTTCCTAATTCCTTCATCAATCATGAGCCTGATTTTATTGTGTCACATACCATATCGTGGAATGTGTTTATCCTGAACTCCCATATATTTTATACCTCCTATGAATACTGAGCGCTGTCTTCCCAAAATAATTGAGAGCTATCAATTGAAAATACGAACGAGGCATCACTAGGACAATATTTTTCAATTCCAACAAGTACTATGCTATACAATCAATACACAAATTAGGCTATAAAACAATTTGAAGAAATGGTGGCAGATAGGTGAATTGTTATGTGAATAATGATCTGCTTCACCTTGGTCAAACTGGAAGAATATTTCAAATACGCGAGCAAAAATTCATATACATTTTTTCTTCGTAGTTATAATCTTTGTTAACGTTTCGTTAAAAACATCCGTTCAGAATTCATTCAAAAATTCTTCTCTTGTAAATGATGTTTTGCAAAAATATCAGATCTTTGACAGATGTTCGCAAACCAATTGCAAAAAAAATCGGTTAGGGGCCAATTTTTGTATGATTCCATTCATTCAGGAGAATCGTAGAAAATAAAAAATCGATAATGATGATTATGACAAGATTTTGAAATTGGTCGAAATAGAGTTAGTGATGGAAGAAGTAATTGCTCGCATTGTCTACCTCTATCCTCCCCTGGTTGGAAAGTGCTAAAAAAATCAGGGGGCGATTTTACTCATGAACTAACAGAAAAATATTAGTGCCAGTGAGAAAAAATGTAACAGAAATCAACTACTTCCTTAGGAAGTCAGAAACCTCACAATACGGTGAGAAAATGAATAACTTCACTTGTTTCGGTGGTCTTGACATGGAAAATTTAATGTTTCAACAATTTCTCATAATTTTCCTTCAGTTCCATTCGATTTCATTTGAAAGGAAATCTTATTCTTCATCAAACAATAAATATGAATCAATTATATCGAATAGTTTTCGAAATGTGGAACTTGAGGTTAGAAAACCACTTTTCATTCACTCAATATCGGATTAATCAACTTTTGTGGTTCTAGATATTGTAGAGGTAAGCACTTCTGCCTATCAAGTGGAAGACAAGGGTTCAAATCCCCGCCGGGTCACCGTGCTGGGATCCACCTGTCAAAAGTTGAGGCCTCGTTCATACATTACTCGCGCAAGTTTCGACTTCTGAGGGTTGACGTTCGTCACCTGGTTAACGGAATAAACATTTTTGAACATTTTCAACAACAATCTGTCACAAAAATTATTAGTGTCAAAGGACTGAATATTCAAACTGTCTTCCACTCATTTCCATATGATAGTAAACGTTCTGTTCAAAATGAGACCTCATATTTCTTCTTTTTAAATCTTCCAGAGATTCTGGTTCGGATGCCTTAACTTTGTTTTTCAAGTGACTCTACAAGAAATTGCCGAATGGGGTTGAATTTGGAGATCTGGCTGACATTCTATGGAGCCTCTTTTTCCAATCCAATTTCCAGAATATATTCTGTCCAAAAACGTCCTAACAGGACAGGATAAAGTGGAGGTGTCCAGTCCTGTTGAAATATCAAGTGGTCTTCATGGTAACGATCACCATTTTCAATGAAGTCTACTAATTGTGGATAAACAAATTCATTCAATAATTTCAAATAAGTTTTCTGTCAGGTAAGCGTCAAGAAATACTTGTCCAATTGAAATGTCTGAAAAAATACCGGCCCAGACATCGACTTTTTGGAGGGTATGGAAATGGACTTCGTGGAAAACATGTGGATTGATATCTGACCAATACGACTAATAGGACGATTCAAAGTTGAATAAAAAAATGTAGACTCATCAGAGAACCAGATGTTAAAAAGAATTTTCCATCAGCATTTAATTAGGGGTAGAATTCATGATGTTTCAGGATTCGGCGGATACTGGTTTCACTGATATTGGAAAACACTATTCAATTTCTTTGTGATAGATCGATTTATTTATTTATTCCCAACAGGTTAATACACCCAATAACAGAAAATGCTCAGAATATAAATACAAAAAATTTATACCATAACATAAAATAAAATGCGATTTTTCATAAGATAAGAGATGATAAGAAAAAGTATTTTATATGGAATGTTGAATCCAAACTACATATCAAGGAATGGCAGATCGTGATGATAGGAGTTTAAAAAAAAATAATTCACATATTGAATGTTGAGTCTAAAATACTCTTTCGGATAGTATTGAAAGTGTGACACATGACTGATACAGGGGATCTGTTACGTATATTAGTTCTTGCGCATTCACAGTAAAAAGGTCTTGAATTTCTGTTATTATGTCGGGGAACATTGAGAGATATTTTACACAACAAGTATTCGCAGGTAATATTATTATTCAGGAGATTGTACAAGAATGCCAAAATCGACACGCTGCGCCTTGTACTCAGAGATATGAAGTTGCTTTCATTGAGCAGAATCGTATAATCAACCCCTCTGTCAGGATAGAAATCATGCCTCTTGAAGTATAAATATTTCAAGAATTTCCTTTGAACCCGCTCTATCTGACTTATTTGAGTTACATAATATGGAGCCCAAATCAAAACACTGTATTCTAATTTACTACGGACGTAAGCATTGAATAGAAGTTTGAGAACTGAAATGTCTGTAAATTCTCTGCCGTTTTGCATGATGTCACCCAACATTTGATTAGCAGCAGAAATTTTTCGATCAGAGGTCTCACCAAGGTCGCGAATTTCGTTTAATAATTTGGTCAACTTTGTAGGGATATGTCAGGGGTCTAACTTTCATCGTGTAGGACACTACATAACATTTGATGGTATTCAGTTGAAGATGATTCGCATTGCACTATGCTGAAATTTTGTCAATATCGTCCTGTAATAATAAGCAGTCAGTTATTGTTGCAATGTTTCGATAGATTTTGAGGTCGCCTGCATACATTAGATAATAACATTTCAATTCACAGGATAAATCGTTGACGAACAGTAGAAATAGTAATGGACCTAAATTCGAACCCTGGGGTACACCTGATATTGGAGTTCTGAGTTGAGATCTATAGCCCCCATATTCTACATACTGACGGCGATCATAGAGATAAGATGCAAACAATCATAAGAGGTTATTAGAAAATCCTAGTTGATTAAGCTTCTGAAGTAATAAGCCGAAATCTATTCTATCAAAAGCCTTTTGCATGTCCATATATATTACATCAACTCGACCTCTGTCATCTAGTGTTTCACATATTTGTGACTTTTCGTCAGTGAAGCCATGCTGGTCCTTGGATAGAATTCCTTCAGTCGCATTATAGATGAAAGAGTGAAGGATTGATTCGAACAGTTTTGCAAAATTACATAATACGGAAATTGGTAGGTAGTTCTCCATCTCAGATGCATCACCTTTTTTCAATATATGCGTTACTCGCCCAAGTTTCCATGCATTGGAAAACGTATTGGTTCTAATCAAAAGGTTGAATATGTATAGTAGAGGTTGTGATGAAGAAACAATGCAATCTTTCACTGAAAAACTAGGTATATGGTCGGGACCAACGATCAATTCATTCTTATTTTTTTTCGATGATGAGAATATTTCTGTTTCTGTTATTTCAGTCAGAGTGATATTGGGCATATTATAATATTTTTAGGGTGGAAGAACAGATACACCAATGTGTGGAGGTTGATAAACGCTGAACAAATACTGACTGAAGGCATTTACAATGTCTTGAGCATTGGTACTAATGGAACCACAACATATTATGACATCCGGAATCCTACTATTAACCTTCTCATCTCGTATGAAATTCCAGAACTGACTCGGATCGGTTGAAATATTGTTCTCTGCGCCATGGAGGAAGTTACTATAATCTGCATTGATTTTCTTTTTCACCTCAGCTCTCAGAGTACTGTACTGCGAATGGTAAGGAGATGTTTTATGTTTTTTATAGTTTAGATGATTCTTTATGTTATATTGCTCGTATTGTGTTTTTGGTGAGCTATGGCGGGTACTTGGGGGATTCATTCATTTTATAGGGGTCAGAAATTTCAAAAATATCATTCAAGACAGTGATGACAGATGGGCCTGTATGAACTCTTCCCAGAAGTGCACCTTCAACAGGTTCATTCTTCAACGGAAATTCACGTTCCGGGGTGGTCTCGTTTCTTGTTAGATACTGATCTAGTTTGACTAAATTTTTGCATACATTCTACAACATATTTTCCAGCAACAAGTTTATCTGAATGCCTTTCATCGAACACACAACTGTACGGTTACCGCACTAAGATTCTTAAAAAAAGTTATTATTTCAATTTTTTTCCCTATCGTTCACACCACTATTGAGGAGATATATTTAGCAGCTCTGGTCGTTCAATCAAAGATCAGGTTGACACTGATAGGCGTACACAATTACGATTTGGGAAGAAAAATTATCTCAAACATGTTTTTATCGTTCTTGAGATTACCGATTCTTGAGGACCTTACTGTTTTTTCGATCGAATAAATCAGTAAATAAATATTTGAAACGCAAATGCATGTTATTGTTGTTATCTTTGCAGTTGCATTGCTAGATCTCCTTTCCAATACTTGAGTGAATCCATATCTCGAAAACGAATCTATAGAATTGATTCTGATTTTTTGCTTGATAGAAAGAAGAATAAGGTATTACTTGCCATATGTTGCCATTTGAAAATACCCCCCTTAGAGCGGGCGCTGCGAAACATTCTGTTTGAAAAAACCGATGACCTCATTCTGATTGATGATTTGAGTTAAGAAAGACTTAATTAATGATATTGTGGAGGTTGCCGGACGGAATTATGGTCCACTTTTTTTTTTCGGCCCTGTAATAGGAGTTTTCGATTCCATCGCTGTAGTTGTTGAAAAAAATGTTGTATAGAATGCAAAAACCATTGACCGCTATTTCTCGACTGGAATGTTTTTGCAAGATCCTTGCAAACCTGGAACTGAAAGTTGCCAGAAAAGCCCGTTGTCAGTTTTATTATAAATCTCCTTCCCAGCGTCACATACCTTCTCTCGAGTTTTGGAGCGGGCCGCGCTTTTCTCAACAGTTTTCGTGACTTCAGTTATAGCTGAACTCCATCCATTATTATAACAGATACATTTTCCAATATTTAAAATAGCAGTGCTTCGAATTTTGGGATAACTTCCTTCAAAGTGAATAAATATCGCTACAATTATTAGATTAAAAAAAAGGCGAATTAAAAATCATGCTGAACTGGTGAATGAACCGAAAGAAACTATTCAAATACAGCAAGACGACGCAAGGACGAAATTTCAGACAAATTTGAGAAGTTGTTTGATCCGAATGCTGATGAAGAACACTTCTCGTGGTGTAAAAGTTGCATGGCCAGCTATATCAGCGAAGAAAAAAATCGTCGTCGTCACTACATAGGAAGCTGGAAGAAAGAGCTTCATCAACAACACAGGGCGTAGCTGGATCATCAACTGACCTGCTAATCAAAAAGAAGCAACAGCGATTCGTCGAGTGACTCATGATGTTCCATTTGTGGTATACGACGAAAACCAAAATAAAAAAAAGTCATCTTTTAACTGAAATTTCAGCAGCTGTGCTGTTTTTCAATGCGTTGATAATACTATGAAATTTTCACAAAAATTTGTTATACAAAACACCGGAAGATTTGTTTGCAGAAACTTCCAATATCATACGTCATGTTAAAGAAATTACGTTTCATTACCAATATCTTCAAGGAACGAAAGAGGTCGACCAACAACAAATATCACAAATACAGTTACTGGCTGCTTTTGACAAATTAATGGCGGATATAAAAGACGGTGTTTCGACGACCGCTTTTGAATTGACATACTTGGCTCAACGCATGACTGTACTCGCTGAAGTAGAGGATGTAGTTCTAATCGTGATCTCAAAGTGATGCTGATCCATAAATTTGGTGACAAGGTTTTATTCTCATATCTTACTGAGAGAAAGCAATCTTCTTTGGTTTTCATGGCAGGAAGTTCTTTAGGAAATAGCTGAACGTGTACGTCGGCTAGACTGTAGCAAAATCGTCATGTGTGCTAAGGAATCATGGAAGGAACTATCCACTACTGAACTTATAGCAGAGGAAAAGTTGTGTGATGAAATTCTTATAGAAGATGTCGCGAAGAAATGCACATTCACGCCGAAATGGAAGACCTTTTTGCCAAGGAACCTAAGTTCAATTTCAATAAATCCACTCGAACTCTCAATTTCAGAAAAGCGAACTTTCACTCTCTATATACAGAAATGTATAATACTGACTGGAATTATACATTCAATTCCGCGGATGTTGATGCTACTTTGGATAATTTTTACCATAAATTATTCGATATTTTGAACAAACATATACCCAAATATAGAAACTATAGCCATAGATATCCGCCATGGTTCAACTCCAGTATCATAAAAAATATCAAGTTGAAAGCAAAATACAGAAATAGAGCCAAAAAGTTTGGAAGAGATTGCGATGAGTTTCAATTTCAACATCTACGTCGCTTGATCAAAACTCAGATAAAGGATGCCTTTGATGACTATCTTGAAGACGTTCAGAATTCATTATCACGTGACCCTAAAAGATTTTGGTCGTTTGTACACTCGAAGAATAACACCTCAAGAATACCAGGAATTGTAAAGTATCAAAATAACAAATTTGAAAATCCCCAAGAGATAGTAGAGGCATTCGGCAATTTTTTTAGAAGTGTCTATTCGACACTGGATGGAGACGGCCTTGATAATGATAATTACGACGATGATGTTAATAATAGTTCTCAAATTCATTTTCATCTTATTCAGGAAAGTGAAGTTATGCAAGCTATCAAAAAGTTGAAAAACAAAATGACATCAGGAACGGATGGCATTCCATCATTTTTCGTAAAAGATTGTGCAGGCGTACTAGTCGAACCACTCACTAAAATTTTCAATATGTACTTGATAACAAATCAATTTCCAAAAATGTGGAAAATTGCAAAGGTATGTCCTGTCTTTAAGAATGGTGAAAAGATGCAAGTAGAGAATTATCGTCCCATTTCAATCTTATGTATGTTTTCTAAGGTCTTCGAGATAGTTCTGTATAACCGTATATATATTTCAGTTCAGCGACAACTTTCTTTACATCAGCATGGATTCATAACCAATCGATCGACTGTTACAAATCTCGTCACCATAACGCAATATTGTTCAGAAGCATTGGACGACAATAGTCAAGTGGATGTTATATACACGGATTTCTCGAAGGCCTTCGATAAAATTGATCATGGTGTCTTGCTTAATAAGTTGAATAATTTCGGTTTTTCAAACGCTGCTAAGCAACTTATGAAATCTTATTTATATTGTAGAAAACAATATGTTTCATATAATGGCTATGATTCTGAAATGTATACTGCTACATCTGGTGTTCTCCAAGGTTCGAACTTGGGACCACTCTTATTTCTTTTATTCATCAATGACTTATGTGAGATTATGGGGAATAACTGTTTATGCTTTGCTGATGATTTGAAATTATTTTCAAGAATTGACGACTTGCATGACTGCATAAATCTTCAGTCCCAACTGGATTTATTGCAAAATTGGTGTACGAAAAATAAATTGAATTTGAATGTGAAGAAATGTAAAGTAATGACTTTTACTAGAAAAAAAGTAGCGTGTGATTTTTTATATACTGTCCAGGGAGCTACTCTAGAACGCTGTAACACAATTACTGATTTAGGTGTTATTTTCGACAGCAAATTGAATTTTGTGGACCATATTTCATGGAAAGTGTCAGAAGCACTCAAATCCTATGGTTTCATAGTCAGAAACTGTAGAAATTTCCACAACATAAACTCTATGAAAACTCTATACTTTTCCTATGTTCGCTCAAAACTGGAATATGCAAATATTGTCTGGAATCCGTTCTATGAATCTCACAAACTCAGAGTCGAAAAAGTGCAAAAAAGATTTTTAAAATTTTGTATTTTCAAGATAGATGGTATTTATCCGGAAAGAGGTTGTAATTATGACGAACTATGCAGTCGTTTAGATCTAATGAGCTTGGAACATCGTAGGAATTGTTCGGCATGCATATTTCTCTTTAAGTTGTTGAATAATTTCATAGACTGCCCAATTCTTCTTCAAAAAATTGATTTCAACATTCCATCCTATATGTCACGTTCCCGTCTTACTTTCAGGCTTGTAGTTCCAAGAACAAATATGTTACTGAAATCACCACTATATACTATGTGTAGACAGTTCAACGATCTATCTCCTTACTGTGATTTATTTTTTGATCCTCTCAAACAAATAATTAGGATAGTAAATATACATTTGAATTGATACACGATATATTGCTTATAAACAGTGTCTGTAATTATATATTTAATTTCCTTTTTCTGTTACTATTACATATATACTTTGTTAAAATGATTTTCTTGATACATTGTCCTGTAAATGGGTAACTGTTGGACAATAAAGCTTCATTATTATATACAAGCCTCATTAAGCAGTCAAAATCTAAAATTGTCAGGCACAACACTCCATGAAGCATAAGCGGTGTTTAGTGATATATATCAGTGTAACGAACAGAAAGACACCGCAACATACATCTCTAGCCGAATTCATTTACCACCTACCTAACTAAATGGAAACATATGTTTGTTGGAAAATCTTAGACACTGTGACAATGACTTTCTAGGGAACATTAAGTAGCGAAGACAGTTAATCAACAAAAGAATGATGAAAAGAATACCTCACGGGCATGGCCTAGCTCTCCATGTTGACTAGTCATTCGATATCTGAAGCTAAGCAGCAGGGAAAGACCGCGTCGAAAGCTCATAAAACTGCAGCAAAGTATTATATCATAGCTCGCAGGCAATATATCAATGAACACAAGATATATTGAGGAATTGCTGTCCTTCGGAGGAGAAGTAAAGCCGGCGGTCCTGAGTCCATGGTTGTTGGACTCGTAAAGGGTCCCTACCTCTGGTTGGAATACCAGAGTGTTCGGCAAAATTTCCGGTTGGGGAAAATGTGGTCACCGGAGTCGATGATTGGCCTTGGTAGGGAAAACAGGCCGACGTTGAATGAATCATTTAAAAAAAAGAACACCTCAGACACTGCTGAACCGAAACTAACTGAAACTGACTACAAATATTTATATCAAGTCCTCCAACCAAAATCCCAGCTGGCCATTACAGGTGGATATGAAGACTCCAAAAAATCTTCAAGCTCCAAGGTAATAGTTCTTCTGAATTGTTAGATTCATATTATTCTGCGTTTACGAGCGACAAGGCCGGCGCTAGAAAATTTCGTAACATTATTAATGAACTATTACATTAATAATTAAAAAGAAAATGAAACCTTTTTCCGTCGGAATATGTTCATTCATCTCTCCAGAAGCAGATTGAAGGATTTTCAGCCATATTTTTGTTGCTGTTCGTGAAGGAATTGAACAAGTTTTTATAAATTGTGCAGATTCCGATGTTTCCGTACTCAACATCCACTTTTAGCATAAGCTATCGAATAGTAGTTTTTGAGGGATTTGGTTTGAAAGATCAGCCAAAAAATATCTTTTAAGCTGGGATTCAATTCAAATGTATCTGAAATTATTAGAAGTTTTGATGTTTTGTATTTACATTGCTTAAGGGCTGCAATACATGGGCCTCCGAACTTACTCCAATTCGGTTATGAAAGACGAGATGGAAAGTTGTAAGTACCCGGTGCAAATGGCAAAACCACCTATGACAAATTCTTTGATCAGGCTTTGCAAATATAATGCTGAATGCCTGACAATGTTTTGCACTTGTAGAAAAAGCGAAATCAATTGTATTTTCTTTTGCAAATGCATCGGCAATAATTGTCAAAACTTACCTGAATGAATTTTTCACTACTTATTAATAGCTAAATCACTTTTTTTATTGAATTTGTATTGAATTAGATCATGCCGTTTTTCTCCATACCTTACCTAAACCAGGTGTTAATAGTCAATAACAATTTTTTTTTCGCAGCTACAGCGATGGAAGCGAAAACTATTATAGGGCCGAAAAAAAAACTGGACCATAATTCCGTCCGGCAACCTCCACAATATCATTAATTAAGTCTTCCTTAACTCAAATCATCAATCAGAATGAGGTCATCGGTTTTTTCAAACGGAATGTTTCGCAGCGCTTGCACTACCTCGAAAATGAAGTCAACTCTTGCGATAATATATATATATATATATATATATATATATATATATATATATATATATATATATATATTTTCCAAATTTTACCCAACATAAAAATAGCAAACAAAACCGTCCTAACTATCAAATCAATTCACAGCAGAGTCAAAGACAAGGTTCCCTTGATAAATCAGGTGAATGTCGTTTATAGTATTCCTTGCCAATCATGCAACAAAATATATGTTGGCCAAACTTCACGAGCATTAGGTGCTAGAGTCGTTTCTCACAAAAGTGATTCAAGATTACACCCTGAGAGATGTGCACTGGCGAACCATGTGAATGAGTTTGACCACCATATGGATTACGACTCAATAAAAGTATTAACCACTGAAACACTAACAGTTAAAAGGTCCTTTTTAGAAATGTCCTACATTTTTCAAAATAATAATTGTATGAACAAACGAACAGACATTAATCACCTAAGTGAAATATATTCTTATTTATTGACTCTAGATAAGAACCGATCCAATAGCAATATTAGTTTCAGTAATTCAATTGCATAATCAAAATTTCAAGGTAGCCACAATTTAGTAATATTTCAACTCAATTTGTATCAAATTAGTAACTAGAATTCAGTTGGTAACACATTGACACCCAGGCCCTCAGCCACAACTCAATTTGTCAACTTCATATTTCAAATTTCAAATCAATGTCATACTTCAATTTTCAATTAGTATAACTGACAAGCTCACGTGAGAGCAACGTCTAGATTTTAAACCGAAAAAAATTTTAATCAAGTTTTAATTATGTATCATGTTTCATCGTCTACAATGTACCATCAATTCATCTCTAACATCAATGTAACCATCCTCAAATAAGATGTAAGTCATTAGCTAGTAATATTTTAAAATTACTTTACAACTTTTTATATATTGTTGTAGTTTCCCTGATGATGGAAATAAAATTTTCCGAAAGCTTGGACTAACTTAAAATGGTACTC
This sequence comes from Zygogramma bicolorata, assembly GCA_032362365.1. Lineage (NCBI taxonomy): Eukaryota > Metazoa > Arthropoda > Insecta > Coleoptera > Chrysomelidae > Zygogramma > Zygogramma bicolorata. The sequence continues at coordinate 320,714 of JAVJAQ010005855.1, forward strand.
CTTTACTTGCTGAAACACCCCACTATTCACTGGTTCTATATATATATATATATATATATATATATATATATATATATACGCCATCGACTTCGCTCGTTTTTTTTGTATATGTAGATTCACACGAACGGGAAGCCCTGTAATGTTCAAAGAACACAGCGTGTATCAAGGGACAGGAGATACGAATTAACATTTACTTTGAATTTCTGGAGTTTGTAAGCCTCAGGAAAAACATCTTTTGGCAAGGAGTTCCAAAGCTCAGCTGTTCCATCGAAAAAAAATTCCTGAGCAAGCGAGGTTCGACAGGTTTCCAAATCAAAACAAAGGGGTGGGAATTCTGTACTCGTCGAGTCATCCGTGTAGATATTGCCAAGGGGGGAACGATTCACAACAATTCGAAAGAGCATCGACCGTGAAAGTATCTATAGAAGAGAGATAAGTCTCCGACCCTTCTACGATGTTTCAATGAAGTGAGCGAGTCTGTGAGCGAAGAATCACCAACAAGACGAATTGCCTTTCTCTGAATAGAATCGAGAAGCCTCAATGAATGTTTTGGTGCCGAACTCCACACATGAGAACTTCATTCCATGACAGGTCGTATCTGAGCCTTGTAGATCATCAGAAGCTGACGAGAAGTGATGTACTTCCTCGCACGAAATAGAAATCCAAGTTTCTGGGAAGCACTTTCAGCGATCGATCTCACAAGGTTTTCCCATGAGAGATTATCACTGATCGTAATTCCTAGCAAGTAGGACTCGTGGCTAACTGCTTATGTAAGGTCACGAACAGCATGATAATTTACAGATTCGTCACCTTTGAAACGTGGCAGAGTCATTCCCCAGTACGGCAGGGAAGAATTCTATTCTACGTTTGTCTTCTACTATATTGATTACATCTGATAACATAATCCAAAAAAATTCTTATCGATCAGTGAATTGATTTATGAATTCATCAAAATGGGATTCATTCCCAGTTGAAACTTGTGTACCAATTTCGTTCTGTTATTTTCTAATAATCTCACCATTTTTATTAATCATTCTTCATCGCTAGTCGATGTCGTTAGAATTCTCCGTTCTTTCTTTAATTCATTTGAAATTTTCATATTGCTATTATTCGATTCGCTTACAGCTTTAGCAGTCGTTGGAAATTTTCAATCCAGAAAGTAGCCCATACCCGCTGAGAACTTATCACAAGACCAAATCCACGCAATTGACATTACAATATTTTTACTACAGATTGAAGTTGAGACTTTTCATAGATTTCGTTATTTCTTTGATTGACAATTTTTATGGTTGAATGATCATAATATTCTCCATGAGCGCGACACGACCGTCAGCTTTTTATTCATGATGATCAGAAATCTCTGGATCTGAATCAATTATTTGAACAGATTCTACCCTAGTCATGAAAAAAATTATAGCTAAATAAGCCTATGCTAGTATTTATTTTTGATCATAATGATTATGATATGAATTCATTTAAAAAAATACACTTTCACACTCAACTGAATGGAAAATATTCGCGTATATTCTGTAATGAGTGATAACATATCAAAAAGCAGCTGAACTTTTCGTGTACAACTACTGTACTGTTCCTTCTGATAGAGAAAAACCGAAAACTAGACAACAAGTTGCTGTATCGAACCTGCATATCGTACAAATGAAATCCTTTCTCATACTACATAAATCTGATAGAATGTTTTTTCCAGCAGAAAATTAACTTTTCACGAATTATAGTTTTCCGGGTCAGACCAATTACTCTATGAGAGTTCTGTTCAAAGAGAATGTTCGGAATAATAAGCACTATCGACGTTATTTGAAAACGCTCCGCATAGACTTGTTAATTGGTGGATTTATTTTTTCAATTTTCTTATCGAACGTGGAATTTGCATCGTGAGTGGATAACGAAATACAAAAGGTATTTTTCAACGGTATTCATTCACAGAAAGTTTGACCGAGGTATTGATTACAACTCCCAGTTATTTTTGATGCTGAAGATGGTAATTTCATTCCTCTCATTCGTTAATTAGGCAATGTACATTGCCAAGGTTGGATGATGTTGGCTCACATATGTTCCGACAAACGTAGTGTAGTCAGATACGCAGGTGAGTTTTATCGGGTGTTCAGTCGTTCAACTGGAGAAAAACTCTTTTTTACCAAACATTCAATAATTTTCATTATCTTTATCAAGGCTGAAATGTTCAATGAATGGTCAAATAACTAATTTATGAATAAAAATGGTATAAACTTACTGGTAAAACGAGTTAAATAGATAAACTCAACATAATATATAAAATAGGATAATACATCCCTCACTGAATGCTGACGGACACTGACTGACATAATTGCTGAGAGAGCATGATTTCTTGATTGGAATTTATACATGGAGATTTTGGAAATGTTACAAAGATAAGAGATAAGAAAATATTTTACTCAATTGTTCTATGTCAGTTTTCTTATTCAATGTATGGTTTTCTTGTTTTATTTCAATCTTTTCTAAGAATAATCTTTTTGTTAAGTTTTCTTCAGTGTGTATAATCTTAGTTTCTTCAAAGTTCATGTTATGATCATTATCAATAACATGTTCAGTGAGAGCACAAGATTTGTGCAGTCTACAGTCACTGTTATTCCCAGTTAATCTAGATTTCAAAGTTTGACTTGTTTGACCGATGTATTTTTTGTGGCAAGAATTGCATAGACTACATTTGATTTCATTAATGGGGATTGTTTATCTTTCAATTTATTGACAGTAGAGAACTTTCTACACTATATATATATATATATATATATATATATATGTTTCAAAGCCGAGGTGTTCAAATAATCATATTTTTGAATAAAGTGAATTCCTTTCAGAAAATTCCCTAGTGGTTACAACGAAACGACGGAAGCACTTTTAACTACCATACTTTGATACTAGAATTCAACTCATGTTACCAAATATGGAGCTATTTGTCAAGAAGCATGTTGGGGATGTCACCAAAATCGAGTTTAGTCAACTGGTGAAATAATTGTGCTATTTTCATAAAGTCAGTTGTTGAGTTCGAAGTGTGTGTTTTTCGGACAAGACTGGTTGTTTTCACAAAAAAATTATATAGTTGACTACAGAACGAAGGATGCAGTTTGTCTACTAGAGTATCCAATCCATGCTAGAGGAGAGCAAGCACGAGTTAGACTCACAGCTCACAGGATATTTGTAAAAATAGTTCAGGACTGAATGTAATTGAATAAGTGCGATCATTAGGTTTACGCTGTTATTCAACCGAGTAGTTTCGATATTCCAGCCATTATGTTATTATTGTTACCAATCCACAGAAGTTGTTGCTGAAATATCTATATTATCATTTTACAAATTTTGGGAATGAAGAATGTAGAACCGAGAAAGAATTTGGCTTACCTTACTTTAAAATAATTCAACGATTAAGTACTTACTAGATAGTTGAGTGATATTTTACTGAGTATTACAGATGGATTTATTGATTATCATGTGATCTAAGTGAAACCTAATTGGGTAATCAGGCCAAACAACTGAATCAAGTGAGGTACTAGAATCCAAACAGGATTGTGGTCGAAGTAGAAAATTGAAGGAATATATCGATTGATCAAATGAATCTTTGCCATGAAAATCGAATATTAATGTAAATGATAAAACAATATAAACATTCTGCGAGAATTCAGAATTGATACTAGGATCTATACGAGTGTAAAAGGGCAAGAAACTTGCTGCGTTAATCAACAATTCCTTCTACTCCCGTTCGGTCAGCAACTTCTCCCATGGAATAAATTCACCTAGTAGGCGGATTGGAACCTCAAAAACTCATGAGGAAACCTATGAAGTGAGCAGATTGAGATCCCGGCGTCAAGTCACAAATGTTTTTCCCTTGACATCGAGGAGTAGGCAGATTGGGGCCTCACCGTGAAGTCACATAATCCTTCTTGAAAATGGCTCCAGAATCGGAACCGAAACGTCGAACCCTAAATTCTTGACATGGTTCATCCGGAACTCTACCATTACTCAGAACTGACCGCGGAAACCTATAATATATCTCTGTCAATGTTCGGAAACCAAATCCGTTTCTGTTTTTGAAACTGATTCACAAATATTCCACTTATATGTCGATTTCAAAAAAAAAACTGTCTCAGATCTGAAATAGAATTTTGTCATTCAAGAGCTAGGGGCAGTCAGGTGCGATTCATATCGAAAAAATTCTTTGAGATGAAACCAGTTTCAGGCAGCCTGGTAAAAACAATTTCTTTGAAATTTTAATATCCTGGGAATGCTCTCCAATCTCCAATGCCATCATTTGAGTTTCATTCCATTCTACTGTGTGATGTCCCTTGGCAGTGAGAGGATGTTCTGATGATCTAAAACCACCAATCTGAGTGCTCGAAGTGGGTATGTGACATGTTATGTCGAACAAAATATTTTCGGGAGTAATTACACAAGTGCTTCAAAATTACCGATAATTTTCCATGAGCATGTTGTCTAAAAACCGCATGAGTTCATTTTCATATTTTGTCGAAAGAGCCCGACTCCGAAGGAGGAGGGCTCTCCTAGCGAAATATAAAAATAACCGAATGCAGTTTTTTTACCGACAACAGGCTTGAATGGAAAATTATCAGGTTTATTTTGATGCACGAGTGTAATTCGGTAGAATATTTCCGGAGTTAAAACAACGACGTTTAAAATTCAGTATTTATGCCTGTCAAGATGACAAATGTACATTTTAACAATCGTTACTATAGATACACGGACCGAGCGGGTATTTTTCGATACCTACCGGGTATTTACCAGCCAGAAAATGTCCCGCCGGGAATTTATCGCTGTAATTGATCGAAAATGTCCCGCTTCATATGGAATTTTTAACATATGATGGAAATATTCTGTATAATTTATAATGAGATGAGTTTTAGCATATCTCAATCGTTCCTCAATAAACAAAGAGTATGTTGGAATATCTAACGTGGATAACTATTCCTTGATGTATCACTTGAAATGTTTTGTGCGTTCACCAACGTATTAACAAGATGAAGTGTCATCCAACAATTCCTGATAAAAGGGTATTTATTTATATTCTACTGGGTCCTGCAGCACGAAGGATAATTCGACTCGATATCAAATCTCATGAATATTTGGAGGAAATTTATTTCAATTCTTTTCCGTTGATTATGGTGTAACTATGGTACCACTTATAACCATAACTGATGGGATTAGCAGATACTTATGAAAATCCATGATAATTCAAAAAAAATACTCCAGTGTGTGTTTTTCACTAAACACTGAACCATGTTTCACTATACAATGGCTTCTTCAGGCGTATGGTATGGTACCACTATGAGCATTTTTGGAAAATACTCTTTAAGGGGAGTCCATACCCTGAATAATATGTCGGGTGCTCCACTTTGAAAAATTCGCGAAAAAAATGTTTTCGTATCCTCATTCACTCAGTATTATAAAAAAAGACTTCTGCTCGAATTATCATTTGATAATGGAAAAACTATATTTACAAAACTTCATCATGAAGAAAAGAAATAATTGTCGAACGGAGTTTGTGTCGAGAATGGGTCTGATTCGCTTGATGAATATATTTCTTGAAATTTTTCTTCAAGAAGAATTCGAATATGAAAAGCAATATATAATATTGTTTTATTTGAAGAAAAATAACTTTTAGGCGCTACGCTTTCAACGAGTACCATCTATTTTGGTGAATTACTTCAAAAGTCTAAATTTCCACACAACATTTCTTGATAACGTCAGTCCTCCACTTCAATGTTCCGATATTTCTTTTCTATTAAATCATGGAAAGCTTTGTAACGAGGTACAAATTTTTTGTGAGATTCAATAAAATCTTTTCGAGCCGATTGTGATTATTTCAGTTTTATAGTTCGAGTGTTCCAAGGAATATTCTTAATGCCTGTTTGATACAGTAATTGCTGGGAATCCTGTACATCAGACTCATTTGAATAGTGAAAGCAGTCAGCAGAAGAAGTATTTGTAAGAATGTAGGCTTTCACGGCTGGTGTTAATACATCTCTGGTTTTTCGGGCTTAAGGCCGTGTAGTGGAATTTTGACTTCCGGGGCTCTCGGCTACATCTGCAGCAGCTATCTTCAGCGGTGTGGTCTTAGTTGAACTCCTCTATGTGAAGTAGTAAACTCCTCTATGTGAAGTAGTAAACTCCTCTATGTGAAGTAGTACTCACATAGAGGAGTTCAACTAAGACCACACGGCTGAAGATGGCTGCAGCAGATGTAGCCGAAAGCTCCGAAAGTCGAAATTCCACTACACGGCCCTCAAGCCCAAAAAACCAGAGATGTAGAAGGAGTATTTGTCCACTTTTTTTGTCCTTCTGATAATTGACTTTTCCGACTTCCTTCTCAGGTCGATGAACAATTGGTCAGTTTCCAAGATTGAAAAATGGCAAGGAATCAGCATATTATTTGATTATTGTGATCAAGTATATGTTGAGATAACTATGTAGTTCTTGTTTCAGTTCACTAGTAGTTTCGTCTAGTTATACCATCAAACTTCAGTATGCTCGAAAAGTTCCACTGCATCGATAGAACTAATTTGCAAAGTTCTTCCGTATTATCGATATTCACAATCAAAGTTTACCATTAATTTCTGAAGTTGTACAACAATTCGAAACGAATTGGTCTCGGGAGTGAGTATGCACCCATTCGTAATAGAATGGATGTGAGAATATGTACCAGGAATATGTTGCTACGACTCCTTTTACGCGCCATTCGTTCGAAATCACGCTCGAAGAGTTTCACTATTTCATACTCCATTGTGTTCACGAGGAAATAACGATCAACTCATTCTCCTGTTTACTATTTATATGTTGATTTCTGAACGATACAGTCAATTCGAGAAATCATTTGATATTTGGTTCAAAGCCAGTCTTCAAGCATCCCCATGAATATTTGTTTTATTCGTATTTTCCTTGTACTAGGAATTGGGGCCATACGGATATGCCCTTGGTTAGTACCTAGTCTACGAGCAGATGGCGCAGCAACGGCTATTTTGCTAGTTGTTTGTATCAGCCTAGGTCTAGGGAAGATACTCTACTCGAATATGATTTTCAATTATGGGAATTCATCGACTTATGTTGATGATGGCACTGCCTTGCACTGACGAGAGGCCAAATAGCCCGAAACCGGTCTGCAAGTGTGTCCCGTCCCAATAGTTGAAAATCAATTCTGGTGGTGTATCGCCAAGAGCATATGTGGAATTTCTTCTGTGAAGAATCCCACACTAACACATGTTGGATGTAATCCAATGCCCTTCGTGGTATTAGCCAGGGGAGTAGTTTTCTAATAGGTGTTAGTCCGTCAACCTACAGTGTAGGTGAGTTGAGGCTGGCCAGAACAAATTGTTCATTTTTAGAATATTTGGTTTAAAGCCAGTCTTCAAGCATCCCCATGAATATTTTTTTTATTCGTATTTTCCTTGTACTAGGAATTGGGGCCATACGGATATGCTCTTGGTTAGTAGCTAGTCTACGGGCAGATGGCGCAGCAACGGCTATTTTGCTAGATGTTTGTATCAGCCTAGGTCTAGGGAAGATACTCTACTCGAATATGATTTTTAATTATGGGAAGTCATCGACTTATGTTGATGATGACACTGCCTTGCACTGACGAGAGGCCAAATAGCCCGAAACCGGTCTGCAAGTGTGTCCCGTCCCAATAGTTGAAAATCAATTCTGGTGGTGTATCGCCAAGAGCATATGTGGAATGTCTTCTGTGAAGAATCCCACACTAACACCTGTTGGATGTAATCCAATGCCCTCCGTGGTATTAGCCAGGGGAGTAGTTGTTTTCTAATACTTGTTAGTCCGTCAACCTACAGTGTAAGTGAGTTGAGGCTGGCCTGAACAAATTGTTCATTTTTAGAATATTTAGTACATGATGAAGCAAGAAAATCGATAAGTTCGTAGGTATTTGTTTTCTGGGAAGATTCACACATCTGTAAAAAAACAACAATGAAACGAATGGCGAGGGGTTAGTAAACTCAGCAGAATAGCTATTAGTCTGGTTAGAGGTTAGGTAAGTGATTGCAGCTTCAGTCCATCAATTTTTGCCTATAGTTTTTGTTATTGTCCAGTATAAAGGACTTCAGTTTTTTTGATCAATGATTCATTTTTCTTTTTTTTCAATTGTTTCGGGTAGCGTATTGTGGAATATCAGCAAGGCATATAAAAAGGCTCTTTGAGAAATCGTCATTCTCAGAATGCACGGAAAGGTGGGTAAATTACGGTTCCGTGTTTTATATTCATGTTAGTATGTGGATTGTTTGGAGTCCTGAAAGGAACTGACATTCACTAAGTGATAGAATAGCTATCTGACATAAAAAAAAATTATTCTGTATAAAGGGTGTCGGAAGGAGAACTGAATATTTCTTGTATTATCTTTGTATTATGCCCAAGGGGTTCAACTACAACTCAGGTACATTTTTGTGAGACCATATCTCAAGTGGCTTTCGACAAGGGCATAGTAGAGTTCAGTTTAGCAATGGACAGATATTTTTCAGACTTTTGAATCGGAAAATTATTGTTCGCAAATTTTCCAATATGAAAACATTCAATGCATTCCATTTCAAGTTATTATCAGCGATATACACACCTTGATATTTCAAACTTTTTACCGAATGAATATGTAACATATTTTCATGCTGGTTGGCCTCGATTTGTTGGAATAGTACAGCTCCTAATCAATTGGAGCTGAATGTTGAATTTTCATTTTCTATATTTATTTTGATGAGCTTACAACAGAACCAATTATTAATAAAGAGAAAGTATTTTTCCACAATACTTCTTGATTCACCTCATAGAACACTGTAGTATCATCGGCACACCCTATCATTTTTTTGCACTATTCAAATGAAACAAATTGTTGATGAAGATATTGAGAGTGGGACCAAGAACAGTACCTTGTAGTAGACCACATTGCATATACTGAGATTCTCTTAATTGATGCCTTTTCTAATCACTTCGTCCATTCGAATAGATATTCAGAATATTGAAACATTCCTCCGTTTTTACAGTGAAATGTGGTGATCCAAAGTATCGAAAGTCTCAGAAGATTCGATTATTGGAGAGCTAGCTTATGGTCTGATTTAATGCGAACTTTTCAGATCGACTACGATGCTCCTTAGTGATTGGGGCTCATTGTCTGGCTTGATCTCTTCGATGAGACTCCATAGCCCTGACACTGACCCCTTCCTATAGCTAGTAGCCTCTTTTCCGCATCTCGCATGTCTAAGTTTTGCTATAGCTTAGCATTCACAGAGCACATGGGTGCGGTTTCTTCCTTCTCTTGACAGAACCTGCATTGAGATTTTTTTGTCAGACCCATGTTGCTCATATGTTTTCTGAGCCGGCTATGCTCCGTCTCTAGACCCTCCACTACCCTTTCAACCTCACGGTTGTGGTTTAGCAGCTCTTCCGTGAATCTGGGCGATGATTCCTACATGAACTCTTTCGCCTGCCCCATTCCTGGGAGCTTGTTTTACCAATCCATGAATTGATGTCTTTATTCATGCTTTTGCTACCACACAGAAGGGTTCTGGATTCAGCTTCAGAAGCACCTTCACGAGCATCGAAAGCCTCCCTCAAGTTCACAAACAAACATAAACAGGGCCTTCCTTTCGCAAGGCATGGCTTTCATTTGGTTACATCAAAAGAGCTTCTTCACCAATTTTCTTTGAAGCCGAATTGATTTTTGGAAATTATCTGAAATCCTTCGAAGGAAGTAATTAATCTCTTTTTTTAAATTTTTTCTGAAATTTTGGATGAGTGGTTAATCAGAGATATTCGTCTCTAATTATTCACTGAAGTTGCATCTTCGTTTTTATGTATTGGACACTATTGACTCCTTGAACTCATCAGGCGGAAATTCTCTATTCGGTATTGATTATATATTCAATTATATTTCAATTATATAGTTTTCAATGGACTTTATTCTCTCTGCCTTGATTCCATCTTCTCCGTGTGACTTTTCATCCTCAAATTCATGGGTGATAGTCGAAATTTCCCTGATATAAGTGTTTTATAATACGATTGAATTCGCTACAGTAGCTGAAAGCTGAATTTATTTACGAATCGACAAATTCTATTTCGTTCTTCAACATTACTTCAACAGCCGTATTTGTTTCAATACATGCAAGTATATGTGACTAAACACACGAACGAAGATTTCCAAATAGCCGGCGCCTTGTACAGAGTCGCAGTATTTTCGTATCGCGCATCAATGACAGAAATGAAACGATAGCCGCATTGGAAGATATTAGCAGCACATTTCATGTTTTCTTACAACACAAAAAAGCTCCTATCGCAACTTCTTTCTACCACTAGCGGATGAATCCAAAATTTTCTTGATATTGCTTTCTTGTACTTTCTTCGTCAATATATCGAGTACACCAGGGCGATTTCTCGTGCACGTTTCATTTTTGAGAATAAATATTAGCAGAGCTCCGTCTATATCAGACAGCACTGGATGTCGGATAGAAGACAACTAATCGACCTGTCGCTGTATCGTGTGTGAAGTTATTCCGGTTTTCAGTGTTCAAAAATTGTTAGGTCCTTGAAATTAGAGGGGATGACGAAATATAGCTTCAACCTTGAGAAAAATGAATAAAGAGCCACCCAATCTTCCCGGGCACTCACCCCATCCCACCCCCTTTGGACTTGGAAGCAGCTGTAACTCAGCAACCAAGGCCAATAGAATGATGCAATTTGTTTTGAAATGGTGAGAATCGATTATTCACTCAAAGTTGAATCTTTTATGGGGTTCCAGAGCTCCCATGGGGCCAAGGGGGGCCTCATATCGAAAAATCGATTACAATTTGCTCGAAAACACCCGACTTCGTTTCATTCGCCGTGCCGTCTCTAGTAGATTTTTCAGTACGAGGAGCGTTCGCCATGCACCGTCATAGGTGCACGCCCCCCCTGTAGGCATGATAACATCATAAACTCGTGAAGTTTGGGAGTATTTCACTCATTTGGACACTTACGACATTTGAACCTCTTTCCACAAGCATTCGCCTTTCTTATGCACCCACAATTGCCGCGACACTCAGTAGCGCACTTGCAGTCAATGCACTACTCGGCGGCGATTGGGGGAGTACGACAGTTGACTTCCCATTTCACACCAAGTGATGTAAGGCTGAAAAGATTCTTAATTATTAAATTATTATTCCTGGCATTCATGATTATTCATATTCCGTACTTGACAGCTGTACTTTCATCAAAAAGCCCAGGGTTGGACTGACCCTTTACATCACCCCCCTTTTAAATCTAATGTGACAAAATTGGGTTTAAAACTAACAGAACAACTACTCACGCAAAATCGGTACTAAATTATCGCTAATACAAATATTTTTTTAAATTATAGATATTTTGAATTCCCAAAGACAAACCTGTAACGTCATCCATCACTTCATGTGAGTTTGGACCTTTGATGGCTACCACAGTGGCGGGGCCCTTGAATAATAAAAATAGTTTCTTAATTTCTTTGTCTTCGCTTGAAGATTGGGGATGTGCTCGAACAAGCACCTTATCTCCCACTTTGAACTCGGTTGTTCTGTGCACCTTACTATGCCTAGCTTGTCGCTTCTGAGCGCGAGTTAGAAGCCTATGATGAGCGAGTTTAATTATTGCTTTCCAATCCAAATGTGATAGTGGTGACTCTGGTAATTCTATATTCTCCAAATTCGTTCGAACTTTCTTTTCCAAGGTGAAGATACTCGGGTGAATACTTCGTACCACTATGGATGACACGGTTCAGCCACCTTTGTACATCATCGAGAACACAGGCCCATTTCGTATGCCTTGCATAGCATAGAGTTCTCAGTAATCGCCCTATTTCACGATTTACACGTTCTGTCGGGTTCCCTTGTGGAAAATACACAGAAGTATGTCTAACTATAATCCCATGGCTTTGTAGGGAGGTGCACCACAATTTGCTACTGAATTGGGAACCATTATCCGATAATATTATTTTTGGTTTTCCCACCTCTACAAAATATTTTTGCGTTAGCTGTTTCGGAATTGACTGAGTGCTTGCTTTTTTTAAAGGATATAGAGAAACTAGTTCACTAAAAGCGTCGATCACAACTAAAAGTTGAGTTACACCAAATCGAGATCTAGGGAAAGGACCCATCAGATCCAAACACACTATTTGGTTGATTCCATCTGGTATAATACTGTGCATCGAACCATATAAATGTGGAGACAATTTAGCCTTTTGGCATATGTCACACGTGGAGATCAGTTGTCGACAAATTTCCTTCATCTTTGGCCAGTAGTAGACCAAAGACATTTTTTGAAAACATTTATCTGCTCCAAAGTGACCCTGCGTATTTTGCTCGTGCATCACAAGTGGTGGTACTTGGGATGATGGAATACTCCTGCAAGTACATTATCCATCGTGAAAGACGAGCAGTTAATAATCGACAAGATTTTATGAAAGACAAAGCTTTATGATCACTAACTGTCGTTAATTCACGACCTAAAACAAATGTCCGCCATTTTTTGTGTGCAAAAATTACACCAGCTGCTTCTTTTTCTGTGACCGAATATCTAATTTCGGGACCATGAAACATTCTGCTTGCGAAAGCTATAATGTTTTTTTGATTAGAAGCTCCGTCGATTTAGTATAAAGAAGCTCCTATCGCATATTAAGATGCATCCGTTTGAATGAAAAATCTTTATTTAAGATTTGGGTGTTTCAACAACACCACTTTCAAAAATGCCTTCTTCACCTTTTCAAAGGCGCTCACCTGCTCAACCCCCCATATCCATGTACAGTTCTTTTTCAACAGTGCGATCAACGGCAGTAACAGTTCAGAATAGCCCTGACAGAATCTGGAATCGTAATTTACTAACCCAAGAAATGATTTCAATTGTTTTACATTACGCGGTACCGGGAAATTCTGTATACATTCAATTCTTTCAGGGTCCATACGTATACCGTCGGAAGACAAAATATGACCAATAAAATTAACCTCCATCCGATTCGGTACATTCTGCCTGTCTCGATCGCGTACTACCGGCTGTTCATCTATTTTATCTAAGCGCCGCAAATGCCCCTCAATATCTTCCACCGTTTTAAAACCTGAGTTGATGATCCCTTTACGAATATCACAAGGAAAATGATTGATACACATTGATATAACTTCATTCTCACTCAAAGGACTACTCAAATATTTAGATTCTTTTATAACCTTCGAAAAATAGTCAGCTCTTGGCCCTCGCTCATCATAGAACCCAAACTTTATTTTCGAAAAAACCTCTCTTTCTTTTTCAGCATCCCAATACCGAGAAAGAAATTGATTTTTGAATTCAATGAATCTCGTAAATTCTTTAATTTCGGCCCAGTCTTGCGCAGAACCTCTGAGAGCATTTACCGAATAAAATAGTTTTTTTTCTTCTGGGACTCCCGCCTCTTCAAGCAAAGATGTCAATTTTTTGATAAACAAAACCGGATGCATTGGCCCACTTGGAGAAAAATAAAGATTAGGACCCCTCAAATCTTTCCATAAGGAAATATAATTTGCATTCTGATGAAGCGGAACGCCTTGCGATTGAAAATCAACATTAACATTTATTTTATTGTCAGGTTCTACTTCAATTCCCTTATTTTGTGTCTCTGGCGGATTCGTCATATTATTCAAATTTGGTATCACTTTACTTGATAAATCGTGTATATTTTCATCAATTACTTTCAAGTTCTTTTCGATTGATGATGAAACATGAATTGCCATCTGGGAAATGTTATCTTTCAATGTATTGTTCAAAGCCAAACTAAATTCTGAAAGAGATTTTGTAATACAATCAGTCATTCTATCCATCATAAAATTTTCGTCGAAACTAGTGTTCATCACTGTCTGTCCTTTCGATTTCCGCGGCATTTCCAAAGAAAATTCTGATAAGTATACTTAATCAAAAACGGCGTATTATGCAAATACAGTATTTCCTCACAAATCTCTGCCCTCTCTGTTGGTCGCCAAATGAAGAGACTCTTAATTAATAATGAATAAGTCAGGGGGTTGGAAATACCTCGTTTGAAACATCAGCCGTCCAATACATTTTTACGTAAGAAATCGTGATGTAATAAGTCAGAAAAGTTCAAAGTAGACTCACGCACCAAGTCTTTCAGAAATCACGATGTAATGAGTAAGGAAAGTTCAGAGTGGACTCACGCACCAAATCTTCCTTGCAGTTCGCAAAACAGTCGTTTTTCTTCGGGTACCCAAGTATTGAGGCCTAATCAATGGACGTTTTCTTATTGAGCTATTACTGCAATTTGCAGACCATCATTAGCGAAACATGGCAATTCCACCATAATTCTTGATTGCTTTCTTTGAAAATTGACTTTCATCAAATCAATCATTTTTGACAATCCTTGAAATCCGCCAACTTTTCTATCTCCTCGACTTTTTCTCCTGATTTCCTGATTTTTTCATATTTCGTACTTGACAGCAGTACTTTCATCAAAAAGCCCAGGGTTGGACTGACCCTTTACAAGGCGTGTAAGTATTTTTGAAAGAAAGTTAAGAAGATGAAAAATGTATGAGACGAAACAAATATAATGAATGTTTTCATTATTGTTTGCATCTTTGTAATTTCAAATCAGATCCATTAATCTTGTAGTGCCGCAAGCACTTCTTTTTGATGTCAACAATCTACTGGACAACGCTCCACCAATAGAAGAGGCATTATTCTTCCATATTTTCCGCGCATTGTACCTATAGGTCAAGGTTTTGTCAGGCCGATGCAAGAAGTTCCATCGCCTGGAGATTGGAGCTGCAAACGAAGCTCCAATGGTCTAAGATGGGAAGTTAATTTCTACCACTAGCTACATGAAAAAGGATATTGCTTGGGAAGATGCGCAAATGTAAATGTCCAAATATGAAAAATACTTCCAAACTTAACGGTTTTTTTTCATGGTCTCCTAGCCTTCAAATACTGATATTTTTCGATATTGTAGAGGTAAGCACTTACGCCTATCAAGGAGACCGGGATTCAATTTCTTGTCGGACCACTGTGCTGAGAATAACAAGTTAAAATGTAACGGTAAGGCGTCGTTGATCCATTGTTCGCACAAGTTTCGACTTCTGAGGATTGACGTTTGTCAGTTGGTTGACGGAAAAACCAAATCCATAAAAGGAATGTGAAAGCAGAAATGATTCAAGTAACCAGCTGTGTTGCGTAATTTAGAAAAATGAATACGTGATTTCATAAGCTCATGTGATAGCACATAACAAAACATAACGACATAATTATATGAATATCCTGAAATATATGTCTTGTTCCGAGTGAAAACTTATGCAATGAGAAAATATTATCCGTGTTCATGAGTTCTGAGAAAGCATTTCAGGCAACCATACCATGCCGCAATATGGCCCTGAAAAGTCTGGTAATAAGGTTACCGTGCCCAACAGGGGTCCCCCGTGCACCTCTTGTGTGTCATGGCGAACGCTCCACGTGCTGAACAAGCACGGCGAGAGGAACGAAGCAAATAGGAATCCATTTTCTAATATCAGTGTCCCCCTTCGAGTCTACTTGGGGCTCCGAAGACCCTGAAGAAGCCTCAACTCAAACAAACAACATCGTTCTAACAGCCTTGGCTGTCGAGCTGAAACTGTTTCTGAGTTGACCGGAAATATTTTTAAGGGGGTTAGGAGGGGTGACTGCACAGGGGGGCTTGGTGGCAACTGCACTGAAACGGACCGTAGGGGTCCGTAAAACCTACGTAAAAATTGACGTTCCTGAAACATGTTTTGCAAGGTTCATTCCGTTCCCTCTCAACTAAATTACGAAAAACCCAAAACGATTGTCTCATTTACTAAGCCTAAAACTGGAAATCGTCAAGTTTGACACCTGCCCAATTTTTTCATTACAAAGATTCTAAACATACAAAACCATAGAAATATTCGAGAAAAATTCACATACAGCGACATATAGACAGTGACGGAAATAAATTTAAAATTCGTGTGAAAAGACATGGGAAACACAAACCCAGACATAGGAAATGAATGTGTACTAGAAAATAATAATCAAAGAGAAAAGTGTATATACATTGAAATTTGAAATCTTCAGTGGATCAAAACATCCGGAACTCAATCTGGAACGATTTCGAAATAAAACAAATGGAACATAATATTAAAAATGTTCAGTAGAGTAACAAACTGCTGAGGTAGAATTCAAACTCATCCAGCGAATAAAAACATTCTCGAAACAGAACCTCTTGTAATTTGAACTTGAGAACTGATAAAGAGTTGGATAAGTCATATTTGTGGAAACTGTTAATGTTTCGGAAACTAAATCCGCTTCCGTTATATAATACTCTGCTCGATTTGAAAATTCAATTCATCATAATTTCGCGTAAAGATCTGCCAAAGATCTGAGAAGTTCCATGACTTGTTAGATTAGGTTCCACACTCAAATAGTATGAAGAGCTATCCACCCAAAGAAATGATTTTCAACCGATAGCCTGAAGAATTATGTTTCATCAATTTTACTCCAAGGGTTCTTGATAACTTTTCACAAGTTCAAATTCTACAAGAAATTTTTTTTAAACCAAAATGGAGTTTCAAGAAGGCCCTATTCGGCCGACTATATGTTGAAAATATTTGTATTTCAATATTCTTCGACGTATATGTTAGGCACCGTCCTTATTGAATATCCCAACAAGGATATAGTGCTGAGCATGTTTTTAAAAGGATATAGCTAGACGCACGTCTGCGGCATGTTCATGAAATATAGTGAGTATATTTATAATATCTGAGAAGTTTGCGGTTCGTTTCTGCAGTGTTCACAATGTTACTAGAATCATTCCTGAATATACCTACATGAACATTGGATTTTAATACCATTTCAACTTTGCCGCATTCTTGAATAATTCATTTACTTGAGATGAGTTCAGTATGCATGTTCAACAGATGTATACATACCGGTATCTCTAACCCAGTAGTTAATGGATTTTGGAAATGCTTCTACATTGCATTCTAATGTCACATCGGTGCCCAGAGGAGCTCCTACAAGTTGGTTTGGCACGTGGATGACTGGATGAACTGAAATGAAAATATTAAATAATTTCAGCCGTAGTATTACCATGAATAATGATTTCTCGAGTAGATAGAAACATAGAAAAATCATGGTAGACGATAGATGTTCGGAACTGTTTCACTCAATTTTTACTGATCATTTTCAGTGCAGATTATAGAAAGGTGAACACCGTGAGTTTCGCTCATGCCGTTGAACTTTGTAGAGGAGGAGGAAGTTTTTCAATCAAGTTTTTGTCTATATATTCAATTTGTTCATCAAATTTCGGAAAGTTTGTGTGTTACTGAATCACAAATATTCCACACATGAAAACATTTGTAGTTATTTATATTGATTGATTACAAGAATATTTATTGAAAACTCAATAAATGATCTAGGTAAGAAAAATAAACCCTCTTTCTCAAAAAAATCACCGAGGAGAAATAGGATGGAATTTTCTAAAATATTGTCAAGCATAGCAGTGGTCTCGGTAGTGTAGTGGTTAGCATATCTGCCTATCAAGCGGAAGGCCGGGGTTCGAATTCTCGCCGGGCCACCGTGCTGGGTAATCGCACGTTAAAAGGTAAGGCCTCGTTGATCCATTGCTCGCACAAGTTTCGACTTCTGAGGTTTGACGTTCGTCAGCTGGTTAACGAAAACGAACAATTTTTAGAACAATAATATGTACCGACCCCTCTTTGTTTCCGAGATGTAATCTTCATCGGACAGACATTATCAATTTGCGAAATATTCATGATTTCTACTGAATTTTCGTGAGGTGAGAATGTGTGAATGAAAATATGTTCTAATTATAATTCTGTCAAATTCGAAGTAGAAGTAAATCTGTTATGATACCGAATTTTCTCAATTTCTGATAACTTGCATCCTTCAACTTCAACTATGTGGGTTTTAAAATGGAAATCCTCTGAAATATTCAGTTTTCAGAGAAAAAAATTAAGATTGATAACATTTTCGAAAAACAAAAGCCAAAAAAATATCTGAAGGAAAGAAATGAATCGACGACTTTTTTGAGGTCTTTCAGAGTAGTGAGCCAAACCGTGCTTGGAGTTCAAGTACCTGATACTCCCTAGACGGACTTGCGTACCAATATGACAAAATACCTACCTCTATTCGAAGACCGTCCTTGAAGTACCCACTTCCCGGAAGCTTTTCCTTTGAATAAGTAGCCTTTTTTCGCTTTAGTTCGGGAAGGACGCACCACTACTACTATGAATATGATTCTGGATATGAATCTGAATATGAATAAAGATAAATGGGAATTCATATGATTCTGTTAGTACCTTTCTTCTATACGAATTTCAATAATTGATACAAATAAGAATTGTATGTAATACGTAAATTTGTCTCAATGACCTATTATCAGCACGGTTGCCAAAAAAGTGCGCGCAACACATAAAAAGAGTTTTCTTTACTCTTTATTGGGAACCAGCAGCATCAATGCTTGTTCCAGTACCCTCCTCCACACATGAGGCAAGTAGATTGTAATAGATTGAATATGTGCCTTATTTGTAGGTCATCACGACCTAACGAAATCTTAAGTATATTATGTCACGTGATAGATGAATCTTGGCATCAAATGCATCAAGATGGATGATTCCATTAGAATAGCCACTCTTGAATTATAACAAAAATGAAACTAGAACTGAAGCAAGCGATATGTTCTCGAATGCTGCCCTTTCAACGTTTTGCATTGTTATTGAACGACATAGTCCAGTCTTGTGTTCGAACTATTCAATGTATGGTACTATTGGTTACTGATATATTTCGAGTACAGCTTCAAATTATATCATCCGAAAAAAACTACCCTATAACACTTTGGGTTGTTAGTGAAACGTCCGTTGCCACAGAATTATTTATGGGCCATGATTCCTAGAATCGGATTCATTCGAACCTTTCGCCCCTTCATAAGATACGCTCATCCTAAGCCACTATTTACATATGCAAAATCCACCACAAATGTATGTGAAATGAGGTTGTTATCACGACAACCGATGCTGGATGTGATGCTGGATGGAAATGTACGAGATTAAATGGACCCTAGAAGGGACCACTCAAATTATTTGTTGTCCTGTAATCCTTCCATTAGATGTTAGGAACACGCCTTGAAAAACCACGAAAACTCTGGTGAGTGTAAGAAGTCCTCATACATTGAAGGATTCTTTTAATACGATTTCCAAATTCTGAGAAAGTGCTTCGAAAATGAATCGTATCAATATGGTGCTCTAGAACTCATATCTGAGTGTTTGAATATCATTTCGATTGGACTTGTTTTCTATTGAATTGGAGTGATATAGATCTTTCAATAGTATGATAATCAAAATGATAGTGAGAACTCACACATTTCGAAAAGAAATTTGTAGTCTACCTATGCAACTAGGCAAAATATGCCCACCTAAACGAGTGAGTAGGTACTGCTAATGAGTTTCTTATATAAATAGAGCTGTCAAAAAAATATCCATTTGAGCTTCAAGAGGAAGAGAAATTTACGAAACCAGATGCCGACAGAGAGGGAAGGAAGAAAGATATGACAATTTCGGGTGGATTTCCACGTGCTTGGTAATCTTCGCGCGTCATCTCTCTTGTTCATACTATTCGGTCGTTTCCCAATTTCGATAGCCTCTCTGATTGTTCGAGAGTAGAAGTTTTCATCGCTCGCTAGTGTTTTTGCGTTCCCGAAATTGATGTTATGCCCTGTCTCCAATACGTGTTGGAAGATGTGGTGACTTTTTCTTTCACTGATAGCTCATGTTCATCCTTGCGTACGTTGATCCGTCTGTTGGTCTGGCCGATGTAGGACTTGTTGTAGCCTCGACACACCACAAGAACAAGGACGTAATTAACAAATGCAGGTATAATGATAAATGCAGTCGGACCAATGAAGAAAGTAGGAGGGGCCCAGATCAGGGATACCATCAATGAACACCCCTATATATTGGAGAGCAGAACTCAAATGAATTAGTCGAGTTCGGACTTTGCCGGAACATCGTGATAATAATCCTTCAGAGGATCAAAACCACAGAACACGGAATGAAACTCGAGGAAACAGCTCTTCATACTTTGTCCGTGTGAATCTTTATGCTAACATTTGTGTGTGTGTGTGTGTATATGTTCGAACATTGTTCGGGTATAATATATGCGCAATGCAGAAGAACACGAACTGTACCGAATCTTGAATCTATTTCACCAAGCTATAAGATATTTCAAAAAATCATACATCATGTTCTGAATAACAGGCCCAATGAATCCCGAATTCAGGATCAATATAAACTTTTGGGTGGATGAGTTCGTTGAACATGCTCGCCTTATTTACAAATAGCTCTACGATCAAATATTGTCCAGAAACTGGATCATCAGCAATGTTGATCTGAAGAATCCCTACTTCAAATCACTGCAAGTCTTATTTAATATTCGATAACAAATCCATGACAAAAATGGGTGTAAATGTATTATTCTAAAAATAATATCCACTTATCATCAATTTTTAGATGATCGATAATTTCACATGGGATGGGGAATCTGTAAAATTCGTTTCCGCATTAACTAACGCGATGGTCCCCCGAAAAAAACAATGCAGTTCGGAAAATTCAGTCAGAGCATTAACCGTTTCTTGCTCGCACAAGGCTCAGCCTCCTGGAAACATTCGAGAACGTGTTCATCTAGTGGAAGAATATATAATAATGAATATTATGTCAAGTCTATTGATGGATAGTTCATCATATTACAACGCGATCAAAAATATTCGGGAGAGACCGCAAAGTTTTTTATTATGTGCTATAAAAACATATTTCATAATAAATAACTGAGTTCCGAAGAAGCACATAAAGTAGGAGCAAATTGCTAGGACTCGACTGATAAATGCTGACACACTGAATCCCATACCATCTCCGAATTAAACTCATGCCGAATACAAGAAGGCCACTTACAGTGAACGTTGACCATAATCCTCTTGCTCACAGTCGGGGGTACGCCGTTTGATGCGATGCACATATAAGCTCCCATTTCCGTTCGAGATATCTTCCACAATTTCAGCACTTCGCCCTGATATGAGGACACTAAAACATAAACAAGAATTCCATGAGAGTATCAAGACGATATTCCGGTTGGATATGCGAACGAGAGGCTGACAAATGAACAGAATGAGAAAGGTATATTATACTCGTAGTGATAGTAAGGAAACATCAAACGAGTAACACGAATCAACAATTCGTAGGCTACTCTCTCATCACATATGAAGTAGATCAAAAGCATGATATCCGGCAAGAAACAACTACAGTCTTGGTGATTACCACGAAATATGTTATATTATGCCAGGGAAAATATTGTGCAGAATTTTGTAACTATGTCAGCATACAATGACCGAAATTCGATTGACTGATGACCTACAGACCGGTTTCCGATTGATTGCCCCTTGTCAGTGCAGAGTTGATCATCGTCGGTGATCTGAGGGCCGCTGATTTCCATCCATGAAATATTTCCGTAAAATTTATTGTCAGGATTCACACGAATATTCTCCAATGTCCTCTATGTTCAGAAGCGCTCGCGACATTTCAAGATCAAAATTACTTCAATTACAACGATTGCTATATTATTTATCGGATTCACTGACTGATCTCACTTTTTTGATTGGGCCGTCGCAAAGTTGATGTTGACGATTCTTCCTGCAGTAATACGAAAACAAGTATCAGGTCAATGATGCATCGTTGTATTTATTTGTATATGTTATATAGACATGCAAGAGTTACTTCTGTGGAATATTCTGCACAAAGGGTCATCAGTTATAATTCAGTGTAGTATTTCGCTAATGAGAAAGTTGTTTTCTGACGACTGTGTGCTTTTGAACTCACTGCATGTGACACAAGATACTTGCCTATCGACTTGCCTTTTCTCAATGTCTGAGATTTTGCATATCTGGTGGCAATCTGAATAAATCAAAAATCAATATTGAAATATACGAGTCTAATTTACCCCGAAAAGTTGCTACGTTATTCAAATATGAACCACGTTCTCTCTCTCTCTCTCTCTCTCTCTCTCTATATATATATATATATATATATATATATATATATATATATATATATATATATATATATATACCCAAATAGCACAAGTACGTCCAGTGGACGTACTGCATATGTACGGTGAGGATGCATTGTACGTATTTAGGACGTACTTTTGTCTCCGACAGACGTACATAAGACCTCCCTGCGACTTACCGTTTCCGCATAGTCGGTAATCCCAGGTACGTACTTTTCTAGTCCACACAGGACCTGAAATGTACAGAAAGGGGAACTGTTTGGGACATTCCGAAAACGTACATTTTCCATTCTGTATGCGCTATCCCAAGTAGAACAAACATATTTGACCAATATTGGTTCAATATTACGGGAATATTAACCTTATATTGTAGATGATATCAATAGTGGCCACAAAAAAATGTGAACATTCGGCGATATTAGATCAATATTCGAAAACAACGTAATGATATATCATATGATATATCACTTAATGAACTTTCATATTCGGGATTATTCATTTCTTTTTTACCAAATAGTCAAGTTGGAAATTTTACTCATTCACGTGTACTAACCATCTAACCGAATACTTACCTGGAAAAAGACCTGGCTGCTGCGGGGCTTGAACTCTCGACCTTTCCTATGGAGATATTATTGTCGACCACTGTTACGCTCTACGGCACGGAGAGACTTGTTTTTAAGAAGGAGTTGGGTGCTATAGATGTGATGACTTCAAGTTAGTTTTGTTCGAGATAATATTAAAATTTTGGAAAGTTCAGTAACAATGGAAATATATTCGAAAAAACACTAAAGGATCACTGTCTCATGTGATGGCGGTTTTGGAATATCAAACTTGCTGTGCAAAAAATTCTGTATGTAATTTTCTGGTATTTAAATTCACCACATGTCGATGTTTCAATTTTTCCAATTTTTTTAGGAATAATTCATTATGAATATTGCATTACCAATATTGATATATGTTTGAATACACTAAGTGATCACTCTCAAAATCCCAATACCCCTTGAAACGAAAGGGACCCAATATGTACGTACTTGGGAGGTCCAAACAGTATGTACATACTAACAGAAATGTAGAAAATGAAAGGAACCCAATCCGTACGTACTTGGGAGGTCCAAACAGTATGTACAAAAAAGTACGTCAACGAGACGTCCAGATAGTATGTACATACGATTTCCAAAAATGTACGTCATTACTATTATGTCCCGCAAACGTTTCGAAATATACGTATCTGAAGGGGACTCAATATGTACGCACCTGGAAGGTCCAAATAGTACGAACATAGTTCTTCCAAACATGTACGTAAATGATACGTCTGAGCAGTACGTACATGGGATTCACAAAAAAACACGTCATTGGTATGTCCCTAATTCATTCCGAAAAGTACGTACCTGAAGAGGAGTTAATGTAAACGTATCAGGGACACTTAATAAAGTACGTACATAGTACTTCCAAGCATGTACGTTTTTAATACATTCCGATTGGAACGGGACCAAGTATGTACCTACATGGGACGTCTAACCAGTACATACATGGTACATCCGGTAATGTACGTTCTTCGAATGTCTCCTATCCGTCCCGGGACGTATCGACGTAACTGGGACATAAATGGTTCGTCTTCAGGACGTCGTGTGCTATTTGGGTATATATATATATATATATATATATATATATATATATATATATATATATATATATATATATATATATATATATATATATATATATATGGTGAGTTGTTTTTTCGACAGTCGAGTTCGGAGGTCGAAACTCAATCATCACCTAGAAGATGGCAAATGAGAATTTGCCGAAACGTTGTGACAATTATCCTTCAGAGGATCAAAACCATAGAACACGGAATGAAACCCGAAAAAACAACTCACCATACTTCCTCCGTGAGAATCTTCATGCTATCATATAAATATATATATATATATATATATATATATATATATATATATATAATGTGAGAAGGTTAGACGACTGTCTAAGTTAAAGAAGAAGTTTACTTTTTCCAATTCCTTGTTGACTGCACACCCGAATATTTAAAGGATTCTTCTATATATATATATATATATATATATATTGTTATATATTTGTAATATTTTATAATATGATTTTTTTTTATTGTATTTCAATAATGAATGAATTATAGTATTCAATATAACTTTTCAGATTGCCAGCTAGATACTTACTCATTTGTTTTTTTTTTTTTTTTTTAGTTTTACCTTCTCTTTCCTTCTTTCAGGATGTCTACTTCTCAGTCGGTACGCGCCAAAACATGTAAATCTCGCAATCTCAGGGTGTCATTCCAGAAAGGGTTATCAATAAGTGCAATAGTATTGTAAATGAATTGTTTTCGAATGAATGCTTGTGACAAAATCAATTCAAATATACTTTATTCATCAGCAACTCAATAAAATGTGAAAATATGAACACTGTACCAATCATTCATAAATATCAAATAACTATTTTATCAAATCCCTGCGACAAAAAAATTCAAATTCTATAGTTTCCAAGCAAAACAATGAAAATAACACGAAATTACCAAACTGAGCATTAAGGTTCTGTTATCGGTGTAATAGCCACAGCTTATACTTGAATCACTGCATACTGACCATCAAACAGAGTGAAAAATATCATAACCTATAACCTTTATAATTTTTGGTATATTAATTGTTGGAAACACATCATTCAAAACATTATAATATTCTTATTGACTATTGAAGTTCAGTTCAAATGGGGAAAAGTTTGAGTCACTGTACACAGTTATTTATTATAGTTTGTGAAGAGTAATAGTTCGGAGACTTCAAAAATATGAAATCGATGACCTTGTTCGACTTGTTCAATGTTCAATGTTCAATGTCAGCTAACGTTCAGATTATAGTACATGATGGTAAATACCTGGTTCTTGGTGATATTTTGTTGAAGAGATCCCTGGCTGTGTGAATTTGTATTCTTGCTTCGATATCAGGATGATTTTGGTATGTTCGAGGATATGTTATTCTTACTATACTGAAATCTCAGGTTGTAGTGTAGGTTTTCCTTTGGTTTTCTTTTCTTGTATATTTTCTTGTTTAGAGTCTTTACTAACTTTTTGTAAACCTCCTTTTTCTCTCAAAAAAAAATTTTTCTTCCCCCTCACTTTGTTGATACCCCTCTTTTTTTTTCTTGTTTCCAAGTCAATCTTCCTAGTTTTCAAACTGCACATTTGATCACTTTCATTTTTTGGCGATACTATTTATTCAATTTCTTAAAACTAACTGAATTATTTACAATTGCTCTCTTATCCCTATATTATAAAATTTTACATATTTTTTTATGATGCAGTTTTCATATTTTTCTCAGTTGCCCTTCATTTCCTCTAGTTGCTCTTATGATTCTAATTTTGACAACCTCTTTTCTTTTCTCTCTCTAATGACAGAATTCTACTTGTGAATTACTTCCCATGAAGTTTGATATATTGAGTGACGAACTGTTTCAGATTTTTATCATGTTATTTTTCATTATTTTTGTACTTTTTAGATTGGATTTTATTTACCAATGACTCTACTTATGTTTTGTTGACAAAACATAGTTTCTTTCAATAATTCCTAAGCATATTGGAAGAATTCATATGTGACACAGTATCTGTTTGGCTTTCTGATGAAAATTACTAAAATTTTATGATACTTTTTCAATAATTCACTTATACTCCTGCTATACTATACATTTATTCATAACAAATTCCCCCAAATTGATATTTAACATTTCAATATGCCAATGTTTAAATTTAAATATCAAGTTTTTTATTTACATAATTACAAGTCTATTCTTAATTACATTTTTCTTTCTTTCAAGTGGTCGTCTAGATATTTGCCTAATCAAAGAAAAGTAATATCTTCTGCAGATTTCACCAAGGTAGTTAGTTTTTCTTATATTTCAAATTTGTGTAAACTTTCTATGTTAAAAATTCCTCTTACACTTTTATCCTGAGGATTTATTAATTTGTAGCTATTTATTGGTTGTTCATTTTCTATTTCAAATGGTCCCTCAAATGGCAATTGTAATTTTGCACAAATTCCTTTTTTTATATTAGGAACTCTCAACGCTCTTATTGTAACTAAATCCCCTTTTTTAAATTTTACTTTCTTTTTCCTCTTTCTATTTTCTCTACTTATGTATTTCCTTGCATTCCTTTGTAATCTTTCATTTACTCTTTCCATCACTTCACTCATTCTCTTCTCATTTGCTATCCACTCTCTTTCTGGCATTCTCCCTGTCATTATGAATTTTGGACATTCTTCAGTGATTGTGCTTGGTACATCATTTAAATATTTTTCCACAGTAGGTAATTTTTCATCCCAAGTTTTATGGTTATCTTGAGATATGATTCTCAAATATTTAATAACTTCTCTTATGTATCTCTCAGTCGGGTTAGATGCCGGATGTCTAATGCTGGTAAAATGTAATTGAATGTTTAGACTTTGGGCATATTTCATCATTTTATCATTGTTGAAATATGTAGCGTTGTCTAATATAATTTTCTCTGGTTTTCCTATCTCTGTTAAGAATTGATTTATTAATTGTTTAACAATTTTAGTATTCGTTTTTTTAGTTGGATATAGCTTGACAAATTTTGAAAAATGGTCAGTGATTACAAAAATGTGTTTGTTCTTATTGTATGTGGTAATCAAATTACTTAAAAAGTCGATAGAGATTATCTGTAACGGTCTTTGTGATAATATTGTTCGTGGTTCGTTTTTGTTAGTCTTGTTTTTGTTTTTCGCTAGTTGGCATAATTTGCATTTGATTATAATGTCCTTGGTCGTTTCTAAGTCTCTTTTGCTAATGTAATTTTCCCTGAATAATATCCAAGTCTTTCTGATTCCTATGTGTTTGTATTTGTGATGTATGTCGTCAATTATTTGTTGTGTGAGTGTTTTTGTTACTACATAAAGTTCTTCCCCATTAACTACCTTTATACAAATCCCTTCTTTTTCTATTGTCCCACGTTTTTCTTTGTCAGTGAGTTGTTTTTGGTCTTGTCTTATTGTTTGTAGTGAGTAAAGCCCTGTCAGTTTTTTAAATACATTTACTCCTATCCTAATTTGTCTGTTATTGTTAGTTATGTCAGTTTCCATCCTAGTTATCGAGTCAGTTATGATGTTCTGTTTTCCTGGAATGTGTCTAATCTCAAATTGATACTCTTGAAGTAATAGTGCCCATCTGTGTATTCGATTACTTGCAAATTTACAATTCACTATTGATGTCAATGCCTCATGGTCCGTTTCAATAAAAAACTTTTGTCCTAATAAATAAAATCTGAGCTTTTTTATACAGAAAATTATACTAGCCAATTCTAATTCAGTTACACTATATCTCCTTTCATATTTTCTTGTTACGCGAGAGACAAAAGATATAGGAACTTCCTTTCCCCCTTGGTTTTGTACTAACATTCCAGCAAATCTGAACATGGAAGCGTCCGACCTCAGAATAAATGGTAGGTTATAATCAGGGTGATATATTTTTAAATTGTTTATAAACATTTCCTTCAGCTCTATGAATGCTCTTTCCTGACTGTCTCCCCATTTCCATCTGACATTTTTCTTGAGTAAATATATTAGAGGTAATTCTTTGTCACTAAGGTCTGGTATTAGTCTCTTGAAGTAATTTAGTATTCCCAAAAATCCTCTTAATGTCTTTAAGTTATGTGGTCTTGTGTAGTCTTGTATGGTTTGTATTCTTTCAGGGTCCATTTCAAGTCCTTTGTCATTTAGTTTGTACCCTAAGTAATTTACCTTCTTCTGAAAGAATTGACATTTTTCTAAGTTGATTTTAAGTCCTGCTTCGTCAAGTAAGTGAAGTATTTTATCTAAATGGTCCTTGTGAGTTGTTTCGTCCTTTGAGTAAATCAATATGTCATCTATGTAATGTAAAGCAAAGTCTTCGTATTTGTCTAATATCTTGTGGAGAGCTCTCTCTAACGCTGGACAAGCAGATTGTAGCCCATATGGTACAACACAAAACTGATAAACTACCCCTTCTATACAAAACCCAGTATAGAGTCCAGAATTTTTATGTAGAGGAATCAACCAAAAACTATGTTTAAGATCAATTTTAGAAAAACATCTGGTATTTGTTATTTTGCCAAAAATTGTTTCAATATTTAATGGGGATTCATATTGTGGAATGGTTAACTTATTCAACTCTCTGGCATCTAAACATAATCGAAGATCACCATTCTTTTTTACTACGACTACAATAGGATTTATGTAATTGCTTGTGCTTCTTTCTATTATACCATGCTTTAACATTTTATCTATTTCTTGCCTAACTTCTTCCCTATATCTGTATGGAATTGGATAATTTTTAGATTTGAATTTTTCTACCTCTTTCACCTCTATTTTGTGTACATATTCTTTTGCTACTCTAGATTCACTCGTAATCAAATTCTTATATTTATTTAATAATTCTTTCATATAATCTTCATAGTTTTCATTACATTCATATACCTTATTTATTTCATTATTTTCACATTCATCCTTATCATTCATTCTTTTTATACACAAAATATTCTTAGTTATTTCTTGTTTTTCTTCTAGAAATTCAAACCATTTTCCATTCAATTCTATTCCTTTCTCTTCATAATTGATTTTTGCCTGCAATTTTTCTAGTTGATCTGTTCCTATTATCACATCAAATTCCATATTTTTACCACAAGTAGCTGTAGATTTACAATTTTGTTTTTTATTTCCAAATTGATATTTAAAAATTGATTTGTTTCTGCCAATTTTTTCCCATTTAGTCCCATTAAAACAGTTTTAGGCATTTTTATTATGTTTCCTTGCATTTCCAAATTTCCTGTAATTTTTTCTTCTACCAATGATGCCTCTGTACCCGTATCTATTAATATTTTATAGTATATTATGCAACGATCGTGTAATGATGGTTATTAATATATGAGCATAAACCGGGATACGAAACGAGCCGAAGGTGAGTTTCGTATGGTTTATGCGAGTGTATTAATAACCATTACATGAGAGTTGCATACGCTATTTTATCTACACCCAATAAATAATGAAGAATTAAAAATATTATAATATTAGGTATTTATATTGAACACAATAATAGTGGGTAATCAATCGTATTTCTTCGAAAAATTCTACAGAATTATATTTAATGATATAACCACCAAAAATACAACAATGAGCAGAAAAAAAAATGAAAAAAAGTCTTCGCCGAAGTCTGGAATTGAACCCGGGACGTTTGTGATCACTGCCCGCGCCGCTGACCATTCGGCCATGAAGCACATTCGACTTTAACGAAAATAACAACATATCTGTTGCATTTGTCAAATGAAAAATATAATCCTTTCGATTGTATTTTTTTCTTGTCTAAGACATCTGTGGAGGAGTCGCTGGTAATTCTTCTATATCACTGCTATAAGACATTTTCATTCGATTATCGAAAATTGACTAAATTCTTCAAAAATTCAATACCTACTGATTTTGACTTGACAAATGTCAAAATGCAAAGCTTGCACATCATGCTTGATTGAAAAATAATGGGTTTCTATTGGTTGAAAATCTGTATCGTAATGAAAATCTGTATCGTAATGGATTTCATTATAAAACGGGTGGTGGGCATATAAATGTATTATTAGAGTACGGGTGTAGATAAACATTTTTATTCCCTATTTTCCCTTGTAAAATTATTAATCCTATTGGTTGTTCTTCCTCTATATTAGTTAGTTTGATGAATTCTATTGGGTGTTCATAATTATGTGTGTCCAGTTTGTCATATGGCTTTAACAAAAATTTTCATGTGTAGATGTAGAAGCTTGTGGTTCCAGTCTATTTTCTTGTGCCCTTTCTAAACTGCTATCTCTATCTCTGTCTATGCTATTTGATCTTCTTTGGAAGTGTACCTGCCTAGTTCTATCATTGTTATTTTCCAAATATGAATTTCTTTTACCTTCCCTGTTATAATTTTGTGACTGGGCCTGTGTTTGTCTATTTGTGTCATACCTTGTTTGATAGTTTCTATTATAATAATTATTATTATCATGCTGTCTGCAATTTCCCCTATAATTCTCATTTTGTCTATTATAGTTATTGTTATAATTTTGATTACTATCTTGATAATTATAATAATTCGGATTTCTTGTTTGATCATTGTTATTGTACCTAGTGTTTTGTTGTGTTTCTCTATATTGTGTGTATCTATTATTATTTCCCATTTTTTTATTATTGTAATTATTGTTGTCATAGCTGTTATTTTGTGGTCTATTATGTGTATTGCTAGCCCTGTACCTGTTTTCAAAATTTCTATATGATAATGTTCGTTCTATCCTCAATAGATATTCACTGAGTCTCTCCATTGTTTTTATTTCGTGCATGTTTATAACTTCGAATATGTCTTGTTTAAAATGCCTGCTAATGTTGCCTACAATTTCATCTTCCCTCATCACCGGATTCAAATGCTGTGCTATAGCATACAATTGTATAGCATAGTTGTTATAATTGAAACTCCTACTCTCATCAAACTTACCAAATTGTAATTTGTCTCTGATTATTAACTGTGTGTTCTCACCCCAATATTGTTTAATGAATAATTTTTCAAAATCCTCAAAACTATTAATATTTTTCTCTTGGCTATTGAACCAAATACAGGGTTGATTTACTAAGTACTGTCTAATGGTGTCTTTCAACTCTTCTACTCCTGTTATATTTCTTGTTTTATTTCTAATAATTTTTACAAAAGTTATGGGGTGCAATTTCTTAATATTTCCCTCAAATTTATTATTTAGTTGTACCCCTTGGCAATTATTAATGAATCTAGTTTCAGTGATATTTCCTCTAGCCTGTTCTAACTCTTTTATTTTGATTTCTAAATTTTCTATCTGTTTTTGTTGTTCCTCTTTATGATTATTTATTTCAATGTCAGATTCATTATGTCGATTTTCTACTTTTTTATTGACTTTTGTAATTTCACATATAATTTCCCTATTATTTTTATCCAAATCTACCCTTATTTCCTGAATTTTACTAGCATTTTGTTCTATTGCATTTCCCATATCTGATGTATCATTCTGTTTTCAAACTCTTTATATAAGTTTGAAATTTCCTTTTTGTTGTCCTCTAATTTATTATGCATTTTCTCCTCCAGTCGGTCAATATTTTTTTTATGTCCTCTCTTACTCCTGCTCTTACCCTTTCTATCTCTCCCTTCACACTTCCCGTATTATCTGAAATAAACTGCATAAGCATTTGTATTTGAGACTCTAATCCTATACTTTCTCCACTTGCTGCTAGTTCATTCACTCTACCAATTTGTCTTTCTCTCTCTTGCATCCCACTACTTCCAGCATGATCTCCACTCTGTGTATCATCTTCTCCATTCATTCCAGTCCTTTTTCCATCTCTCAAATCCATTTTTACTACTCTCAAACTCTTTCAAAATTACAGCTTGCAAAGTTTCTCACTCTTCCTGTCACTCTTCTCACTCCTATCAATTTGAAAATATACGTTATACCCTTTCCAAATCGCCCCACGTTGCTGGCGACAATTTGTTATATATTTGTAATATTTTATAATATGATTTTCTTTTTATTGTATTTCAATAATGAATGAATTATAGTAGTATTAGATATAACTTTTCAGATTGCCAGCTAGATACTTACTCATTTTTTTTTTTTTTAGTTTTACCTTTTCTTTCCTTCTTTCAGGATGTCTACTTCTCAGTCGGTACGCCAAAACATGTAAATCTCTCAATCTCAGGGTGTCATTCCAGACAGAGTTATCAATAAGTGCAATAGTATTGTGAATGAATTGTTTTCGAATGAATGCTTGTGACAAAATCAATTCAAATATACTTTATTCATCAGCAACTCAATAAAATGTGAAAATATGAACACTGTACCAATCATTCATAAATATCAAATAACTATTTTATCAAATCCCTGCGATAAAAAATTTCAAATTCTATAGTTTCCAAGAAAAACAATGAAAATAACACGAAATTACCAAAGTGAGCATTGAGGTTCTGTTATCGGTGTAATAGCCACAGCTTATACTTGAATCACTGCATACTGACCATCAAACAGAGTGAAAAATATCATAACCTATACCTATAACCTTTATACTTTTTGATATATTAATTGTTGGAAACACATAACACATCATTCAAAACATTATAATATTCTTATTGACTATTGAAGTTCAGTTCAAATGGGGAAAAGTTTGAGTCACTGTACACAGTTATTTATTATAGTTTGTGAAGAGTAATAGTTCGGAGACTTCAAAAATATGAAATCGATGACCTTGTTCGACTTGTTCAATGTTCAATGTCAGCTAACGTTCAGATTATAGTATATGATGGTAAATACCTGGTTCTTGGTGATATTTTGTTGAAGAGATCCCTGGCTGTGTGAATTTGTATTCTTGCTTCGATATCAGGATGATTTTGGTATGTTCGAGGGTATGTTATTCTTACTATACTGAAATCTCAGGTTGTAGTGTAGGTTTTCTTTTGGTTTTCTTTTCTTGTATATTTTCTTGTTTAGAGTCTTTACTAACTTTTTGTAAACCTCCTTTTTCTCTCAAAAAAAAAATTTTCTTCCCCCTCACTTTGTTGATACCCCTCTTTTTTTTTCTTGTTTCCAAGTCAATCTTCCTAGTTTTCAAACTGCACATTTGATCACTTTCATTTTTTGGCGATACTATTTATTCAATTTCTTAAAACTAACAGCTATACAGCAATAAGTACCATCCCTCCATCTACCAAACCACAATCTTCACTCTGCCAAGATGAGTGCTGGGGGTTAAGGAGACTTAGGCCTCGCCACCAAGTCAAGCAGTCTTGAGAATGGCTCCAAAGTGAGAGCCGAAACGTCGAATGAAGAAAAATTCCAGACGCGGTTCAACCGGAAGTTCCAGAGAATATATATATATATATATATATATATATATATATATATATATATATATATATATATATATATATATATATATATATATATATATATATATATAGCAGCGGAGAGGTCAGATATTAGTACCATCAGTTAACATGTTAGTGTCTGCTTTATTAAGAAAAAAACTTGGTTTGGTGATAAAACCATAATTATATACATTTTTTCCTGGATGGAAACAGATATTTTCAATTATTTGACGATAATCAACACAAATGGAAGGAGAGTTAGCACAGAAAATGCATACCACTCCGATGTCCTTCGAACAAATGGCTCGATGAATATTTCAGTACATGAATAGAAGTTTCTGAAAAATGTCAATCGGTTTCTGCATTCTATCAACTGAAACGATGAATGTAAAACCACTGGCCAGAACAGAATATACCATTCCATTTCCGATATGGCCTAATGCATGCGCTTGGTTAGCTTTGATTCAAAATTCACCCGTACTGTATCCCTTCATTCATTAGGCTTCTATCACAACCTAGGATGCATTGAATATTTGATGTTCGAGTACATTACGGCTGTGGTTCGTCCTAGCGACATATAAACACCCCTTCGGAGAACTCGTTGATTAGCGATTCGGTTACTCATCCGGATAATTTGGAGTGCGAAAGGGAATAAAACATTATTTGATTCCCCGAATTTGCATCCCAGCCAAATTTTCCATGTTACATTACTAGTTCTCTATGATTTCCATAGGTATTTCTGTGATTTTTGGAAATATTTGGTTACAGAGAACTTGACCTGTATTGAGAATTGAAATTGAAAACACTCATTTTCCATTTTATCACAGTGATCGATGAACATTCACAATCGGGCCGATTCAAGAATCAGAATAAAATATGTGTCTTCCTTCACAACATTCCTACGATAATGCAGATGGAATTTTACGATTCGAATCAAAATTATTCAATCGAAAATAACTCCTATAGCTTCGGGAGTCCTGATTTTGCTATCAGTTCAACCTGGGTATATCATACCCCATTTCAATTTTTTAAATTCATTATTATCTTTTTTCTTTATTCTTTCATGTTTCCAATGATTTCATAGGTGACCGTATTAGGAGATCAACGAATAGTTTTATTACCATAGATTATTTATTCAGTATTGAAAAACAGAAATATAATTTTTCGTATTCCAGCCAAAATACCCTTTTATCGACTGGACGTGTACAGGAATAACTCACCAAAACTGCATTTATACAATAAGTTACCAGCTAGTCTGAAACAACTTTCACTAGGATTATTCAAGAGAAAATGCAAATTACTCTTATTGAAATATGTTATTGAGGTTCAGTGTGATTTTAGACAATTTTATCATATTTATGTGTTTAATACTTGCATTGTATGTATTTCCAGTATTATAGTCGTGTAGGAAGTGCGTATGGAAGTATATTTATATTCAACTGTATATGTATTCGTACCTATTTACGTTATGAAGCATTGGTCTTCATTTTTAAATCGTACATTTTTTCAACTTTGTTCCGAAAAGTGGGACACTGACTTGCTACAAATATATTGTGAGAATATGTAACGTGGCCAATAAAGTTCTATTCTATTCTATTCCTCTTGAAGTTTGTCATTCGCAGAGTTCTTTGGATATCTGGGTCTCAAAGTCCATAAATATCTGCACTGCCAGCTGCAACTTGAAATCTTCGGGCGCTTCTGGGTACGCCAGCTAGATTAAGCGACTACCATCTGATATGATATTTTCGATATGATCAAATTCTTGCAAACTCTCACCTGATTTTTGTGTGCTAGTCTTCTTTTTGTGCCCGGTACAGCTGTTCTCAGTGTTGATCGCCATACCTCAACTCTATTGCAGAAATCAGATCCTCATATTTCTTTTGCTGTTCAATGGGTATCGTCTGCAATATACCCCTTTCTAAGCTACTATCAGGGCTGTAGCTTTTTTCTCTTCGCCCCATTCATTGGTCGCTGCCGCAGCCTCAAATTGTCGCCGATACATGGACCAAGAAGACTGTCCGTCAAAAGTGATTTTACGGAAATTGTTGATGTGGCCATTCTGATTCTTGAGAAGGACTATTTGCTTTCCTAGACCTTTCATTTCTCAACTCATTTCATATCTCCTCTCGCACTGTATCCACTTTGATATTGAATTCATCGTCCATTTTCTTGGCGGCTTCCTTCAGTTCTTCTTTCAGATCTCCTCTCCAAACATACTCCAGGAAAATAACATAACGTGGTATCAGGAAAACACAAAAACAAGATTGGGGTGTGGTATACCCGAGAGCACTTCTAACAGGTCCAAACCACAGAACAGGTGACTCCATACTGAACGGTAACAAGCATTTCAAAGATCAATGTGTTCAAGGTAGCTCTATGCAACCAACACTATCTGGATTCATAAATAAGAGAAATATTAACATTCAAATAGTTCTGGGGTATGTCATACCCCACATAGGGGACAAAGGGTTAAATATGATCCGTGTTAAATTTGTGACTATCCAGCGAAGAATATTAGGATATCTCAGAACTAAATCAAAGATGCGGCTGCCCTCGATATTCTGAGATTTTTGCGCTACTGCATGAATAGATCCAATGATTAACGACATTATGTATCGGTTTTGATTGTTTGACAGACAGATATGGGATCAGGTTGGCATCTAAAAAAGTTTTTTTAATTCATACGTTCATTAAAACTTGCGTTGATGAGAAATTATACTTATATCGAGAAGTTTGTTATCATTTGTGTTCGGTCAAGACCCTATTGATATGAAAGGGTGCAAAAGTTTACTTGTATTTTGATTCCATGAGATTTTGCAATGGACCATTCATTGTGCTTTGTTCTCTTGAAACTAATGACGGACAAGTTATCTAGAATTCTCTGATAGGGAATTCATAAATAACACTTTTGTTCAGAATCAAAATTGGGAATAAAACTCAGTTCATTGTGGAAACTTATGAAATGAATGGATCTTTTTTTTTTCGAATACGTCGATGAAAACTTGTTCAAATGAGTTCACTTCAAAGATGAAATTAACATTTGGTATGAGTTGAAAATCAGCTGACTGCGTACACTCTGCCTTTTCTTCTACAGAAAAATGATTTATCATTTTTTATCATGAATATTCGAACAAAATGTCCTCCCCCAAACTTCATTCTGAAAGCAGTGAAGAAAAAAACTGGGGTGACTATCAAATATTTATGATTTATATGGTTTCATAGGTACCACTATAAATTGAGGAAAGAAATGATAATATCGGAAAGGAAAATAGATTCTTCGCATTTTTCCATTGAGGTGATTGCCAGAAAACCTTTGTGATAACCAGGGATACACAAATACAGACATTGATAATTTGGTATTTGACTGTTCAACATATGTCAAAATAATAATATTACCAGAAACACTCGAATCTTTGAACGTTTTGTAATTCATAGTTTCGAGAAAACATTTCCAAACAAGAACGTCTCATTTTGATATCTAACATAGACATTGAAACTCTTTAAAGATAGTTTTGTAACACCTTTTTTACAAACTTGCTCTCAAGAAATCAAAAGAGATTGCCACTTACTGCAGTCTGAAAATTGGGATAGATTTCAATTCCCATAGAAGCATGCATGAATACATTCGGTTTTGTCACTATCAGTTTATCAGCTTTTGATATGTAGTAGGTAGTCCATCATCGATAGCTCGGAGCAAGTATTCAAGTAGATCCAGACTTTGAAATATTCCAGGCAGTTCACCCGGGTAGGAAATTACCTGCTCTTTCTTTGCGCCTTTATATATCGTTCATGAAGGATAAAACTCCTACAAAACTTTACAAACTCACTCTTTTTTATATCCCCTTATCTGTAATGGCCCTTTCTCGGAACGCAGCTTTGTGAAACATACACATCAATAACGTGATAGTTGGAAATCTGAATGACCATCTGCATGCCGAGATGAAGTCACAGTCTCTTTCACAAGCACCTTCAGATTCGATAACGGTGAAAGCTATCAACGAGCGTCCATTGATCTCCCGAGAAAGCAATATACTTAGGGTCGGTCCGTAGTAGCACAATAATAGGTATTGTAAGATTCAAAAACGATCGTTCTATATTCCCAGAGGCGCAATACTTATGGCGTTGTTACGAGGGGATCTATGAGAACGGGTAACACAGGACGTAATATGAATTTGGTTCGTTATAAATAAATATAACACATAACCCGGAGTAGTGAGAATATACAATGAAGAAAGGAATGAACACTGTACTGATTTTGTTGCATTTGCAGATATCAAAGATTATGTGGCCGTGTTCTGATATGGGACGTCATAAATAGTATGAAAGACTGGGGTCGATTGAAACATGGGTCAATTGATACAAGAATACAAGCTGAATAACTCCGGCACCAGCTCAAGGAATGTTTACATCAGTGGCATATACTCGCTTTGAGAATTCACAACTTTAAGTTATTGTCATTTTAGACGAATCTATTGACGTAGAAAGTATATTACAGAGACATGATACATGAATTATTCTTCATAACATTGGCATTATTCGAAATCGTCAGTGTTTCCGTACTTTTCATTCACACAATTCTCTGATATTTTTATTTGAAGAGAAGTACTCTGGGTTGATTTATATATACAACAAATGCCAAATAGGGATGATATTGAAATCAATCAACACGAATGAATGCCATGCTCACGGTTCGTTCCCTAGAAATTTTCATAGATGTACGAAATGAAACTTTTCTGAATTGGTTACATAAATAGCTTTTATTTATATAAAGTAACTTCTATTGTATCATCATCGCCATGATTATATGCTCTACATTCACTCCAACGAATCAATTGAATGAAAATAATTACCAGTTCTGTTTCAATTGATCCATCCCAATAATCATTTGTTAATGATTATTTCACTGTACTAACAAACTGTTCTTTGACTGAAGTCCAATGAAAATTTGTATTTAATCGGAACATATCATGTATGCATAGGTTGCGGACTCCTCTCAGTACTCGACATACAATACAGTTGATTTTTCTCTTGTTGATACAGGATACTATTCAAAAACGTGACAGAAAGTTAACAAAGTA
The DNA here is from genome assembly GCA_032362365.1 of Zygogramma bicolorata. NCBI lineage: Eukaryota > Metazoa > Arthropoda > Insecta > Coleoptera > Chrysomelidae > Zygogramma > Zygogramma bicolorata. The sequence goes on from JAVJAQ010005855.1 coordinate 358,813, forward strand.
TCGAGAAGCAACTGTCTTTTGTATATAATATTCCCAGAACTCGAGAACAACAATGATGAAACACCGAGAAAACTCACCGAGTACGTCATTATTCCCAACAGTCTGAAATATACTCAAAAGAGAGAATATAATCTCCTTAGATAAAATAAGAAGTTGTATTGAATCTTCGTTGTTCGGTTGCCACTATACAGTGTGTCTCACATCCAACTTCCATAAAAACTTTGAAGTGAAGTAGTGAAATTATAGAAAAGTTTTTCATATAACAGTTCCAGATATCTACGAATTCAGCCTCTTTGAAGAATTCACCAATATACAGGGTACGAATAAGAAAACAGTATAAAAGTATTTTTTTTTTAAATAGAACAACACATATTGTTTTCCATATCAAGATTATTTTTGGTAATAACTTTGAAAAAATATAGGGTTGTATGAGTATCTATATAATGAATGGTCCAAAAGTTATGTTGTAAATGAACGGAATTAGTTACTAGATATGTTTTAGTATATATCAATCATTGGAATACCCAACGTTGATAACTGTTTCTTGTACTAAAAATAGAGATGGTGTGTCGCCAAAAATTGCCTGATTGAAGTTATCTTTTTGATGTTCTTGTGGTTTCGGTAACACCACGAAGATATGAAATTTTTTGTCATTATCAATTGATTTCGACAGATATTTTTATTGAGCAAATTAATGTCAATTTTTTTCATTACTTTTTTGTTTTGGTATAACTCAATTGTGATAAACCCATTAAACCTAATCTTTCTGAGAATATTTCTCCAGGCTTACTATACATGATTAATATGTTCAATTTTAAAACTTCGAGAATTTCTGTTTTTCGAGATCTGAACGAGACAGCTTTACAAAAAAGGCTTCTGTTCCAATCGTTATTCGACAATGAAATAATGACATAATCTGAACTTCATCATAGAAAGAAGCACTCTCCAACGGAATTTTGTTGAAAAAGAAGACTGTTGAAAATGTCCGCTTTTCTACATCCTTTGGAGCATATTTTTTGACTCGCTTGGTATATATTCATAAAAGGTATCTTTCTTGAAAATTTTTTCTGAAGTAATTCGAATATGGAAAGCAATATAAGTTGTTCCACCAAGAAAAACATAATTTTGATGCTACGCTTTCGATCAGTACCTACCCTGCATTGGTAACATATTCGAAGGGGCTCAATTTGTTGATATCTGAAACTCCATATATATAAAATATTGTTCTATAATTTCACCCCTTCACCTAGAAGTTTTAATGGAACTTTGTATGACACACACAGTATATCTTGATCAGATAGTGCCTATAACTGAAAGCATTTGAAAACATAGAAACAATTTCCACCCGAAGAGCACACGCTATCGCTCAATCCAAATTATCACATTCACTGCCTAGACAGGAAAAGGAATTGTGCATTCAAGAAAAATAGATAACAAAACGTGATATCTCAAAAATTGATTTGAACTAACCTACAACATCAAACAAATGTTCCCAATTCGAGATGAAGCTTTCAGAAATTACAAAGAGAAAAAAAATTCCCCAGTAACTGTAATTATTTGAAAAAAAAATCGAAATCACATAATGGGTGCCATACGTAGGGACAAAAAGTTTATTTAGAATTCATACTCCGTAGGAAGGATTCGAAATCGATGTGGAGATTTAAGCCTTTATAAATCCCACGTAACAAAAACTCTCAAATCTCAAATTAATTCAGCAACAAACCACGCAGAACAGATTTTCATTCTCTTTACGATCAAACTTCGACTCCAGCATGTCAGTTGAAACCTCGAACAGTTCAATACTTCAAACACGGGTTATTTCCTGAAAAGACTATGTTCTTCATCCCATTGTCCCGAAAAATACTGTTACGATATGTCTGGGTTCATTTTTCAAAATGGTACTCCGAACAACACTAAACTATTTGCTTCAAATATATTCAAACGTTGTAAGAACAAATTCTTCTTCTTCTTCAAACTCTATAATTTTTTCGTTGTTGACGAATACTGGATTTATGTTGGTGAGTCGCCCAAGAATCAGTGTGATCTCAGCTTCTCCTCGAATAGGTGCGTTTCAGCCAGTGACTATTCGAAGCGAGAAGTTATAAGGAATGGACATTACGCTTTCTGGCCGAAGGATGTCTCTGAGTACCAAGAAAACACTGCAGCACCGGTGTATATGGTTCAAGTAACGTCTATTTCATTCAATTTCACGGAAATCGTTAGGCTATCGGTCGTTTTAATTAGTTGTATCTTGGTGAAATTCTCACCCTGCATTGTTTAATGAGATGTCCCGATTTTCACATCTATAACATGTCCTCTGCATTCTATCCCTGCAGTCTGTTATAAGATGTCCAAATTTTTCATATCTATGAAATGCCCTATCATTCTGAGAAGTCATTCCACTTATCAAAAATGTTATCTACTTGAGAAACTTCTCGAAATAACTAGTAGCTGTGCAGCATCATCGCTCGGGTTCTTCTATAGATACTGCTCGCACTTTCAGCCTTGAGGTCGCCTTCACTTCTAGAGAACGTACTAAGGCATCGCTACTTTTCTTGAAGTTTGTCAATCGCAGAGTTCCTTGGATCTCTGTGTCTTTGAGTCCATTTATAAATATCTCCACCGACACCTGTTTTTTGAAATCTCCTGGAGCTTCTGGGTGAGCCAGCTGAAATGTGTGTCTCACATCCGCTTCGAATTCTGATTTTTTGTGAGAGGTTCCATTTTAGCCCCGTACAGCTATTCTCGGTGTTGATAGCCATACCGCAACTCTAATGCATAGATCACGTCCCCATATTCAATTCGTTGTTTGTTGGGTATCGTTTGCAACATACCCAAAGCTGCCCCCTCTCAAAGCTACTATAGATGTCGTAGCTTCTTTTTTTTGGTCCATTTATTGGTCACGGCCACCGTCTCAATTTGTCGGAGATACATGGACCAAGACGCCTGTAAATCACAAGTTGGTTGTTTCACGGAAAATGTTGATGTGGCAACCCTGTCTCGGCGATCCTGATTCTTGAGAAGGGCTATCTGCTTTTTTAGTCCTTTCATTTTCTCCCGCACTGTACACACTTCACTTTTGACATCTTTCTCTGCTATTTTTTTCCTCACTTTTTTTCTGTTCTTGATAAACTTTCCGAAGTGCTTCTTTACGCTTTGCTTTCCGTTTTCGAGAATTCTCTGGGGTGCTTCTTCTCGATCTTCTTTTTCAATTTGCCGTCGCTTTTCCTTTTCTTGTTTTTTCTCCTGTCGTCGTTTTTCGACTTCTTGTTTTACCTCCTACCGTTACCTTTCCAAATCCACAAATTGATTTTGGTTTGATTTCACCATGTATGTATTCACCATAAATTGTTTTTATTCATCAGCAAAAATCTCACAAAAATCGATCTTCCTGGGTTCGTTTTTCAAAATGATACTCCGAACAACACTAAACTATTTTTATGACCTTCACTTCACAAATACAACTACTGCACTGGCTTATAATTCTCTTACACAACACTTAGACTTCTCAACTGACTGAAATATCCAAAACTCTCTACTACAAACTGCATCAAATTTCGACTCTCTACTGGCCTTCTGCATTAATCTCCACTAAGTTCTACTAAGTTCATCACTCGATACTAAAAACTGTACTGTCGATGAAACGCATCCTCAAATACTCTGGTCGAATAGAAACGATTTATCTGAATATTCCATTCGCGCCTGGAATTTTTAGAATTCAGGCGCCTTCGACGTTGGGAATCTTTGCTCGATAACGAATCGATCGACCAGCTTGATCGGGAAGCCGTCTCGAAAGGCGACAAGCGCCGATTGACCGTTGTTTCCGATTTATGCTTATTATGTTCAGCGCCGGCGTTAGGAGATTTCGTAACAATATTTAATCAAGCACCACACATGAACTGGCAGGAAGACAAGGTATCTGATCGAGCAATGCCGTCCTTCCGATGGAATTGTAATGAGTTCAATCAAGAGTAGAACCTTATTGTAAGAGGAGTATTTAATATAGCAGTCGCTCGAAGTGAGAACATTCTGTCGAAGTTAGGCCCGTATGCACCGCTCCTTTAATGGTTTAACTAAGCTAGGTTTTGTTGCGATGGATTTGCCAATCAGTTTCGTTGTTCCTCAGTGATAAAGCCAAGCTTAGTTAAACCTTCATCAAGTAGAAGCGGTGCATACGGGCGATTGTATTGTAGTTTGGCTGGTCAATTCGTAAAGAGGTTAATCAGTTAGATTGAGATGAAGATGTTTATAAGTTCACGATAATAACTACAGCCAGGGCCGGAGCTTGAGTTGGAAAGGCCCCGGGGCAAAAGACTATTTGGGGCCCCTTATATTAAAATCACTTGTGATGATAATATCGTATAAATATTGAGTAAGAAGTAAGAACGACAGTTTTCTGTTAATGACGAAATTTATTGTTCACAACTTGTAGAAACAGTTATTATAATCTGCATGCAATATCCTACATGTAGAATATTTGCAAACGCTCTTATGACGTATTGTTACAAACGCAGAAACTTAAAACTAAAAACAATTTTTTCTAGATTTTATAACTTATTTTTGTTCTTGCTTACGGCAGCTCCTTTTTTTGAGGCAGAGGGTCGGGGTAAGGATATTATATGTTATGTCAATTTTTCAGTGGGCACCACCCAGCTTTGCTGAAGTTAAAATTGGGAAATAAAGGGTGAAATGAACGATACCTTAAATAACAAAGGTACAAATATTTATTAACTCAATAGTGTAATATGACACTATCTCTCTTATGGTGATGAAGGGAAAGAAAGGCTTTGTTTCGAAGTATGACCCCAATAACAAATTTAGAAATATTGTTTTGAATATTCGAAATATCCTCCTTTCATAGTACTATGATTGGGTTACACAATATGTATGTATATCACACTATTATCAATCGTAAACATCAACAACAAAGGTTACCCTGCACGATCTCGACGGTAAAGAAAATGTTCCTTAAAATATTAGGAGTGTTGAATTGTGCCACGGAAATCCTATAATTGAAACTTGAAGTGTCGATATTACCACCGGCTTGTACTTGCATTCACTTTGGAATATCAGAATTCGAAAAAACAATGGATGAGTCTGACCTGTGTGTCCAAAGATGTGGAAATGCCGTCGAAGTTGGCCGAATAATTTTTGTTTTTGCCCAATTTCCTCATACATCCTTACTTTCCATCTGATAGGCTCAATTTCCTTTGCTTTCCAGGAATAAATTTCAGGTGAGATACTGAATGCCCCCACACCATAAATGTTTTCCTTTTTTTCTCAAAAAAAAACAGCAAGGCCGGCTGATATTCTCACAATGGAATGGCCTTTTATAATATGAAAACTCTATTCGTAGAAAATATTCGCAAACCGTTTTCTAATCGTTTATAGGTGTTCACTTAGCCACCATGAATTTCAGAGTCAAAACTCCACGACAAATCTATGATTTTTGCGCAGTTTGGCGATAAAAGTCGGTGACCGGTTTTTATTTCAGATTTCTACTCAAAACTATCGGGCGACCAGGAGGTCGGAGGAGTTTCTTCGATTCAATGTGGGTTTGTAGTGTACAGGCTGTTTCGCAAATTGTGCTTCAAAACGAATTCCTATTCAGATGGGACAATTTGTCGTTACACAATCACCCCCCTCCATAAACAATGAAAATTGAAAATTTTCATTAGGACCTTCATTTTTTTTTTAATTTTTATTTTTTTTTAAATAGACTCATTCTTCTCCATCCACACATTTTATTTTTACATTTTTCAATGCCCTACCCTAATCAATCTTAACTTAACTATTTACATTATTTACTTAACTAATTCTAATCGAACTATCTCCCTATACTAACCTTATTCTTGAACATTGACAACATATCACCTACCGTCTGGAATCACTTAATTTGGTGAGACCTGAGCATATATGAATCAAAGGTACTTGTTCTACCGATTAATCCCGATCTGAATCCTCGGACAGTTTCGTTAGCGAACCCGATATAGAACCGAAATAAGGCTTTAAATCTTTCACATGCCAATTTCCGGCATTTGAACCGTCTTCATACCTAAGAGAGTACACTAACTTCGAAATTCTCTTTTTTATGATACACAATACGTAACGTGGTGCTAGCTTCTGAGCAAAACCGTGCGCAGCGTCCGACAGGACTTTATTCCGCTTCCACACCCTATCACCTACAACAAACTCAATTTCACGTTTCCGTAGATTGTAGTTACTAGCGTTGCGTTTGTAGGCTTCATTGAGCCTTTTCTGTACAGATTCATAAATCTCCTTCAAATTTCCTAGACTTTCAGCATATCCCTGTCTAGATGTACAATCGAGGCCTGGCTCACCAGAACCTCCGTAGTAGTCTCCTGTTGCTGGCACTACCCTTCCAAAATTCAAAAAGGTTGGACTGTAACCCGTAACTTCGTGTTTCGCAGTCCTTAACGCAAAACCGATTTTGTGAATATTGTTGTCCCATGATTTGTGATCACCATCAATGTAACTGCGAATCGCAGCACCTAAAGTTCTATTCGTTCTTTCCACGAAGTTTGCCTGCGGGTGATACCTCGCTGTATACCATATCCTCGATTTATATTGTTTCACGAGTTTTTTGAACTGTGTACTAATAAATTGTACACCATTATCGCAAAGTATGTACTGAGGTACACCATACACCAAAAAAACCTCGTTCTCTATAAAACGAGCAATACTGGGGATTTTCGCGGTACGTAAGGGACAAAGGATTGGATATTTTGAAAACCAGTCACTCACGACCAAAAGATAGGAATAACCATTGAAGCTTCTCGGCAATGGACCCATTAAATCAACGGAGATAATCTGCCAAGGAAACCTCGCCTTCTTTTCGGCTCCCATGAATCCAAATCTACCAATATTAGGAGATTTTTGCGAATTACATACGTTACAAGCTCTTATAAAATGATATATGTCCCTACGCATTTTTGGCCAGTAATAACAGAGAGATATTCGAGCATATGTTTTTACGAAACCTAAATGGGCAGCTTTGGGATCATCGTGGCATGATTCAATGATGGACTTACGCTGAGCTTTCGGGACCAATAATTTCCACTCCGATATATTTGTTTGCAACGGGACTTTCGCGGGAATAAGCTTGTACACATAACCTTGCTTCACACACCACTGTGGAAACATTTCCGGTTGATCTGAAATCCTTTGACGCATATTTTCATAAAATGAATCAAGCTGTGTCAGATCAACATCTAAAGTAATGCAATTGTCCTGTTCAATTACGTCTACATATTCTTCCTCCTGACTCGGATGATCGACTGGGTTACGCGAAAGGGCGTCAGGCACTATATTGAGGTTTCCTTTCCGGTGGACGATTTTAAAATCAAATTGGTTAAGCTTTACGCTCCATCTGGCGAGTCTACCAGAAGGTTCGCGCATATTATGCAACCATTTCAAGGCAGCGTGATCGGTGAGCACCGTGAAATTTGTACCTTCTATAAAGGGACGAAATTTATTGCAACCGAACACTACAGCCAAACACTCGCGTTCGGTACAACTGTAATTCCGTTCTGACTTAGATAAGCTTCTGCTCGCAAAAGCTATCGGTTTTTCGATACCGTCTTGTACTTGTGTGAGGACACAACCTAGACCTGTATCGGAAGCATCAGTTGGCATTAATTGGTGACATGAGTGTACTGAAATGTGCAATGAAATGTCTGTACCAACTGCACATTCCTACAAAACGTTTCACTTCAGTTGTAGTTCGGGGTTGGGGAAAATTGATCATCGCAGAAACCTTATCGGGGTTGGTTCTCAATCCAGACTTGTCAACTATGAAACCCAAGTATTTTAATGATGGTTTAAAGAACTCGCATTTATCTAGATTGACTGTCAAATTTGCGTTTTCGACGTCTAGCTACCTCCTGCAACAGGTCTAAATGCTCCTGAAATGTTTTAGAGAAAATGATTATATCGTCCGAGTACACGAAAATTTTTGGCTCAAGCTCTGCACCGAATACTGCATTCATGAGCCTTTGTTGGCATTGGGCTGCATTTGACAAACCAAATGGCAAAACTTTAAAATGGAAAGAACCTCGCCCTGGAATCGAAAAAGATGTTTTCTCTTTAGAATTTTTAGATAATGGAATTTGCCAGAACGCGCTGCGGAGATCTACAGATGAGATATAGCGAGCATTATTCAACATATTGAGGATGCGATCGACGGGAGGCAATGGGTATGAATCCCTTTTTGTCACTGAGTTTAGTCTCCGACCATCAAAGCAAAATCGATAACCACCATTGTTTTTTTTTACAAGAAGGACTGGGGATGACCATTCACTCATAGATGGCTCCACCACTCCAAGCTTCAACATCTTATCAAGTTCATTATTGAGATGACTCAGCATGAAAGGGGACATCAAGTACTGTCTTCGCCTGAAGGGTTTTGCATCGCCGGTGTCAATGTGATGTTCCATTTAATTTGTCAAACCTATCTTATCATTGGGGCAAAGTTTTTTGAACACCTCAATAACCTCTTTCACTTGTCTTATTTCTGTTTCCAAAAAATCTTCCTAAGTTCCAATGCGGTCCTTCTCAATTAACATTTTAGTATCTACGGAACAGATCTCCAACCCTACTGCATTGCGCCCGGTCCATGACCTTTTGCCAAAATCTACTACTGTTCCAAAGTCCTTACAAAAATCACTCCCGAATATAAAACTTTGCTCGAGAGATGAAACAACCAAAAAGGAAATCACCCTACATGCTTGTCCAACACAAAGTGGTAAATCTACTACACCCTCAACTGTTTGTCTCTGGCCATCTGCGGTCTTCACAAATCCGTGGGATGATTTCTTGATTTTCAAATTGAACAATTCTAATACCTCTAAACCTGTTTTTCCCACGATAGAATTATTAGCCCCCGAATCTAAAAGCCCAGTTATTTCATGGTCCAATAAGTCAACCGAAACGTAGGGTCTATTATCTCTAGATTTTCCTACAAAAACCGGTAATGCGTGATTTTCCGATTTCGAGGAACCAATTTCATTAAAAAATTGTTTTACCTCCCTTAAAATTTGTAACTGCTCTATGGTACTATTTGACGATTGAATTTTGGATCTTTGTGAATTTCTGGCTCTGTGATTAATATGAGGTGGAATCCGGCCAGACAGATTCACCTCCGTTGCCCGTTTCCCGCGCACCTGCTACAATTTGCAGTAACTACATTCTGTTGACCGCATTTATAACAGAACCGTTTACGTTTTTGTCTACAATTCCTGAAAGTATGGTTTGCCTGGCCACAGTTCCAACACTTAATTTGATTCCTTAGAAGGTTACTTTGATTCTCAACAGCTTGAATTCGAGGCACTACTCGAAAATTTCTCTGAGAATTAACTGGCCTCTGACCAACGTTATGATTGGTTTGCCTACGAAAATTTTGACTAGGACCTTGAGAAGTTGATGGAAAATCATTGCAAGTTTCTTCTATTACAGCTTTGATGACCGTTATCAAAATTTCTTTGATGATGGTGGGTACTTTCATTACTCAAACTACCTGCAGCTGAACCAATTTCCTCCACACAATCGACGTTAGAGTGATTTGATCGCGATGCGAGAACTTCCTCCCATCTTTGACAAGCTTTTGCTAACTCTGCTACAGTTGAAAAATCATTTAAAGCTACTCTCTCAAAATATTTGTACAAAAGATTTTTTCTTATGTTATTCATTTTTGTAATTTCAGCCGGAGGAGAACTCAAACGCCTGAAATATCCCTCCATTTCTGTAATAAATATTGTTATCGATTCTTGAGGACGTTGTTTTCGTTCTTTGATTGTTTTCCATACCAACTCATCATTATCTTTTGGAAGAAAATCGCTCATAAGTTATATTTTCAATGATTCCCAATCTTTCACTAACGTTTTTGCATATCGCCACCAATCGAGCCCCCTCCCGGAAAATAGATCGACTGCCGAAGCATAAAGCTCAGCCTTACTCACTTCGCGTGCGTTTGCTAGTTCCTCAACCCGCTCTATAAAAGCTTCCACTCCGAAAGTTTTCGAAACTCCGTCGAACGTTACTCCCCATTTATAAATAGAAACCGGTTTCGGCTTCTGCGCAGGCAAAGTAATTATTGGTTGGTTCTGCGCAGCAACCTCATTTTTTGCAACATCCGAATTCGCAAGTTTTTCATAAAGTTCAGCCTCTAGTTGGAGACAGGTCGCGTATGACTCATTTTTAAAAGAAATTTGTTCAACTGTCGCATTATCTCCCAATTGAATTCTTTGTACCCTAGCGGTTATATGCATCAATCTAGAACGTAACCCCAAAAATATACTATCAGTAGAAGGTCCTTCAGACTCATCGACTAATGTTTTAATATTTTCTAAAGTTTCGGTAATAGCTAGACTCTCGTTTGCATAGTTGAAATCAGGGTCAACTATTATCAATGCCTTGCCTTTCTCTTTAATCAAAGCGCTACCAAGAATTTTTCTTTTTTCGTGAACATCTCTACTAGTAAGTATACCCCTAATCCTCAACTCATACGTGATTTCATTCGCTAGCAGGTGATTCGGTCTCATTTCTTCTGCCATTTTAAAAATACGTTACGTAACACTACCTTGGATAGATTTAATATATTAACATTCAATTCGACTAACAACCAATTATATTTACATCTACTATACAAAAACGAAAACCAGTCAACCGCCTAGTGGATGTAACGTTTGCGATGTTTGATAATGCACAACAAATAAAAACGACAGAGTAAATCAAGCAAAACAACCTTTCGAAAAAATTTCAACACTCTAATCAATCACCTCGTACAATTTGAATGAAAGTTATCAAATTTTTTTTTTCAACACTCTCCAAGTACACATAAGTTCATCAAATGAATCGATAATCAAGCGACTGAATCAATTTTCTATTAATTATTATCAAATTTCATTAGGTATTTTATGTTACTGAAAATCAATATGTTTTGCGAAACAGTGTACAAATGAATGCAATGTGAAGCAAACAATCACAGAACTCGAAAAAAATCCGCTCGGCCCAGCAGATGGAAGAAAAGGAATTCGAACTCGTTTTTTTTATGGTAAAACACAATATGCTGAATCACAAAAGAGTAAATTTTGTAATTCTGGCGATTTTTACACTATCGAGGAATGCAATGCAAGTACAATTTGACACCGGTATGAAGAAAAAAGTTTATGAAAAATTCTATGAGAATATTTCAAGTTTCATTACACAAAAATAATTTGATCATTTCACTTGAGAGACTTCAAAAGTATTTAAAAAATTGACAATACTAGAAAAATCGGGCCCCACGTTGGGCGCCACTTTTTATAACTTATTTTTGTTTCTGCTTACGGCAGCTCCTTTTTTGAGGCAGAGGGTCGGGGTAAGGATATTATATGTTATGTCAATTTTTCAGTGGGCACCACCCAGCTTTGCTGAAGTTAAAATTGGGAAATAAAGGGTGAAATGAACGATACCTTACATAACAAAGGTACAAATATTTATTAACTTAATAATGTAATATGACACTATCTCTCTTATGGTGATGAAGGGGTTGAAGTCTTTGTTTCGAAGTATGACCCCAATAACAAATTTAGAAATATTGTTTTGAATATTCGAAATATTCTCCTTTCATAGTACTATGATTGGGTTACACAATGAGTATGTATATCACACTATTATCAATCGTAAACATCAACAACAAAGGTTACCCTACACGATCTCGACGGTAAAGAAAATGTTCCTTAAAATATTAGGAGTGTTGAATTGTGCCAAGGAAATCCTATAATTGAAACTTGAAGTGTCGATATTACCACCGGCTTGTACTTGCATTCACTTTGGAATATCAGAATTCGAAAAAACAATGGATGAGTCTGACCTGTGTGTCCAAAGATGTGGAAATGCCGTCGAAGTTGGCCGAATAATTTTTGTTTTTGCCCAATTTCCTCATACATCCTTACTTTCCATCTGATAGGCTCAATTTCCTTTGCTTTCCAGGAATAAATTTCAGGTGAGATACTGAATGCCCCCACACCATAAATGTTTTCCTTTTTTTCTCAAAAAAAAACAGCAAGGCCGGCTGATATTCTCACAATGGAATGGCCTTTTATAATATGAAAACTCTATTCGTAGAAAATATTCGCAAACCGTTTTCTAATTGTTTATAGGTGTTCACTTAGCCACCATGAATTTCAGAGTCAAAACTCCACGACAAATCTATGATTTTTGCGCAGTTTGGCGATAAAAGTCGGTGACCGGTTTTTATTTCAGATTTCTACTCAAAACTATCGGGCGACCAGGAGGTCGGAGGAGTTTCTTCGATTCAATGTGGGTTTGTAGTGTACAGGCTGTTTCGCAAATTGTGCTTCAAAACGAATTCCTATTCAGATGGGACAATTTGTCGTTACAATTTTACAAAAGAAAAGTTGTTTATTACTTTATTAAAGTCAATCTTGCGTGCTCTTTGATTTTCAATGGACAGTAGCGCTAAATTACTAAGTCTATTTTGTCCCATTGAGGTACGCAAGTAGTTTTTGATTAACTTCAATTTAGAGAAAGTCCGTTCAGCTTTCGCAGTAGTGATAGGGACAGTTAGAAACATCAGCAGTGCTGTGCACACATCTGGATAACTGGACGACAATGACGCATTTTGAATCATCAAGAAACGGGCTAGCTCTTTGACATCTTTCATTGAGTATAACTTCTATAAGAACGACGGCCCTCAAGCCCGAAGAGTAGTAGCTATACTAATAACCTCGGCCGCGAAAGCCTTAACCATTTTATCTTTCATTGAATTGATTTCGATCGAAAATGTTGACCGTAGGTCGAACTAGCAAACTTTGAGTCAACTAAGATGTTTCAATCTTTTTTTTCGAGTTTGTTTTTGTATAAAATTGTTAAATATGTCCAGAAAGGGCTAAATATTTTCCCCTTTTTTTTATTCCCTGCCAGGGGGCCCCTAAGGTCGGGGTCCCCGGGGCACCGCCCCGGATGCCCCATTGTAGATCCGGCCCTGACTAAAGCATGGGAGTTGAAACGTTGAACAGTTAAACACATTGCACACAGACTATTTCGTGAAAGCACTATTTTCTATATTTCCCCGTTCGTGAGAATATTCATCATTTATATATTTATTTGAACTTTCGATGATTCCAATTTATGTCCTATTCTGTGGTATAGATATATGTTATTGAAGTTGCTTGTCTAATTAATTTTAATGGTTGTGCAAAATATTTTGCGATGTGACTTGACAAATCAGTAGGAGAGCTAGTGGACCATATTGGCTACAGTTTGTCTGTAAGGCTAGAAATTCTTATGGTGATGAGACATATAGCATGATAAGTATGGTAACCAACACCTGACACGCAGCAGCCCTGCACTTCATCAACTCCTATATTTTTGAAAGTGTACAGAAAATTGAGAAAAATGCTGTGAGCTTGAAAATTTCACACGATTTCTTTCATTCATTGTGGAGTTTGACAGTCATTTGCGTTGAGCACAAGTACCTACCAGGTGATATAAGGGTGTTATTTAGGTACGTGGTAGTATATAGAGTATTGATTTGTTGATTTGCTCATAACAATATTGAAATTATTGGGACCAGTGGCATCCCGGAAGGTACCTCAACCAATATTTTTGACCAAAAAAATGTGCGCCACTGGTTTTTTGCAATTTTTGTACTTTTTTCGCATTGAGCAATTAAAACTACAACTTTTTCGTTTTTTTTTCTTGTATCTCGCTCTTTTTTTGGAAAAAAATATAAATCACTTGATTGCTTGTCCTTGGAACAACAAAATTAAAATTGTTTCCTCACAGGATGTTGATTGAAAGAATCCCACAGAACAAGAAGGTGAAAATATTATGACATTGAAACCTGGTGACAGTTTTGATCAATAAATATGAATTATCTGCTTAGCTAGAGAATTGCCTCATTTCAACGTTATTTCATCGGAAACAATTGATCTAAGAATTTGAAAGAGGACTTTCGTGTAATGTTATTTGTTCATTCATAAATAGAAAGCTCGTTATTGCAAGTCCATGCAAGTACACCCCGGTTGTTGATAGTTTGCTAGTTTCATTTTGTTATACCAAGGCATGCAATGAATTGCTCTTTATTTTTTCCCCAAAACAGAGCGAGAAGAAAATCGTCTGAAAACGGAGTATTATCTAACCTATGCTCGTATGAACTTTTATAAAATACTCAAAGAATCACCGATTTGAGTTTGGACACGTACTAGAATAACACCTTTATATCTCACACCTATCGCTTTACCTGGCAGGTACTTGTGCTCATCGCAAACGACTGTCAATATTATTTCAAACTCCATAACGAAAAAAAAATCGTATGAAAGTTTCAAGCTTACAGCGGAAAGTTTTTTCAAATTCTTGTACACTTTCAAAATATGGGGGTTGATGACGTGCAGGGCTGATGCGTGCCAGTACCATGCTTATCATGCAAGGACTCATCACTATAAGAATGTATAGCCTTACAGACAAACCGCTACTAGGATGGTCCATGGTCCACTAGCTCTTGGTATGAATATGAGATTCACATAATGAATACTTATCAATATCGTACAAAACGATGGTATATCTGACGTCGATAGTTCTATAGTTAAGAAGGTATGTTTGTTGTATAGGAGAGTGAGTGTTCTATCAGGGCTTCTGAGGCTTATGTGACGAAATTTTGGCTTGCACTAAAGTACCAACATAAAATTACTCCTCTCAATGGAAGTTAGAATGATTTCATTCACCAATAGTTAAAATCTTCGAAACACGAAATCATTGATTTCACAAATTGAATGTCAGGCAGTTGTAGCTCTCATCAGTGAAACTTGATAGGACTCGCGAATAAAAATATTTTGAATACCTTTGTCCATTACGGAAAAAGAATTGCTGATACAATTTAAAAACTGTTGCAATTCATCATGGGCTCGGTAAAATTCTGAAGTACACTGTAACGAGTTGTTATATAATTATGGAATTCTAGCTATAAATCAATGTGACGAATTTAATTGTTATATTTTTATGAAGCAACCAGCTTTTCAGACTAAAAAACTGTCTTCAAAATTGTAAAGTAACTTTTTTATTCATTGACTTTTTCATCTTTTTTCTAAACATGTCAAACTACATTAATTGTTTTTATCATACAATGCGTTCAAATATAAATACAAACAAATAATTATTCAACATTTCTCCCCCCCTAGTAAAATTACTAATTTTACTAATCATCATTTGAAATCGTCAAAATACAAAGTTTTGCCACTGGTCTTCGGTAAGTACCGATCTTCGTCTTCACATCTGCACTTCGGACGTAACCATCTTTTCCATGATAGAGAGCTGTCACAACCCCTTTCAACCAGCAATTCCTAGGTAAATTAGAATCGATGATGATGACTACGTCGTTTATCTTCAAATTTTCGCTTTTCTGGAACCATTTCGTTCGCTTTGTGAGAGTGGGTAAGTATTCTCGTACCCATCGCTTCCAAAAATGTTCAGCCAAACACTGGGAAATTTTCCATTGTTTCCTAGTGACTATGTCGTTTTCGGATACAATACATGGAATGTTGACTGAGCTTGAAGTTCCCATCAAAAAATGGTTTGGTGTTAGGGCTTCCTCATCATGGACATCCAGAGAAACATGTACTAAAGGTCTGCTGTTCACCACATTCTCTGCCTCTACCATCAAAGTTAACAGAACTTCATCTTTGGGAGATTGTTCGTTGAGTGTTGATTTCAATGCTACTTTGACACTTTTGACTAGTCTCTCCCAACTTCCAGCCATATGTGGGCTTGCAGGTGGTAAAAACGACCACTCTATCCCCTCGATGGCCAATTTCGTGATCAGCTGGTCTTGATTCATCTCTTCTATGCACTTCTTCAATTCATTATCTGCTCCTCTCATATTCGTTCCGTTATCAGAATATATCTTTTTCGGTTTTCCTCTTCTCCCAATCATTCGTCTGATAGACATTATCGCTGAGTCGGTGTTTAGTGAATGGGCTATCTCCAAATGAACTGCTCTTGTGGATAAACATGTAAATAGGACTCCATAACGTTTTTCCTTTCTCCTACCAACAGTAACACTCATTGGACCAAAGTAGTCCATTCCAGTGAATGTAAACGGTCTGACAAAACCACTCAGTCTGCATCTGGGTAAAGGGGACATTTCTGGTACGATCGGCCTCGCTCTCGAAATCTTACATTTTTGGCACGAACTCCAACAACTTCTCACTGCAGCCCTAGCACGAAGTATCCAATATTTCTGACGAATTTCGTTCAGCACATACTCCTGTCCGATATGTCCTGCTTTCACGTGATAATGCTGAATGAGTAAACGTGAAAATCTGTTTTTCGGGTTCAAGATTATAGGATATTTGACGGTTTCTTCAACTTCGGCCAATACAAGACGACCTCGCACTCTCAGGATATCTTCGTTATCCAACATTGGAGATAGTTGAAAAAGTCTGCTTGATAGACAAATCGGTTCGTTGTTCTTCAGGGAAATTATTTCTTGCTTGAAATCTTCATACTGAACAAAGCGTATCCAAATTTTCTCAGCATTCCAGATTTCTTGAGGCGTTAATTCCGAAGGCAATGTTAGTTTTTCTTTCTTTTTCAGTACTCGACAAATCCATGCAGTACTTCTGATGAGTTTCATCCACGATGAAAATCTTCTTATATCCGGGAGTGCTTCTGATAAATTTGTAGTTGAAATTATCAGAGTCACAAATTCTAACTGGTTCGGAACATATTCTTTTTTCATTTCTGAATAATCCACTTTTTCACTCACTATTTCTTGTGAGTTGTCGAAATTCCACTCATTTTCTTTTTCCAAGAGAAACCTCGGACCATTCAGCCATCTGTTTGATTTAGTCCAATCGATTTTCATATTATCTCTGGTGCCTTCATCAGCTACATTGTGACCAGTAGGAATCCAATGCCAATTGGAGGGTTCAGTAAGGTCTAATATTTCACTAACCCTATGAGCTACGAATGGTTTGAACCTTCTTGTGTCGGTTTTCAGCCAACTCAGAACAGTGCGGGAATCTGACCAAAAATACATTGTTGAAATTTGAAACAAGTTCTTTTGCGATATGAATTTCGACATCCTACTACCCATAACTGCGGCTTGTAACTCAAGTCTAGGTATGGAAACTGCCTTGAGAGGTGATACCCTACATCTGGACATAACGAAACTCGTTTTAACTTCATCATTTATTTCGAATCTAAAGTATGCTACAGAAGAAAAAGCTTTTGCTCCAGCATCACAAAATATATGGAGCTGTATATTTTTTACAAATAAAACATCTGGGAATTTTCAATTTTTCAATATGAGACATTTCGTTCAACCAAACTCTCCATTTTTTGTCTGTTTCTTCATCCAACTCGTCATCCCATCCAATCCCAAGCCTCCATATATCTTGAAGTAGTATCTTTGCTTTGATGATGAAATTACCCAAGAAACCAAAGGGAGCAAAAACTGTCATCACTACTTTCAATATTCTTCTTTTTGTACTCCTCTCATTTTTCTTTTTCCTTGTCTCTTCGTCCATCTTGACTCTAAATAAAAATTGATCATCATTTGGGTCCCAAAATAACCCCAGAACACGTTCTACCGGAAGTTCTTTATCTATGTCCACTTCTTTTATTTCTTTAGTTCTAAGTTCTTCAGGAATTTTCTTCAAAATTTCTCTAGAATTACTCGTCCAATTTCGAATTCTGAAACCACCTCTTCTGTGGACTTCAATTACAGAGTGAATCAAACCCAAAGCTTCTTCCTCAGTGTCAACGCTATCTAGATAATCATCTACATAATGTTGATTGAGGATGGCACTAACAGCTTGAGGAAATTCTTCTTGAAATTCCTGAGCATTTTTTCTCATGACATAATGAGCAGACGCTGGTGACGATTTGGCTCCAAAAATCATAACATTCATTTCGTATTCTTCGGGTTTATTATGTTCATTGCTCCAAAGGAATCTTTGGGCAGCTCTATCTTCTTTCCTGATATTGACTCGATGGAACATGTCTTGAATGTCTCCTGTGAAGGCAATTTTACTCAATCTGAATTTGAAAAGTACATCAGGTAATGGATTCAGAAGATCTGGTCCTTTGAGAAGGACATCATTGAGGCTCACTCCATTAACTTTCGATGCAGCATCAAAGACAAAGCAAAGTTTATCAGGTTTTTTTGTGCTGATCACTCCAAAATGGGGTAAATACCATTTTCTTCCATTATTGTCATCTTCTGATGATGTAATCTTCTCTGCGTATCCTTTTTTCAAATATTCTTCAATTTTCTGAGGATATTTTTCAGCAAAAATCGGATTTCTCGCCATTTTTCTGTGGATGAACTGTAATCTCTGAATCACCGTAGGTTTTGAGTTAGGGAGTTCTATATGATCTTCTTTCCATAGTAAACCAATTTCCCATTTATTTTCTTCGACTCTTCTACAGGTTTCTTCCATAATTTTCAGTGCTCTTCGATTTTCTTTCGATTCTAATTCTTGTTCCATTATCTTGATGCCCATATTTTCAATACTAAATGATTCTTTCACTAGTTCATGTAAATAATCATCACTGTTTTCTATTCGAGTAATATGAAACGCGAACTCATCATCAACCCGATTTCGAAAACGTTGTGCATTACCGTGAATAACCCATCCCAGTTTGGTTCTCGATAGAACAGGCGCATTTCTCCCTTCCTCTATTACTTTCCGGGCTATTATCAAATCTATGTTATCTTGACCAATTAAAATTTTTGGAGAAACGTTGTTCATATAAGGAATATCAATTGTAGCTAGGTGTTTCCATTTTTTTGATAATATTTTCGTATTGACTGACTGAAGTGGCAAGTTGAGATTACTCACTGTTCGAACATCGGATAATGAATAAAATTGTTTTTCATTTTCCCCTCTCACATAAAGTTTTATTCTTCGTGAATCATTTTCACTGTTGGTTATGCAATTTGTCCACCTTAATGTCAGAGGATCAATAGGCCCTACTGCTCCCAATTCATCAGCCAAAGAACTGTCTATTAAAGTGACCGTGGATGCTTCATCAAACAAAGCATAAGTTCTAATTTCGCCATAAGGGCCGGACAGAACAACCGGAGCGATTCTCAATAGCACTTCATTTCCAGTGTTATATGAATGGCATATTGTTTCCTCTGAATTAGGATTGAAAGAAATATCTTGCTCACCTGCTGAATTCCTGTGTAGCAATGAATGATGGAAACTTTTGCACCCATTTTTATTACACATCTTTTTTCTCCTACATCTCTTCAAGTTGTGATTACTCAAACCAATGCAATAAAAACAAACCTTCTTAGTCTTCACCCATTCTTATCTTTTGTCGATGTCAAGCTGTTTGAAGAAATGGCATTCCTCTATCTTATGGTTCTCTTTCCTACAATATGCACAGCTCTGACGACTTTGAACCTCAGATGTAGAAAAAATGAATTTCTTTTTTCTCTCGGATTCAGCATGGGAAAATGTTACATGGTTCACTGCATCAGCCATATCCATGAACCAACTCGAGAAATCTAAAGTTGTCACACATTTATTATCAATTTTCAACTTACTTACAGTTTTTCCCCATTCAAATTTCAAATTCGGAGTCAGCTTATTGATTATTTCATTCACAAGTTGCGGATTTGACAGATATTCTTGACGTTTCAGATATGTCACTGTGACAGCAAGGTTTTGAATAGAGCATGAAAAATCCATAATAGATTCCAATTTATCCTCTTTCAAAGTAGGAAATTTCCTTACCGTGTGTATCAACTCCTCAATTATATACTCAGGCTTACCAAATCGCTTTTCCAATGTTTCGATAACCTTATCTACTTCAGTAGTGAAATTTAGTAACGCCTGCACACACTCCCTTGCCTTTCCTTTCAGACACTTCTGGAGCCGTGCCATATTTTCCCTTTTTGTAAAGCAACACATACCTGTTGTTTCTCTGAACTGAGTTATAAATTGTAACCATTCCATTGGATCTCCTGTGAAAACTGGAAGTTCTTTATTCAATGACTGCCTAGCCATAAATTGCATCATTTTATCATTTTCAACTTCAGCTGCTTCTGAAAACGATTCATTTTCCTTTTGGACTTTACAGTTAGTATATTTTCCTGTCCTCTGTGGATTTCCCGACAATATTGCAGAATGAGTACCTTTGCCAGACCTAGAACATGAATCACTTTTATTACTGTTACATGTTATTGTTGGTAGTTGATCGATCCAGTGTTGAACTCTTGTGTTATCCACTACAGACTCTTCAGTAACATGTACATCTTCAACTTCTCTTTCCTCGACTAGTCTTGCTCGTTTAAGTTCTAATTCTTTCATTACTAACTTTTTCTCCATTTCTATTAGTTGTTTTTTCTCTAGACGCCTTTCTTCTTCAATTGCATCTAATTTTCTTTGAGCTTCAAATAATAACTTTTCTGCTCTCAATTCTGCTTCTATCTGCCTCCTCTTCACAGAACTGCTGCAGCTAGTTTCTGATACTACTCGCTGAACCACATTGATTGAATGATTCTTGCCTCGTTGACTGCTTATTGTACCGGAATCTATTGCTTGAATTGCATTCAAGGATTGACTTTTTTCTGGTAATACCATGTCGCGCTCCCTCTTTCCATTATCAGTGTATCTTAGAGGAGGAACACCTTTATTCTGTCTTTCGCTTCTTCGTATTAAGGACATACTCTCCACAGACGTTCAGTTTAAACTCGAAGGACCAAATGTTATAATTTTATGAAGCAACCAGCTTTTCAGACTAAAAAACTGTCTTCAAAATTGTAAAGTAACTTTTTCATTCATTGACTTTTTCATCTTTTTTCTAAACATGTCAAACTACATTAATTGTTTTTATCATACAATGCGTTCAAATATAAATACAAACAAATAATTATTCAACATTAATATAAACGAAGGAAAATCGACAATTTTCACAAATCTCCTTTGTTAATAGGAACGTGTACGTCATTCATTGAAATATGGAAGCTCCTCGATGAAAATGTTTTTTCCTAGTTTTCAATAGGGAACTTAATGTTATATGCCCTCCCGAAGGCTGAAATCATATATTTTGAAAAGCTACATCCAAACTATTTTGAAAAATCGAAATTTTTTCATAATTATGAACTGCAAATACTGCGTTCCTACATAGTATAAATTTTGTTGCGTATAACACTTATATCCAGTACTGAAGTATTTGTAAGCCTCTTGGAGGTTTGTGAGCCATGGTATTTTTGATCTTTCGAGAAATCGCACTGACAGTATATATACATCTGCTGCAACACGATAAGAATGAATATCTGACTGTAGTTCATAAATATAATCTACTCCATTGTATTCAATTTAGCTCTCTAACAGTCGTTAAGGGAAGCGAAGGGACATGATTATCCCGCTCTCTTTCCAAATAACTAATCGAAGATGTCACCAACTCTTGGCAGTGATAGTTTTTGTATATTTTGGCATTATTACGAATAGCCTGAGACCAATTCCTTCTTTGTTAGACCTGACGAGGTGATTCTGATAATCTTAAACCCTTTTTGATAGTAGTAGTAATAAATGTGGTTTAAGGTATTATATACCAAACGTCATCGACTTCTCTCGAAGTCCTATGGTTATTCGGGGGCCCGTCAACCATGAAATGTAGCAAGAGTAATCCGCCAAGGAGACAAAGGAATTCTTATAAAGAAAAATATATAGAAAGATATACAAGATATTTTATTTGGATATGTTTTACTAATGGTCACAGAAAGTTTTGTAAGGAAAGGATATAACTGACTTTCAAGAATGATTATAAGCGGAGATTATGATTTTTTATCAGTTTGGAGATAATTAAAAATAAAATGGCAATGGTAATAACTCAGTCTAGTCTGATCGGCAAATGTAAATCATTGTTGGATAGGAAAATGACCAAATCAGGTATCACAAGATGCCGTTTTTTTTATAAATGTAGCAGATGTTTATTTCCGTTTTACATTTAGTTTCGTTAAAAACGTAAGGGGGGCACTATAACAAAGACGCCAAATTCACTGTTTATTGACAACGAAAATTGTCAATAACAAAATTGGATTCGAAAAGGAGTTTGCTAATGAGTTTCTAAAATGGAAGCGGATCCAATTTCCGAAATGTTAACGATAGGTTCATTTATACATTAGTTCTTGTAATTTTTTTGATGGTCAAATTTGAATTATACGACAAGTTGACTAATCGGACTTGTTCTATCTAAAAGGAACTGTTTTTAAATCAACACAGCAACTTGTAGGGGTGGATAAAAGTCTACTCTTCTACACGTTTATAGATTCCAATATTGATTTTTTTCACATTTTGGTAGGATAGAAACTCCATCACAAAATAATGAGTTTTTAACAGTACAAAAATTGAATTTTTTTCGACACAGGTCTGCTGGTGACCTGCTGAGTATCGGTGGATTAACCCAGATACGGAAGACACTTCCTTCATGAGAAGATTCGAGAGCAAAATCAAAACAAAGAATGTTGAAATGTTCCTATGAACCGTGCAACATTCTCAGCATCATAAAAAGAAACTGGTTTCCATGTCGTCATATTTATGTTCATGGATCTACCTCTCACCTAAATGAAATATTCGCTTCCAGCAATTTTCCGTACGGCCCACGTATTCAGATGAACATAGGAGACCCTTTCGTATTCCCGAGAGCACCCTAGCCAGCGGCAATAACACGTCTATCGGTTCATATGCGAACAAATGTGCACGCCACAATCGTGCACCTATTTTTTGAACGAATCACATTTCACTCGTGTAAAAGGATTGTCTCCGGGCTCTACGACCGAAAATTTAATATACTTTACTGTTATTGTCCACAGGTTGTTTTCGACTAGCTATCACAGCTTGCCCCAAACCGTTTCATCAATTGAAGAAATGTGGCTTTGACACTCGAAATCAGGAAATTGTGGTTTTTCAGGACTGGGAAACAGAAAAAATACTGCCATTTTGTCTGCTGTTTCATTTTCAACTAGCACCAAAAGTTATGTATTTCCTGCTCGAAGTTGTAATTGACGCTATCATTGAGACTTGTTCAAGATATGATAATATATACATAGAAAATCGCAAGAATCGGAATTATGACATAAAATATGGACAGGATCAAATCAGTACGATGGTTTCATAACAAGGGAATCCAGTTTTGAGAAACTTTATTTCGAATCGAAGAAAAGTCAGAATTATTAAATGAAGTGTTATTTCGAAAAAAAAGTTGAGTATTTCTCAAACATCAACCAAATTCAGCTGATGAGAAATTAATGTCCTGAATCCAACGGGAATTTTGGAGTTTCGTGAGTACTGACCACATTGTGAGAAAAATGTTGTTTTCAATAAAAAATTGACTCGACCTCTGTACTTCAGTTCTTCCTTAAACCAACAAAAATATGTGATATACTGTTTCTGTGAAATTTCTTTTTGATCACCATCAAAACAATCACATCAGTTATTCTGAAATCAAAGTTTTTTTTCAGATCTTCAGGTTGATAGGTTCTCAATAGTATTTTTTTATAATTGGGAACCAACTGAAATGATTTTTTTGTCGAAATGAACAAGTTTCGATGGAGAATAAACTTACATATATATTTTTCCACATTCACTGCTGACTTTGTACTATGAAGTTTAATCAGATGTATCAAAAAATATAATTCATTTCCACCCGAACGAATTCTGTTATATGAACACTCAAGTAATTTTTGTAGGATTCGTATCTACAGAATGAAAATAGCGATTGTATGATCAATGAATGAACAATCGATATAGTTGAATGTCAAAATTCTACGTCAAATTTGCTGTTAGCTAGTCACTGAGTTGTCAATTTTTCTGTCAAATGAAAGAACTTTGAGGTTTAGACTCCAAGTGCATGAAACTAGGAGGTCAAATAATCCAGCATGGAACATTTTCAGAAAGATGCTGTTATGTGACACAATCTATTTCGTTACTAAACCGTCAGAGAAATGAGGTGCAGATGGAATATTCCTGTATTAAAAAATATCACGAAGAAACCCAGTGCGATAGAGAAAGAATGGGACCGAAATCCATATTTTTTCTCAATATGCGAACATTTTCAACGCAACGGAGGTCTTTTATTACTGTGTGGAACTTGTTTGATTCACTTCTTACGCCAACCCTGACAACTGGTGCCAGTGCAGGTTTCTACACAGAAAAAAATCCTGCATTTGCTTTCGGCGATACAAATGAAGGAATTGATTTTCAATTATCGGGACTTACAGACCGCTTTCTGGCTCTTTTGCCACTCGTCAGTACAAGGTAGTGCCATCATCAACATAAAGTCAATGGCTTCCCATAATCAAAAATTAAACACCTTTCATAGTATCAAGCCTCGACAAAGTCTGATGCGTAAAACACGAACTCATTGCGCCTTCTACTTATGGACAAGGTATCCCAAGATAAACCGAAGACTGGCGTTACTTCAAATCACCTTTTGAACAATTTCGAATGTTTTTGCATGTTTGCAGACTAGCCTGATCGAATTTTTCAGAAGATGATATGATCTAACGCCAGTTTTCAAGTATGCCTATTGACTATGTCTGACTGTTTTTTTTCAATTTATAATAATTCTCAACAGTCACTGGGAATTGGTTAGTTTCCTTTTAGACTACTAAATATATTTCTATCCGGCTAATGATTTGGTCCTGAGAAAACCTCAGATATTGTTCCAATCTTATATTTTCAAACAAGATGCAATCAGTGAAAAAATAGTCAATACAAATTTTTTAATCCATGCGTGAAACTCAACCTATTCATCATGGTAATATAATGAATATTGTGGTATCCCCAACATTTGTTTGACTGTACTATTAATATCACTGTAACATTCTGATTGATTGACAGATGTATGAAAAAAGAGAATGCAGATTAATATAAACACGTCATATGAAAATCAATTATTTTTCTACTACTTTTTCAATTACCAAGAAAATTGGTTAACTCTCGTTGAAGACCAACGACATTGGTGACCCCGACAGAGCACTACACTGCTGAGAACCACGGAATTTATACCTGGACTTCAAACCACAACTCCAGAAGAGACTCGACCAGACATCTCATACCTCTGCGAAGAAATTTACGTATCTGCTAGTCGATAATCTCGTCGAAGAAACCTCAGGAGCATTCTTCCACTACCTACACCTAACGTGGAATCAAGCACTGCAACTTCAGAGAATCCTAGAAGTATCCGGACCAGCGCACCGTTAAGAAGATTTTTGGAACCAGGCACTCGATCATCCGCTGTTTCTCTGTTCGTTAAAAGAGTAAAATTCTGAAATTTGTAAGTAGGGTTTACCACAATATTCCCTCAGAAGGTATCATTGTCAATTTTATTTTCTCTTCTCTTCATTTTGAGAATTTTTGATATGTTAAGCCCTCAAGATGCTAATAATGTTGATAATATCAACCAAATTGCTGCTTATTCTATGAAATTACCACCATTTTGGACAACCAAACCTGAAATGTGGTTTCACCAAGTAGAAGCCCAATTTATCTTAGGAAAAATAACTGTAGATCGAACTAAATATGATTACATAATCGCAAGTCTTCCTTTCGAAATAATACATCAAATTTATGATATTATCGAACATCCACCACCAAATAATTTATATAATAATTTGAAAACTAAAATTATTCAAAGACTAACGGCTAGTGAAGAGAAACGCTTAGACGTACTTCTCTCTGGCATTGAAATGAGTGACCGTAAACCATCAGAATTCTATAGAGACATGATAGCGATAGTAGGAGGCTCCTCCATGGTTAGTCAAGAACTATTGATCAAATTATGGAGGAGACATCTACCGAAGACCATTTGCGTAGCTCTAACTACGTCTGGCAAAACTGAAATAGATGAAATTTTAGATATTGCTGATAAAATTTGGGACACTTATAGAACCAGTGAAATAACTCCTACCAATTATTCTGTATCATTCTCATCTAAACAAAGTGACCCTTTTTCAACTTTCCGAAAAGAAATATCAGAATCTTTCAATGATTTATCTGTCAAATTCACTCGGACACTAAAAACACTGTTACAAAAAAATTTGATATTAGAAAACAAACTCAGTGCCATGCACACAGAAATTCACTCGATTCAACAGAGATCATATCAGACTGAACCATTCTCACAAAACATATGCAGATCATGCAGAAATAGATCACGTAGTAGGAATAGGTCTTCAGATAGATTCAATTATGACAGAAACTCTTCTGTATGTTACTTTCATCAGCGATTCAAAGACAAAGCCAGCAAATGTTGCGGATCTTGGTGCCTTCTACATCATACATTGAATAAAGACGATCCAAAAAACTAAAAAAGATTGTTACTGTAGCGACAAGTAACAATCAAGAGAATATTCCACGTCGCTTATTCATTTTTGACCCACGAAATAAATTGAATTTTCTGATAGATACAGGAGCAGATATTTCTTTAGTCCCTCGAGATGTTTTTTCTGATTTCAAAAAAGATACAGACATCGTTCTCTCAGCAGTTAATGGTACCTCTATATCTACCTTTGGAAAAAAATATTTGAATGTCAATTTAGGCCTACATCGCGACTTTCCTTTCATTTTTACAGTCGCCGCAATTCAACGTCCTATTATTGGAGCAGATTTCCTAGCTCACTTTGGATTGTTGGTAGATTTGAAAAATAAAACGCTAATTGATACTGAAACAACATTATCCGTCAATGGACTATATTTGAAGACCGATTCACCTACTCCCAAAGTATTTGTCGTTGAGAATGAATATCTAAAGCTGATCAAGGAGTATCCTTCCTTAATATCAGAACCTGACTTCTCAAAACCTGTGAAACACTCAGTTCGACATCATATCATTACTCACGGACAACTACCTTTTGCAAAACCAAGACGACTAGATCCAACCAAACACAAAATTGCCAAGGCCGAATTCGAGCACATGATACGGTTGGGAATATGTCGACCTTCTTCTTCACCTTTAGCATCACCTTTACATATGGTCCCCAAAAAAGACCCAAATGATTGGAGACCTTGTGGTGATTATCGTCAATTAAATGCTATTACTGTACCTGATAGATATCCCTTACCACATATTCAAAATTTCAACTTACATGCTCAAAATTGCACAATATTCTCTAAAATAGATCTTGTGAGGGCATATCATCAGATACCAATTGCCGAAGAAGATATATATAAAACCGCGGTAACAACCCCGTTTTGCTTGTTCGAATTCACAAGGATTCCTTTCGGATTGAGAAATTCAGCCCAAAATTTTCAACGCTTCCTAAATGAAGTACTTAAAGGCCTAAATTTCATTTTCATTTACCTTGATGACATCTTAGTAGCAAGTAAAAATGATATTGAACATTTTGAACATTTGAAATTGATATTTGAGAGGTTAGATTCTTTCGGAATAAGTTTGAACCCTTCAAAATGTGAATTTGGCGTATCGCAAATCAATTTTTTAAGTCACACAATCTCTCTTGAAGGAATCTTACCATCTGAAGATCGCGTCAAAGTAATACGTGAATTTCCAAAGCCTTCCTCATTGAAAGAATTACAACGATTTGTCGGAATGATCAACTACTATTATCGTTTTTTACCCAAAGCTGCTGAAACTCTTCAACCAATATACAAATTGATGACAAGTCTACAAAGACAGAAACGTAAAGATATTACTGATTGGTCAGTAGAATGCGATGATAGTTTCAATAAAATAAGAAATGATTTAGCTGACGTTACAAAACTTGCTCATCCTTTAGAAAATGCCAAACTTTTTTTGACTGTAGATGCATCCAATATAGCCATAGGTGGTACATTGGAACAGTTAAATCAAGATGTGCTCGAAACTCTGGCATTTTTCTCAAAAAAATTGAGTTCAACTGAACAACGCTACTCAACTTTCGATCGCGAACTTTTAGGTATTTATTCAGGAATCAAACACTTCAGACATACTCTCGAAGGAAGAAATTTCACAGTTTTTACCGATCATATGCCTTTGACTACTGCATTGATAAGTAAAGCTGAAAGAAGTCCACGTCAAACTCGCCATTTAGAATATATTGCGCAATTCACTAACGATATTATTCACATCAAAGGAAAATCCAATGTAGTAGCCGATACTTTGTCTCGTATCACAAAGGATTTTTCTATAGATTCAACTGATTTGAATTTTCACTTAGACATCGACACTCTTCACAAATCACAACAAGACGATGAAGAATTGCACAAACTGACTGAACAAAAGTACAATTCTAAATTCACATTGGAAAAAACAGAAATTCCACTCCTAAATACCAGTATTTGGTGCGAAATTTCAACAAATAAAAATAGACCATATATTCCAAAATCATTACGCCGTGAAATTTTCGAAAAACTACATAACATAACTCATCCTGGAATAAGAACTACGAAAAAACTACTGAAAAGTAAATATTTTTGGCCACATATGAACACCGACATAACAAACTGGACAAAGACATGTTTAAATTGCCAAATTTCGAAAGTTCAAAGACATGTAAAATCCCCAATTGGAAACTTCAGAATTCCAGAAGGTCGTTTCGAACATGTCCATATAGATATTGTTGGACCCCTACCAATATCATCTGGATATCGTTATATATTAACAATGGTAGACCGTTTTACTCGTTGGCCAGAGGCTTTTCCACTGAAAGATGTTTCATCATCTACCGTTGTTAAGAACATCTTCCAAAATTATATATGTAGATTTGGCGTTCCTCATACCATCACCACTGATCAGGGAGTTCAATTCGAATCAAAAATCTGTAGAGAACTCATTGATTATTTAGGTGCCCACAGAATTCACACAACCACATATCACCCGCAAAGTAATGGTATGGTAGAGCGTTTTCACAGAAGCCTAAAAACAGCCTTGATAGCTCGATGCAAAACAGAAAATTGGGTTAATGAAATCCCCGTTATCTTGTTTGGCTTACGTAACTGTCTCAAACAAGATCTAGGATGTTCGCCAGCAGAATTAGTGTATGGACAAGCATTACGCCTTCCGGGAGAATTTTTCACGAAATCAGAAGATAGCGTTGATGTTTCATCTATGTTATCCGAAATCCGTGAATTATTTTCCAATCTGAAACCCTTTGATATCAATAGAAATCGTAAAGAAAAACCTTTTGTTCCAATAGACCTTACGACTTGCGATTACGTTTTCATAAGAGTTGATAATAAGCATTCAAAACTTTCCCAACCATATTAAGGACCTTACAAAGTTGAAAAACGTTCGGACAAACTTATTCAGTTCACAAAGAATGGAAAAATACAAACGGTTAATATCGACCGAACCAAACCGGCATATATATTACAAGAATATTCAGACGTGAAAATCAGGGATAGTCGGAAAAAAGTTAGTTTTGCAATTAATTAGTTCACTCGTTCACTTTCGTACGTTATATATTTTTTTCTCTGAGGGGAGTATTGTGGTATCCCCAACATGTGTTTGACTGTACTATTAATATCACTGTAACATTCTGATTGATTGACAGATGTATGAAAAAAGAGAATGCAGATTAATATAAACACGTCATATGAAAATCAATTATTTTTCTACTACTTTTTCAATTACCAAGAAAATTGGTTAAATCTCGTTGAAGACCAACGACAATATGCTCTATTATTATCATCACTTGTGTTGATATACATTCACCTCTTTCTTGTTTTCAGGCATACTGTCGATTCTCCTTTCGATTTGTCTCAAAACAACGTTAGTGTATAGAACACTTCGTTCTATTCTCCCCTATTCCCAACCGAATCAGGCGTTATTTTCGCCGGTTGAAATTCAACTCACCTCCCGTTCTCTGCCCTGCTGGTTCCTTGATGATGATGTCGTTGCCATCTTCCCGCCTCCACTGCACGTGGGGCTCTGGATGGCCTCTAGCTCGGCAAGTCAACTTTACGGTGCCTCCTTCGGGAACCATAACGTCACCGGACGTCTCTTCTGGAACGAAATCCGGGGGAACAGACACATCCAGGAAACCGATCTGAAAGAATAATGCATGAGGCGTGAACGGAAATAATTCCTCCATTAACTGGTTGTTTGGGAAGATACAATTTGAGTTTCAAACCACAATAGAGATGGAGCTCATTGTGAAATCATTGTACGGTTTTATTCTGCGCCCTAATAAAATAATCAGTAGTTTTTATTCACGACCAATACATAATGTCAGTGTTATACTTATGGTTTCTGTAGTATAATGCTATATATCATCCTAGTTATAGTCTTTTTCTCCGAATGACATGAAAAGCGGCCTTTTAATGACACTTGGGGCAGGCTTAGAAGTTGTACTTTTAATGCCTAGGCAGAAAAAGTTCGTTGCTAGGCAACCTTCCAAGTAATAATATAAATCAAACTGGTTATTGAAATTGACAATGACATTATGAAAACTCAAAATGATGCTGGTGATAATAAACTGAATTTATTGCATTAAAACTACGAACTACAACACGAAATTTTCATTCATTAGATATATTTATGGTGAATTGTGAACAATTATTTAATACAATTGAACTCTGTCCACTTCCCTCCTTTTCAGTAAAATTAACAACTTTAGTATCCACACTTGATACTCCGGAAACGCCAGAAAATATTTTATTGCCGATGTTCTACTTATTGGCTAGCGAGTCCTCAATATAGCCCTCCGTGACAGCGGAAGACTTCCATCCTCCATGTTGCTTCAACATTGTTATGTCCCCACCAGAATGCACCAGCAACGTGGCCGAAGTTCTGCGAAAGCAGTGCCCGGTATACTCTTTCGCATGGGATAGTCCCAGAAAAGTAGCAATGTCTTCTGGCATTTTACCGAATTTGTGAATGCCAATGAATTGATGATGTGCTTTACCGTTCGTATACTTATAGAAGAGACGCCGATTATTTAAATTCGAGGGTCTGGAGGCTGCATATTTTCTGTGAACGCTTAAATATTCCGTTACTACAAAAGATCTTGATCTTTTGGTCTTAGTATTTGGTAACATAATCAGCAATTTGTCGCCCATATCATTTATATCATCTGCTTTCATTTGCAAAAGCTCATCACATCTACAAGCTCCAGCGACTGCAACAATAAGTACAACCTAAAATATAAATTGAAAATCAGTTCTTTAATCCATAATAGATCATTTTCAATATATTCCTACCTTCGTACACAAATACAGTTCATCTGGGGCATCTGATGAAAATTTCTCGATTTCTTCTCTTTGAAAAACTCGGGATTTTTTTCCATGGAAACCGTCCGACTGGTGTTTCAAAAAAGCCCGTAACTTGCCGTATTTTGCCAAATCAATGTTATTTTTTATGTTCAGGGTAGCTTTCAACATCGAATAGGTAGACCATAACGTTGAAGGCTTTATTTTCTTTGAAAGATCGGAAAAATAGACAATCAGCACATCTTCAGAGAAAGATCCTATATTTTTCTTCTGTCCATATTCCATGAATCTGCTGTATGTGAGTTCATATACAGTTCTTGATTTTTCCGGTAATAGGTTAAATTCCACATCTCGCGCCTGGTCTCTTATCTCAGGTGGTGTTAATTGCATCAATTCATCCTCACTTTGCAGTAAATCCTTTCTAACATGACAACTTTTCAAAATTGACAATGACTAAGATGCCTAGAAGTCCTGGTGACTCAACTGATTAGATTTTGTTTAGATTTTTGTGGCGAAAAAAACAATCGACGCTTTTGAAGGTTTCTCCTATTTTTTCGGTAGAGGGCGTTATATTCCCATTTTTCAAATTTGATGACAAGTGTCAATTTAATTGTCATATTGTCATGTCAGTTTGAAATTTTGATGTTTACGATGTTTTTATCGTGTTTATTTGTTGATGTCATTGCTTTTAAATATCGAAACGTTGTTACTGGTATCTCATTGTCCACCCAATATCCTTTAGGTTGCGATCTCCTCTCGCTAGCCAATCAAATAAAAGTGGAAAAACCTGACTGCACATTATTTTCACTTAGTGCAAATTTAGCTTCAGACAAGACTGACAAGAGCGTGTTGGCGACATCTGTACATATTGTACAGAAACCTCCAAAAGCTCAATTATCCACCAAAAATCAAGCAATCCAGATTTCGCCACTTTTATCCCAAACTTCTACAGGTATAAGTAAACACACCAGGGTTTCCAGGCATCTTAACAATGACAAAGTAAACAGTAAACAAACATATTCAACAAACGTCATCAGCGGTAAACATAGTAACGCAGGGCCCAGTTACCTTTGATAAAATAATTTAGTTATTTGGATATTGATAATGGAACGCAATTTAAATATGAAAAAGTCGATTTTGCGTGGAATTGGAACAAATTTGAAGAAAAAATTATATGTTTCACACGGCAGAAAAGCAGATTTGATGCCTTGGCTGGTTTAGCGAGGCTATTGAACACCAGCCGCGGCATTAAATCTTGTGCTTTTATGCATAGTAAAACAAATAACTATTATTTCCTCTTGTAGTCCTACCAGAAAATTTTTCGAATTGAGTATTACCATGGAAGCGATATAACCAAACTCCGAAATGTCAGTGTCAAACGCGTAGGTAGTGTTTGTGTATTTGTATTGAGATGAATGATCATTTATTTATGATGAATGAATTAGTCGTTAATAAAGTAAAGTATACTACTCCCAATAATGACTTTCATTCTCTCGGAATATTACTCCCACAACTATTATCAGATGAGAGGAATACGTAATAATGGAGAGGCCGGTCAGTGGGACTTTGTGACAGAAAAATATAACAAATATGTAACTTTTCAATAAATGGAATTCACCTTGGCATTGATATGTCGAATAGTAACCAATGATTAATGTATAAAAACGTTTCTTATACCTCTCAAGCGGAAAACACTTGTTCTTACAGGGTATGAACCACACTGTGAGGAAGAATTTTTCATGCTTGGCGGGTAATGAGGGCGTAAGTACCTGCCAGTATTATCGCTGTTGGGAATGAATGTTTTTTCTGGGTTATATAAATACGGATATATTTTTTCATCGATGAATTCAATTGTATAAATATAGATAATTTTCACGTCCAGATGAGTTTTGTTTGGTTGTTTTCACGAGCGGTTGGAACAGGAATAGAACTGGCAATCCCATCAATATGCGGATGACACTCAGTTATACCTATCATTTTCACTATCAGAAAGCTTCCTAACTAGTGTCAAAATTAATGAAGATCTCAAAATAATCGCCTCAATATCAAATTCTCATAGACTTCTCAATGAATCAAAAACGTAAGTAATTCTATTTGGAAACATTTGTGATGAATTGCATAATGACCCTAATTTCAAAATGACTTTGAATGACAAAAATTTGAATATGGTGGAATATTGTAAAAATCTTGGTTAACATATCGATTCAACATTGAAGTTTGAACAACAGGTATCCCAACTCGTGAAATACTGTTATTGCACAGTCAAACTTCTTTATATCAACAGATTTTATCCCACCAGTGCTATAGAACTAATGCTATGTGAATCACTGATTTTATCTCGAGTGGCTTACTGCTCTGAAATATAGTGGCCAGCAATATCAGCCAAGGATAAGTACACAATTCAAAAAATTCAAAATGCATGTATTAGATACTCATATGGAGTTAGAAAGTTTGATCATATTTCTCAGATCTATAGAAACTCAAATATATTTTACTCAGAAGAAAGATTCTTGATACGACTAGCAGGATTGGTATTTCGGAATACCCAATCTGGATCTCCTTCATATCTTTTGGATAAACTCAAAAAGCTAGGCGATTTTCAAAGCTGTTCAACCAGAAATAGGGATCTGTTTAGTATTCCAAAGCATGCTTCAGTTCGATTTCAAAGAGGATTCACTTATTATGCAGTAAAAGTATATAACTCAATTCCATCCCACATGAAAAATCAGAAAAATCGACATAATTTCGGAAAACAAATCAAATCCTGGACTCTTTCGAAAAGGATAGTGAGTTAGAGATCACCTCTCAAATGTGATGCGAAAATTTGTGACTAATGTTGTTGAGAGCACTTGATTGAATACTATGTACCTTTTTGTTGGTTAACATGGAAGCTCGGCTTGGCCGAATGTCGCCAACATATTTGAGCTTTTTTTATGTATTCCTGTCGAATCAATAAAGACGCTATTATTATTATTATTATTATTGAATACACTACTCAGTCTCACAATTTTATTTGCCAATGTTCCGGCGATTGATCTTCGCCTACCTCAGGGGTACAAAGATGGAAAGAGTTGTACATATATACATGCAGACAAACTTCCGTGCAATACCACCTATTGAGTGTACTCACTTGTGTACCCAATTGTTTTAAAAAAGTAGTTGTCAGTAAATATAAAAACGATAATTTTGCGTTGAAATTACGAAAATATGTACATTCAAAAGAATATGATGTAAAACGGTGAATATAATCACTGAAAGACATATGGAACGGTACATCGACAATCGAAAAAAAACTTAATTGACAAGAAACTTCCATTTTCCGAATGTCAGTGAATCATAAGGCAAGTCATCCTCTGAGACTCACCGTGAGTGAGTGTATGGATCCCCATGCCAGAAACTGTCCAGATACATAACCCAAATATTGAAAACTAACTATGGTAATGGAAATATCTTTATAAAGAATAATCCACATCTAATTGAAAACTTACAACAAATAGAAATGCAAACTGGTGAGTTCTGATCTAGAAAGTCTGTTCACCAACTTACCTACCAACAAAACTTCAGAATTCGCCAAAATCAAGTTGGAAAATGGTAGAAATCTGATCGAGAGAAGAAGCTGAATGTAGATGGAATAATAGATATCTTAAAACTATGTACAGAGAAAACATATTTTCAGTTCAAAACTGACTTTCAACTACAAGAATTTGGAATAGATATGAGTTCACCTCTTTTGCCAATTCTGAGTAATATTTATTTGGAGTATTTTGAGGATTCTTTCGTGTGAAGTTATCCAAATGGACAAAAAGTATGGTGGAGATATGGTGAAGATGTTTTTGCTACAGGAGTCATGGTCGAAATGAACTTGACATTTTTGGAACATATCAACAAACAAGAAGTAACAATAAAGTTCACAATGGAAATAAAGAACAACGATGAACTTGTTTGGTGAAATGGTGAAGAAATCAACACTTCATGCAGACACCAGTGTATATCGAAACACGTACTAACAGACATTTCTATTATAATTCAAAGATATAGTAAAATGTCTTTTCGATAGAACAAAAATAGTATGCAATTCATTAGAAAAAATCGATGGAGTGGTTAATTCCATGAAATTAATATTGAAGGAAAATTGATATCTAGAGAATTTTATAAAAAATACATTGAAATTGAAAATCGTAACAGACCCCATAGTGAAGACATACAAACTACACATCCTGTAATAAACATTATTCCTCATGATGATCGACTATCAGAGAAGAAAAAACTTATCGGCAACAGTTATAATTTTAGAACAACATCCAGAACAACAAACACTTCGCTTTGAATACTGACACACACTAAACCAACTAATTAATTGAACGGGTTCCATTCAGAAGGGAATGTTTTTGAATTATTGCAGCAACTCATCGGGGTAGATTGAAAATCTGCCCTCCTACAGTTGTATAGATTACAATATCGATTCTTATTCTTTCAGATTATGTTAGGTTAAGAACCCAAAAAAACAGGAGGAAAGAATCCATCCTCAACGGAATAATGATATACAAACAGTACTTATTGCTAATTTTTCAAAATAAAGTAATTTGTGTCTGGGAGGTTATGTTCACTGGAACTGAAAATTATTAACACTGCTCTGGGAGAAAAATTTTTTTTGTTACTTTTTTCCTCGTCATTGCAAAAAGAATAATCCCCTGCTCACATGACGCGATGGTCGCTGATTCATAGAAATGTTACTTTTTCTCATTCAATTTGTATGTCAAGCACACGGACTCTAATCTAATAGATAATATTTATAGAATACTCTTACACGAATAGAAAGTTTGCTACTCTTTGAAAAATTCAATTGACAATGAAATT
Source organism: Zygogramma bicolorata (assembly GCA_032362365.1). Classification (NCBI taxonomy): domain Eukaryota; kingdom Metazoa; phylum Arthropoda; class Insecta; order Coleoptera; family Chrysomelidae; genus Zygogramma; species Zygogramma bicolorata. Next base: position 394,860 of record JAVJAQ010005855.1, read on the forward strand.
TCACTCATAGATTCCAGGAAGATAGGATATCCACTTATTATTTCATATTACCTATTTTATGGCAAATTTTCACACCATTTGCCTTGACTTGTAGTGGAAAGAACCGAAATATACTTCTTCTACCAAACTCCAACCCTAAATTTCTAGCGACCTTGACACAGTATGTTATTACCAGCATACTCAATATCGATGTCTTTCTCGATTCGTGTTTTATTTCTACCAAATATCAAAATTTGTGTTTCAGACTGATTCACCTGAACTTTATGTTGTTCTGAAAAAGATACGAGCTTGGATAGTTCTTCGTTAATTGCTATATTAGTTGATCCAATATCAGTTTCTGATAGGGTAAATTCAATTTGGGTATCGTCAACGTATATAAAAGGTTTACATTCATTCGAACAACTGGTGATATTACATGTGTAGATTGAAAACAGTATGGGACCTCAAATGGAACCTTGAGGTACTTCACAATATATATTTCTCATAGTAGATTTTCCTAGACTGGTTTCAACAAATTGCACGCGATCGATGAAACAGCTTTTCAGAAAACCAATAGAAGTTTGCGAAAAGCCTATGTAGTATAATATTGCAAGAAGTTAACTGTGAATTATGGTATTGAAAGCTTTAGAATGATCTAATAGAATCAATGCTACAGAATAACCTTTGTCAATATCCCTAAAACCGTCATCTGTAACATCCAATAGGGCCGTAGTGCAGCTGTGTCCATTCCTAAAGCCATACTGGTTTATCGGTAAGATATTGTGTTTTTCAATATATAATATAATCTGAAATTCCATGATTTTTTCCAAATCTTTGGACAAAACACTCACTCACTTACTAATACTGAAATTCGTGCATTCTTATATCAAATTTTAGTTGACAAAGGACAGGAACATTGTATAGGAATATCCCCTTCATCAAGCACAGTTTATAAAGATCGGTACGAACCGCCTTTATTCAGTATTTAGAAAAACAGCACAAACAGTCTAGAGAAAAGACATGTTCAACTTGATCTGATGCATCTGCTGACTTCTTTTGGATTGTTATATAACATGATTAAGTTTTCTATAGCAATTTTGACCCCATCTTTGAACAAATCAAATTTGGGTTGGCAAATGTCATGAACATTGTTAAGAAATGTTCTGTTACATGAGAAAAGTTTCGAAAGAACAGCACAAACCGCTGTCACTTGCTATATAGGAAAACTTCACAACAGTTCAGGAAAACGATAAGCTAATCTTGTTCTGATGCACCAAGGTACTTTCTTTGGAATTGTTATTACATGATTTAGTTTTTACCTCGCTCATATCTGCATCGATTATAGGTTGGAAAATAGCATGAACATTGAACAGCGATATTGTTTTAAACGAGCAGAGTTTCGAAAGAACGTCACAAACTGATTTCATTTGATATATAGAAGAACTGCACAAAGAGTCATCTATCTATCTTTAAATCTTCTATCTTTAAATATTTTACTGCAAGACCATGTGCTGTATGGATCCGATGACGATGTATCCAATATTAACCTCTCAATCTTTCCCAATTTTCCCTTCATTCATCACATTTCCATCCATATTTCCGTTCCGGTATTTTTCTAATGAAATATTCATTGACAGTAAATATTCACTAGCGCACTGAAAAACGTAATGAGTTGTCCAAGGCACGGTGAGTGAGCGATATGATACACTGTTTTTATTTATTTGAAAAGATAACACACAGGTTTATACAAACCTAATTACATGTATCTTATAATAATCTACCTTACTAACCACAAATCATAAGGATTATAAAAAAGAAAGAGAAATCAAGTATTCATTTCAACACATCAACACCATTTAACTGCACCCATTACAAATTTATATATCAAGCGAAATACTGAACGGAGCTGAGGAGCTGATTGGGCTTGAGCATCATCAAAATCAAGACCTTAACATTTACCATAATACTTAATCATGCGTGTGTATGCAATATTATATTACAACTTGTTCGGTGACTTATTCACCATGATTTTGATTATTCTTTCCGAATTTGAACTGCTTCCATTCAGTGGAGTTAAACGGTTGGTTGTAGCCAATATGAATTGAGCTCGATATTATAACCGGTTTCAACTGCAATTTACTGAAGATATTCTTCAAAGATATTGCATTGGAAAACCTGGGATATGAAAATATTTGCTGCTCTTTCATTATAACTGATATATTATTGTACATTAAATTTCCAAATAGTGTTTGAGTACTCGAACTTTTTTTGTATCAACATTACATCCTTTCATAATGAGGGTTCACCGCAGCGGTACTAGTAATTTAAGCTGGACCATAGGCTGATGAATGACATTTGGCAAATTCAATCCTCAGTGAAGCCGGAATTGGGATTCCTGAAGCAGCTATTTTTTTTTATAAAATGATAGTAGCAATATAGGTTTCGACACCAGTTGTTTTTCCAGTTGAGAATTTTCTGTTTGGAAATTCTTTCCGTTCATGCCTATGAACTATAAATTTCTAAATATTCCTTCATAAACTTCAATTCGTCATCTCGACATGCATCTTTCTCAGACATCGGGAATATACATGCTTTCACAATTTTATTGAGAGAACTCATAGGTATCCATAAAAGACAAGAAGAAAAACTTGGGAAAAGTGTATACTGATTGATTGCTCTTTTCAAATGATTGCGTTGATTTTTCAAAAAAAAAATCATTGTTGATTGTAGGGAAACAAACGTTTGTGTTCGTGATAGGTAACTATTTTTTCGAAATTGCGTTGATGAATTTTATGTACCCAATAGCAATTTTCCAACTAATTAACAAACGCACTCATGCGAAGTGAACTTCGTGAAATATACGACAAAAGATGGTCCCTCTAGTACGTTGTATCCAGCCAATAATGGATGTTGGCAACTAGCTAATTTATGAGCTTGAGTCGATTATCGAAGTTTGGTGGTCAAATAGCGCTGTTTCGCACAGTGTCAAGTTTGGGATTGCCCCTTTCATTACACGCTACAATAATGAACCCTTGAGGAATAGACGAGCAGCTAAATCAAATGCCTCCGAATTTATTTCAATGTCAAAACTTCAGTTTCAGTAAGAGCGCACCATAACTGAGTTTTTATTGATTTCATTATATTCACATAGCTTTCATCAGAGGTCTGAAGGATTTCAAGGTGAAAAATGGATTAGTGATTATAACAATGACAAATTTCTCTTCGTAGGTTTTCGGAGTTCTCAACCTAGCACAATCTGAAAAAATATGGATCAATATGGAGAATTCACAATATTGATTCTTATTTTTTCATATTGTGGTTGGATAAGAACCCGAAATATAAACTATAACTAACAACTATAAACGAAGAAAGAATATATCCACCACCAAATAATGACTTTTGACAGTAATAATGACAAAATTTCGATTCCCCTTAGAAATTATCTCGATGATGTTGACTTGTTGAGCGAAATGTACTCCAAATATCAGTTGTATACATTCGATGTCGTGGTATCGGATCTCCATTTGAAGGTGTCACTTATACAGAAAATTATCCACTGGCTGAAGGACCCCGGTCGATGGTCAATTGATTTTATTGGATATGATCAATAAAGTACGTTTATTATTATTCTTATTATTATTAACCCATAAATTCTTCAGTAAATATAGTAAAAGTCAAACCTGAACTCAAATTTCATACAATACACAGTGGCACTGAGTTGACAAAATTATTGTGGTGAAAAAATAGGGGAGAATATGTTATAACAATCCATGATTCAAATATCAATTAGATGATATTATTGCACTCAAAAAATTATGTAGATTTGAAAAATGTAATAACACACAGAAAAAACAAATGTTGACATCATTTTCGGAAAAACAGAGGATTGAAAAACTCTCAGAAAACGTTGAAAAATGCCTTTCATCACCACATTCGAAGTTCCAAATTTCGAAAAAATAAATAAAAAACAATGATTAACGTGGGGCTGTACTATGAGTCTGAAGTCAGCGCTTCAGGACGCTCAAAGTAATTTCTAGCCAGAAATTACTGTCCTGTATATCATTTCGCATATAAACTGTGATCGGATCGGAATGTCAGGGTTTTTTATTTGAAAATCAAATGATGATCTCATTTCCGTAAAAACCGAAAGTTGAAAATGATATCCCATTACATAAAAAATAAAAAAATATCGAAACATTTCCTAGAGATCAATTATCCTAACACCAAACTGATATTTTTGCATTCGACGCGCGTTTCGCTGAAAAGGTTAGCATCTTCAGGAGAAGAATATTGATACTAAATCTAAAGCTAGGGTTAGTTGTTTATACACCTAAAGTTTTTTGCTCCGATATGGACTTTGTTTATAACTGTTAATTATTCTAATTAATCTCTCGATAATGAATTCACTACCTGCAAGTTCCGTCATCTGTTAGTATTGATTATTCTGATTACTTCTTCAACAATAAATTGAAAAGCGGGTTGAAAGGGATAGGTTTCTTGTCACCATTCAAGCTGTTTTTACATTTTGCTATTTCAAGTAGTCTTGTGTCATGCAAAAATATCAGTTTGGTGTTAAGGTAATTGATCTCTAGGAAAAGTTTCAACTTTCACACCAAATGTTCCAAACTCATCGTTTATACGTCAAAAATAACTGAAGAAATTAAGGAAAAGGGTGTACCAAAAGTCTGTGTCACCTGATATATTTAAATATCTGGCATTGAATCAGTCAGTCGACCAAGATTCGCTATATGACGCGAGAATATACTCCTAGTTTTACAAGCAAAGAATTTGAAGGGTAATTGCTTTTTCCGAAATGATATTATTTTGAATGCAATAGTATAAGCTATTCCATGCATGGATTCGAATTGTGAAATGATCGATTATAGTTATTTCCGCTTGAAAACAATGAAGATTACGTAGGTACACAATATTTCTTCAGCTTTCATGAAACTATTAGCTACTATTCATTCATTCATAGTTGAAGGGACCGGATTAACAGGAAAGCCTCAACTTAATTCATTTCCACCTCACTCGTAACCGTTTTGGAAAATGATTCTGTGAATTTTGCTTCAGATTCTGAAACATCCTGTATTTTCCAACTGCAATATTCGACCTCCAGAGTTGGCTCTGGCATAGTATGAGAAGTTCTTCGTTCATTTCATTTCACCAATTTGATATATGTTTTCGTCGACCATATGTGCTATTTTATTTTTCTTGTATCTTATATCTAATTTCGACACGAGTGCACTTCCTCTTTCAGTGGATAAACTCGAAACTTCAGATTTGTTTCCGGGCGAGTATCTTAGGAAATATGCCGAAATCCAGAAATAGCGATGAAACAACTTCTGAAAAGTTTTTCAAACTCATTTCAGATTTTGAATCCTAAACACGCACCATGCTGAAAGCAGGCTGCTCCATATAATTCAGTTACAATAGAATTGAATAATCATTGTCTTCGGTTCGTTCGAATGAGTACGAAATAAAGACAAAGAATAATGTGTTGCTCATTGGAAATTGAGACAGAGAGAAAACAAAATTCTTTTGTTTGGGTATCAGTTGAATAACAAGAACCTAATGCTGATTTTCCGTAGTATGATTGCAATAATTGAATAACGAACCTTAATGATAGGGTTGATCGTTCGGATGCTAGTATCGATATATGTTTGAGTTGAGGAGCTTTGAAGCACCCCGATTCATCCGTTGTTAAACAGTTAACAATCTCGAGAACAGCAGTGCAATTATATATTCAATGTACCATTTCGTGAATATCATAGTAGTGTGGACTTTAGATAATTTTTCGTATTGAATAACCCTATAACAATTCATATTAGTGTCAACAAATTGACGCCCATGGAAAGACAAACAGTCAGTTCGAAAATCTCTCACTCGTCTCGTCATTTACAATTTTCTGTACTATTCTCACTTACAATGGATTTGAAGATCATTTTCCTGATTTTTTTTTCGAGTGAACCATATCAAATTTAAAAATAAATGGTTCTGAAATGGGATTATCCTTCAACCAGCTGGCACTACCCTACGAACGCCAATCATCAAAAGCTGAAATTTATTCGAGCAATGAATTAATGAGGCCTCATCTTTTAACGTTACAATTCCAGCAAGGTGGTTCCGTGGAGGAGAATCGAACCTCTGATCCTCATTTTTTTTCACTTCATTCTTAGAACTTCATTCACTCTGATCAATGATCAATTTTCGTTTTTTTCATTTATCATTGGCATCTTTTCACAAATGTATTGTTGGAATCATAAGACTTCACCAAACGAGCACGTTTGGCCCACCCAATTCAAAATGCATGTATTAGATACTCATATGGAGTTAGAAAGTTTGATCATATTTCTCAGATCTATAGAAACTCAAATATATTTTACTCAGAAGAAAGATTCTTGATACGACTAGCAGGATTGGTATTTCGGAATACCCAATCTGGATCTCCTTCATATCTTTTGGATAAACTCAAAAAGCTAGGCGATTTTCAAAGCTGTTCAACCAGAAATAGGGATCTGTTTAGTATTCCAAAGCATGCTTCAGTTCGATTTCAAAGAGGATTCACTTATTATGCAGTAAAAGTATATAACTCAATTCCATCCCACATGAAAAATCAGAAAAATCGACATAATTTCGGAAAACAAATCAAATCCTGGACTCTTTCGAAAAGGATAGTGAGTTAGAGATCACCTCTCAAATGTGATGCGAAAATTTGTGACTAATGTTGTTGAGAGCACTTGATTGAATACTATGTACCTTTTTGTTGGTTAACATGGAAGCTCGGCTTGGCCGAATGTCGCCAACATATTTGAGCTTTTTTTATGTATTCCTGTCGAATCAATAAAGACGCTATTATTATTATTATTATTATTGAATACACTACTCAGTCTCACAATTTTATTTGCCAATGTTCCGGCGATTGATCTTCGCCTACCTCAGGGGTACAAAGATGGAAAGAGTTGTACATATATACATGCAGACAAACTTCCGTGCAATACCACCTATTGAGTGTACTCACTTGTGTACCCAATTGTTTTAAAAAAGTAGTTGTCAGTAAATATAAAAACGATAATTTTGCGTTGAAATTACGAAAATATGTACATTCAAAAGAATATGATGTAAAACGGTGAATATAATCACTGAAAGACATATGGAACGGTACATCGACAATCGAAAAAAAACTTAATTGACAAGAAACTTCCATTTTCCGAATGTCAGTGAATCATAAGGCAAGTCATCCTCTGAGACTCACCGTGAGTGAGTGTATGGATCCCCATGCCAGAAACTGTCCAGATACATAACCCAAATATTGAAAACTAACTATGGTAATGGAAATATCTTTATAAAGAATAATCCACATCTAATTGAAAACTTACAACAAATAGAAATGCAAACTGGTGAGTTCTGATCTAGAAAGTCTGTTCACCAACTTACCTACCAACAAAACTTCAGAATTCGCCAAAATCAAGTTGGAAAATGGTAGAAATCTGATCGAGAGAAGAAGCTGAATGTAGATGGAATAATAGATATCTTAAAACTATGTACAGAGAAAACATATTTTCAGTTCAAAACTGACTTTCAACTACAAGAATTTGGAATAGATATGAGTTCACCTCTTTTGCCAATTCTGAGTAATATTTATTTGGAGTATTTTGAGGATTCTTTCGTGTGAAGTTATCCAAATGGACAAAAAGTATGGTGGAGATATGGTGAAGATGTTTTTGCTACAGGAGTCATGGTCGAAATGAACTTGACATTTTTGGAACATATCAACAAACAAGAAGTAACAATAAAGTTCACAATGGAAATAAAGAACAACGATGAACTTGTTTGGTGAAATGGTGAAGAAATCAACACTTCATGCAGACACCAGTGTATATCGAAACACGTACTAACAGACATTTCTATTATAATTCAAAGATATAGTAAAATGTCTTTTCGATAGAACAAAAATAGTATGCAATTCATTAGAAAAAATCGATGGAGTGGTTAATTCCATGAAATTAATATTGAAGGAAAATTGATATCTAGAGAATTTTATAAAAAATACATTGAAATTGAAAATCGTAACAGACCCCATAGTGAAGACATACAAACTACACATCCTGTAATAAACATTATTCCTCATGATGATCGACTATCAGAGAAGAAAAAACTTATCGGCAACAGTTATAATTTTAGAACAACATCCAGAACAACAAACACTTCGCTTTGAATACTGACACACACTAAACCAACTAATTAATTGAACGGGTTCCATTCAGAAGGGAATGTTTTTGAATTATTGCAGCAACTCATCGGGGTAGATTGAAAATCTGCCCTCCTACAGTTGTATAGATTACAATATCGATTCTTATTCTTTCAGATTATGTTAGGTTAAGAACCCAAAAAAACAGGAGGAAAGAATCCATCCTCAACGGAATAATGATATACAAACAGTACTTATTGCTAATTTTTCAAAATAAAGTAATTTGTGTCTGGGAGGTTATGTTCACTGGAACTGAAAATTATTAACACTGCTCTGGGAGAAAAATTTTTTTTGTTACTTTTTTCCTCGTCATTGCAAAAAGAATAATCCCCTGCTCACATGACGCGATGGTCGCTGATTCATAGAAATGTTACTTTTTCTCATTCAATTTGTATGTCAAGCACACGGACTCTAATCTAATAGATAATATTTATAGAATACTCTTACACGAATAGAAAGTTTGCTACTCTTTGAAAAATTCAATTGACAATGAAATTTCACTCATAGATTCCAGGAAGATAGGATATCCACTTATTATTTCATATTACCTATTTTATGGCAAATTTTCACACCATTTGCCTTGACTTGTAGTGGAAAGAACCGAAATATACTTCTTCTACCAAACTCCAACCCTAAATTTCTAGCGACCTTGACACAGTATGTTATTACCAGCATACTCAATATCGATGTCTTTCTCGATTCGTGTTTTATTTCTACCAAATATCAAAATTTGTGTTTCAGACTGATTCACCTGAACTTTATGTTGTTCTGAAAAAGATACGAGCTTGGATAGTTCTTCGTTAATTGCTATATTAGTTGATCCAATATCAGTTTCTGATAGGGTAAATTCAATTTGGGTATCGTCAACGTATATAAAAGGTTTACATTCATTCGAACAACTGGTGATATTACATGTGTAGATTGAAAACAGTATGGGACCTCAAATGGAACCTTGAGGTACTTCACAATATATATTTCTCATAGTAGATTTTCCTAGACTGGTTTCAACAAATTGCACGCGATCGATGAAACAGCTTTTCAGAAAACCAATAGAAGTTTGCGAAAAGCCTATGTAGTATAATATTGCAAGAAGTTAACTGTGAATTATGGTATTGAAAGCTTTAGAATGATCTAATAGAATCAATGCTACAGAATAACCTTTGTCAATATCCCTAAAACCGTCATCTGTAACATCCAATAGGGCCGTAGTGCAGCTGTGTCCATTCCTAAAGCCATACTGGTTTATCGGTAAGATATTGTGTTTTTCAATATATAATATAATCTGAAATTCCATGATTTTTTCCAAATCTTTGGACAAAACACTCACTCACTTACTAATACTGAAATTCGTGCATTCTTATATCAAATTTTAGTTGACAAAGGACAGGAACATTGTATAGGAATATCCCCTTCATCAAGCACAGTTTATAAAGATCGGTACGAACCGCCTTTATTCAGTATTTAGAAAAACAGCACAAACAGTCTAGAGAAAAGACATGTTCAACTTGATCTGATGCATCTGCTGACTTCTTTTGGATTGTTATATAACATGATTAAGTTTTCTATAGCAATTTTGACCCCATCTTTGAACAAATCAAATTTGGGTTGGCAAATGTCATGAACATTGTTAAGAAATGTTCTGTTACATGAGAAAAGTTTCGAAAGAACAGCACAAACCGCTGTCACTTGCTATATAGGAAAACTTCACAACAGTTCAGGAAAACGATAAGCTAATCTTGTTCTGATGCACCAAGGTACTTTCTTTGGAATTGTTATTACATGATTTAGTTTTTACCTCGCTCATATCTGCATCGATTATAGGTTGGAAAATAGCATGAACATTGAACAGCGATATTGTTTTAAACGAGCAGAGTTTCGAAAGAACGTCACAAACTGATTTCATTTGATATATAGAAGAACTGCACAAAGAGTCATCTATCTATCTTTAAATCTTCTATCTTTAAATATTTTACTGCAAGACCATGTGCTGTATGGATCCGATGACGATGTATCCAATATTAACCTCTCAATCTTTCCCAATTTTCCCTTCATTCATCACATTTCCATCCATATTTCCGTTCCGGTATTTTTCTAATGAAATATTCATTGACAGTAAATATTCACTAGCGCACTGAAAAACGTAATGAGTTGTCCAAGGCACGGTGAGTGAGCGATATGATACACTGTTTTTATTTATTTGAAAAGATAACACACAGGTTTATACAAACCTAATTACATGTATCTTATAATAATCTACCTTACTAACCACAAATCATAAGGATTATAAAAAAGAAAGAGAAATCAAGTATTCATTTCAACACATCAACACCATTTAACTGCACCCATTACAAATTTATATATCAAGCGAAATACTGAACGGAGCTGAGGAGCTGATTGGGCTTGAGCATCATCAAAATCAAGACCTTAACATTTACCATAATACTTAATCATGCGTGTGTATGCAATATTATATTACAACTTGTTCGGTGACTTATTCACCATGATTTTGATTATTCTTTCCGAATTTGAACTGCTTCCATTCAGTGGAGTTAAACGGTTGGTTGTAGCCAATATGAATTGAGCTCGATATTATAACCGGTTTCAACTGCAATTTACTGAAGATATTCTTCAAAGATATTGCATTGGAAAACCTGGGATATGAAAATTTGCTGCTCTTTCATTATAACTGATATATTATTGTACATTAAATTTCCAAATAGTGTTTGAGTACTCGAACTTTTTTTGTATCAACATTACATCCTTTCATAATGAGGGTTCACCGCAGCGGTACTAGTAATTTAAGCTGGACCATAGGCTGATGAATGACATTTGGCAAATTCAATCCTCAGTGAAGCCGGAATTGGGATTCCTGAAGCAGCTATTTTTTTTTATAAAATGATAGTAGCAATATAGGTTTCGACACCAGTTGTTTTTCCAGTTGAGAATTTTCTGTTTGGAAATTCTTTCCGTTCATGCCTATGAACTATAAATTTCTAAATATTCCTTCATAAACTTCAATTCGTCATCTCGACATGCATCTTTCTCAGACATCGGGAATATACATGCTTTCACAATTTTATTGAGAGAACTCATAGGTATCCATAAAAGACAAGAAGAAAAACTTGGGAAAAGTGTATACTGATTGATTGCTCTTTTCAAATGATTGCGTTGATTTTTCAAAAAAAAAATCATTGTTGATTGTAGGGAAACAAACGTTTGTGTTCGTGATAGGTAACTATTTTTTCGAAATTGCGTTGATGAATTTTATGTACCCAATAGCAATTTTCCAACTAATTAACAAACGCACTCATGCGAAGTGAACTTCGTGAAATATACGACAAAAGATGGTCCCTCTAGTACGTTGTATCCAGCCAATAATGGATGTTGGCAACTAGCTAATTTATGAGCTTGAGTCGATTATCGAAGTTTGGTGGTCAAATAGCGCTGTTTCGCACAGTGTCAAGTTTGGGATTGCCCCTTTCATTACACGCTACAATAATGAACCCTTGAGGAATAGACGAGCAGCTAAATCAAATGCCTCCGAATTTATTTCAATGTCAAAACTTCAGTTTCAGTAAGAGCGCACCATAACTGAGTTTTTATTGATTTCATTATATTCACATAGCTTTCATCAGAGGTCTGAAGGATTTCAAGGTGAAAAATGGATTAGTGATTATAACAATGACAAATTTCTCTTCGTAGGTTTTCGGAGTTCTCAACCTAGCACAATCTGAAAAAATATGGATCAATATGGAGAATTCACAATATTGATTCTTATTTTTTCATATTGTGGTTGGATAAGAACCCGAAATATAAACTATAACTAACAACTATAAACGAAGAAAGAATATATCCACCACCAAATAATGACTTTTGACAGTAATAATGACAAAATTTCGATTCCCCTTAGAAATTATCTCGATGATGTTGACTTGTTGAGCGAAATGTACTCCAAATATCAGTTGTATACATTCGATGTCGTGGTATCGGATCTCCATTTGAAGGTGTCACTTATACAGAAAATTATCCACTGGCTGAAGGACCCCGGTCGATGGTCAATTGATTTTATTGGATATGATCAATAAAGTACGTTTATTATTATTCTTATTATTATTAACCCATAAATTCTTCAGTAAATATAGTAAAAGTCAAACCTGAACTCAAATTTCATACAATACACAGTGGCACTGAGTTGACAAAATTATTGTGGTGAAAAAATAGGGGAGAATATGTTATAACAATCCATGATTCAAATATCAATTAGATGATATTATTGCACTCAAAAAATTATGTAGATTTGAAAAATGTAATAACACACAGAAAAAACAAATGTTGACATCATTTTCGGAAAAACAGAGGATTGAAAAACTCTCAGAAAACGTTGAAAAATGCCTTTCATCACCACATTCGAAGTTCCAAATTTCGAAAAAATAAATAAAAAACAATGATTAACGTGGGGCTGTACTATGAGTCTGAAGTCAGCGCTTCAGGACGCTCAAAGTAATTTCTAGCCAGAAATTACTGTCCTGTATATCATTTCGCATATAAACTGTGATCGGATCGGAATGTCAGGGTTTTTTATTTGAAAATCAAATGATGATCTCATTTCCGTAAAAACCGAAAGTTGAAAATGATATCCCATTACATAAAAAATAAAAAAATATCGAAACATTTCCTAGAGATCAATTATCCTAACACCAAACTGATATTTTTGCATTCGACGCGCGTTTCGCTGAAAAGGTTAGCATCTTCAGGAGAAGAATATTGATACTAAATCTAAAGCTAGGGTTAGTTGTTTATACACCTAAAGTTTTTTGCTCCGATATGGACTTTGTTTATAACTGTTAATTATTCTAATTAATCTCTCGATAATGAATTCACTACCTGCAAGTTCCGTCATCTGTTAGTATTGATTATTCTGATTACTTCTTCAACAATAAATTGAAAAGCGGGTTGAAAGGGATAGGTTTCTTGTCACCATTCAAGCTGTTTTTACATTTTGCTATTTCAAGTAGTCTTGTGTCATGCAAAAATATCAGTTTGGTGTTAAGGTAATTGATCTCTAGGAAAAGTTTCAACTTTCACACCAAATGTTCCAAACTCATCGTTTATACGTCAAAAATAACTGAAGAAATTAAGGAAAAGGGTGTACCAAAAGTCTGTGTCACCTGATATATTTAAATATCTGGCATTGAATCAGTCAGTCGACCAAGATTCGCTATATGACGCGAGAATATACTCCTAGTTTTACAAGCAAAGAATTTGAAGGGTAATTGCTTTTTCCGAAATGATATTATTTTGAATGCAATAGTATAAGCTATTCCATGCATGGATTCGAATTGTGAAATGATCGATTATAGTTATTTCCGCTTGAAAACAATGAAGATTACGTAGGTACACAATATTTCTTCAGCTTTCATGAAACTATTAGCTACTATTCATTCATTCATAGTTGAAGGGACCGGATTAACAGGAAAGCCTCAACTTAATTCATTTCCACCTCACTCGTAACCGTTTTGGAAAATGATTCTGTGAATTTTGCTTCAGATTCTGAAACATCCTGTATTTTCCAACTGCAATATTCGACCTCCAGAGTTGGCTCTGGCATAGTATGAGAAGTTCTTCGTTCATTTCATTTCACCAATTTGATATATGTTTTCGTCGACCATATGTGCTATTTTATTTTTCTTGTATCTTATATCTAATTTCGACACGAGTGCACTTCCTCTTTCAGTGGATAAACTCGAAACTTCAGATTTGTTTCCGGGCGAGTATCTTAGGAAATATGCCGAAATCCAGAAATAGCGATGAAACAACTTCTGAAAAGTTTTTCAAACTCATTTCAGATTTTGAATCCTAAACACGCACCATGCTGAAAGCAGGCTGCTCCATATAATTCAGTTACAATAGAATTGAATAATCATTGTCTTCGGTTCGTTCGAATGAGTACGAAATAAAGACAAAGAATAATGTGTTGCTCATTGGAAATTGAGACAGAGAGAAAACAAAATTCTTTTGTTTGGGTATCAGTTGAATAACAAGAACCTAATGCTGATTTTCCGTAGTATGATTGCAATAATTGAATAACGAACCTTAATGATAGGGTTGATCGTTCGGATGCTAGTATCGATATATGTTTGAGTTGAGGAGCTTTGAAGCACCCCGATTCATCCGTTGTTAAACAGTTAACAATCTCGAGAACAGCAGTGCAATTATATATTCAATGTACCATTTCGTGAATATCATAGTAGTGTGGACTTTAGATAATTTTTCGTATTGAATAACCCTATAACAATTCATATTAGTGTCAACAAATTGACGCCCATGGAAAGACAAACAGTCAGTTCGAAAATCTCTCACTCGTCTCGTCATTTACAATTTTCTGTACTATTCTCACTTACAATGGATTTGAAGATCATTTTCCTGATTTTTTTTTCGAGTGAACCATATCAAATTTAAAAATAAATGGTTCTGAAATGGGATTATCCTTCAACCAGCTGGCACTACCCTACGAACGCCAATCATCAAAAGCTGAAATTTATTCGAGCAATGAATTAATGAGGCCTCATCTTTTAACGTTACAATTCCAGCAAGGTGGTTCCGTGGAGGAGAATCGAACCTCTGATCCTCATTTTTTTTCACTTCATTCTTAGAACTTCATTCACTCTGATCAATGATCAATTTTCGTTTTTTTCATTTATCATTGGCATCTTTTCACAAATGTATTGTTGGAATCATGAGACTTCACCAAACGAGCACGTTTGGCCCACCCATCCACTTTGAGCTATCCGAATTATCCCAAAAATCCCTGTTTTTCAACCTCCAAAAAAGTACTATCAACATAAGATTATAATAATAATGATAATAATAATAATAATAATAATGATAATAATAAGCAGGGGAGACGACACAATATCTGAACAGTCTCTGGTGAGTAGCGCCACCACTTTCCTGAGCTTAGGATGCAAAATCGGACCGGCAGCTAATGCGCATCCGGGAGAGAAATGCTTCTTCTCTCTGGTGCCGGCCGTGGGCCTGCTGGGCTAACCACCTTGCAGGCCCTTTACTCTGGTTCCGATCACTAGAGGACAGGGCCCCCACAACCGACCCCATTCGGATAGGGGTCAAGCGCAAGGTGGAGGGGCCCAAACCGATGGACAGCCCCATGACGACTCTGGCAATGGACACGGACAACGTTTTGAGTGGACCGACGAATTGAGAGACGACCTGATGCGGTGCTACGAGTGTAGTGAGCCCGCCCGAAGGGGATACATGGCGAGAATGCATGCGCTGTGGTGCGTGGCACACCCGGAGCATGCCGCCTTTTCCGCCCAAAATCTCAGGGATTATGTATCCCATCTTCGTGGCCGTGGCTATGTACGTGCCCCACCGAGGCCAGTTGAGCAGGCGGTAGAAATACCGCCAGTGCGATTGGTGGAGGAGAGGGTGCATCTGGAAGTACCGAGAACCCACAACATCGGGACTCGGAGGATGCTTCACAGAGTGAAGCCCCTCAGGCCGGAACAACTGGCCCGAGTGGATGCAGAAGTTCGTAGTGCGCTTACAGAAGAGGCCGACATCTGGCAGATCAACTGTGCCGTGTATGACGCTGTTCAGGCTCTTTCTGGGAGAGAGGGAGGTGACAGATCCTTCGACCCCTCTAGGAAGCATGAACAGCGCATACACAAGGTGGAGGCTAAGATCAAGTCGGCGAGACAACACGCGTCTCGTATCCAATGTGTGATGGACTACTTGGCGGCTAATAGACCATTCACGCACGCAGTGCGGCGAATCGCTGCAAAACTGCGGAGATCTCATCACACATTGAATCGAGGAGTGCTGCTCACCATCAAGCAGCATTGCCTCGAGAGGATACGAATGCTGGTGACTGCAAAAAAGTCAGTAGTGAGGCGGGCGAGGGCTTTCTCAGAGAACAAACAGTTCCGCGAGAAACCCTCTCGCCTATTCCAATTGCCTCCGCGTGTTGTGGATAATCCGCCGGCCGCTGATCGGGTGGAATCCTTCTGGAAAAGTATCTACGAGCATCCGCAACCACTCAACCGAGACACTCCAGCCCTGACGCAGTTTGAAGCTTTCTGTAGAAGGCTTCAACAGCCTGAGCCCGAAATACTGCGTCAACCGATAACCACGGATGAAGTTCGGAGAGCCCTTGAGGGTTCGAAGAACTTTGCTGCTCCAGGCCCTGATGGTCTCAATAACTATTGGTGGAAAAAGTTATCGAGCACCCACCACCATTTGGCCAGAATATTCAGTTCTTGGCTGAATGGAGAGCAGCTGATTCCGGAATGGTTTGTCGAGGGGCGAACCGTGCTAATCCCGAAGAACGGAGATTTGTCGGATCCTAAGAATTACAGACCGATAGCATGCTTGAATACGTGTTACAAGATGTTCACACGCATCTTGTACATGCGTACTCTCCAAGCAGTTGACCCGGTGTTCGAACGAATATATGTGCAAAAAGGGTCGAAGAGGGGTTCCGCGGGCTGTAAGGAGAACCTGCTGATTGATAGATGTATCACGCAGGACTCCGTGCAGTATAAGCGGAATCTTTCTATGGCCTGGATCGACTATCGCAAGGCATTCGATACAACATCACATGAGTTGTTGTTGTACTTACTCGAGTGCCTTGCGGTATCCGATCAAATAGTGAGATGCATCGAACAACTGCTGCCGCTTTGGAGGACCCGCTTCACCATAACATCAGGTGAAAGCAGGGTCCAAACAGAGCCGGTCGTCATAAGAAGGGGTGTTTTTCAGGGAGATTCCCTCAGCCCCCTTCTCTTCTGCATCTCACTAATGCCATTGTCCGTTGCACTCAGGAAAACCCGGGGATATAACTGCGGCACCCCTGGAAACCGGAGGCATAAAGTCACTCATTTTTTTTATATGGATGACCTCAACCTCTATGCCTCTGGAGAAAGGGACCTGCAGCAGTCCCTCAGGGTGGTGCAGGAGTTCACGCATGCTATCGGTATGGAATTCGGGATTGACAAATGTGCACTGGTTCATCCCAAAAGAGGACGATGCGAGGATTTCGCGGAGGATGCCTAACTCGTAGACGGAAGCATTCTACATCATTTGAATGCCGGAGAGACATACACCTATTTGGGTGTGGAACAACGCCACACCCAAGAGGTAGACTCGGTGAAGAATGCTCTCCGTGGCAAGTATAGGCAGAAACTACGGCAGATCTGGTCCTCAGAGCTGTCGGGCAAGAACAAAGTTTCTGCCACCAACATGCTTGCCATTCCGATTCGACTCTACTCCTTCGAGGTAGTCAAATGGACTCAGGAAGAGTTGCGGCAACTTGACGTGAAGACTCGCAAAATGATGCATATGCACAGAAGCATGCATCCCAAATCGTCCGTTCCACGGCTATATCTCCTTCGACAACAAGGGGGCCGTGGACTTTTGAGTTTGGAGTGTCTCCACAACAGAATGGTACTGGATGTAGCCTGTAGAGACATCAGGAGTTCGGACCCCCTACACTGCATGGTCCGAGATCATGAACATGCAGGAGTCGGAGCCTTTTTATTCAAGGCAGCAAGGCGCGCTGCTGATGAACTTGGTATAGTCTTCGACACCGAGCGGGTAAACCAACTCTCTGTCACCGAGTTGGAGCCCGCACGGAGAAAAGCTCACATCAAGGCTGCAGAGAATGCTAAAATGCTGCAGCTGCATACAGACAAGCCCATGCATGGAGTCTTCTTTGAGAACATCGAGGACCATGGCTTGTCTGTTAAGCTGACATTTGCCTTCCTCAGGTCAGGTGAGCTGAAATCGGAGACTGAAGGGTTCATCATGGCGTGCCAAGACGGTGTCTTCAACACTCTTGTCTATCGGAGCCTCGTGATGGGTATAGAGGTCCCTGATACTAGATGCAGGGCCTGCCGACAGGCGCCCGAGACTTTGATGCATTTGCTGTCATCTTGTGCAGTTTATGCGGTCTCGGCCTATATCCATCGCCATAACGCGGCCTTACGAGTGCTGTACTATTTTCTTCGGCACTCGTATGAAATAGACAGGACACCGGTACTGCCTTACGCTCCAGGGGATATTGAGTCCGTTGTGGAGAATGAAAGGTGTCGAATTTTTGGGAACTTTTCATTCCCCACCCTCAGGCAAATACAAGCCAATAAGCCTGATATAGTCCTCTTCGACCACCGAAGTAAGACGATATTCGTTATTGAGTTTTCAGCCCCTGCCGAAACGAATATCGTCCGAAAAGAGGAGGAAAAACGGACAAAGTATCAGGATTTACTTTACGAACTCCGCAGGCTCCACCCGGACTATTCTGTCAAGTTAGTGGTTCTGATTATAGGTGTTCTCGGTGGTTCCAGACCAACGCTACTCTTGGAGCTCAAGATCATACCGGCATGCCGTAATGCGGCAGAGATCTTGGCCGGCCGCATGCAGAAGGCCGTTATTCTCGGTTCGTTGCGTCTGCTCAGGACTCATGATTCTCGGAGCCAGTGACCACTTACCCCGCGGTGTGGGGAGTGGTCATTGGTTAATTATACTAGCGCGTCCGCCCACTGGGTCGTAGCAGTGGGAAGTACGGACCCGACTAGGTTTGTTTTGACGAACTAACAATAATAATAAATTATTTATTATTCACCAAAGTGAATAAAGGGCTACAGGTTCATTATCCGACGACGTCTCTCTCTGTTCTTTCACCTGAGCTCGCATATTGGATGAAAAATAGGGAAAAAATATCAACATGGAGATGAAAGTACTTATATACACACTTATATAACATATTAAGCAATATGCTATAACTTACACACTACTAGAGTGGAAAAGGAGAATAGAGAGAAAAGTAAAGACAGAAACGGGAAAAGAATAGGAACAGAATGTGAAGTAGATGAATAGCAAAGCTAATGATTCGTTACTTATAATTGGTTATCTAGGAGGAACAACTTATATTTCAATTAAAATGATGGATGTGATATATCAAGTAGGTTTGGTAATATAACAATGAGGTGGTTGACAAGGGATGGAATGCGATAACTGAAAGATAACTCATACATTCAAAATTGCCAGATATAACCAGAAGATGATTGCGGTAACCAGCCTTTGAAACGCCGCGAATATCCTCAAGTTGGAAGTTCGTTTCAATATTTTATGTTTGTATTTATTCCATAACTTCGTGAAGTTCAGCATAATTCCATGATACTATTCCGATTTTTTCAATTTATTTCCATTTCATTTGAATAAATAATCCACCTCCATAAAATTTTATTTCATTCCACCTCGTCCATATTATCATTTTCGCACATAATTGTAATCTCAACCCATTCATTCTTCTTTTTCAGTTTTAATGGTTCCTTAACTCATAAGATATGAGTTATAAGAACCTAGTTTTGTTCTGCTCTAATATGATATTTCACATGCTATACTAAGCTTCACACCATCATGTTCTGAATTTAAAAGCTCATTTGACGGGTTGAAACAGAGTTATATATGGAAGATGATTTTCGATAAAGCAAGACATTCATAAGCGTTTAATCGAATTTATATTTTATTCTGTAATTTGTCAAGTTTTTTAATGACCCTGATTCATAAAACGAATTTGTTTCACATTACCGCCCCAAAATATACTTCACTATACCATTATTTGATCTTTAAAATAGTGCACTTTACAATTTTGCAGCTTCACCTCCTCGCCAAGCTAATTCATACGCAGCGATATGAAAAATCTTTTTGAAAAACCTATAGGACTATTTTCATCCCATATTAATGCCATTTTAACAATTTCACTTTTAGTCAATGCTGTTGAACAATTTTTACGTTTTTCTAAATCACCTACCTTGTAAGTTCTTTCGCTTAGAATTACGTGCATCACGGGATTTCTTAAATGCCAAATCAGTGAAAGGGTTTGAAAGTAACATTTTTTGAGATACATGCTTTGCAACATTTTCGCTGTTTTGTTCCACATTGTTTTCACCACGTATTTTTTATGATCTTCCCCATTCTGTTCCTTCATATTAGAGCCCCAGTCCATCAATATTCCTGCCAAATTCCACTGACTGTTCGGTTTCCAAATTGAAGTTTCGTTGTTTACAAAATTCACTAAATTGACTCCAAATTGAGGTATGACTTTTTTTTTGTATTTTCTGGAGTTGATTTTTCAATCTCCCTTACTATTTCTGCCTCGCAAATATTTCCAAATCTCGACACACTTATTGAAGTATTATATGCTGTTTAATTCTTTCTGTTTTTGACATTTACAATTATCAAACTAACGCGCAATTCTTGATAAACAAACAGTAAATGCTAGCGTTGTTAAGATAACGAGATTTATCCGATATTTTTATCCACTTGCATTTCTGTTCCTTCCTATTAGCCGATAGCAAACTACGATTTTTGTATTCACAAATGGGAATTATTATACATGAATGGAATTGTCCTATATATTTGAAAATAGTGGTACTTTGGTCTCGACCAAATTTAATATTTTTTATCCAGCCCTCTATTCTGTTCGACCAAAAGATAATCTCAATTCTAAGTTGGCGATATCTAAATTTTGGTTTTACAACTGATAAAAAAAAAATTCAATTTGTTGAACACTTTTTGGACCTCACTGTATATTGTTTCAGTCCGACTTTTGAATCTATCAACCACATAGTTATCAAAACCTAAAATCGAACCCTCATCACGAATGAATCAGTCGACCCAAATCACCACAAAATGATTGACGTTGTGAATGTGCTCTTCATCCGAATGAACTCTCTAAAGGAAATTATACCTGTCGAAACTGAAAGAAAAGTCCATTGAATAGTGGGGGATATTCAAATATGAAGTTGTTCAATAAATATTATCATACACCCGACTTCAATGATTATCATTCAGCTGGACTCAGAAGTTCCCAGCTATAATATGGAGTATCTATCTGTACATTTTATGAATTTTTACTCTCTACTAAAATAAAATGAATTTTCTCAAAAATATGAAAGACAGGTCCCAAAAAAGTGATAGTAGAAGAAATCTGAATTCATGTGCGTTTTCGAAACAGTTAATGATTCAGATCACAAAATGAATTATAGCGAATCGAGTATTTCAGAATATGAAACTAATGAAATCAAACGAAAGTTCTTGGAAATGATTCGTATCAACGAAAACATCGATAGTATGAACAAAAGAACATACCTCGACAACCTTAGTGTGATTTACAGTTATTTTATCGCCCTTGATCACAAACAATCTAGATAGGTCGTATAGTAATGCTGATTCACACATAACTTCAGCAAAAAAAAAACGTTCCCATAGTGAAAGATCTTCAAATTGTAACACACCAGTAACTCAAACTGTCTATTTATGATTCTCTTATAAAATTTACATTTCTCAAACAAAGGAGGATGTTGGGGAACAAAGAAGAAACTGTGCGGACGAAGAAAACAATAAGAATAACAAAATATTGGTACTATGCGACGAAGGCGGACGTTATTTGGGTAAATTTATAAAAAATCAACTTGACAGTTAATTTTATGTTCAAACTATCATCAGACCGGGAGCTTGTATGAATGATATAATATCTGATATCGTGGAATTGACGAAACATTTCACTACGAATGACTTCGTGATTATACAGGGTGGGTTAAATGATATTATGAGAAACAGATACCCATCATTCAAGTTATTGAATAGTAAGTTGAAACTATGTCAGCACACAAACATTTTGGTAAATACTGTTCCTTTATATTCTGAGTCACGTTATTCCTCTCATATTTTTAAATTGAATGAAATGCTTGAAAATTATATTCCACGACTAGACAGTTATTCTGTAGGTAGGGGGGTAATAATTAATATTAACAATGGAAACAAATGGTCACTATCCAAAAAACAAATAGCTATCAAGTTAACAACTGAAATAAAATATGGTCAAAAACGTAATACAAATTTAATACACATAAACACAACACCTCTTGTACCTGAAATTACTGATAACGATCTCGATGATAGTATAAATCAATTGTCAATTCATGAGCAGAATCACTATGAGAACAATAGTTTGAATACTGATCCACCTGAAAGTACTAGGCCACAACGAAATTTTTTTGGCGTGTGTCTATCACACATAGAAATAATATAGTGAATAAAAATAAATGTTTTCTTTTTTACATGAATTCACAAAGCCTACCAGCACATATCGATGAAATATCTGCTTTTGCAACAAAAAAAGATGCCACCCATCATATGTTTATCAGAAACATGTGTGACCAAAGATATATTTGATAGTGAAATTAGCATTACAGGATATAAAATATACAGGGTAGATAGTGATAGTAGGTATACAGGAGGTTCAGTCATCTTTGTAAAAAATAATATTGATGTATTGAATTGTCAGAAATACTGTTAACAGAAGGTGTACTGGCTATTGTCTGTAAAAATAATTTATGAAAGTCTTACATATTTGATTTTTTTTCCTATACACCAAGTAGTACATGTGCAACTTTTTAGATTTCTTTGAAAACTGGATAGAAAATGTTGTAAGTGATATTAATACTAAAGTTATTTTATCTGGGGACTTTTATATTGACTGGTTGATAGACTCAACTTATAGTAATAGACTGAAAAACATTGTAAATGATATGGGATTCACGAATATGGTTAAGGATGTCACTCATCCTAGCAAAAGTGGTGGTTCACTCATAGATTTGATCTTAACGAACACTAGTGAAATGATTGATATTCAAGTTGTTAACACACCAAAGATAAGTAGCCATAATAATATATTGATTAATATAAATAATACTTTTACAGAAAGACCTATTCATTTGAAAACTAGGGGGGGGAAGATTGATTTTGCTAGAATTAATGAAAAGTTGCTTATGGTTAATTGGAACTATAGAATATTAGACACTGAAGTAAAATATCAAGTTTTTTTCTCTACAATTATGAGTATATTGGATGAAGTTGCACCAAAAAGGCTTATCACAATTCGACCCACTTTTAAGGAATGGTGGAATGAAGAAGTGAAAAAAGCAACGATAAATAGAGATGAAAGTTATAGGATATACAATAGTAATAAAACAAGGGAAAATTGGGAAAACTACAAACAAAACCGATATACAGCAGTTAATACAATAAGAAGAGAAAAATCAAAATATTATGAGACTAAGGTGAATGAAAACAAAAGCAACTCGGGAGAAATGTGGAAAATTTTGAAGACTCTTATTCCTAAAAAAAATCGGACGTAAATTTTACTAAATTAGAAATAGGCGAAAACGAAATTATTACTAATATAGAGGAAATGCCAAACAGTTCGAATAATTACAACATTGACAGTATTAAACAGATAACTGATGAAATAGATCATTCTGGACAACAGTTTCCTATTATGCAGAAACAAAATGATAAGTTATTGAAACGATTTAAATTAGTCACACATACAGAACTTGAAGGACTCATCAGCTCTCTGCCAAATAAGGGTAGCCCTGATGAGATTGATATGACATTTATAAAAAAATGTTTCCATAGCATTGCTGAACCTCTTCTGAATTTAATTAATACATCTATTGAATTATGTGAAGTGCCGAATGAACTTAAGATATCGACCATCATCCCAGTCCCTAAAATGTCAAATTCAAATAAAGCTTCTGATCAGCGTCCCATCAATATGCTCAGCTCAATAGATAAAATTCTAGAGAAAATTGTTTCAAAACAAATCTTAGATTATTTGGAAGAGAATAACATAGTAAACAGCTCACAGTCTGGATTTAGGAGTAAACATAATTGTGAAACTGCACTTCAATGTGTTCTGAATACTTGGAAAAACAATTTGGAGAAAAAGTATATTTCTGGAGCTGTATTTCTTGACCTACAAAGAGCATTTGAAACTATTGATAGAAATCGCTTGATAAAAAAACTGGAGTGTTTGGGTATTGTTTAAGATGCATTGGAGTGGATGATTGACTACCTTGTAAATAGAAGACAAAAGTTGAAATTGAATGGTATACTGTCTGATGAGATGGGATGTGAGAGTGGAGTCCCGCAGGGAAGTGTTCTTGGTCCCTTGCTATTTCTTTTCTATATTGATGATATAGTTGGAGTAGCGGGGGAATGTGGAATACACCTATTTGCTGATGACACCCTTATATATTAGTCATGTGATGACAGTAATGGACTTATCAAGATACTGAATGAAACTTTAGAGAATATCTATCGGTGGTGTTGCTCAAATTTTCTCAAAATTAATATAAAAAAATCGAAATTTCTGATTGGTATCAGTAGTGAAAAAGATTACAAAGAGTTCTGTGAAATTTGTGATAACAAGAATGAAATAAAGATTGGCATTGATATCATTGAGAGAGTTGAGCAGATCAAATATTCAGGTGTTATAGTTGACCGGAATTTGAAGTTCAAGGAACATGCAAATTATGTTATAGGGATTATATCATTCAAGATCAACTATCTCTATAGATGTGCTAAATTTCTTACCCAGTGGTCGTTGACGGTGATATATAATACTCTCATCCTGCCGCATTTCAATTACTGTGCAACAGTCTTATTTTTATTGAACCAGAATGAAATCAATCGATTTCAAAAATTGCAAAATCGTGCAATGCGCATCATTTTGAAATGTTCCAAACAAACTCCAATAAAGAATATGTTGATTACATTGAACTGGTTACCAATTAAAATATATTGGCAATATCAAACATTGATATTTATTTTCAAAATAAAATCTGGCGATGCTCCTTCATACCTACGAGATATCGTAAATTACAAGTATCGAAGTTCATAATCACTCCACAAGATCCAGAAATGATTTTTCGATTCCGATGGTATTAAAGAAAGCAACAGAGACATCGGTATGTTTTAAAGGACTGAGAATATTCAATCAACTTCCCCTAGCCATAAAACAATGTTCTACACTTGTGGCCTTCAAGAATAATTTAAAGCGATATCTGACTGAAAACCTCTAACTATTTAAATATGTGTGAGTCTCTTATGTGCTAGTGTTATTTTTTTACATATTTATATGTTATTAGTGTTTCACGTTATTTTTATTTATTAATTGACTGTATGGGTCACCATATTTTAACATATTTTATTAATTAGTTTTTGAGTCATTTATTGTATCATTGATGTATTAGTCGTTGACTAAATAAAGGATCTATATAAATGTGGTCATTTAATGATATAAGCCATCAAAATAAACAAATCAGTTGTTCATGAATAACTTCTCAACTAATGTTCAAACACACTATATAATAAGAAAATATTTAGAAACTTTCATTGATGCACACAAAAAAAATGGTATTTGCAACCAAATATAATCGTTCTGCGATACACTCGAATCGTCAACTCAGTGCCATTTACATCTAACTACCCTAACCAAATTCTACCATTCTGTGAATCTGAATGTTCAACGTCATGAAATAGTCTGTTCATAAAAAAACGACGCGAAGCATACCAGATTAAATTGTTTTTATTACCACTCATGGTAATTATTGAAAGGTGAAAAGGAATGGAATTGTTCCATGAGCTCAAATGTTTCTATATGCATATAGGAAGAATATGTTGCAACGATATATGAGGAATATTTATTCATCACTGCACTGGTCATCCTGTAAGTAGGCTTTGCCGACATCATGGGGACTGGAATGCTATATGACACTTGATTCAGGATCCTTGTTTCTTTCATTCTTTATGTGATGTTTATGTGGAGGAAATGTCTTGAACACACTCGTGCGGCAAAAAATTACGGTCTCGACTCAAACTATAACATTTTATACAATACAGGTAAGGATTTTCTTATTTGATTGCTGAGAGAAATTTTCGAACATCCTTTTCCTTTGGAGATTCTTTTCGAGCTTCCTGTTCCTTTTCTTACATTCTACATATACTGAAAATTGACAATGAATTTCTGAATCATGATTTATAGTAGAAAATATTTATTTTTTCTCTGAATAGAGGTTGAATAGTTAAGTTTTTTATCACATTTGTCTTTTTACTATTCTATATGTTCTTTTTTATATTTTATCGAAATATCATTTGGTATCACAATTGAATTTCAGTTTTCATTGTTGACATTGGTTATTTCAGCTATTGAGAAATTTAGGTCATATTTATTGTTTATTTTCTGTTTGAATCATTCTCTGATATTTATTTATTTGTGTATTTTTGTAGTGCAAATAATAAAATGAAAGTAATATTTTATTAATACATAAAAACAAGGTGGGATACAAAAATATCCCAGTTTGTAACGTATGGGTATCAAAATCACTCAGTATTACGAAGGATATATATATATATATATATATATATATATATATATTCGAAATGCCCACCACAAGACAACTAGCTGTTTCTGGCTTTGGCCTTCATCAGCTGTGGGTTGGCATGGTCCTCATATTGTCTAGACAATAACAACAGATTTCAAATAATTCATTGATTTTCGTACAAATTTAATTTGAGAAACATCAAATTTCATTTTCATAAAATTCAGCAAGGTTCATATACTATTTTCAACTTCGTTTTCATATAGATTATTCAAAAACCAGTAGTTTTATGTCAGTGTCCCGATACATATCAATCATTGCCAATGTCACATATCAGTATATTTTAACGATTGAGAACTCTAAACCCCTTCTACCCAATTTTATATATATATTTTACTAGTTTTATACAATATTACAAGATATACAAGTGTGATGGATAAATATAGAATTTGCAGCTTCTTATTTTAATCTCACATTTCGTAAGTTAATTCCCTTATACTGTATTTTAGATAT
The DNA here is from genome assembly GCA_032362365.1 of Zygogramma bicolorata. Taxonomy (NCBI): domain Eukaryota; kingdom Metazoa; phylum Arthropoda; class Insecta; order Coleoptera; family Chrysomelidae; genus Zygogramma; species Zygogramma bicolorata. The sequence continues at coordinate 421,851 of JAVJAQ010005855.1, forward strand.
TTAAGAATTGATTTTCGATTGTATAGCGTTCCTGAAGAAGAGCCAAATAGACTCGAAAGCTCGAACTGAAATAAAGAGTACACTTTATTCCTCAGACTGCGAAACCCGACACAATCTCTCATATCATAATCTGTTCAGTCGATTCAAATCTCTACCTTTATATATATATATATATATATATATATATATATATATATATACATATATATATTAAATGCCTTTGTTAAAACTTTTTGCCGGAATTTCAGGATTATGGCGAATTGTTTTGCAACAAACCTGAAATTCACGGTTACCTGAAAAAGTAAAAATCCACGAATATGAGAATCATACCAAAATTATTTCATTGTTGCTACTAAAAAAGTATAAAACCATATCAACAAAAACCATAGGATATGGGAATTACAAATTGTCAGAAAAATAATGAAAATAAGAATAGGACGCCATGACTCTGTATTCGAGTAGAAATTTTGATTTAAAACTTTTATAAATAATATTTCATTGTTTCTTCATTGATTCTTTTGCTCACCTGTAAGCTGTTCGAGTTGAAGCACTTCTGAAAATATTCAATAAGATTATCAAACATGCAATAACTTTAAGCCTTACTAAATTTTTTATTGTGCAAATAATAGAAAAGATTTTCATTTATTGCACACCCATGGTGTCTTCCGAGGTGTCATCACTGAAATTCAGGAAAGAGAGATGCTTTGAAAATAACAGTGTTAAACTTCACTAATGAAATATCATCTGTTCAGATCCTATAGTTTCGTCTGCTTCTACTGAAAGTATTTTTTCAACATTATCAGTCATACACCCTATAAATAGTTGATGAAAATATTTTTATAGCTCATCAGATGTTCCTCTAGCAATGCTTCGGCTAATTCACAACATTCACCGACAAAATGGCCGTAATCCACAATCATAAATATCCAAAAAAAACTCCTGCCTAAGGTCGTCTATTTTTGAAATCTGCACCACTAACCACTAAATAACAGATTTGCAAAATTGTCCTTTTTTTTGAGGAAGGATATTTTCTCAATATTTTCTCAATATTTAGTTATTCAAATTATTGTCATATATCTAATACATTCAACATCCATCAATTATTCTCTTTGTCTGAAGCATTGTTTGTATATCACGTGATGGAATCTTGAACTATATGAATTCCTCTTCTATTTGAAATTCCGGATAACACTACGAGAAATTATTACGCCAGTAAACTGAAATCTGATATAGAGGAATACGTCTGAGGTCATATTCGATGGTTTGCGATCATTTGCACTATTCACGCATTTTCTAGCTACAAAGTGAGGAAACGAAACATAATGAACTCGTAGTGAGTACTCTCACCATGATTTCAACGCAACAATAGCGGCAGGAAACCATTGTGATTTATCGACTCGGACGATTCCTATATGATCAGTTGTTCTGGATTTGATAATTTTTCTCACATTTTTCATGCGCCCGAAATGAAACAAGTGAAGAGCACACGGGAAAAACGATGAATGTCCAAAAACGATAAATATTCGAGAAAGAGTTTTTTAATCAAAATTCGGCTCAGCCAGTCATTTATTTTCAGAAAATAAGGGTGGGTACTTTACGTCCTGATTGAGATTTCGTTAAAATAATCGGTGCTGAGAGTGGCACATCCTGTCATTTGCAAAAGTGAAAGCACAGCCTAAGCACCGATTACTTTCACGGACTGTTAATCAGGTCGTAAAGTACCCACCCTAAGAATAACAGTCCCTCCTAATATGTTATTTGATTCGAGTGAACACGTGCTTTAGCTATCAGACCAGCCTATCAGAAGATATCTCTCGAAATGCAACATAATCACCTTGATCGTTTTCCCGAATATGTGTATTTTCAAATTACCGTTGTCTTCGTGACTGTTATCGATAGTCCCGTTCATTCATGTACCAGAAGATGCAGCTTTGATAGAGGAAAAATGTTATGTATACAAATGAATTTGGTATACAATGGACTTGAATCATTTTGCCCATGTGCTCAAGTATTTCTTTTTTTTTTCAAATTAGTAATTTTATTGATATTATCTGTCTAATTGAATCTGTGCTGTACCAAAATGAGACACGAAGGGGTGTAGTCTACATCTTTATGATTGGATAAAAGTTGAGTCCAATTGATTTCAGTCGGTAACCGAGACAGCTTTTGTACATCGACTGTTTTTATATCACTTATAGGTACCTTATAACAGTTGATTGAACATTTTTGTAGCTTACAACATCGTTTGACAGCTGCACCAGAAGTCCTGGGTGATGGGGATCTGTTGGTACTAATGGATCTTCATTATATTGCAGAAGACATGCATATTCAGTTGAACATATATCTAAATCCATTAGCCTCCCATTGATGTTTTTGATTGAATTCCATTGTACTGAATCACCGAAGTCAAAAATTCAACAAATCGCTGGGTTAGGTTCATTTGGTTACTGTTGGCGTGGAATTCTTGTAGCTCAAAAATCTCCACTAATAATGATTTCGTTCCCCCAGAGATACTTTTCTGAGAATCCAAAGAATTCATTGTCTTCCTCAATTGTGGTTCTTGGAGGTATATAAACTGTAGCAATATATATTTGTTTCACATTTTCCGTTGATATTTTGGCACAGAGAGTGAGTTCATATATTTTGATTTGAATAATATAATGTTCACTGCTACTAATACACCTCCACCTCGTGTTCTACGCTATTTTGGATAAGCTCTCTCTACAATTATTATTTGGTTACTTTCTAGAACGTTTCTGTAAAATAAATGTGTCTTGGAGTTCAAACCTCTGCAATTCTGGTAAGAAATGGAGATACAATTTTCTCGGGAAATTCAGTTTTTTTTGTAATAAACAAAAATCCCTTTCTGTATTATCTAATTAATTAATTTCCATTGGTCTTGAAATGTAAACTTTTTGTCATGGATTTCCGACGATATGAGGCTTATTCTATCACTTCCTGCGATACCTATCTCATTTGTCAGACATTTTTGATAGACACAATTCTGTCTTTCCGTGCTCGCTATTCACGGGACCGGATTCTCATCTACAATGCACAATTCAAGGAATATTCATATTCTATTAGACCTTGGCAAATGACCTTATTTGTTTAAGTCATAGAATTACAGAAGACGAATATTCAATGATATTCTCAACCACAAAATACCCTATCTTATTTTGGAAATATTTTCGAAATGAAGTTTTTGGTGAAATTTCAGTTCACTGAAAAGTTTGTGAATTGTTCTCACAGTGGAAGAGTTCGGACTGGTGCAATTCAAAATGCAGAAACTGGATTAAGGAGTAAAATACACTTTTCGAATAGATGTTAATGAATACTGTTTGGACGTCATCATTTTGTGGTGGATCGATATTTGTTCCGTTGTTTTCTGTGTTTGTAACCTACCACAATCAGAAAAAATGAGAATTGATATTGGAGTCTGTACAAGAGTAAATGGGCAGATTTTCGATCTACCCCGAAAAGTTGCTGCGTCTGTGGAAAAACAGTCCTTTTTGGATAGAACAAGTCAAATGAGTCAGCAACTCCTCGTATAATTCAAATTTTGAACATCACAAAAATAATAAGAACTAATATTTATATGAAAATACTCATCGTTAACGTTTCGGAAACTAAATCAAAACTGATACGCAAATTCCTGTACGAATCCCAATATCGTTTGTAGGTAATCTTGGTAATTGACATTTGTCAAATATTTCCAATTTTACATAACGTTTTGTCCTTCAGGAGAGGTAACCATCCGTGATCCACTTCAAGTGAACTCGTAGAGAAGCATTCTTCACCAGACAGCATGATGAAAGCAGATTCCTTTAATTTTCGTTGCCATTGCTCTCTTTCGTCATAATTTTAGTGTCATTCCATTCTACTGTGGGATCTCCATCGGCAGTAAGAATGTGTTCTAATAATTCAGAACCACCTATCTGTCTGTACCTGATGTACAATCTTGTTGTCACTCTTCCGCCTTGAATTTGAAATTGTTTCATTTTTCAGGTATTTGAATGCTGGATTGGAGAGATCTTTATGTGGGATGCAGACTGTGTTCTGGCACCTCGGATATTGCTACGAAATGTGATCTGATGGAATTATTAATTGTTGAAATTTTGAATGTTTCTTGTCTTGTGAATCTGCTAAAGGATAATATAAGTTGACAGCCATGATTTTTCTGAATAATTTTGAATATGGTGATGTTGAAAATACAATAATATATATATATATGTATATATATATATATATATATATATATATATATATATATATATATATATATATATATATATATATATATGTATATATATATATATATATTGATTGAAATCAAACAAGAAAATTATTCATTAAATAAGAAAACGGACATAGAACAATTAAGTAAAATATATTCTTATCTCTTATCTCTGTAACATTTCCAAAATCTCCATGTATAAATCCAATCAAGAAATCATGCTCTCTTAGAAATTCTGTCAGTCAGTGTCCGTCAGCATTCAGTAAGGGATGTATTATTCTATTTTATATATTATGTTGAGTTTATCTATTTAACTCGTTTTACCAGTAAGTTTATACCATTTTTATTTATACATTAGTTATTTGACCATTTATTGTACATTTCAGCCTTGATAAAGATAATAAAAATTATCGAAAGCTTGGTAGAGTAAAGAAGAGTTTTTCTCCAATTGAACGACTGAACACCCGATAAAACTCACCTTCGTATCTATTGACAGTCGAGAACTTCCTACACTATATATATATATATATATATATATATATATATATATATATATATATATATATATATATATATATATATATATATATATACAGAGTGGCCACTTTTTTAATGGGATTGTATTGGTAACTTTTAAACCATAAGAGTTAGAAGGTCGGTCAAATGGAGAAAAAGTTGCATTCATAGAAGCATTGTCAAGCAGTTCAAACAAATCGAGATTATTAGGGCCGGTTATTGAGATATCATAAGAAAAGTAAATTCTGTCATTTTGATTTTTCTTTTTTTCCCACTTTATTTCGAATATTATCAAAAAATGTCACAGGAGTTTTTTATTCGACAGTAAATTATCCTCATTTTGACATAATCAGATTTTGTATCCAACGTTTCGTACGCTCTGGGCCACCCTCAACCTCATTTTTTCAATACGGACCTTCATATTTTATGACACTTTTCGAAATAACTTTCAATTGTACATTCAACGTATCATACAATGTCATTCAAAGTTGAATTTCAGGTGATTTTGACCCTTATCCAAATTTCTTTGGGTCGTATCTGTATTACATTTAGGTACCTTTAGTTTAATTAACAACATGCAATACATTTCGATAAGAAAATCAACTTACTCATCTTCAACTGAATGGAACGTAACAGAATCAAAGCAAGAAACAAGTAATAATTATTTACAAATTTCAAGAGGTGAAAAACCTAATTCATAATAACTAAACGAAACTATCATTTAATGAATGAAAAATCAAATGATTATTCGAAAGTAAATGATGAACATTAATGAAGTAAGTGTTCGAAATGTCCACCATTTTGTAAAATGCACTTTGCGGTTCTGGAACCCATACTTCTTATACATTTGCTTATTTCGTCTCCTTGAATACCTTCCAATACATTCTCAATCTTCTCGCGAAGAATCTCTATTGTCGGGTTCGTAGTATCATAAATTTTATTTTTGAGATATCCCCACAAATAAAAATCGAGTGGATTCAAATCCGGAGATCTGGCAGGCCATGCTACTGGACCTCTTGTTCCAATCCATGAATCGGGAAAAGTTCGATTTAGATAGTCTGTGACTATTCTTGAGTTGTGTGGACCACACCCGTCTTGTTGGAACCATGGACTATTACGTCGATACCGTATAGGAAGATCATCCAACATTTCTTCTATAATTTCTACATATTTTGCTCCGGTTAGGTTGCCGTCAATAAAATAGGGTCCCAGTAATTTATTATTCAACAAACCGCACCATATGTTCAAAGAAAAACGATATTGATGTCTAACTTCATGAATTAAGTGAGGATTTTCTGTGGCATAAAAATGTTTGTTCCTTCGATTGAACATGCCAGAATTTGTGAATGTCGTTTCGTCTCCCCAAATGATATTGTGCGCAAAATTGTTGTTATTCCGCACCTTCCGTTGAAACCAATTACAGAATTGGAACCTTCTCTCAGGATCATTGCGATATAGTTTTTGCACGGCTTGGTATTTATAGTCATGGTATCCGTGTCTCTTGAGTATTTTATCAACAGCACTTTTTGATAAATTGCATTCACTGGCCATAGTTCTCGATCCTATTCCTGGATTAATTCGAATTTGGGCCAGAACATTGATGTCATTGATAGGCTCGTTTCGTCGTACATAAGGACCTCTAGGTTTGATGAATGAATTATGTGCAAGTAACGTTGTAGATAAACGTCGAAACATTTTAATATTTGGTGTTGTTCTTTCAGGATATAATTCACCATACCTTTGTTGTGCTTTGAACGAATTTCTATCTAGTTTTATGTACACTTCGTACATATCTCTCTTCTCTTCAGTTGTGTATCTTACCATATCGAATAAGTTAAATTGAAATTACTCAGAAAAGTATTCAATGACAAGTTCTTGTGACACAATAATAAACGAAGTGACAAATAATATGACATTTTTTGTTATGTTCTTTTTTATCCACGGCCTACTACTTGAAAATAATACATTCAATAAACCTAGAGTTGTGTGTATGTAAGAAAAAACAAGTCCATCAACGATATCAATGTTCTGACCCAAATTCGATTGAACCCAGAAAAAAAATCGAAAACTGTGGCCAGTGAATGCAATTTATCAAAAACTGCTGTTAATAAAATAGTCAAGAGACGCGAATACAATGATTTTAAATTTGAATACCAAGCCTTGCAAAAATTATATCGTAATGATCTCAAAATAAAGTTCGATTCTGTAATTTGTTTCAACGGAACAAATGACAAATCCAACAATAATGATTCCTCGCGAGAAGATTGAGAATGTATTGGAAGGTATTCAAGGAGACGAAATAAGCAAATGTATAAGAAGTATAGGTCAACAGTATAGGATTCGTCAAGGTACATGGAAGAAGCAACTAAGTAGTAAAACCTAAAAACTAACTTAAAATTAAAATACCACGTCAAAAGTCATTTATGTTATACAGGCATTCGTTTATCAAGTAATCTTTTAAAGTTTCTTTGAACATTTTTGTAGATCCAGCATTTTTGATATCGAAAGGTAACTTGTTATATAAAATCAAGCCCATACATTTTGGGGAGTCAGATGTTACTTTTAAACGTGAGAATGGTACATGAAAATTTTCTCTTTGTCGGGTGTTAAAACGATGACATTCGTTATTACGAATAAAAGTGGCTTTGTTATTGAACACATAAAGACACATTTCATACACATAAAGAGACACTACAGTTAAAATTTTAAAATTCCTGAAAAATGTCCTACAAGAAGTCATTCTAGAAATGTTGAAGATACATCTTACTATTCTTTTTTGGGCTAGAAATATTTCGTGTAATGATGTAGAATTTCCCCACAAACATATACCGTACCTAAGCCTTGAATCTATTTGTGCGAAGTAAACACTTAGGAGCTGGTTCTGAGTCAATATTCTTTTCATATTATGAAATAAATAAGTAAGCGAGCTTAATTTCGAATAAAGTGACTTACAATGCGCTTTCCAGTTTAGGTTTTCGTCCATCTGAATTCCCAAAAATTTTAAAGTATTCACCTGCTCTATAGGTGTGTTATTGATAGCAACACTCAAACTATCACAAGACTTCTGTCTGTTATGAAATCTCATTAGATGAGTTTTTGATAAATTGAAATAAAGGAGATTTTGTGAAAACCACTTACTAAGATCTGAAATCAACTCATTACACTTATTCTCTAATATATTTTTCGATTTGTCTGAAATAACAACAGATGTATCATCTGCATACAAAGAAAAATGTGCACTACGGGACAACAAGTCAAGCTCATTGACATATAAACAGAAAAGTACAGGCCCCAAAACCGAGCCCTGTGGCACGCCCATTGCAACCCTTTGAATTTCGGAACTAACCGACCGCAAACCTTCAGGACATGCATAATTCAGTGTCACATACTGTACTCTATCTATCAAGAAAGATCTTAGCCACTCTAAAGAATTGCCTCTAATTCCATAAGTGTACAGCTTCTCGAACAAAATGTTGTGGTTAACGCAGTCGAATGCCCTACTAAGATCGCAGAATAATCCAGCAGGGCACTCGCCCGCCTCAATGTAATCAACAAGAACATCATAAAAAGAAGTTAAAGCAGTATTAGTGGAAAAACCAGACCTAAAACCATGTTGATTGGCACTAAGTATTTTATGAGCATTTAAAAAGTCATTTAAGCGATTCAAAAAACAGTATTCAAAAACTTTTGAAAAATTTATCGGTAATGTTACTGGTCGATAGTTCTCTATACATTCAGGATCTCCTTTTTTGAATAAGGGTACGATTTTACCCGTTTTCAAACTCCGAGGAAAGCATCCAATTTCAAAAGAAGAATTAATCAAATGAGTAAGTGGCCTTATAATAAGATATAGAATTTTCCTTATCAGAAAAGCGGGTATATCATCACTTCCAGCAGATTTTTTATTTTTGAGTTTTGTGTTTAGCAAAGTGAGTAACTCTAGCTCTGTAAAAGGTCGCAAGAACATGGTATTTACGTTCCGTCTAACGGGTAAATTTATAGGTTCTTTTATCACGGGAATTTGATCAATAATATCTTGCGGTGCCTGAATAAAATAATTACAAAACATTGTTGCCACAGTTTTGGGATCTGTCTGCAGAATGTCATTTTCTTTAATCTTTATATTACTGAAATCTTTTTTTTCATTTGACAATTCTGTAATTACCTTCCATGCAGTTCGTATAGGATTATTTGATGTTGTAATTTTATTTTGATAATAAGCTTTTTTCGTTTTGCCTATCAAGTTGAAGTGCTTCTTTCTTTCCTCCCTATATTTGTCAGTGAGCTGTGGAAAACTCTTTTTAAGCCTGTAAAGTTCCTTTAGATTAATACTGGATTCTTTGATCTGCGTGTTAACCCATAATTGTTTATTTTCCTGATCACTACTGAAATATTTTTTCAAAGGAAAATAAAAGTTGAAATAGTATAAGAAACTATTATAAAAGTGCTCAAATGATTTGTCAATATTTCCTGTGGCATAGACTTGATACCAACTCTCTTCAGAAAGTGATTTTTCGAATTCTCTCATCAAATTTTCATTGAAAGATCTTCTATAAAAATTAGTAAGGTTTTTATCTTCTCGTCTTGGCGTTTCCAACTCTAACAGAACAGTCCTATGATCTGAGATGTTGTTATCAAAAACACAGCAGGTACCATTATTTTCAAAATTTACAAATACATTGTCGATTGTGCTTATTGTACTTTCACCAACCCTTGTAGGCCACTTCACAAGATAATCCAACTTAAAACATTGTAAAATATTCAAAAAAGACTCGAAATCTTTACTGAAACTATAAGAATCCACATTAAAATCTCCGGTCAAAACAAATCTACAGTCTGGTTTGATCAAACTATCTAAAATGTTATACAGCACTTCCATAAACATATTGAGGTCTGCAGAGGGAGAACGATAGCAATTTATTATAAAAGTTGTTATATTGTTCACTTTTATTGAAATCGCGCATATTTCGATATTTTTTTCTATACAGTATTTTTTCAAATCAATTCGTTTATATTGAACATTTTTTCTTGCATATATAGCCACACCTCCTCCCTTGTAATCAAGCCTACCATAAGAGGTGCACAAATTAAAATCATTAATAGACAGAAAATTCACAGAATTCAGTTTTTCCCAAGTCTCGACAAAACAAAGGAAATCCAAACTTTTATAATGTGAAATTTCAATTTCCAATTCATTTACTTTATCAAGACATAAATTTTGAACATTTAATAAAAGTATATTTGGGTTGAATATTAATCGCTGTTGGCTCTCCTCCCCCTTAAATGTAAAAAACGTTGGACGCATGTTCCAAATGGCAAGAATGTAGGATCCATTGCCTTTTTAAAATTTTCCTCATTTATTGTTACCTTGAAAGAAGCATATTTTTCAGGATATTTAGACTGCATCAGTGAGCACACGACCTCTGGAAAGTCGTCTTTGAGATAGTCTGTAAGATCATTTTCTGTGGTTTTTGGGTCTAATCTATAGACATGCAGGGACACGTCTTTAGGAACCGCATTCAGTGTTCTAACCTTCTCTTTACTTGATCCTATACAGGTCAATCGTTGACGTCTCTTTGTATAATCCACAACCTGCCATTTTCCTCCGTCATTCTGATTGTTTTGTTGATCCGTATCTATTTTTGTCCTTTCCGAATCTTCATCCGTTTTAGGTTTGGCTGCCTTTGGTTGCTTTATATTTGTACTGAACGAATTCCTTGTTTCCTGGGTACTAGAAGTAGTTCCTGTATTTCCGGTTTGATAAGATGCACTGGCAACGTTGCGGTCAGACCTATTATTCTCTACATATTTATTGTTCTTGTTTTATTTAAACATATCTATTAGTAGTTCCTGGTTGCTAATAGTGCGTTCTAGCTCTACAACTAACCTGTTTTTTCCTCCTAATTCAAGCTCCAGGAGTTCTATTTTATGTTTTAGTCCCATTAACCTAACTTTCTCAGCTGGTACTGCTCCATTTTCTTGTAATGAATTTGGGTCTTCATGATTTTCTTCTTTCTCTATGTGTTTCCTCAAGCCTTCACTCACGCTCACACCCCTCGGTACTTTTTTATTCACAATAATTTCCACTAAAAATTCCTTTTTGAGTTTACTTAATTCGAGAGCGAACTCATTGGTTGCCATGTTGCCTATCTATCTGTATAAGAAGTATGGGTTCCAGAACCGCAAAGTGCATTTTACAAAATGGTGGACATTTCGAACAATTACTTCATTAATGTTCATCATTTTTCTGCTTGGTCTCGGTAGTGTAGTGGTTAGCATATCTGCCTATCAAGCGGAAGGCCGGGGTTCGAATCCTCGCCGGGCCACCGTGCTGGGTAATCGCACGTTAAAAGGTAAGGCCTCGTTGATCCATTGCTCGCACAAGTTTCGACTTCTGAGGGTTGACGTTCGTCAGCTGGTTAACGAAAACGAACAATTTTAGAACAATTTACTTTTGAATAACCATATGATTTTTCATTCATTAAATGATAGTTTCGTTCGTTTAATTATTATAAATTAGGTTTTTCACCTCTTGAAATTTGTAAATAATTATTACTTGTTTCTTGCTTTGATTCTGTTACGTTCCATTCAGTTGAAGATGAGTAAGTTGATTTTCTTATCGAAATGTATTGCATGTTGTTAATTAAACTAAAGGTACCTAAATGTAATACAGATACGACCCAAAGAAATTTGGATAAGGGTCAAAATCACCTGAAAATCAACTTTGAATGACACGTTGAATGTAGAATTGAAAGTTATTTAGAAAAGTGTCATAAAATATGAAGGTCCGTATTGAAAAAAATGAGGTTGAGGGTGGCCCAGAGCGTACGAAACGTTGGATACAAAAACTGATTATGTCAAAATGAGGATAATTTACTGTCGAATGAAAAACTCCTGTGACATTTTTTGATAATATTCGAAATAAAGTGGGAAAAAAAGAAAAATCTAAATGACAGAATTTACTTTTCTTATGATATCTCAATAACCGGCCCTGATAATCTCGATTTGTTTGAACTGCTTGACAATGCTTCTATGAATGCAACTTTTTCTCCATTTGACCGACCTTCTAACTCTTATGGTTTAAAAGTTACCAATACAATCCCATTAAAAAAGTGGCCACTCTGTATATATATATATATATATATATATATATATATATATATATATATATAATACATATGCTATTACCTGCTGATCCCAAACCTGAAGTTTCTCTAGCAGATGAAGATTCCGATGAAGAACCCTGGCACTTGGCATCATTTGATTGATGCAAGTTATACTACCAGATCTTTCTGTAATTTCATATATGAATTTAGCAGCACATAGTGTTCCTACTTTGGTTCTTAACATTTTTTTGTGTTATTGTTTATTTATTGAATATATTTCTGGTATTTACTTAAAAAAAAGGTTTCATAGAGTTCCTTATTCTGTGAAAACTCATTTATTCATTAAAATATGGATATATATTGTTTTTGTGATGTTTTGTAGAGTAATACTTATTGTATTTTGTAATGATTATTATTATTTGCTGCAAAACACTTAGTTTCAATTCAAATCACAATATAAATAACTCAACCCAATAAACACTACAAAAATCATTTTGACCCGCTAGAAAGGTGAAATTGAGGAGGCAACCCATAAGATGGCTCGATCAACAGCAACAGCGTGCAACAGCTAATGTTTCTTTTAATTCCTCGATGGAATTCTGCCAAATATGTGAAAGATACGCCAAATAAGTGAATCGAAATTTGAAAAGGAAACTTCATAGAAAACTGCAATTTGTAGAACGAAACATTTATTGCAACTTTGCCTCGAATTCATTGTCCCACCACATTGATAAATATGGCCAATACTCGGCAACAAATGAACCAAAACCAGACCGATAAAACAATTGAATATCTAATCAACAACGAGTAAATTCAAATAGTAACAGAATAAATTCATCAGAACAAGAGATGAATGATTTAAAACAATGATATAGAAGTACCTACCTAACAATATCGATAACTAAACATTGTGATTCATCACATGAATCGATAATATACAGGATAAGAATAGTTAATCTGGAAAATATATTTTTCAGATCTATCATTCCATTCTGATTTCAAGAGATTGAAGCAACCCACCTGTAAAATGCAATCGTAAAATCCATGAATAAAATAATGAAGAGATTCAATAAAATTACTATTATTAGTACAAGCTTGAAGATTCTGCCTCGAGATAGGTCGAAAATATCTGATAGAAAAAGTAATTTTTGTTCATTTTCTGACATTTCACCATGTTTTCATATGAGTATTGGAAGAAATGTTGTTCAACTCAAAATATATTTATGATGAGAAACTGCAAAATTCCATGAACTGAAATACAAAATTCATATCATCCTTCGAACTAGGTGTCTGGCTGACACCTGTAATGTAAAAAGATTCGACATAGTCGATATAGGCATACGGTAAATCAATATATCTATTGACCAATTCTTTCAGGCCAGTCTCAACTACTTACACAGTAGGTGTCCTTTCACGAGGAATGGGCGAATTTGGTTTCTTCTGGGATATCTCGTCCATAATAGCGGTAGGCGTAATGATGGCTACTTTTACTTGTCGTTCACATCAGCCTTTTTGGAAGTATGATATGCTATGAAATAATTTAATTTTCAAATATGGGAAGTCATCGACTTCATGTTGATGATGGCACTACCTTGTAGTGACGAGTGGCCAAATAGCTCGAAACCGGTCCGCAAGTGTGCCCGTCCCAATGATCAATTCCGGTATTTGTATAGCCAAAAGCAAATGCAAGATTTTCTTCTGTGTATAAACTTGCACTGGCATCGGTCGGATATAATGGAACGCCCTTCGTGGTATTAGCCAGAGGAGTAGTTGTTTTCTGACAGGTGTCAGCCATACATCTATTGTGTAGGTAGTTGGAACTCGCCTGAACGAATTGTTCAGAGAATGATTTGAATCACTGGTAGTCTTCTCGTATACCTATCGACTACGTAGAATAATAATAATAAATAATGAATACCTATGCTTTTATTCACAAAAATAAAATACAGATAATTACAAACATTCATTACATTGTTTGTGGAACAAAGCAATAATCCGATACTTGTTACGGTTTGATGCATATAATTAAAGAAATCCATTTGAATAAAAAATTCACACATAAATAATGAAAAGTAGAGTATATGTTTGAAAGACAAGGTTAGTTTAATAAAATATCAGAGAGATGTAACCATGCAGTGAACTTAGTTTTAAATACCATGGTGAAGTTTTTGCATTTTTCAGTTATCGAAATAATGATGTATAGATCTACCAATTTCAAATAGGTGATTCCTCAACTGACATTTGAATTGATTTACATTGATTAGTGTTTTTATATTTTCTGGAATACTATTGTATAATTTTGGTGCAAGGTGAGAGTAAGACCTTTGAGTAGCTATTTTGGACATGAATGGAATGATATAGTGATTTTTTTTTTCGAGTATTGTGTTCGTGTTCTGATTTTTGGGAAAATTGCTTACGTAAGTGGTATCGCACACAGGAGCAGTGATAATATAATTGCCTGATATCGAATTTTTTTTTTTCAGTTTATAACGTGTTTGTTGGATACCGAGAGTTCTTTGAAAAAATCAATTTCAAGAATCTTTTCTGCATGACTTCCAAGGTATGCAGGGAAGTTTTTGCTGCTGAACCCCAAACGAGTATACCATATCGAAGGTAGCTTTCGACTAAGAAACAATATAAGGTTCTAAGATAGTGTTCAGGTAAGATTTCTTTGAGTTTCCTGAATTCATACAATATAGCTCTCAATTTCTTCAACAGATATGCTATATATGTAAGTCCCATTTCATGAGAGTATCGGTGATTACGCCTAAGTACTTGATTTTTGTTCCAGGGTATATGGTGAAGGTCTTCAGATGAGAATTCACATTAAGATGGTTGAAGGTTGGTCTACTAGAGGAGTTACAGGTAAAAGAAAGATATGTCGTTTTGTCCGTATTACCGGTAAGCAATTTGAAATCCAGCCATTGCTTTATTCGTGAGAATGCAGCTTCCGCCGTAACTCTCAATTCATTCCAGGTGTCCGCCCTATGAAAGATAGCTGTGTCGTCGGCAAATCCTATAACGTTTTTATTATTTCCCGAAGAGAATTATCCGTTGATATATATATATATATATATATATATATATATATATATATTGAAGAGAGTAGGACCAAGGACAGTTCCCTCTGGAACCCCATATTCAACAGGCATCTCATTGCTGAGGGTTTCTTCAATCCTCACGACTTGGTGTCTATTGGTGAGATAGCTTTCGAAAAGCAACAATTCGTTATTGCAGTTCTCTGTTTTTTCGTCGATAACTCAAAAAGTACATTTACAACAAAAAATATCATGTTAATTATCATTTAATGCCAATTCACTTATGATTCGTAGGGACCTCGTTTTTCCAAAATATATTTCGGATTAGAATGTGTTTATTTGGCCCATTTAACATTAAACCAATAATTTTTGTAGTTTCTTTCTTCATATTAACGTGATTCCACAATTTGTTTGTTAATAACAAATCACTTACCTTTCAGATGAAATGAAATTATTTCAAGAAGATTCAAGCCTGACTTTCTCACTGGTCAGTTGATTCTTTACCCCCAAAAGGTGTTCCTGAGGAGTGAAACCATCTGGTCGAGATGTAAGCGACGATCCAGATATTAATCCCTCGTGAAACTTTTCGGAAATATTTGGTGATGATAAAGACAGGAACACAGAAAAATGTTTCATCTTTGGGTTATTGAACTATTCTCAAGAATTGAATGAGAGTACTTATTTCTGTAATTTATCATTGCGTTGTATACACATCCAGTTCATTATGAAACAGGACACAAAATTTCACTATGGAATGGATATTTTCTGAAGCATTCATGATCATAATTAGGATGAAATATGTCAAATAACAGTATTTTCACAGTTCAAACCTGATTTCACGTAGGTTCGCAATGTCTATAAATGATGGCATTAGCAATTAGATAAATATAAACTTCATCGCACTTCGCTATGTTTTGAATGTAAATCAAACTAATTAATGGCGGAGCCCTGATACTGGGAAAACGAAATAATTTTATCACTTTTATTATGCATGAATTCACACGTTGTGGATGCAGCCAAACAAAAGGTTTTGTATCGGCGATGATAAATATGCTCGTGAAATAATGAGGTTATAACAATGAATTATCACCTGGAACAGACGAAAGTTCATGCCTGTTTTATCGTTCAACTGGTGAATGAAGAGTTGATTTTGATGCCAACATAAAGTTCAATCATAACATTGAATTAGTAATGTTATTCTAATGTTATCACTCATCTTATTTACAGCTATTGTACAGCCAGCGCCTCATATCGCCTATATCATTTCTATGACCACTTTGGATGAATAAATTATTAACTGACTATTCAATGGCGCTGCCATCAAATCATTACTACGAAGGAATAGAAGGACAACACCAGCTTTTTTTCGTACTTTCAGCTCGATCTTTCAACTTTCAACTTCAAAATTTTGACCTACGAATCAGAGATTGTTTTTTTCCCTCGAGAAATTTCATTGAAGAATATAACTTCAAGTAATAAGTGGGAAAAATGCCAGTGTGGCCCTCCTCTGTACACATCTCTTCATTGCGGCGTACATACAGTTCCAGACAAATGTATCTTGAAAATTCTATTTAATCACAGTGTGGAAGTTTTGCTAAATGATGACTTTTGAAATCCTTTTGCTGAAATCAGTCATCTTTTGAGATATTTTGTTCTGTCGTTTGCTCGAGAAAACATCTTGTTCAGTACATAGTTTTGCGGACGACAGTACTCTTCACACTAGTTTCTCTTCCAGATTCTTCATACCAGCTCAAGAAACAAAAATTCAAAGAAACATGCACGATAACTTGGTCAAAATAATAGAATGGGGTAACATGAACTTGGTGCAATTTAATGCTAGGAAGAGCCAGGCATGTCTCTTCTCAGAGAAAGCCGATCTATCATCATCTAGTATTCAGATGTCAGGAGTAACTATTCCTACAATGTCAAGCATCTCGATGCTAGGAATTACGATCAGTGATAATCTCCCACAGGAAAACCATGTGGGATCGATCACTAAAGGTGCTTCCCAGGAACTTGGATTTCTATTTCGTGCGAAGAAATACTTCACTTCTCATCAGCTTCTGATAATCTACAAGGCTCAGATACGACCTCTCTTGGAATATGGTGTGGAGTTCGGCACCAAAACATTCATTGAGGCTTCTGGATTCTATTCAGAGAAAAGCAATCCGTCTTGTTGGTGATTCTTCGCTCACAGACTCGCTCACTTCATTGGTACATCGTAGAAGGGTCGGGGACTTGTCTCTCTTCTATACATATTTAAACGGTCGGTGCTCGACGAGTACAGAATTCCCACCCCTTTGTTGTGAATTTGGAGACCTGTCCAACCTCTCTTGCTCATGGAGATTTTTTCAATAGAACAGCTGAGCTTTAGAACTCCTCACCTAAAGAGGTCTTTCCTGAGGCTCGCAATCTTCAAAAATTCCAAGTGAATTTTAATTCGTATCTACTCTCCCTTGATTCACGAGGTGTTCTTTGAACATTACAGGGCTCCCCTTTCGTGTGAAAAAGAAGGAAACAGTTATCGTCATATGGTGCAAGTAATGTGAGATATCTGTTTCATTTTGACATATTGACATTCATGTCATTATGACATATTTTCTTCAGTTCACAAATATATGTGTAAAAACAATGGTACTGTATTATATTATATGATATTGTATTATATATTTCATTCATTCATATGATATTGTATTATATATTTCAACAATTAGGATCTCATACTATTCATTCTCACCCAATGGAGAATTGAATAGAGTTCTGGAATAAAGAAGTATATTGGCTAACTATACTGAGTTTCTTCCCTCGCAGTATACTCCAACTGCCATTCCATATTCCTTCTGAGATCCATTTGTGAAGTATGTGCTCTATCCGGCTATATCCTCAAAGTGACTGTCTTCTCGCTAGTCTTCACGATATCTTATCATTAATGAGAAGTTCGTGTTGAATTCCATACTTGTTCATGTTTAGAACACGGTCCTCCACATATGCATGAAAACATGGCGGCCGGTGTGGACAAGTCCATTAATAACGATCGAATAAACTGACTAAAAGTGAATTCATAAACTTGTTCATGAATAAAACAGCACCCAATAGCAATGTGACCAAGGAAATGGTGAAAAAATTCATCGAGGAATACTGTGAGGTGAAAGACGAAAGGAAGAAGTGTTTCACGACCGGTGTTCCAGTGTATCCTCCATATTAGAGTGCTCTCGACAAGGATGTATGAACAATTACTATCAGATCCAAATGCTGAGTGAGTCTTGAAGTTAATCTCATGAAGAAATAAAACCCAGCATCTTGAAAAGCGCATCAGTGATCAAGAAACAATAATTAATCTATTGAATGAACAACTCTCACAAACACAGTCGACATCTAGCAACCATAAGCAGAACGTTAATATATCAACAGTGAGAAAGAATTTGGCACTACAGGAAGCTGAAATGTCCACCCCACACCACCTATCAACAGTAACTATTCACAGGTGTTGAAAAAACACAGCAAAGTACCAAAGAGAAAATCTACTATAAAAACTACAACACACTCACCTGCGGAAGATAACAAGAACCCGATGGCTCATCATAGGAATAAATATGAACAAAACCTTGTAATTGTAAAAAACAAGTCGAAATCGGTGAGAACAATTTCAAAAATGGGTCATCTACATGTAATCAGACTGTCTCCTGATGAGACAGTGGAATCTCTAAGCAGCTTCCTCAAAGAATCTGCACCAACAATAAATTTCGTTTGTGAAAGAATTGATATCAATCAATCAATCAAAATATGCTTTATTATCAAAGAATAATATCTCATTGACAAAGCGTGTATATATAAATATAAAATGAATTAAAAACATTTAATAAAATGTATAAAATTGTCACCACAATATAAAACTAAACTTGAACAAAACAATCAGTCACATATTTAAAATATAACAAACTAATAGCAGATACATGATATCACAGTTATCACCTATCATTGCATCCTATCCGCATAAAATTCTTCCAAACTATAATAGGTTCTATCGGTAAGAACTCTTTTCACTGCTTTTCTGAAAATGACATCGGACGGTAAATCTTTAATATTATTTGGAAGGTGATTGTACATTATGCAGCCGTTATATATAATTGAATCTTTAACGAGAGTGGAAGATGGTAATGGTAGTTTGAGTTGATTACTTTGACGAGTGGCGTATTTACTCTCTGTAATAAAATTTTGTTTATGTTTATTTATAAGACACACTGTTTCAAGTATGAATATAGACACAACGGTGAGTACATTGTGCTGCTTGAAGTGATGTCTGCACGAATCGCGAAATTTTAGATTACAAAGGTATCTCAAGGCTCGTTTTTGTAAAACAAAAACACTCTGAAGAGCGTTACCACTGCACACTCCCCAGAATGGAATACCGTATCGCAAATGAGACTCTATCAAGGAGTAGTATACTGACTTTGCGGTTGGGTATCCTAGTTCGTTCGAAGCAATTTTCACAGCATAACAACCAGAGGACAATTTTTTATTCAAGTTTCTGACATGTTCATTGAATTTAAGACCATTGTCAATGTATAGTCCTAGAAGTTTGGAAAATACGCTGTTTTCAATAATCTGGTGGTTTAAGGAAATATCAGCAACTGCACATTTAAAGGACACTATCTTGGTTTTCAATATGTTGAATGATAAAAGGTTCGAATCGCACCATTCTTTGACCTTTATTATATCTGTGTTGATGATTAGATGAAGATCAGATTCCTTATCTTTTTTCCATAATATGGTGGTATCATCGGCGAACAGGGTGACACTTCCTGAAATGTCAAGTGTCGTAAGGTCATTAACATAAAGTAAGAACAAAATTGGGCCCAAGACCGATCCTTGGGGAACTCCACATTGTACATTGCCTAGACTTGAAATTGATTTCGTCTTAACTACTTGTGTGCGGCCGGACAAATATGTCGAAAACCAAGTGTGTGTTTCATTTCGAAATCCATAACGGTGAAGCTTCCGCAGCAGTATCTCATGATTCACACAGTCAAAAGCCTTCGATAAATCACAAAACACAGCCGCGGCAACTCCCCCGTCATTGATCCTAGTGTACAGTTCACACAACAGTGAAAAAATCGCATCATTTGTGTTTTTATTGCACTGAAATCCAAACTGTTTGATGCTCAAAATATCACTCGCCTGCAAAAAATCAAAAATTCTCTTCTTGACGAGGTTTTCGATGATTTTGGCTAATGTGGGAATGAGTGAAATGGGCCTAAAGTTCATGGGAGAGCTCACCTCCCCACCTTTATAGATAGGTATAACAATTGATGTTTTGAGAAAAGGTGGAAATATGCCTTCTTCAAAGGATTCGTTTATCAGTGATACCAGTTGGTTTAGGGCATTATTTGGCAGATTTTCGAAAATTCTAACAGAGATGTCATCAAATCCAGCTGCGGTTTTATTTTTGATATCATGTAAAGTTTCTCTCAATTCATCGATATTAGTGTCGTACAAGATTAAGTTTTCATTAACACTCACGTTTGCTAAATTAATAAGTGGATCATAGGGTGCGGTTATATTTTTTGTCAATTCATCTGCAACTGAAGAATAGTACTTGTTCAATGTGTCCGGATTCAACTTCAAATCTTCTTTCTTTTTGGAATTCTTTCCTAAAAGATCATTAACAATCATCCAACTCTCCTTTGATTTGTTGGTGGCACCATCAATGCGATTTTTATAATAATTTTCCTTTGCTAACTTTATCAAATTTCGATATACTGATCTGTAGTTATTGTAGTAATTTTGAAAAAATAATGCATTTGTATATTTTCTGATATAATGCAGAGGTCTCATATTTCTTGCAGAATTCTTCAAACCTTTTGTGAGCCATTGCTTCTTTTGTTTGTTTTTGATCTTTCTAATGGGAAAAATGTCATTGAAAATTTTGAGGAGTTTATTATGGAAGAATTGAAATCTGTTTTCTATTGTTGAAGTTGATTCCCAATTTGTTTGCTCACATTTCAAATAGAACCTATCATAGTTGGATGCAGTATATAGCCTACCATATCTAAATTTCTCTTGTTTACATTTTGAATTGATATTATCTAGTGTGCAAAAAACAGCCTCGTGGTCAGAGAGACCTGCAGATACAACCGAACATGTGACTTGTTCTGAATCTAAGTTAGTGCATATATAATCTATAGCAGTACTACTGTATTGTGATATTCTGGTATCCGATTCCACATGCACTGTCAAGTCAAAAGCAGTCAAGAGATTAATTAGTGACTGTGTGATATTACTCTCTTTATCATTGTAATTGATATTGAAATCACCTGTTAATATTATTTTGCATTTCTTAGGAAGATCGTTCAATATTGACTCCAGTTCGTTAATAAGAATATGAGGGTCTGACAACGGTGACCTGTAAATGCATAATATGTACATATTGATTTTCCTACAGAAGCTAATGGAAAACTCGAATGCTTTTTCTTGTAATAAATTGTCAAATTTGGTGATATTAGTAAAAGGTAATTTATCAGTTGAAGAGATTTTTTCCAATATCAAAGTCCCGCCATGAGTTGCTGTTTTTCTACTATATTTTGTAATAACGTTATAGTTTGGTAAATAAATGGGCTCATCATTTTTGAGCCAATGTTCAGTTAGTACTACTATATGTGGAAAGTCCAGATTTTCTAGGAATATATACAATTCATCTAATTTATTTCGGAGAGATTGAATGTTCAGAAGAACAATAGACAAAGAGCTGTCACCTAATAATTCCGTTTGTCTAAAAAACGTTTTTGGTGGGATAGTTCTGGTGCCTCAATATCAGTATTGTAGTTTTGTAGTTCTTCAAGTAAAGTTATTGGACGCTCTTCATCATCATACGTTGTTACTGGCGAGGGCTCCAGAGATGGCAGTATAGGACTCGAATTCGTATTAGGATTATTTTCTCTGCTGCCGCTTTCCTCAGTTCTTGGTTTATGATAATGATCAAGTGTATTTTTTATGTAACTCAGTAATGCTTCACTAAGAAACCATTTACCAGTATTATTAATGGTGTGTCTATCTTTATTGTACTTTGTTCTTCTTAGTATATTATTACATTCGAAGAGAGTGATGTTCCGCAACCCCCGATGGATGATATCTTTTTTCAGTATCATATTATTTCTGTATATAAAATCATTGGCGTTTTTTTGGTCATATCGATACGGTTCTGTAATTATGATTATATTGGTGTTCGATATCTTTTCAAGTTCATTTACTGTGTTAGAATTATATGTATCTGGCCAAAAGAAAAGGATATCGGATGAAGACATTTTCGTTGATTCCTCAAGCGCAGTTTCAAGCAGAGCGTTTTCGTCACAGTTAGTTTTAATGAAAGACTGAATCAGTAATGATCCATCTTGTTTACGAGTCAGGGGTTCAATGAGATGTTTTCCCCTTGATCCTGATACTAAAGTTACCTCGGTTCTAGCTTCTTTGTTAAATTTCTTGACCACTTGTCTCTTGTCTCTGATACTCGTATGTCCTTCATCCGTTGATACGGATAAATTCACTTGTGTGCCCTGGTCTGTTACGATCTTCAAGTAGTTTTTCACCGTTTCGGATTTTCTTTCCTCCACGCCACTGGAGTTCTTCGAATTGAATTATGTTAAAGTGGACTGGCTTTTTTTGTCAACTGGTTCAGTTTGTGTACTGATAGTGGCTGTATTTTTCATTCCATCTGTTATTTTTTGTTGAAGATAAGTAATTTCAGATTTCATATCTTTTATTGTTTTATTGTGCAGTTCAGTCAAGTCGCTCATGTCTGCTTCTAGTTTCAATGCTTCATTTAATACCATTTCCCTATCCTTGTTCAATTTTTCTATGAAGTTGCCTTTCAAGAGTCCGTCATTAGAAAGCTCGGATATAGTTTGTTCTAATAGGCTCACCTGTTTCTCATCTGAAGCACTTTTGTCACTTTCACAACAAACTATTTTATTTCCTTCAATGAATTTAATTAATTAATTTAATTTAACTAAAAGATATTTTTGACTCTTTCGGTTAATGGCACGAGCAATTCATCAATAGACTATGTTATTACGAATAAACCAGGGCTTGTGAAAGCAACTAACATTGATCCAGGGATTTCAGATCACTGTGCCCAAATAACCGAGTGCTGTCTCGCTTCTACTACAGAAAAGAATATCATGGACCCGGTAGGATATTCATTTAGAAAAATTTGCGACAACACGAGGGACGATTTCAAATTTTACCCCACGATACCCCATGATATCAACTGTATCGGAGGTGTCGATATTGTCTTCGATGATTTCTTAGAAAGTATCACGTGGTGTCTCAACTGTCCAATTCCGTGTGAATCGTTATAAGTTAAAAGCAAATCGAGTATAAAGAATATTAGTTCTTCAGATTTATTGAAAAACAAAAGGAAATAACTGAAAAGCTTGGACTGGTTGCGTAAAAGAGTTGATAATGAAAATCTTAGGCAGAAGTATAAAGATTTGAAAACAAAACTGATGAACAAATAAAACAGGAAAAGGAAGCTCACTTCAATAAAATAATAATTGATTCCACTAACCGACCAAAAACAGTGTGGAACCTTGTGAATGAGGTAAGAAGTAATGAAAAAATCAAAAACCATTGTAGAAAAACAGAAAAACGATGGGGAAATTATCACCGATCGTGAACTGATGGCTTCCACATTGGGACAGTACTTTTCAACTGCTGTCAAGGACAAATACAACAAGCATTTTGGAACTGATATTTCCACTGATTGCACACGGGGCGTTCCGAATACGAATGCAATGTTCTTTTTTCCAGTAACCACAAATGAAATAATCGAATTCATCAAACAACTACCAAATGAAAAAACAACTGGACTAGATGAGATTGCAATTTCAGTGATGAAGGATTGCACCGATTTTCTTTCGCCACAATCCTAGCGAACATAACCAATATACCGGTAACGCAACGAAAATTTCCAACTAGTCCAAAATTGGTTTTGGTGATCCCAATATACAAGAAAGACGATCCATTCGATTGCGAAAACTATCGCTCAATTTATATATTGAGTTATTCATCTAAAAATCATCGAAACATGTCTTGCCAGCAGAATAACTAAATTTCTTGAAACATTTTGTTTATTATCCGATAATCAACATGGCTTCAGAGCTATGCTATCAATGGAAATGGGTATTATACAATATATACAAGTTAGCAATAAAATGGACGATGGTGAATTCGTTGTTAAACTTTTTTCCAACCTCACAAGTGCGTTTGTACGTATCAAAGAAATTGCATGCCCTCGGTATTTGCGACCCGATAAATGGGTGGCTCATGTCCTTTCTTGAAAGGAGGAAGTTTGTAATCAAATTTGGTGACGTCATTTTGGAAGAGTTTGATTACGACCTTGGAACTCCACAAGGAAGCACCATCCAACCCCAAAATTTCATTTGAAAACACCACATAATTATAGTTCCTGAACGGAAAAATTTTCAGGAACACAATTAGATTACAACTTGTCATGGAGTACACAAATAGATAGCGTCTGCAATGAATTGAATAAGTGCTTTTTGTGATCAACACTGAAAAATATGCTAGACACAGATTGTTTGTTAAATACCTACTATGCTCTTGGTTATACATATATTGCTTATGGTATCGTGGTATGGGTACGGGCGATCTAAACGCAACTGTTGTTCATCCTACAAAACAGAATCATCGGACGAATTTTTGATTTGCCTCATGGAGAGTCTTGCAGAGAAACATTCAGAAGCAAAAAATATCAACTGTTTTGTGAGAAACATTTTGAAACTATTACTGTTCACTTTCTTTAATAGAAACAACTACATACATACTACATAAGACATTGTGATACCCACCAGCATCACACAAAGTAAAAAACTGACCTCATAATTAATAGGGCAGTTCTTTCATTTCGAAGGAAATCTCCGCATATCGCGGGTTGTCGTTTTTTCAATTTTCCACCGTCAAATCTGAAGGCATGCAGAAGCTCAGAAATCTCAAACGCACGTTGAAAGATATTCTAATCAAAGGCTGCTTTCATACATCGAACGAATTTGAATGCTACCTCAAAAGCCAATGATAGCTTTGACTGTTTCTCTACTGATGGATTCTCACCGCAATCAATTTGAAATGTACGGATTCCAATGTTTTTAGGTAAACACCTGTTTTAAGCTGTTATACAAAACGATTGTGTTTTTTAATGATGTGTCCGTTATTGACTATGTAATTGTGTTTGATTTCAACCTCAATTGATCTAGTCTATTTTTCATGAATTATATTTACTTACGATAAGGTTCTCTCAGGTATATTAGTATAGATATTAACACATATTGTGTGCCGTTTCACCTTGACTCGTCTAATCTATTATTGTAATTGGCTATATACTCAATGAATTTGATTTGATACCAGACGATAACTGTTTTTATTCAGGTCTGTTCCAGCTCGTTGGAATTTCTGATCTGAGAAGGTCCAATCCTTACCTTTTCACGAATCAAGAGATATAACGGGGAGATATCATGCTATTTTTATCGTATATTCAGTATGAATGAATTCGATCATTCATGTTCTATAGCCGAGAAGGAAATTCCATGATCTATATACTGTTTTGAAAAATATACACAATTCCATTCAATATTTTTACGTGGGTCTCTTGCCACTTGAAGCGGTAGTCATATTCAAAATATTGTTCAACGTAAAACACAACTCATTTGCCTTCCTTCCATTCCATCGTTCAATGGGTCTTTGAAGAATTGATGGGAGTCATTATCGAGTAATGGAAACGCATGCAAATAAATTCAGTAGAGTCGTTTTTATTTGAAAACCAAATTATGAATATTCAGTTTTTAATCATGAACGTTCGTTACTCACCTGCTGAAACAACAAAGGAGAACGCTCGGGATGTAAATCGACCTAAAAAATCATTTGAAAATTGTTGGATAGTTATATTATCTTTTGATAAAACATTGCGCTGATAAAAACATTGCTTTACATTTCGGCGTATGAGAACCAACCACCTGCTAAACGAACGGCATTTCAATTGATCCACAAATATGTATTTCCTGATATATCGCAGTTGAATGAAGAGTTGTGAAGGAGTAGCTATTCGATTCACTTGGGATTTGACGTGGTTATTTGTTCATGAATGTTTGAATTGCGGAAACCAGGTGTAGTTACCTTGACTCTTATCAATTTGAGCAATAATAAAGATTGATTCTTCGGAATCGTCAAAGATTTCTTGAAGACCAGGCGGCAGTTAAAGATTTTCCGATAAATTTTTCTCACTTTGAAAGACGAAAACTTGGAGCTGAAATTAATCGTAATTTGCAGAAAAAATCGCGCTCTGCAGAGTACTTCATGTAGTACTCAGATTTTCAATCAATCAATCAATTTATTGGTAATAATACACATCGTGCTTTTACAAGTTAAAGAAACAGAATACAGAATACACGTTAAAAGTAGGTATGTTTTGTCATACATTTGTAAAATTATGGTATAATAGATAAAAAAGGTAGAATTACAATTCGTTCATTGAATCGAATTCAATTTCAAACATTCATAGTGAGTCATCGAAGTTGTTATCTAAGAATTCCTGTATTGAATAAAAGGCTTTCTTTACTAAATAATCTTTGACTTTTTCTAACAATAATCTCTCCTCGAGGAGTCTTATGGTCACTGGCAAGCAATTGAAGAAATGCACACCATAGTAGTCAGTTCCTTTTCTTGTTCTATGCAGCCTGTGATATTCAG
Source organism: Zygogramma bicolorata (assembly GCA_032362365.1). Taxonomy (NCBI): domain Eukaryota; kingdom Metazoa; phylum Arthropoda; class Insecta; order Coleoptera; family Chrysomelidae; genus Zygogramma; species Zygogramma bicolorata. The sequence continues at coordinate 448,502 of JAVJAQ010005855.1, forward strand.
GCATAATGTCCTGATTATGGCGTGTTTTATAATTATGAAGTTGGCTATATGTTAGAAACTTTTGTTTATTATTACAGACTTATTTTATGCAGTTCAGAATATATGCACAAGGAAATGTTAGAGTTTTAAGCTCAACAAAACAATGTCTACAGCACTGGCGATATTTGAGATTCATAATAATACGGATGCATCTTCTTTGAAGCCTAAACATTTTTTCTGGATGGGAGGAGTGACCCCAACTCAGTACAGCATATGTCATGTTTGAATAAAAATAACCATAATAGGCAGACAAAATTGTTTCTCCAGATACAGTATTAACGAGCGATCTTATCATATATGTAATTTTTGAGAGCTTGAACGATAGTTGTTTTATGTTTTTTTCCCATGTCATCCCTTTATCAATATTTGTTCCCAGAAGATTCACCGTATCACTTCTTGGCAGATCTGGATGCTGAGGTCTGAGAGAAAAGTTGATATATTGGGTCTTGGTTTGGTTGAGAGAGAGTTTGTTTCCTAAGAACCAATCTTTTATCTGATTCTGTCCCTCGGCCACAATTTCTTGAATTGGTTCTGATGGGTGGTATACTTGCAGATGAGTGGTGTCATCAGCAAATAGTATGAGTTTCGAGCCAGCTACACTGGCTTGTTTGTCATTTATATAGATCAAGAAGAGTAGTGGCCCCAAAACTGATCCCTGTGGAACACCATGATGCAATTGCCTATTCTCAGAAGAAATACCATCGTACAGAACATACTGAGAGCGTCTTGTTAGTTAGGACCTAAGAAAGGCAATACTATCAGAATGAAAGTTGTAAAACATAAGTTTTTCAATCAATATTTCGGTTGAGACACAATCAAAAGCCTTTGTCAGGTCAAATAAAGAGGCATATGCATTTAGTCCTTGCTCCCAGCCGTTCAATACAATGTTTGACAACTCATCAATGGCAGCCACAGTAGAACTATTAGACCTGAACCCGTATTGATCATCCACAAACAAACCATCGATCTCAATATAGTTCATAATTTGATCCTTCATCAGCGACTCTAGTAATTTCGAAAATATTGGTAGAAGGGAAATAGGTCTATAGTTATTTATGTCATGAACTGAACCTTTTTTCTTATAAACAGGAATCACTTTTGCGATTTTTAAGGAAGATGGAAATGTACTTTCTCTGATACAGAGATTAAAGAGCTGAGGCAATGGATAAACAAATAGATTTTTCAAGGATTTTATAATACGAGTGTTAAAATCATAACAATCTTTGCTGTTTTTATTTTTCAGATAACTTATTTTATCTCTCACTTGGATGAAAGTTATCTCTTCGAATCTAAAGGATATATTTTGATGAGTATATTGCAGGTAGTCCTCAAAAGTTTCTCCCGATGGATCTAGATTATCAATTACCTTCTGTGCAATGCTAACAAAGAAATCGTTAAAGATGTGAGTATTTAGTTCATCAGACTTAGCTGATTTTTTACTGACAGATGATTTCGAGTTTATTATATACCACATTGCTGCTTGCTTGTTGGTAGATTTCTTGACAAAGTTATCAAAATCATGTATTTTAGCTTTTGAAATTTCCAGTTTGTATTTTTTTGATATTCAGATACTGTTTGTTTTGGGATCAAATTAGGACCTTGTCTGTGCATAATATTAATTGTCTGGAGTCGTTCTCTCATTTCCTTTAAGTCCTTACTAAACCAATGAATTTTAATTGGATTGTCATGTTTTACATTACTTCTTGTTTTTTGGGGATAATAATATTCAAAGGCCTCACCGATAACACCGATGAATCTTCTGAACTTGTTTTCTACTATGTCATTGTCGTTTACAAATGACCATTCACATCCCTCAATATGATTGTACAAGCATAACAAACCCTCCTCTGTTATTGGTCAGTATGTCACTCTCGCACTATCCTTATTTTTTGTAAGTGGCACTCAAAAATTATACCTAAATGATCAGATAATCCCAGGAGATCCTAAGGTTCCACATTATATAAGTACTGATCAATATCTGTGAATATATTATCTAAACATGCACTATTTCGCGTACTGAATGAAACTGATTTATTGAGACCATACGATTCAAGCAGATTTATCAACTGTACTGCATTGTGATCCCCCTCCTTATGGAATTGCACATTAAAATCTCCTGTGAGGACGATATTAATATATGTGTTCAGACTTCCGAGTATATTTGAGATTATTTCCAGAAATATATCAAATTTTCCATCCGGTGACCTATACAGAGTCACCAGTTGAATTCTCAGTCCAGTGAGATAAATCCCAACAACTCACATTGTAATTCCTGCGGAAACTCAGCTAGTTCTAAGTCCATGAAATGAACATTATTTCTTATATATATTCCGACACCCCTATGTGACATGGCAAACCTACAGAAACCTAACGCATTGTTGTAATTAACAAAGTTAGTAACATCAAATTCATCTTTTGAGAGCCAATGTTCATTTATACACAAACAGTCAATCTCATTTTCTTCAAGAATCACTTCTATCTCCAATACTTTATTTCGTATGCTTTGAATGTTTGTATGTAATATTTTTGAGTGACAGTTTCCAACACAAGAATCAGTCCTATTTTTTTCTGGTAATTTTCCACTTTTCACTTGGATTTCTTCATTTGCTAATTTCAAAGTATTTTCCCCTAAGATACTAATATTATAACCCCTGCCTACTTTAAGTTTGTTGTTTATTTGGCTTCGTTTTGGGGGTCCACTACCTGGGGATTTCGTGGCATCCTCCTGTCTGGAAAAAATATTGAAACAATAGCACCAGTTGGCCTTACTTCTTTTTTCCATGCTTTGTGAAGATTTTCTTTCCTAATGGTAACTTTCATAGATGTATATAGATCTGGTCTTTTTGATTTATGAATTTCACAAGCCACTTCCGGAAACATTGGTTTCAGTATTTTGGGCATTTCATCAGTATTAGAATTAGGTTTCGATCTTGTAACATGAAGTGCTATTGTCTTCGGGACTGTCTGTATCGCCATCTCATCGTTTCCTCCCGTAACAAAACGACGACGTGGTCTCCGACTAGTTCTCTGCTGATGCCATTCACTGTTTGCCCTTTGTTCAGTGCTCAGTGTTAGTTCTTGCATTTCCCTCATTTTATTTTGAGCAACCGCCTCATTTATTCCTGCTTTAATTACTTCTGGGGCCACAATATGCTTCTTAGGGACTTCCTGGAACTTTACACTTGGGCTTAATGTCTGTGTTGAAGACGATGGAGTACTTTGAACTCTTTCAGCATAGGTTACTCGTCCATCCCGATTTGTTGATGCATTATATTTCATTCGGACCGGGTTCTGAGCCACTGGTAGGTTCAAAGGAAGGTTAGTGGCTAAACTATTTGTGTTGATTTCTATGTTTTTTGGCAAAATGTAATTTAATAATAATAATAATAATAATAATAGCATTTTATTGCCCAACAGTTACCCATTTACAGGACAAATTATTTATAAGAACGTTCAAAGTATAGTTACAACCATTTTGATGGATAAATTACAAGAGTATTCGAATATTGATGAAGGAAAGAGAAAACAAAGTGGAAGAATGAAAATACTACAATCTATAAAATATAAAATAAAAACAAAAAAAAAACATTTGAAAAATATAGAAAAAATAAAAACTGCTACATCTTACATAATGTTTTCATTCAGATATTGAATAGCCATATTTCCTATATAATTCGATGTATCATGCTGAATATCACAGTAGACAGAAATTTTATTAAAGTTTTCACACATGGTATATATAGGGGACTTCAGATATAAATTTGTCCTGGCTCTACTACAGTGAAACGTCTTAGTGTACCTAGTTCTAGAATTCGGAACAAAAAACTTCAATTGAGACACTATATTACTTGCATCAATTTGATGGTGCAATAATTTGTATAGAAAAATAATGCCAGCACTCTTTCTTCTTACGTCAAGACTTACAAAATAAAAGCGCGATAATAAAGTTTGGTATGGTACGCCCCTTTCGGGATATTGATTATCGATTTTAAAACATAAAAACTTCAGGAATCGTCTCTGAACTCGTTCAATCATCAACCTGTTACACATATAGACAGGATTCCATATAATAGAACCATATTCCAACTTAGATCTAACGTACGCATTATACAACGAACATAGAGCTTTGAGATTCCAAAAAGATTTACAATTTCTTATTATAAAGCCATAGGATTTGAGAGCTTGGTTTACTTTCACAGAAATGTGGTGACCAAATGTTAAGTTGCAATCAAAGTAAACGCCAAGATCTTTTATTAGCTCACAACGAGACAGTATTGTGTTCTTTACGTTGTAATTGAATAAGATAGGAAATTTTTTCCTTGTGAAACTCATGCTTTTACATTTCGATGCATTTAAATAAAGCTTATTCTCCTCGCACCATTGCTGAACTTTATTTATTTCAAATTGCAGGGCCTCACAATCATCCACGTTTTGTATTATAGAAAATAATTTCAAGTCATCCGCAAAGAATAATCGTTTACAATCTATTTCATCATTTAAATCATTGATAAATAATGCAAATAAAAGGGGACCTAGGTTCGAGCCCTGTGGAACCCCAGAGGTAGTAATAAAGTTATTTGAATTGAAGCCATTATAGGAAACAAACTGAGATCGTTGAGTGAAATAGGATTTGAGGAATAAAACAGCTGACAAATGAAAGCCGAAATATTGAAGTTTCTGTAACAAAAAAAGGTGGTCAATTCTGTCAAACGCTTTAGCAAAATCTGTGTAGATAACATCTACTTGGCATCGATTGTCAACATGCTCCGAGGAGGAGATCACAATTTTTCTGTAGCACACAATTATTTTCCTGAAGCACTTTTTTTATCTTCCATTTCCTTTATTATTTTATTGAGTAGCTCTATCTTCCATATATTATAACTCTCGATTGAGTTGAGTTCATTTTCTAGGTTATGTCTACCAATTTCAGTTGAAGCTGTACAGCACAACAAAAACTTATTTTCATTCACAAATTCTAGCTTTTTCACTTTTGCACAGCTGTAGTGGAAAACTTCTCCACAATTCAGACACTGTATACTACTTGCGCTTTTCGTTTTACAGCATTTAAAAACACGTTTAGAATTATCGTCATCGTCCGTCGCCATCTTTCATATACCTATACCTATGAGTTTGCTTTTGTTGGGACACACTATATGTTACCAAACAATTTGCACCATAAATTTTCACCATTCTCACTATGTCACCATTTTCGATTTATAATAGACATATCTTCAGAAGTTAGTACAGTTTTTTGCAACATACTCTCCCTTTCGATGGCTGACAGTAAAAAATTGGTTCAAAACATTAGTCACTGCCACTCCGTATAATTCTAAAACATGAATATTTTTGTTTGATCCCATGAGAATCAAGCTGATTCTATTGTTTTGCTTCGTGCACTTGTCATATGACACTCATTTTATACCGATCTGCTCGAATTTTCCTCATTCCAAGTATACTTTGGAGAATGAAAATGAACCTTAGCAGCATTGCTAAAACTTCTTCAGCAAAAAGTAATCGACCTCCTGTGTCCTACAACGGCGCTAATCTATTATATTATTATGATATTATCGTATCTGGAAAAAGTTGGGGGTGGTCATTATTGAACGGAACAATCTTCCAAAAAAAAAAACTATGAGGCCAAATCAGTGAAACAGTTGCGTTATGGATAGTGAAACCGCTGAACCAAGGATACAAAAATTGCCAATTTAGATTTTTTTTGAATTTCGAAATCACCTAAATCCCTTTCCGATTCAATTAACCTCTGCAACTATTTGTAATCCAACCGACCGACGTTACAACAAGCTACATTAGTCGAGCAAATAAGTCGGAAAATCTGAAAGAGTGGGGGAGCAGCACCGATTTCAAAAAAATTTCTTGGTTCTTGTCCTCACACCTTCAGGAACATTCGTGACTATTTAAGCGTGCATTAACTCGACAAATGAATTCAGTTGGGCGATTTAATCACCCCTATGAATTGCACTATAGAAATTTGTGTAGAACTAATTTTTTGTCTCGAAAATCGTCTCATATGGATTTTGAGGTGGCATCTCACGAATCCAAGGTCCATCGGTGTGTGGAGGTGGTCTTAAACCTTCGAAAAACACCTCTAGTTCTGAAAAATATCAAATAATCCATTTTGCCTCAGAAATAATTTCTTCGGGAATAACGAGGTCGCTGATCATGAACCCATTTGTGTGCGGAGGTGCTTCCACCCCCTCAAAATCCACCCTGATCACATACATTTTGAGCAATACATTTTTCCAGTTGTGTGTAGAGGTGGTTCCTATACATCGAAATCCACCCCAAATACGAAAACATTACTTTGTCTCGGAAATTGCTTAACGGGGTTTATTGAGGGGATTCCTTCCTATCATAAAAATGATGAGATTTTGATGTTGCTGCTGTTTCAAGATGGCAACACGTACATTGAAAGAATGTCTTCTTGTTTTTCATACCACCACCTTTTTTTCGGTAGTACTGAAGTTTCATTATTATTATTTCAGTATAAATATCTTCAAAGTATCATGGAATATTATGCGCTTATGTAGTATATTACATTGTATGTATTGAATTTGCCGCGAGATGTATCAATCCTAATGTACAGTCAGTATCTGCAGTCGTTATTAACAATTTATCCATCATTAACTTTTTTCATTCCTTCAACATGTGATTATGTTGTTCTGTTCCGTTTTGCTCCATGTATCTCTATGTGTGACTATTCCTATATGTATTTATGTCTTACTGGAAAATGAATATCATTATTATTATTCATCACACACTCCTCAGTTGAGAATATAATTTAAATTACGAGTTATATTTCAAATTTTGAATAGTCATCAATCAACCCATTAAGGGCGGAATTAACTCATTTTAGAATTTCACAATATTATATCATCAAACTGTGTCTTCAGAACCAGAAAAAAAGATCTGCCCAGAGAAATATAGCGGAATTCATCTCAATTTATTCGAAAATTAGTGTTGCCATATGCAACGCGAGTCACTTATACTGCTATGTTCCTTCAATACAAATATTTTTATTAAAAAAAAACTACATTCTTGTGTTGTATTCGACATTGCAGGACAAACAAACTCCTACGTTACATTTGATGCATTTTGTGCGCATAATTGATTTGCAATTATCGCCAATGCATTTCATTCTGCTGGTGCTAGGAGGTGTCCTATGTTATCATACCGCACATCGTGACCAACGCGGCTGAAAGATCTGCTCGATTTATTAGTAGATGGTCTACCTTTTCTTTTTGGAGGATTCTTGAATTTGTTGAGATATGTTTTGACAATCTCTCGACGAAACTGTAGTTGGGTCATTATGTTGCCAGACTGCTTGTACAAGACCCAAGCATTTTGAATCGAGGCATCGAGTAGCTATGTGAAAAGACACCTCCACCACTTTTTTCCTCGTAAACCAATTCTCCATCGAGCAATATTCTCACCCATCAGGTCCGTGCCACCCATGGATGCATTATATTTTGAAATCAAGTTCGGTCTTGTTACTCGAACAGTTTTTTTCTCCTTCGCTGAATATCTTTTCACATTAGCGAGTGGGGCCACACCATATTTGGTCTGAGCTGCTGTAACTACATTATTGTCAGTCCAACGCGTTAGTATATATCCGTTGGTTCTATCCAAACAAGAATCGAAATCGCCATGTTGTTTCTTATTCAAATCCTTTTTTGATAGCAACGGACAATTTTCAGGGACTCGGTTGTCGTGGTTCCATGAGTAACCTCTTGATTTCAGATGACTGAGAAGGTGAAAACTTGTAAATAAATTGTCTGTGAATATGTTGTATCGCTGTTTTTTCTTTTCTTCTGGTAATTCATCCAAAAGCATCAGCAATGGAGCAGTAGATTTTCCAAACACAGCTAGGTATTCTTCCTTCACGCGCCTATCTTTGCCTTGATATAAGGCAAAATTCACAAAATATCCATTTTTGCTGTTCAGTGACCATTTCTTATACCCAAATCTGATTGGTTTGCCTCGGATAAATTGCTTGCATGAGTGCTTTCCGAAGTATTTGACCATACACTCATCGTAATTTAAATCTTCTTCTGGAACAAAAAATTTAAGAAATTTTTGCCGCACTAGATCACTCAGAGGTCGCAGCTTATAGTATTTGTCATTTGGAACTAGTGCATTATTATCTGCGCAGTGTAGATACTGCCAAATTGTTAAAAATCGATCTCTTCACATTGCATCCATCACAAGTTGGTTACCAAGATCCCCATCAGCATTCCAGTAACTTTTTTTCCAGGGAATTGACAATATCCCGATAAAATCAGAATAGCGATAAAACATCTCATTTCATCCGAAGTAATTTGAGGACATGTCCAGTTTTTAAATTGCGTGTACTTGTTTGATTCTTCTACCAGTAAAGAAAGAACGTCATGGTCTATGAATAATTCGAACATTTCTGTTGGGGTCGAAGTCTTGAAAATTTCATAATCTGAACGAAAAAAAAAATTCGAGTTTTCTATAAAATCGCCTTCGATCCATTCAATGTCCTCATAAGTAACTTTTTGCACATGTTCCGTTTCTGGTTCAACAAATTCTTCAACTTCACCATGTATAACAAGTTGAACTGGAGCATTCAATTGATTCCGAAATATATTATCAACGAGTCCGCCTTCATCTTCCTCACCCGAATCCTCATCTGTGATCGCACCCTCATTCGGAGGCTCAATATAGATTTGGTCGACATCTGAATCATCATTATACGCAATCTGAAGAGCTTTTTCGAGAGTCAGCCCACCGTTAGAAAAAAAGCAAAATGAAATAAAAGTTGTCCACCGAAAGGACTTGTGTTGCCACATGGCAACATCAAGTTCAAAAGCTTCACGATCTCGAAGTTTCTCACGAACTCCCACTATTCTGTCGCCGTTATGTTGACTATATATTCGTAAAGCCATTATAATGAATTTATTTTCGAAATATTTAACAATCTCCCTGTATTCATACTTACGTCAACCTGATATCCATTTTTGAGAATTCTTCTCGATATTCCCGAACAAAAACGTGTTTTTATATCACTGGAGTGAACAGACGAACACTACACACGGTTATCTCAACACAAACTGCAACAAACTATTGCCGTGAATACCGCCATCTATGTTTTGAAAGAATAATCTATTGAAATTTGGGCAACAGAAAACTGTTGAGCAAAGTACAAACAATATTTGTCTCACCATCGTAATATACACTTCATTTTGGTGAAAATGTTCATTCTATGAATTTTATTCACCTTGAAGGAAAAGAGTATTTTATGGACCCCTATAAAAATATTAATTTTTCAATGTGGTTCTCGGTAGTGCAGAGGAACCACCGTGCTGGGATTCATACGTTAAAATTTAAGGCCTTGTAACTCCATTGCTAGCACAGGTCTCGACTTGTGAGGGTTGATGTTCATCAGCTGGTTAACGGAAAAACACTTCATCAATATCTGAACAATGTAGATATTGCAAGCACGATTACCGATGTAGAAAATGTTCCTTATCTCTAAGCTTGCCAATTTGTGTATGTATGATGCAGCCGGAAGCATAAAATCTCTATCTGATCGTTTTTAATGTTAGCAAATTGAAATTCATTACTTTCACCTCAGATTCGTTATCAGCGAACTCTAAAACAGCCTGGAAACGATTTCTAAGGCAGAATAGATTATTTAATATTTCTTAATATTTTTCTTGATTGTGGGTGGAGACCACCCCCATGGTCAAATCGGCCTCGCAGATGCGTGGTAAGCAACCTCAAAAACCCCCGAAAAATGATTTTTGAGGCATAATAAATTATTTGATATTTATTGTTTTGATTGAGGTGGATTTTGAGAGGTATGGACCACCACTTAATACGAATGTACTTCGGATTCGTTATCAGCAACTTCGAAAAACCCCTAGAAACGATTTCTGAGTATCCTATTCTCAGAGCCTTCGAAGTGTATACAATCAGGATTCTCATTTCTAGATTGAGGCATTAGATTGTACAGAATATTTCCAAGATTGGATTATTCCATGAAAATGAATAAATAATGAGCAAATTCTGATTGAAATGGACAGATCTGGTGATGCATTACAAGTTCTCATAATAGTGGGTGATGCTCCGTAGGCATAACACCAGACCTTTCGATGCACGAGTAGTTACATCTTTCAGTAATTTCTGCTAAATTCCACATAGCTGAGCGCAATGCGTTTATACACATAATAATTCCGTTGCATTTTATTTCAGATAATGTTACCAAAAACTCGTTCGGATCTTCCTGTAAGGTATTCTATCTACTATGATTCAACAAATCGGACTCACCTGACTTTTCATGGGATCGGTGTTGATCTGGCACATGTACTGGCCCCTATCTTCTTCCTGGACGTTCTTTATATGGAGATTCCACGTCGTGTGATCGTTGTGTGATACCGACACACGAGGGTTGTGTGTAATAACGTGGTCATGTATGGCCTGGATCGCTTTCGTATCCGCCTTTACCCAACCCACCTGGAAATCGAATGAAAAATGACATTCTTTGAAATTCACATCCAGTGAACACAAATGTGAAATTGGTAGGATCCCTCGATTCATATCAATGAATCAATCGATGTTTTTTATTTTTGTTGAATTTCGACATCACTGAGTAACAGAACTCGAAAGTGCCATACCGTTTTTTGTTTCTGTATTGGAGAAAACGGTGTCGAAATACATGCCAATTCCAGGTTATTACTCAATTTAGTTGAATATAAACGGTTGAATGTATCAAGAAAAGCCCAATCATGTAATAAGGTTTTGCTCGAATATACGAGTCATTAGTTGCTTGTATCACTTCTTTCCCCAATACTCCATATACAGTAAGAACAAATTCGGTAAAAGCTTGATATAGCCATTGGGGAGAAAAGCTCAGACACTTTGAGTTTGAATGACAATACTCCATCTTGGTAATACCATTGAAAAAAATGCATGTTTCTGAGTCTGAATGTCTATTGTTGTATGTTACGTACGTTTGTAATTTTCGTTTCGATGGCGACACTGACTGTATATAGTTTTGCAATCACTTTTCATTAGTTTCATGTACAAATGTTCGAAAAACATGTCTCTCATAAATTCATTCGACTTCACAATATTAGTTAGATAAAATAAGTGTAATACTTTATCGACAACATGGCCCGTTCAAGCAAAAAGCAACGCATAGAGATTTTAATGATTATAGGTTTGTGACTTATTGAATGAGAATTATCCTGGTACACCTATAAGAATTTGAAATTTTCGCCATTACAATACAAGAAATGTCGACCAGGCGTTACGGAAGATCAACAGTTAGATATATTTTTAGGTCATTGCAAGAAAATCCTCATGAACTTTCTCGTCAACTTGCATTGAAGCAATCTTTGTATCGATCGTCTGTTTCAAAATGACTTGAGACGAATAAGTGGTACACATATTAAATGGAGGTGATTCATCAACTGAATGCAGATGATTCCGATCGAAGACAAGAATTTTTTTAATTTATGATGGATCGGTGTAGTAATGATCCTCCATTTATACGGCAATGTGTTGTCTCAGATGACACCTTTTGCTTGAATGGTACAGGAAATAGGCAGAGTTGTTAACACGTAGTATTCAAAGACACTCAAATTGTAGGTGGGAATAGTAGGTAATACAATTGTTGAATATTCTCTTATTGACGGTTCATTGCACGGTGACGAATATTTGGATTTACTGCGAGATCACACGATTTCCGCTCTCTACCCACTGAATTAGTTTCAACTTTTACGAACTCACTATATAACAAGTAGGTGAAGGTGTCCAATATCAAGTTCGAATATTAAAAATCTTGGATGGTGTATTTGAGAGGTAGAATGAAATACGAAGACAAACTGTTCATTAATATTAATCAGGATGGCAAATAATGAGTCGGAACAGAACAAATGAAAACTTCATTCAATTCGATTCTCCCGGTTCACATGAAATGTTGGGAGAACAGCGTAGAGATCAATTTCGAGGTATTGGAAGTTCTTAACTTCGAGAAACCGCTCTCTCGACAATGCTTGACTAGTTTATTACGAAGCGAGTACTGGGAGTGAACATTTCTGTATGTTTTTGGGCTCACGATATAAGGGTGGGAAGATTATACTTCACGGGTCATTGTGAATGCATTGCTGAATATGATTAACATTAATTTTGCGTGCTGTGTTCTAAGCAATCCACAAAGAAACTTGCTCATTGCTTGATATGATTCAGAAATTCTTGGTATTTCAACAATGTTCGGATATGAATATTCGAACAGAAAATGAATTGATTCTATCATCGCGACGCATAAACATATGAAATGGATCTAGGGTGTATTGGTGATGATAAACCCCCGTTAGAATAATTATAATAGATTTTTTGTAACGAGCGTGATTTATGTGTCTTCTTTTGTCTTCTTCAGTATCGATTGTACATGATTTCCCAGTAATCAAGTATCGTCGTCACATAGCTTGTCAGTTTGGATTCCTTTGATAATTTGATACGGTCACCTGAATCCTAGTGATGAAAAAGACAAAAAAAATTCGACTTGAGAGGGAGGAAAAAACGACTCAATCACCGAAGGAGTTATATGTATTATGGTCATGCAATATACTCGTTGTTTTTGTCATATCATAATCAGGTTTGAAGAGTGTTTTACTCTCCGTAAATGATTATAAGAATTCGCAAATATTTTTTTTATTCGTTATTTCGAAGCTCAGCTCAGTCATTCTCCACTTCTCAACTGAAAAATCACTCGACGGAAATAATAGACCGGGCGGTGGTGACAGATTTTCCGGATCAATTCTCAAGTCTGTTTTCGAAAGGGGGAATACTCGAAACTCAAATCGGCACAAGAATTCACACGCTGCGCGGCACTTTATGCAAAATCCAGAATTTGCGTTTCTTGTGCATTTTCGTCAATTTCATTATAAAACTATTTCAAGTTGTGACTGGCCTTTTGTGAAAGTATAACTACCTCTCTTCGGGCTTGAAGGCCGTCGTTCTTTAGAATTTCTTCCTGACGTTTCGCTAGCGCGAGTGGTCAGCTTCGATGTTGTGTCCTTGTTTACCAATGTCCCACTGGAAGACTCTCTGAGGGCGATAGCCTGCCTGTTCCCAAGTGATATCGTCGGACTTTTTAGAGCATGCCTTACGGGAAGTTACTTTCAATGGAGGGGAAACTTCTATGAGCAATTGGGTGGAGTGGCGATGGGAGGTCCACTGAGCCCAGTGATAGCCAATTTCTTCATGGAACGTTTTGAAGAGAAGGCAATCGACGCCTTTGATTTCAAGCCGACCTTGTGGCTACGTTACAACACCCCAGCATCAAATTCACCATGGAAACCGAACAGAACCAGCAGATAGCATTCTTAGATGTTCTGATTGAACGATGTGGCGCTAGACTAACCCACAAAGTATACCGAAAACCCACGCACACGGATAGGTACCTGCACGCACTATCGAACCACCATCCCAGTCAAAAGAGAGGAGTCATATCTACCCTAACTGAACGTGCTCGAAGAATCTGTCAACCAGAACATCTAGAGCAGGAACTGGAACATCTTCAAGTAACCTTGAGGTCAAATGAATACAGTGCATCTGAGATCAACAGGGCCATGAAACCGAAGAGTCCTACGGTTCATAACAGGGAGGCCTCTCAGGTAGTTGCGAATGCATATCTGCCATATATCCCGTGGGTCACTGTCAGGATTGGAAAACTCTTGGGGAAATATAACATAAAAACGGTTTTCAAGCCGACCAAGAAGATCCAACAAAGCCTCAGGACGGCTAAAGACATAAGAGACCCACTGTCAGCGGCAGGGGTTTATCGCATACCGTGCACCTCTGGGAAGGTTTACATCGGTACCACGGAAAGATTCATGGGTACAAGGCTCAAAGAGCATCAGAGGAACTGCAGGCTGGGGCAAACCGACAAATCGGCGGTGGCGGAACACGCATTGAGTGAGGGTGACCATAGGATTCTGTTCGAAAACGCAGAACTGATTGCCCCCAACCAGGGTTACCATAGCCGACTGGTACGGGAGGCAATAGAGATCCAAAAACATGCGGACAATTTTAACAGAAAGGGAGAAGCGTTGAATCTAAACAGAATTTGGAATCCCATTCTGAGGAAATCAAGAATAACCAATAAAATCACAGCAAATAGTGCGGCAACTAATAATGATGATTATTCCCCGAACCCGACAGAAGTAATTAACACTCCAGACTACCTGCATCGATATAAATACGCCTTAAGAAATCGAAATGTTTAGTCATCGGAGATGAGTAAGCCTCTGAAGAAGCTGGCCACTCGCGCTAGCGAAACGTCAGGAAGAAATTCCAAAGAACGACGGCCTTCAAGCCCGAAGAGAAGTAGTTATACTAATAACCTCGGCCGCGAAAGCCTCAACCATTTTGTCTTTTGTGAGAGTTTGTTGTTATTGGAACTCTTTATCAATACCTTATTGCAAATTGTATGTCACTTCGTATCATTAGAAACAGTCTGATATTAGTGATTCATGTGTAGAATATGCAACACGAAGTGATCATATGTCGTGTAACACGATATACATTTTTATTTCATGTTGGTGTGAAAATCTTCAGGAAAAATTTAATGTCTCAATCGATATGAATACAACTTCGACCAATTTCATGAAATCATTGGTTGTACGTAAGCAATATTATTATATACATTTTCATGTGAAAAACAATGATTTTTTTTGGCGTACTGCTTTACGGTCGGTACAGATGAAAATATCTTTCAAATAAATCTTGAATATTTCGGAAAACCATCGAATATGTGTTTTTCTAAGAATTCAAATATTGAGACTTCTTCAATACCTAATTATTATCTGATTATATTATCTTGACTACATGATTCGTAATTGTAACACTGAAAATTAAAAAAATATATTTGGTTCCATATTCGTATGTCCTTCTATCATCTAGATTTAATAAAAATGACATTCTCAATAATTCGGTATAAGTCCCTGGAATACAACTGCTGATTCCTTTTGATTATTCGGTGTGATGGGAGAAAAACATTTCTTGGGCACTTCCAAAAAAAAACAAAAAATAATTGCACTCGAATTGCTACATTTATCTGGGGAACATATGAGAGTAAAGCTCTGAAGAAAACTCTCATTGTATATACCTACTGTTGACGGCAACATTCGCTTCCGGCAACTCGTTCCATTCAGATGAAATAGTAATTTCTCAACTTTCACAAAGTATGTGCTTATTATACAATATTCCGCCAAAAACGAAAACGCTCGTTATATAAAGTTTGAAAGCGGATATATGAGGTTTCAACATATAACTCGCTTTCCATACAAATGATTTATGAAATTGTGAATTCGAAACTTTCAGCTTTGAGTAGTTCAACAATGAAAGTGATCTCCAATTAACCATTTTTTCACCCTTCTACTTATTAACAGTAGTACACGCATATATAAACATTCTATTTATGGTTCCATGAGGTGATCGACGAGCTGATATTTCAATATACTTCCTCAATCGACATACCTCGATTATAAAAATATGGAACTGAAACACTTCCACATAAAAACAGTTCAACCAATACAGTTGTCATAATGAGGGAAATTCTGGAAATTGCAAATATTTTTCCACTTCGGTTTTGGGCTTCAACATGAACGATCGGCCATCACAGTACCGATTTTTTTCACCACTGTAGTGATATCAATCAGTTGATGTTGCTAGTACAACTCAAGATATCAATTCCATTCGAAATGTGATTCAGAAGATTTGGACTAGTGTTCACCATCACTAGAAATAATTAAAAGAGCCGCGGATGTTCGCAAGCAAGCACGGCTATTGTATAAAATATTCATAATGCATGTGTTTCTTCAAGAATTACGATATCCATTATTCACTAGTGATCGATGGATATCGCAATTCTTGAAGAAACAGATGCATTATTAATATTTTTCTAATATTCGTTGAATGTTCTGATATCATTGAAAATTCTCAGGTACTCGAATAGACTCTCATAAATCATGATTTTGATGAAGTATATCGATTTTGTTCAAAATATTGCTTTTGAAATGTATGATTTATACAATAGTCGTGGACAAAGTATGGTATTCTAATCGCGTATAGTGGCTCTTATTCTCTGGGTGGTTCAGGCCACTTGCCAGTGGCTCGTGGATGTGAACTCCACCTCGTGAATAAAAGCCTTCATTGAACGCTCGTTGAATAATCAACTATCATTCTTGGTGAATGTTCTGACAGCTGACTCCGGAGATTTGTCTAATGAAATCATCATCTAATTTATTGGCCGTAGAAAAACTAGCGAATGCAAGTTCCATGTAATAGCTATGAATACAGAAGTACAAAATACGCATAAACTACCCCATGCTTGTATATTAATAGCCATCATTTCATGATCGATGCTGCTGGTACCATTATTTCTGTACGCTGATAGGTGACTATTCTTCTAAGATATAACATCTTCAAGAAAATCGAATAATATTATTCTGTGGCGGATTTTCATCTTTGGGTAGAATCCGGTAGAATATCAAATTTCTCTCACATATAGTCGACTGTTTTGCTTGAAACATCATGCTATAAGTAATTGTTTCAGAAAGCAGCATCGTTCTTCACACGAGTCACACCCGTTTGACCCCCTAGTGGTATATAAAGTGAACCTCCATCTATTTCGAGATCAGACTTACCTTCTTTCTGAGAAAACCAATCTGACAATTCTGAACATCAAGTATCAACAACATGTCTGAAGTCACAAATATCTACTATAGACCTGCCAGTAAAATACTTTTGGACCAATTTTCAACAGACTGCTTTCGAAAGGAAAAGTACTTGAAGCTGAAACGAATGATCATCTACAGAAAAATTACGCCCCTTCCAGAGGCTGTATCTTAACAAGGGATGCTCCAATGAAGTTTCTTTATATGAAAGATTCTATCTTTTTTTCGATGAGGAAACACTTATTCAGTTACACCCTGTATTCCACTCACTCGTGTTGTTCATCTCTCATCGAATATGTATATTATGATAATGTAAGTATGAGTATATTCACAAAATGGTTGAGGCTTTCGCGGCCGAGGTTATTAGTATAACTACTTCTCTTCGGGCTTGAAGGCCGTCGTTTTTTGGAATTTCTTCCTGACGTTTCGCTAGCGCGAGTGGCCAGCTTCTTCAGAGGCTTATTCATCTCCGATGACTAAACGGTTCGATTTCTCAAGGCGTATTTATATTGATGCAGGTAGTCTGGAGTATTAATTACTTCTGTCGGGTTCGGGGAATAATCATCATCATTAGTTGCCGCACTACCTGCTGTGATTTCATTAGTTATTCTTGATTTCTTCAGAATCGGATTCCAAATTCTGTTTAGAGTCAACGCTTCTTCCTTTCTGTTAAAATTGTCCGCATGTTTTTGGATTTCTATTGCCTCCCGTACCAGTCGGCTATGGTAACCCTGGTTGGGGGCAATCAGTGTTGCATTTTCGAACAGAATCCTGTGGTCGCCCTCACTCAATGCGTGTTCCGCCACCGCCGATTTGTCGGTTTGCCCCAGCCTGCAGTTCCTTTGATGCTCTTTGAGCCTTGTACCCATGGATCTTTTCGTGGTACCGATGTAAACCTTCCCACAGGTGCACGGTATGCGATAAACCCCTGCCGCTGACAGTGGGTCTCTTTTGTCTTTAGCCGACCTGAGGCTTTGTTGCATCTTCTTGGTCGGCTTGAAAACCCGTTTTTATGTTATATTTCCCCAGGAGTTTTCCAATTCTGACCAAGAAGATCCAACAAAGACTCAGGTCGGCTAAAGACAAAAGAGACCCACTGTCAGCGGCAGGGGTTTATCGCATAAGTATATTCATTTTCTTTACATTCAGTACTACTTTGCTACACCGAGTCATAAAACTAACCCCAAGAATAACTTATCCTCTGGATACCATCCGCATCCGAACGAAACAAAAACTTTGCTATTGTCTAGCAACGTATACGGTGCGGATAGTTGTGAAATCATGAGTATACTGGATTTTGGAGCAAGTTAACCAGTGCACAAACTGAACTGGATTGGCTAAGTCCAGATACAAATGAAAATACCGTTGCAAGAGAACCTCACACCAGTAAGAAGTATTAGTTAGTCAGAAAAGTTGCAGTTTTCTGTCAGATATCTATCTAATGATACCCAACATCTCGGTTTACATTACTCATTTCTTCATTTTCTTCTACAAGTGTTCGAACGTCAGTATAGAACAGTTCTCATATGAGTTGAATAGTATTTTTCGTTTCTACAATTGATTTTGATCTTGTTTATCGATTGGAATTTGGGAGATGGAGAAATTGTCCCCAAAAACATAATCCTCTTCAATCAATGCCAGATTATATCTTTGAAGCTATACTCAATGTTTGATAATTATAAACGAAAAACTAACCCATCCCTCGAAGTGTTCAAATTTTTTGGCTACTTCTGAAAGTTCTACAGACATGGATTCTGCTGAAATATTCAGATCGAACACACAACGCTCCATCACATGCAGGTTGATTCCAACTCTTCACAGACTGGGCTATTTCTGCCATATTTTCATTCAATCAATCAACTATAAAATCTGATAACTCTCAGATTTGCCAACTGATTCTCATATCTATCTCAATATTCACTCTAGTATCAACAATTTCATCCATTTCTAGCTACATAATTCATCAAATTCAACTTCAGTCGACATATTTCGTATTACCAAGGGCGTAGCCAGGATTTTGTTCAGGGGGGGCAGGAAAGGAAAATCTACATATAAATATATAGTTATATATATATATATATATATATATATATATATATATATATATATATATATATATATATATATATATATATATATATATATATATATATAAATTATTAATGTTCTTTGCGAAATCGTTTCAAAACTTGACTTTCAATGACGTCCCTATTTTCTTGAACCATTTCTCTGTGTACTCTCATCATACACAAATCTTTAGAGGTGTGTGGTATATTGTCGACCTTTTCTATTTCATATTCACTTTCCCTAATAGTCTTCTCTTTTCCTCCTTGCTGAAGAATACACAACCAATTTCAAAATAAATAATGATTAACAAATCGCTAACGAATAATAATAAAGAATAATTTTGTTTGTATCCGGGCGAATTCTGGCATGTGTCATAAATTCAAATGTAATGAACAATTTAACAAAAGATCAAGTATATTTGATTTTTCACAATCGCTTCTTGGTAATAAAAATCAATAATAGGAGCAACAGAAATGTATATGTACGTGCAACTAAAAATGAAATCGTTAACATTGGGTTACACATGACTCACTTGCCCTTAAAAAAAATTCTCATATCCATTTTTATTTATATGAAAAACAAGCACTATATAAGTTAGATTAGGCGATGTCACACTAATTACACAATGAACATCTATTGTCTTTGTACAAATAATAGAGATGCGTTAGACTTTCGAGACTATCAAAGAAACGTATACTAAGTTTCATAGATGAATGTACTCTGCTGAACACAGAACAGGAACCAGAGAGAAGAGAACGCAGGAACTGCTGAATTAACTACCCGTCGTCAAGCCTAGGCAGTATCATCCCTGCCCTCCGTATTTTGTCTTAGAGTCCCCGCATTCCATTGTTTAAAGAAGAGTATTTGGGTTCGTCAACATCAATCTACAGCCTGGTCTAGAGATAGGTGACTACCGCTTTTGCAAGGTTGATTTCTGTCACTGACAGTGTTGAAAATTGTTATCAAAGAGTTCATTTCTTTATGGTTATTATTTATTCATTGGGTTCGGAACTCTACGCCCGTGCGTATTACAAGAATGAACCCACTTCAAACGAACGTCTATTTCATGTAACAACTCCACAATTCCGTAATAGTCTATATTCTCCTTCAATTATTCTTTATCAAACGATGAAGACAGATGTCAACTACTATTTGGTATTCACGAGATGTACCCGATAGCATCTGTTCAGAAAATGTGCCGAATGATCCGAGAGAAAACTTGGGGAACAAAGGCATATAACGTTTATCGAAATGCTGTTTTTTATATTGGCACAAATAACTCAAGCTTTATATTCCTGAATATTCCTCCATTGTAGTTCAGGTCAACTATTGAAACGAAGGGTTTTACAGGGTATAGCGATATGTATTTTCAGATTCAAGAGACGCCATCAAAAATATTCAAAATCGAATTCTCGTTTTCACATCAGGGGTTCATTCAGAGCTATTTCGAGAACTAAGATGAAATATACAATGGGTGGTTTGGGAAAAAAGTCCAAAAGTTTCATGAAGAGTTGTTGTGAATGTGATATACACAAACGTTTCATTATGTTCATACTAGGATATGAGAGCCTCCCTTTGCGAGTTCAGTGAAAATGAAATTGGTTTTCCTATTCATATTTAGCATGCTGAATATACTGTCAAAAAATACACGCAACTCCATGGCCTCCAACCTTTTCGCGAGTTCTTCCATGTCGTCGTGTTTGGTCGTTCTCGTATCAAACATGGAATGTATGGGCCTCTTCAATCACTCTTCCTGCTTTTCTGATACCATTTGTTACGTTTCCATTCTGGGTTCAGAAATAAGAGACAATTGCTACGGCAGGATAGTATATTACGTAACGATTGAAGATTGCTGTGATGCAAACTCTCCAGTAATGAATTCCGAAAAAACAAATAATATTATAACATTTCGTGGCAATCTTTCTGATTTGAATGTATCAAATGACTATATCATTAACAAAAGTTATACAAGGTTTCTTGGGATTGATATAGATAACAAAATGAAATTTGTACAACACATCGTGTGCACAGGTGAGGTCCATACTTGAATACAACTCTATTATATGGTCGCATAGAGAGTACCCAACGTGAATTTTCAAGATACATTATTGGCTATAAAATGGGAATGAACGGAGATGAATATAATAATCACCCACAAATATTAAAGATTCTCAATTGTATTGACTGTCCCAAATTTTCGAGCTTACTCATATTTCAGTGAATGATAGAAGAAAAAGAAATAGTAACATTTTCAAGGCCCCTTTTTGCAGAACAAATTATGGTCTAAATGAGTCGCTCAATAAACAATGAGATCAGTGAACACTCTGAGCAGCAAACTTAAACTGTTCGCTTCTTCAACATCCTTCAGATTGGCTGTCGAAAGGTTATAATTTTTTTTCTCTTTTCTCTTATTTTACCATTATGGCAGTCATGTTTAACACATGTATGTTTATTTGCATTTTTTTCTTTGTAACTGTAAAATTGGCTTGTCCGTTAGATAAATAAATTAATAAATAAATAAACAAATAAATAAAATAAATAAATATCGAAAAACTGTGTAATATAAGCTCGCATCAGGTTGATACGCCCTTAGGATTAGATAATATCCAATGAGTTAGGTCACGCTCCAGCTAGAACCACCTATTTTGCTCTCATCAAATCACATCTGTGTTATGGAATTGCCTTCTGGGGAGTTTTTGGTAAGTATCTACTCAAAAACGTATTCGTTCTGCAGAAAAGAGCATAAGATACATGTGTCGAGTTAGACCCAGAGTTTTATGCAGAGATTAATTTACAGAACAGATAATTTAAACAGTTGTTTCCCTTTTCATTATGGAAACATTGGGTACACAAAAATAAACGAAACTTTAACTCAGCAAATTATCAGCACGATACTCAACAAAACAATTCTATTAAGTTACCTATGCCAACGAGCTCATTGGTGAAATATTTTTTAATTCATAGTGGCTTCGAAATGTATAATCACCTGCCTAACACCATTACAGAACTGTCGAATTTGAAAATGTTCAAAAGGGAAATCAAAGTTATTTTTATTCAGAAACCTTTCTACGATATCGAAGACAATTTCTCCACAGCCTTTTAGTTGATTTTTCATAACAACTGTTTTAGTTTCTGACATTAAGTTATATATTATAGGTACTGTTATTATTCCCCTTAATGTGAGGTGCTATATTTTATTTTATATACTTTGTATGTGATGTCATATTCTGGATTTTATTTTATATGTTTATCTATCTATCTTGCATGGAATGTGATGTCATAATTTGTTTGTCCTGCTTTGTTTGTAACACAATGATATATATTTATTCACTTATACCACCTTTGCTTTGTAATGAGAATGTACTTCTTCAGACAATAAAGTATATCTTGAATTGAATTGTGTCAAACGGATGACAGCAAGTAGGTGAAACAATTGCTTGCTTCATGAATATAACTAGATACAGTACCAATCCACAAATTGTTGAACAATGAATTTCGTGAATATATAATTTATAGTTAAATTGCACAAAGAATATGAAATGGCACTTCGCTGAATTCGTTTTCTGGTCCATGGAATGTAATCATAAGATCAAATTTATCAGGTCAGATGTTATATATCCTATCGTTCCAAAAAAAATAATTCCGGAAGCGGCCGCCATTAATTTACAGTACACCTGTATTCTAAATGAGCCATTACCTGATAGCTGTCAAATACGTAATGAACTGTTTATAATAGAGAAGCAAAAAAACAACTTCATAGCAATGAACTCAACAAATCACTAAACAGCTGATTCACAACTCAAAAAATTACCAAATAACTATTACTGTTTTGCCTATTCATTTACTTGATCGCTGTCTGTAATCAACTAATTCATTACTGCGCTCCGTCCACTATAAATATAGGCCATTGCTCTAGGAATTTCCGTATTCGAAGAGGCATCGATAATCTGGAACCTTCGCGATGACAGTCGATGGGTGTGGTCTTCTTCGAATCGCGCATAGGCGTAGAGGAAGTCATGGGCGTAGAGAAAGGGTTTTATTTTTTTGCAGTATTGTTGTTCGACGAAATCGTAAAAATATTATTATAATTATAACGACTTCTTCAACTCAGTTACTGAAAACTACACAAATCGGAAAACTTCTGTCACGGATCAAAATACGCTTAGGTACAATGCTCATGTTTTGTTCTCGACTAATGTTTTTTTATAAAAATTCGAGTTCTGTGATTTGTACAACTCATTTTACAATAATGACAGTGAAAAAAAAAACGTTTTCTCTCAATGTGGTTGACAATGTTCCTTGCTGAGTGAAAAAAAAGTCATTATTGGGGAGAATATCGACCGATGAGGGCGCTGGTGGTGGTTGAAATAACGCGCCAAACTGAGATCCAGTCATCAGTTGCCCTCGCTAGACAAGATTTTGGTGTTTTTTTGCTATATTTTCATTGTACGAAATTTTTCTCGTGAAGGTTCATATAACTTTGTTCATGATGCTTTGATTATCCGCACAATACCATTCATTGGAGGTGAACATAGATGCATTGTGTTTCAAAATATAATAATATTTGTTCCAGGACATTTTTTAGTTTTAGTGTAGTGTTAGTGAACCAAAGAGGCTTTTATTACATGGATGATGAAATGCGCCATAACTTCGCCTAAAAATAGACAGACAGACTCACCAGGTAACAAGAAATCATCTCTCTTAAAATGCAAGTAACACACTGAAGCCGCTCTAGGTGGTGATTTATGCAGTTTCAGTTTAATTTTCCAAGCCTTGTACCTGTCTATTTTCTCTTTCAATCCACTTTCCGTAATGTTTCCCACCAAAGATTTACCTATTTTTCTTTGGAAACGTGTGGAAAGACAACTCTGGATTTCGGTTCCTAGAGTTGCGGCAACTTGGCACCAAACACTTTATACGGCTCACTCAGCGATCTGCATCCATGATTGTTTGTTATTATTAATCGAAAAAAATTACAACTTCAGATGAGATTTCCTTAATCAACACCAAAGAACTCAATAAATTCACACACATAAAATGGAAGCCATTTGTTTGTGAAATTATAGCAGTGCGTTATATTTCCGCCAGACGTCGCATAAAATTATGAACTTCCCAATTGAGCGTGATCTGCCTGTAACCGAGAGTTTAACACAAAAGCAAAACTCGTGTGATTCAGAACACACTCTCTTTCATCCGAGTGTTTGCATCGCACCCCCATGTATCATGTATTATAACAAATACATAAAGTCATTAGATCCAGTGCTGGTGGATTAACCAACGAGTAAATACTTCGATGCTTGTCAATGCACCCTCCCCTCTCGACGTTGGTGAAATCATCATAAATTTGCCACATGGTTATCCACCATTCGACAAACACCCAGAGTCCTCTCTGTGCAAACAAATAAACAACCCACAGGTAGGTTCAGATATATTTCGTTTGGTTGGCGTATCCATTTCTGATGGAGTGGCGTACAAATATTGTTCAAATTAGTGAAACACGAGCGGTGTAAATTACTTGGGCCGTTATTGCTTCGTTTATTCAGCGTCGCTTTGTTAGAAGCGACGACTACATTGTGAGCGAATAGTGGACGAGTGCCAACAGTTCACGCTGAATGGCGATGTTGTTATTAGACCCGCCTGAAAAAGAACTACGACCGGGAAAATTCAAAAGTGAATTGTTTGAAGTCGTTTCAATAAAAATACGACTAATACTTTCAGGGTCACTATTGTATACCAGTCACTAATGAGGTAATGTATATCATTTTCAACAGAAATTAGTTAACTGGTGTTGATATATATGGTATTCAAAAATGAATAAATACATTTTTTCTCCATAATTTTTTGGGTTCTTGAATAAATGAATGAGTAAACTTCTACTGCCCAATAGATATACATCCAATTCTAAGGCAACAATTTAATCATTCACAAATCACTGTATTTCAAAATAGTAAACGATAGACAAAGAAACGAGAAGATCTTAAACTAAGTTTATCGTAGAGTCTGCTAGATTTTGAATTTGTGCCATGAATTATGAGACAAAAATGTCGAAAATGTCACAGTTTGATTCGATTTCATGAAAGTTAGAGCACATAATGTAAACGGGACACTTGGTAAATATATTAGTTCTTGGCGTGGTTAGGTGGACCTTTTCTTCATGTTCAGTCTCGGTATAGTAAATTGAAAGCACTGCCATAGTTCAATTCAGTTCACTGAATTAGGTTCAAGTTCATACATGAAACTGAGGATGAAAACAATATATTCTAAAATTGAGATATTTTCAAAAACGCCCCTGTATAGCTTTCAGTGACAGTTTGTTGGAATCAAATAAAGAATACTAAATAATTGAACAGTATTCCAACATTTTTCTCGACAACAAAAAATGCAATATTTTGAGAGCTGTGTCATTTGTGGAGGACCTTGTGTATCTAATCAAGGAACTCAACACCCTTCTTGCATTCTTTCAGATATTTTCGATATGCCAAGTAAAACCAAGCTTCTTATCGGATGTAACACCCTGATCTCAAATAAAATCAACACGTGCAAGTTTGGATTTTATACAAAGATAAAATCGCTTCACAATTCCGAGTGTATAAGCACATAAAGGTCAATTATGAATATTGACAATAAAAACGGACCCAAATTGAAACCCTTAGTTACACCAGATTAAGCATATAAAAATTACTGCTATATCCATAAAATACGACAAATTTCTGACCATTCTTCAAGTGAGAAGGAAAAGAATCAGAAGAGAACTGCTGAATCCGGATTTCGAAATCTTATGAACTAGTATGGACTGTTCTACCCTATCGAAAGCCTTCGAAAAATCAGTATACAAACATCAATTTGTTCTCGACTATCAACTGATTTACATAGAAAGCGATTGAATACAGCTAGATTAGTTATATTAGATCTTTCAGCAGTAAATTAATGCTCGCATGTTAAGACAAAGACATGAAACAAAAGAGAAATAAACATGTTCCAGGGCTTTCCCTCTATGAATTACCAAAATCCAATTATAATAATAAATCATCCACGCCACATTCTTTATTCCTGATAACTTTTATTAGTGTCTGTATACACACACTATGAACGTATATAGATATCGAATCACTAGAAAACAAAGATTTCCAGAAATATATCATATATTTTTTGGTTATTTGAATGAAGAGAGAGTAAGACCAAATGAATCGTTTTCTGGGTAAGCCCTGATGCCTGTGTCTAGTCTGAGCAACACATTTTGGTACTTCTTTCGGGCATTTTGAGCAAAATTCTATTCAATAATATTGACAAATTGTGTAACACACCAACATGAATCTGTATCACGTTGCTGAAAAATAACGAACTTGATTCGGG
Source organism: Zygogramma bicolorata (assembly GCA_032362365.1). Lineage (NCBI taxonomy): Eukaryota > Metazoa > Arthropoda > Insecta > Coleoptera > Chrysomelidae > Zygogramma > Zygogramma bicolorata. The sequence goes on from JAVJAQ010005855.1 coordinate 474,688, forward strand.
GTGGTGACAAAATCGCACCGGTGACTGGTAAAATGTATTTATACAACAACTTTCCAATTGACTTAAATTAATCTCTATTCCCGATTAATCTCGACCCAAATGTTCTCGAAAAAAGTAAATTTGTAGTGAAGAGTTCGAACCATATACATCACAACTAATAGACTGCCTATCATGACAGTTTTTCACATAGCACATTGAACAAATATTGTGAAGAACATTGTGACAATTCTATACTTTTCTCTATTTTCGATCTTTTTCTCTCTTTGCTACATTGAGGAAGGATTGTGCTTAGAGGTTATACTTGAAGTATTCTATCAAACGAGATGTGGGGAGACCTTCCTTTCCATTGGGAAACATAATTGATATTTCCTCTTCGGCGGCGAGTGGCGTTAAACTTTTCCCTTCGGAATGATATCTGTGACGACCCAAATGTCACACCCAATGAATATTTGTCTATTCCTGTTTAGACAATAATTTTTTTTATGTCACAATCTAGCTGAACGAACCTTTTTTATGCCTTGAATCAGAATAGATGTGTTATTGACATCTTGTTTCAGATCTTAAGGGAATGAACTGGGAAAATCGAGTAGACATATTTCCCAAACTCTTTTTGTTCCTGAATTATGAAGGTGTCATTTCATCTGAAATTGTTTCACCAAAATACGCTATCAGGATCTACATCACATGTTATAACATGTTATATGCCGACAAAGTAACGCACTGTATATATTCCGAGGCTTTTGGGCCCTATTGGTTATACGGATAAAATTTCATATCAATGGAACAGATCATTCATGCAGCAACTATTGAATTGATACACAAAGTGAAATATGTAGTCTAACGCAGTGAGACATGAAAAGATTCCTTTCTGTGAATTGGAAAGTTAGGCTGGTCAAGTGACGATAGAGAAAAACTACGTTTTTGCTTTCTCCAAATCGATATCGTGATAATTACGTTACGTGAATAGCTTTTCATCTCATCATTGCTTGAACTTTCATATGAAGATTGATTTATATTTCATGCATACCGGGTACATTTCTAATTTCTTATATGTATCAAGCGATGGTCGTTCCTTTTTGACTTTATATATGAATCTTATTGAGTTGATATCCCACAAATATCAGAAATTAAATCTCGAAACCTTTTTTTAACGACAATGCGTGTCGTCAAATCATCAAAGACAAAAAATAATTTTATGAGAGTTGTGAAAGAAAACAAACGATGCTACCAACCAACCTAGTTGTGAGAAATTTTGTAGCAGATGATTCAAAAACTTGGATATACAGTTTGTTTTTTTCATGAAGATGGGTATGACATTTTCTTGAAAAAGGATTCCCATTCATGATGGGGCCACAAATATCCTTCGTATAGTTAGGGAATACCTATGAGAATGTACTCAGAAGTAGAAGGTATACGTTTCAGAGAGACTACTCTTGGAATTATTGACACCTACCACCATTTATTCAAAAGAAGTATGAACATATTTGGTGAACGTTAGCCACGTGTTGTTATAACCAAATACATCGAAAAAACAACATGATGATGTATTATCCCATTAATAGAGGCTACAACATCGAAAAATATCAAGAAATGTATAGCTTTTCTTTAGTCATGTCCGTCTTTGATTTTTGATATGGAACTTTCGTCGGAACATCAGATAATAGTCGAATATCATACGCCACGATCCAGTTGAACAGTGTGCTTGATGATACTAACTCAGATAACACTAATGCACTTTTATGTTTTATGTATATACCGTATACGTCCGTCTGAGTATAACCTTGTTAGATTACTCCCATTGATTTTGAAGAATATCTTTGCTGAGATATCCAAAAAAGAATGTGCTGAACATATATCTTAGGAAATATTCTGAGATTATACCTTTTAAGCTAATAAGGAAAAAAAGTATATATTTATATATTTGTGATGTATTCTCGACCGTACTTTATAAACCAGATTTGGAAGTTAAACTGAAGTTTAAGTGAGGCAGTAACTATGCGAGCATGGGTAGTTTGATTCAGCTTCCCAAGGCAATGAACACACCAGGAATATTAATTCTATGATTCTTTTCTCCTGATGAAGCTAATAAACATTAGCGAAATATTGAGATCAAGAACAAATGAGTTTTATTAGTAAACAGACCGCAAACCTGAGAACTTCCAAATTTAGTATATATATATATATATATATATATATATATATATATATATATATATGTTGAGCCCTTTTATAAAAGATAAGAATGGTGTCCGGTAATATGTGCGTTATATATTCCATTCAATTTCCGAATGACGAATGAATACTTCTTGCTCGTTTTGAAATACCATATTAGAGTATATAGTGAGAGTGTGAAACTGATACCTGAAAAATCGACATACCGTCGCCTAGATGTCACAACCTCAAAATTCGTTGATTTTGAGTTATGAGTTTTATTGTGGCTACAAATATATTTTTCATCAATGTAAAGATCCGGAAATTCAATAGGACAACAAAGCGCCAGCGTTACGCTAAATATGAATTCCTCGTATGTCCTATCCCCAAAAATGCAGATCTTAAAAACTCTTGTCGTTTATTTGACGGGGTTCTAACATCTGGGCGACAATATATCAACAAATAGTACTAATCGTTTCCCAGAAATCGTTTCAAACAACTAGTCGCAGCTCAGCGGAAAATATGTTATCTAATGAGATTTGCCAGCAGTGAAAACCATTAGAATCTGTTTATTTGTACTGTTCAACTAAATTAACATTAAACGGTAGTTCAGCACAAGGAAAATAGCCGTTATGTTTTATTTGCGCTCTAGTTTGCAAAGCGAACAGAATTGAATGTAAATCACAGCCGTTGTTGCCCTATTAGCGATTGGTATAACCCAGAAAAATCTAATGGTCGATCGTGAGACTTGATATTGATTGATAGACAAAAAAATGGATTTATGAATATGCTCCGAATTTCGGAATAATTCAACCGATCTCGTAGTCATGACTAGCAATAAATCGAATGAAAACCGACTGAGGAAAATTTCTCTTCTCGCTGACTGCTATCTTCGAATAAATTTATACTACCTACTATCAATTATTATTTCTTCTAGAGACGCTTACTTATCGATACCATTGGCACCCCCACCATGGGGAATTTGATTCTTTATAATCGATCATACCTCGAAGTATTGTTCATCAACCGAAAAAGGTTGTGGATACCACCGATCGAAATTTGGAAAATCCTCATGCAATGAAAATTAACCTTGGGGTTGCAGTCATAAATTGAGTTTGGCCTGATATAGTGAAACTCTTCATTAAATTGTCGAGCTTTCGAAAATCTTTATTTTTTTTTCAAGACATCTGAAAAACAGTGTATATATATATATATATATATATATATATATATATATATATATATATATATATATATATATTCGAGTAACTTCTCAATTCCAATGTTTGAGATTGAGATATTTGATTGCTTCAACGAGTTGATCAATTACATTATTTTTATTTCATTGTTTAGATTCAGTTTTTGCGAAACTCTAATTTTTCTTGCAACAGGTTTTGAAAGAGTTGATTAACAACATTCAAGCAGATCTCTTTCAATTATCTGATTACTTCGTCCTTCAATGTCACATTCATTCCTTTCGCTTATTTGGCACATTCTGATTTGTTTCTGTACAGTTAGTGAGATGTCTTGATGGAATACACCGACCAACCCAGTGGCACTTTGGGTTTTTCTGGGTTTCCCTACAGTTAACATGGCAAATTCGCTACCGTAAGATGCTCTAGAGTGCTTTGGCACCCAGGATGATTAGCCCGCATAAGTCTATGCCTTATGGGCGCTCTCGCAAGAAACATAAATAAATAAATTTGATGAATTTAAATCACCTCATTACCACTTCATACGATCTCAATAACTCGAAACTTCTTTCAATCCAAATTCTTTCATTTTCTTTACCAATCGAAAAATAGAAATTACAACCTACTTGAAAGAAGCAGTATAACAAAATGTGCAAACACTAACTGTTGACAAGTATGTGTATATCATTTGAAAAATTTGATTCCTTCACAAAAATGAGGGAAGAGTTCACCTAGAACGCATCAAAGTTACTATTCATCAAAATATACTAAGAGACAAAACTGCTTCATATGGTACAACTATATATTTGTCAAAGTTGTCAATGAATGAAAATCGAATGATTCTTAATTATGAAGATCATACTCATAATACAAAACATAAAGCTGAAGCACCTCTCACCACAATTTATCCCTCAAAGACAATGACCCAACGTACCTTCACATTACCTAGAGAATTGCCTTTATAATTTTCTGCCCCTGGAAACAAGAGAGTCGCCAAATATATATACATTCGAGAAAAAAAAAAACAGATGCTATCTCTTTAGTCTGGATAGATATGCTATTCACAGATTAATCGACTCTATATTTGGATAATTCCTGTATCTGAAATTGTTTTCACTCATTTGAATGATTACAAATTTTTTCCATCTGTATTACTGATTTTTTTATCGTATTGTATTTCATTGCCTTAACATTATTGTTGTGATATCAGATTTATCTCTACTTTTATGAATTTTATCACCTTTTTATCCTATTTATCTTATCTATCATGTAACCGTACAAGTTTGCTTATATTATGTCTACAATCCACGCCCTGGCTTTGTCTTAGTGGATTCGGTGTTTGTTCTCATAACTATGTACAGCTTGTCCATTTCATCTTGGCTGGACAAGCAGCCATTTGAAATCTATTGTAAGCATAGTGCGCAACCGGATGTGGAACCAATTACCGTGCCAAGTTCAATTGGATAAGCTGTATGTTAATTCATTTTGGGCAATACTGATCGAACATTACTGTTGAATTGTTAGAAGTTTCCGGGCTTCTGAACCGTGGTCCGCACGTTTTTGGGCCAGAAGTTTCGTCTGCATCTGCGGCAGACAGATGCGGCAATGATCGAAGTATCCTTTTATGCTGCGAGGCTTTGATTTGATGTGGTTCAGATGACGTGTCATTATTTATCGGACTGTCAATAAACTCCAACTGATTATCCGATACTATTTTTTCTCTAATTGGAAGGATCCGTGTATCTCGAACAGCTGCGGACCACGATTCAGAAGCCCAAAAACTTCTAACAATTCATCAGTTTCCGGCCGTGAAAGTCTACAATCTTTGAAAATTACTGCAATTGTTATGAAAATATGCTTGAAATGTATACATGTCTGATGTATGATGATGAATAAACGACGGACAGTGAGTCGTATACTTTTTCTTGATCATTTTGTATAGTGTAGTGGTTAGCATATCTGCCTATCAAGCGGAAGGCCGGGATTCTAATCCTTGCCGGGCCACCGTGCTGGGTAATCGCACGTTAAAAGGTAAAGCCTCGTTGATCCATTGCTCGACTTCTGAGGGTTGACCTTCGTCAGCTGGTTAACGAAAACGAACAATTTTAAAACAACAAACCACAACCAACCATGAAAATTGAATCAAATAGAAAGCAAACATGGGAAATCTCTGCAAATTTAAGAAAAAATGAAGAGCTGTTTGTGGAAAAAGCTCAACCACAAATAGTTCTCTATTTTCTCTTTATTGTGAAAATTTTCTATATATGCTATCTATTCGATTCCATTTTCATATGTTTCGTATACAAATTGAGCAAGAAAAAGTCAACTCTGCGCCCGTCGAGTCAATTAGGCAAGGGAGTAGCTCTTTGAGATAGACTTTCCCTGTTTTTTGTGAATGAATGCATCGTCTTTGAATGATATACACGTAGCTATCAACACAAAGTGTTGAATTATTCTTGGCCTTTTCCTTCTCCGAATGAACAAATAGAAATAACAACCACTTTGAAAAAAAGGAAAAAATTATTTTTCAAACTTCATTCTCCCCACAAATGTTATGAAGTTCCTAAATATAGTTTTTGCACCTTATATTTTTTATGCGTTTTGATAGAATGGTGCATATTATCAATATGCAATCTTAGCCTAGCGAAACTGAGGTTTGGAGCAGTCAGAGGCATGCGCAAGATGAATATTAGAGAGCGAAATTCACTTTGCACATGCCTCTAACTGGTTCAGACCAATTTCCAAACGGTCAAATGTGTTGCTAGAACAAACCTAATAACAAACACTCTGGAGCAGCCATAATGCTCTGCTTCGTTGAATGAGCAGTGAGTGGCCAAATTATGTCTGCAGGGATCTTCTATTCTACTAATCTTTTGGCAGGGTTTCTATTCATTAAGAGTATCGCAGGTGATTTGCGTTTGTGGAACGAAACGGTTTCACCACCTACGAGTATATTTAATCCAATCAGACATTCAATATGGTCGGAATGATTTGCCAAACTACGCAGCATGGATAACTAGCGAAGTAACAAACTGGAAATAATGAGTATATACCATGATGATACACATTAGTGTTCCAAACATGTGTATTTTGGAGACATTGCATTGCTGATAAGAATCGAATGATCTAAAACTACTTTTTTTCAATTTTCTTCACTTGCTCATTTGTAAGTATGTTTGATTATATCATTTGTGTCTATGACAATTATTTCCCGAAATGACCTAGCAGTGAGGAGTTATACGAGATATCGCGAATGCTATAACGAACACAGTAGTTGGAAATGTGGCATAGAAAATAAATCTATGGGAAGGAGTCCTAATCGATGGTTCGATTGTCATCAATAAGGCGTTATCTACCTGTATAATATTGTCCGGAGTATTCATTTAAGTTCATGCCGGATGCAAGTTCATGCTGGACTAAAAAAATTAATCGGTTGTTTTGATACAGATTTCAATGGTGATATTCATTGTTTCCTGTTCGCATTGAAGATACACATTTCATACGCAGGTAGGTTCAATATCTTGCACATTTTGCTGGTAAAATATCTTTACCTACGTACCTACCTACCTTATTATTATGACTTAGTACAAGACTGATTTTACAATTTTGATTTCTCATAAAATGGCGGCTAAACACTGTTTCGGTTAGAGTTGGATGATAAGAGTTCGCGAATGCATAAAAATGACCGTTATACATTTTCGACTTCATTTATACGACGAAAAAGATTGATGAGAACTTCGCTATTGAAACGACTTGCTTCGTTTATCACTGATTTCCAACATATAAGAGTATATTGTTACTTAGCAACACAAAGTCCAGGAATGTGGCTTCTCTCAATAGGTAAACATACCATTTTCCCGAAAATCATTTGAATTTCGAACTACTTTCGAAAATATCGCGAATAGTTTCATCCATAAATAAAAAGTGTTTTGAAATCCGTAATAAAATTACTTGGGTTACTGTGGAATCAGTAGAATCTGTAGGGAAATATCATTTTTTCACAGTAAGGAATAGTAGTTTATACAGCAAGAGTTGATATGATAACCATATCGCACGGTATCGTGCTCAAACGTCTGAGGGCGATGTGGCCAATATCGATTCGAGTTATAGAAATGATATTTTCTTCTACCACGTAAATACTTCAAAACTATCTCTCAAGTATCATATTGATAATTAATTTACATTCAGTATTTCTTCGATAGTTATGGAAAAATCGAAGAAAAAAAGCTTTATTAAATTCAATATTTAATTATAGCCGAAGACATCCTCCGCAAATTTCATAAATTAATAGTACCCGAAAAGTTATTTAAGTCATAAATTATATAGCTATATATTATTCATTTCTGCTGGCCACTTCTTACTTTATTCACTTTCTGTATAAAAAACCTTGCAATTTATTAGTTGTAGTTCGATAGAGCGCCAAAATTTTTATCTAAGTTTTTTGTTCAGGAGGTCGAAATACGTAGGTTCACGCGAAATTTTTTTTTTATCGCTTGGTGCTCGATAAACTTAACATTACCGATATTTGTAACATCACTTCTTCGAAAACAAATAGCGTTTGTATGTTAGGTAGGTACTTTGTGAATGAAAAGATATCATCTGGTGCAATATTTTATTGCCTCAAACATATTCGAAGACAAGTAGGTAGTTTGTAATATGTATGGCAGGCTGAACTATTACAGCACTCTACTCCCTAAAATTTATTAGTGTGGCAATATCTCAGTATTACTGTATATGTTTTGAACATGGAAGTTTCGTTTAATAATTGATTTTGATGCTTACTTTCACTGTATTACCAAACTGAAGACACATGCAATCGACGCATGTTCTAACAATCGAGTAGACATCATTAGGAGAACTTGGCTGGCAAAACGCTCATCAGTTATTTTTTGTTTGGTGTTGTGGTGATTGCTGTTGGGAAAAGTTTTGAAAGAGTTCGTGCGCTTTTCCATTCCAAGTGGAGATGTTACCAAGTTACATAATATTTTCAGCTTGATCATAATCTTTGATGAAGATCATCAAGTTGGATATTCTTCTATATCAGATGTTGTGGGACAAAGTACCATGGAGAAAGACTTCAGGTCATCAAAGAAAAAGCAGATGAAGAAACGAATCTGGGCACCTAAAGATTTGGGAATATATAAAATATTTTTTTAATAATTTTTCTTTCATAATTATCAGATTATTTCTGAAGTGCTTATACATTTTTGTTTCGTCTCAATCTTATGTTGAGTTGTATTCAATTCCACTCTATGCTTTCTCCATTTCTTGAGGTTGGGATGTAAACTAATTAACCGAAAAATGCAAAGCAATATCTGCCTTATCTTTCAATTCATATTTTGGACGCCTGGAGTGTTCATCTGTGAGTCGGACCTCTGATTTAGTATCTCCGGGAGAAGACCATAACATTTGCAGCAATATGTTTCGATAATTTATCACTGTCAAAAAAACAGTTACACCATTTATAACAATCAGTATTCAAGGCAAGTTTCTAATAACGAGTTCAAAATAACTTCACATAGAAAATATGATCGATTCTCTGAATATGCTTTAATATTCAACCTCAACATAGGAAGTGATAATGTGGGCACTCATGGATAAGAAATTAATATTCAGCAAAGAAGTCCAAAACGTATATCGCATTGATGATCCTCAAGTGGAAGACAATAAGATATCTACCGGTGATTGCAATTGGACATTACATTCAAGAATGCATTTGAGATCGTATTTAGATCGATTCAGTTATTTTACTCTTCAACCAAATGTGGCGGAAATGTGAATGCAAAGCTCCAAGTCGCGAAGTAACTTCCATAGGAATTAGCTGTTACTGCCTAGTGTTTGTTGGTACGCTTTTGAATCGAATTCATTTATAATGGGATAAACATTAGAGTTTATGGAAAATGCATGTTACATCACCTACTACCCAAAGTGATCAGTAATTGGACTCTCCATCAGTTATGCTGTCAATGTTTCCCTCCACAATATTGTAATGATATTACTATCCGAAATGACGTCATTCATTGCAGTTATTATTGGAATATGCAACAAACAATATCAATGTTTGAAGCTCATACAATTACATGGGCGACCTGCCAGTATTTCTTCCAACACATTTGATGGATAGTCAAATATATGAACTGGTTTCATTTCTTAATCTGAAGAGATATTTTTTTTTTCAGTTTGGGAAAACAAGATTGTAGTAACACTAGAGGGTAGGATTTCTCACTCCAAAAATTCAAAATTTCTGGAAGAAATGTGATAGAATTAATAAATTATTCTTCGTTTACTCGTGATTGGTTAGATTATTCATCATTCATTAAGTTCTGTCAGGAAAATGTGCAACAAATCTGTTAACGAAAGTGATTCAGAACTCTTTTCAATGGTGCGACTTTTACAACTACCATAGAAATATCCACGATCGGCAATGCGGATATCGCCAAGTGGTCATCTATCAGTTTTCATTTTTGGGTTACTTGGAAAAGTTGTTCAGAATCAAAAAGTTATACTCAAATGTAGAGTTATGGCCTGCTATTCTGATTTCATACTTATTCGAAGTGGCCACGATCAAATCATTTCGGCATGTTTTTTTCCACGTCGTGGCATATTTGTAAAATTTACTTGGTTTTTCACTTTTCCGGGTAACCGCAGATTACAAGTTCGTTGCAATACAATTCAACATAATTAAAAAAATTTGCAAATATGTTCCAACAAAGGCATACAGTATCTGCCTCGGTTGAAATATATCTGAGAAATTTTGGAATTATGTTGAATTGTGCTGCAACAAACTTGAACCATCAAAAACCTTCACTTCCTACGATTCCTTTTCCTCATACTCAAAACACTCTGACCCGTACTATTAGTGTTTTCCACGCTTTTCCCAAAGAATCTTTGTTGTCTAATAAATATGCTTTATTGTCTGAAGATGAAAACTCGATAGAGCATGCAAACAGAATACAGAAACGAGTAGTATCCTCACAAGAGATCAAGCTGAATACATGTATATTGTTATGGGAAATGGCAGTTTATATAAATTTTCATTTTTAGGTATAATATTTTGAAAGAAAGGTAATTATATCAAGGAGACTGAATACTTACTCTTTTTACTCTTGTATATTTTTTACCTTTTCCTTTGTTTCAGAAGCTCAGCTCAGTCGTTGCCAGAAGAGACATACAGACTTTCATCTCAGGTAGGATTCTTGTAAGGATTGCAAAATATCGAATTTTGTTAAGGTTTCGTGAGGTTGTATTGCCAATAAAAATAAACATTTCAAATATTCAAAACTCCACGAATTTCTTCTATGATTTTCTGCCTATTCTGTGCTAAATGACTAATTGAAGAGATTACCTTCTAATGTCAAGTTGAACAGAACTAATATAGCCAACGAATTTGTATTTTCCACGTTAAATTAGGAAACGGAACGTACGAAAGACAAGGCAATGCCGTAAATGTGTACCTCGAATGAAAATTCTGCAATGATGTTTGAGATTTTCACAATGGAATAGGAAAATATTTATAAATTTGGAATACTGATAATGATGAATATAGATGAAATAATCGTTCTGAGAGGGTTTTCAGAAAGTTCACTCGGTGTTTTGTGCGAAGAAATGGAAAATTTATCCCCAAAAATTTAAATCTACTCTTCGCAGAAACCGTTGTCGTCGATCAGGATATGAAAAAGTTGAAGTGGAATACAGGAGTCTCCAGAATTTCCAACCTTGGATTTTACTTTCAGGAATCTAGTTGACAGGCAGGTTTTATATTCTCAGCTCCAATTCTACTATATTCTGTCGAAATAACGTGGATTGCACTTGATTTTATGTATTTATTTCATTTTCCCTATTTTCAAAACAACGGTATCCAATTTCAATTTTTCACCATTTGCTACGAAAAAACAATCTCCTATCAATACCTCCTCGTAGCTATGTGTCGTCGCAGTTCAGTGCACTCGCGATTTTTACACTTTTTTCCATGCACTTTTTTTTTTATCCTTTTTCCCAATTATTATTTTCAATTATCTCTCAAAATTAACTCATAAGCTATTTTCTGTACAATGGTCATATCACAAATTTATTTTTCTTTAGAAAAGTTCAGCTGTACTTTTTATGTTTCAGCTTAGTTGAAATTCGATATTTGTTTCCTAATGAAGATTGAATGTACCATGTGATACCTGAGTTTATTTTTGTTCTTTTAATATCGTTAATTTTTGCCAAATTATTGTTTCTGACTGTTCAGTATGCTTTAGTTTTGCATTTTGATCAGCAATTCCATTGTTTTTTCAGAGAAAGTTGGCTGTTGGCTGATAGTTTGGTATAGAGCGAAGAAATCATTCGGAACAACCAAACTTCGGAAACTATGATTTCTGTCTATCAGGGATGATTTTATTGGTTTATATATATATATATATATATATATATATATATATATATATATATATATATATATATATATATATATATATATTGAAGACTGCCTACAAGAGAAATTTGTATTTGAACAGGAATTTGCGTTTACGTTTTGAGAACGGAAGCGGATTTAGTTTCCGAAAAGTTAACGATAAGTAACAGATTTGAAGTGGTTTCATCTCATGCATATGTCTGATAACTTCAATAAACTCTGATAACTGGAGCTACATAGCTCGTCCCCTCAAAAAAGAATGCTACACGTCAAGTATGACCCTATGAGAACATGATATGAAGTATATCCCATGGAAGTTTCGGGTTCTCTGGAAATGACTTCCAATGCGTAGTATCTCAGAGATACTTTGAATTTCAAACGATATGATTTCCAATTCTTTGTCGATGCGAATTCCTAAAAACTCAGTACCTACAATCTTTACTATCAATAGTTATATTTTGCAGAGGCAAATCGTCTTGTAGGCTTTCGAATGAAATTATATTCGTTTTGTTGATACCAAATGATAGAAGGTTTGAATCACCCCAATACGCTTGCATTCCAAAATAATTTGCCATATACAGTTGAATCAACAGAAATGAAAATAATTGATAGTAGATTCGATTTTAAAATAGTTAGACTATATTGACATAAATCATAACTACATGAATAAGTATGAAAAGACGAGATTAAGTAAAAGATATGAACAACATATATTTATAATTATTTCATTCCGTTTTGTATCAGTAAGTAGCAATCAACGTCAAACCGATGTTGAATCACTAGTTTCATTTCGGGTTTTCATGTTTTTCTTGAAAAACATATTATACAATTCCCCCATTTCATTCATAAAACAACGTAACGTTTCACGGAATATTCAAAAACCCTCTGGACGTTATTGAGCGGTCTCATAAACCCCAAACAATTAAATTCCGAACTGTCGCCATAGAAAACTTCGGAATTATGAGCATTCGGAGTTTCACATCAAATCATTCGCTACCCGTCATGTAAACTAGCGGATTCGGTCCATTCGATTCGTTGCCCGGAGCCATCGGTCACGAGCACGACCTCTGCCTCACAGCTGTGTGTATTATAAATGATCCCAAGTTTGTGGCGCTTTCGGACTATTTGTCATATCTACACTATTATTACATCCGGCCGGGTTGATGCGTGCCAGCTAGCACTATATGCTCTTCAGTGGCTCCGTCTTCGATCTTAGGGGTTCCACGGTCGTTTTTCTTGCTTTATGACAGTAGCTTCTCGAACACTAATTTGACGTCCATTCAGTATGAATCAACTAAGAATGGAAGGGGCTGTATCGGTCACCATTTCTTGGCAGATGATCGATGATGATTTCAGCAGACATCGCAACTCCTTCATTGAAAGGGGAGATCAGGCGTCAGTATCGACAACACAAATGATTCTGATAGTCATATTTGATGGCAAAATTGTAGTAATGGCGAAAATGTCATCGTGGCATCATCACCAAGAGTATTGTACCAATACGCTTCAATAAATAATTCCACAATTAATACCCCAGACAACCAAATTGTATTTCTCTTTCGAGAATATCACCAGTTGATCAGTGACTCTGTTTTGGAAATAACTTAGTCTTGTACATGTGTCACTGTCTGTTAACTGAAACTTTCCCAGTAAGGACAAATGGATTTGATCGTGGGGATGCAATCAGAATGCTGGGCTGTTTTCTGAAAAAAACTCTTTGTTATATGGTCGAGCTTTCGAGAATGTTTATTCTCTTTATCGAGACATTAACTCGAGATTATAGTAAAAAGTCATGCGTAACAGTGAGGTAAAATGAAAGGTCGTCATTTCCTCATGGTTATTGAAACATGACATTGGAAAAATACATCCAAACCTGAAATTTGTCCTATAAACAACTTTGGAGCATGTGGGCCACTAAAAGCCACTTTCACCATAGCGCTGCTAATGGTTGGTTTTTTGATGGTTCCTTTGTTAACGGAGGTCAACTTAACAGACCGTTTGGCCGCATGTCTTCCACCACCCGTATATGGCAATTGGAGAGTAGGCAATTTTCTTAGTGTGTAGAGTTGCCATTTATCCCAGAATTCATCTTTCATGGCCGCTGGAAGCGATTAGAAGAAGTTAACATTTGATAATTTTGAATTATGGTTTTGAGCTTTGCCTCAGTTGCGCCTGCCTAACCTCCGAACTTTGACAGATCATGAGGACATACGGTGAATTAGAATTGAGAAAAATGGATAATGTTTTGGATGAATCTTCTCCTGAAGTGAAACGTGCGAGATCTCCAAATTCAACGAATGCTGGGAAAGAAATTCTCACAGAATTATTGGTGAAGTGCTCGTAGTTTGTGGTCTCGGTAGTGTAGTGGTTAGCATATCTGCCTATCAAGCGGAAGGCCGGGGTTCGAATCCTCGCCGGGCCACCGTGCTGGGTAATCGCACGTTAAAAGGTAAGGCCTCGTTGATCCATTGCTCGCACAAGTTTCGACTTCTGAGGGTTGACGTTCGTCAGCTGGTTAACGAAAAACGAACAATTTTAGAACAATTTAGTTTATCGAATGTGAAAATACGGATGCCTCGAGTAACTCAGAATGAACCATAAAGTGACTGGATATGTGCAATGATTTCAATTCAAAAAATGCTGTATAGTACCAAGTATTTGCAATCTTGCAGTGTTAATCTGCTGTTTGTTGCAAAAATCCCAGAGCTCAATATAATGCTTGATGGGAGACTCAACAAGAACATAGTAATTTCTTTTTGCTGTCTAAAGTCTGAGTTCAATCGTTACATTCCCTACTACATACATCAGACTATTCCCAAACTTGTTTCTTTTTGCTTGAATATTTCCAATAAATGAATTCATATGTATCGATTCCACTTGTCGGATAGAGAAAATAAAAAGAGATTGTGCTAATGACATTTTAATTAGATATTGGGAAACTAAAACACCATTATATCCAAAAAGTGTGAAAATTAGTTTCTTATTCAGACTATTTCTGGCCACTTCAAGGTGGAAGTAGATTCGTTTTCACACAGGACATGCAGACTATAAAAATAGTTATTTATGAGGGCCTGCCTATGATTTTCAATCATATTTTCACCCACTCTGTTATTACCATGACGTATCTGCATATATTCAACCAACTGATTGCGGGACATAGAAAGCTGAAGATCATTTCTAGGTCAGGTTTACCAGTTCTCCTTAGGATATTCAAAAGGAATCCAAATGCTATTACGATTGGTATGGCTCTTTTTGAACACACTTTGATACCGACAGCTAATATTGGGAATCTCCTTTCAAATATTCACAAAATTCTCTCAACCGGATTACGTGTCCTCATTTGAGATCATTCTATATTTATCTATATTTATGTTGTGGAAATCTCAGTTGTTGTCTTCGGTAAAAAGATATATTCTCTATAGAGTGAGGCTGTAGCACCTTATGGATTATTCTGTGCGCTGTCGATTCAGTCATGCCACTTTATTCACGTGCGATAAGCTCAGAGCATTCTGTGGCATAAAGTCTGAGGAAAAAGAGAAGATGATTCGTGGGTGACATAGCATCATTCCTGGAAACAATAATTTGTGCTCAATATGGGCAATTTGGCACTGATATGTAAAAATTGAATAAACTCTATCGTTCACTTCCATCACATTCATTTACGAGCCGCAGTTGAGTCAATCACCACCACTAGTTCTTCTAGCTTGTGAGTTTTCTCACGACATATACAAATATTTGATAATTTTGAGGTTGAAATTCCTCCGTTAGTATTTGAAAGCTCCGTGACCACGCAATTGAATTTAATGAAAGGCAAACATGTCTGGCTAGTTAAATCGGCCGTCAAATCACCAACCGTCACTGGTGAAAGTGGCCTTATGAGGTGTATTTTCACTATTTCATGTTTCAGTAACCATAAGGAAAAGACGACCTTTCATTCTACCTCATTTTTACGTATGACTTCTTATAATAAACTCAAGTCAATGTCTATATATATATATATATATATATATATATATATATATATATATATATATATATATATATATAAAATTTCATTGATTTTTTCTGTTTTCTTGTTTTTCGATCCACCAACTTCTGATATATTTCAATTGAATGAATAAGATAGTTACCAAGGCCAATCACCGACTTCCCCAACCAGATATTTTGCCGATCCCTCTGGTATTCCAACCAGAGGTAGTGAACTTTAACGAACCCAACATCCATGGACTCGGGACCAACGGCTTCACGTCCCCTACGAAGGACGGCATATCCTCAATACATCTTGTGCTCATTGATATATTGTCTGCGAGTTATGATATGCTATTTTGCTACAGTTGTATGGGCTTTATACTCGGTCTCTCCCTGCATGAGGTCACCCATCCAAGTACTAATCGCGCTTAACTTCAGATATCGTTAGTCAACCTGAAGAGCTGGGCTGTGCCCAAAATGAAATTTTGAACAATACTATTCAGCAGGAAACATCGTCAATCGAATACAAAGATATAAGTGCACCTCACAACTGAATAATGATACTAAGGCTAACACCACCCAGAAAATGATCCGCTCCTGAACGTCTTACATCAACTCCCAAACTACACCATCTGGGGGAGACGACGCAAAGGGTTAGTCGAACGGCTTTTTCGAAACAGCCTTCTACAGCCCATAAGAGTCTTGTCTGACAAACGTCTACATTATTATATGAGCATTAAGCTCTTGAAAAATCACTCTATTCGGCTGCGTGGATTGCGACATTATTAATACCTCGTCCGGTACTGTTATGTCGACCTATGAGGTGATTAGATTAGATTGAACCTCAATAATCCATATTATTCGAATAACTAAATATCGAATCGGTTAACAAAAAATCGAGTGGTTGATAGTTGATCGGTTCACACAGGGTCATCAGTAAAGCACGCATCATATGGAAAATATTGAAAGAAAAGTTATGTGATTCGTTTTATTTCCCAAAATTATGTTACTGAAAGCATCCTAGAAGACTGGCTATGAATTGAATCGTCCCAAAGCAATTCGATCAGGCCAATCTCAACGATACCCACCCAGTCGGTGCCGAACTCAATTTTTTATTATTGGGGTGAGCACACTTGCAACCAGGCTCAAAAAAGGGTGAAGCTAACAACTAGTAAAATAAGGCGTCATTGCGCCAGCTGGCCATTGACCAACAGCAAATCCCTGTGCGCTCCATTCCTTGAAGGTGGAGTCCCATTACTATTGGGTTGTTGGTTCATTGTAATGAACATAATTGAAAACTAAGCATCTGGAAAGGAATCAGAGGCATCAGGTGGGAAAACATCGCACCTCGTGCACTCAGAAGATAGAGCCTTGTGCCCAGAAAACACACAGGGCTTCTGGGTAGGTATCTTGCCACCTTTCAGGATTGCCATCCAGTCAACCATCGGATTGAATTGAACCAGTAGCGAGAGAGTCACA
The DNA here is from genome assembly GCA_032362365.1 of Zygogramma bicolorata. Lineage (NCBI taxonomy): Eukaryota > Metazoa > Arthropoda > Insecta > Coleoptera > Chrysomelidae > Zygogramma > Zygogramma bicolorata. Next base: position 491,875 of record JAVJAQ010005855.1, read on the forward strand.
TCAAATGTACCACAGTGCCGTAGACCGCTCAGCCATCACCGACCAAAACTATTTAGAAATCTGGAATTTTCTTTCAACGAATTCAACATATATCAACTACACCTGATTTTTCGATTCTGGAACAGATCTGAAAAAGTCCAAAAGAAGTGCTTCAAAAATGAACAATAATGCGTCATTTTATATCATATGATACAAATTCACGAACGACAGAATTGCTTGTGATTTCTATGAATTTACAGGCGTGAAAATAATTTTTCCATGATTGAATTGATGTTCTGCTATCCAAAGGTAAATAGCTCACATATCCCGCTCGAAACGAAACAGAATTGTATTGAAAGGAATATGTCGGTTACTAACATTAATTCTAATGTGACTGACGGCCATACTATAATCTCGGTTTAAACCATACATCGAGTGAACCAGAAATTCGACAGATAGCGCATGCATTTCCAGAAAACGCACGCATCACCTGAATTTTTCATTTGGGCCATATGTATAGTTCTAATCCAGATTATAATAATGAACCTTAAACTCAGAAAAACTGCCGAGGTTGATAGTTGATTCATTCGCCATCTAATCACACTTCTGGCGAATGCATCAATGAAAGAATGGTGAAAGCACACAATAAAATAATGGCGATGATAGTTCTAGTGGTATACATGCGAACTTATCTCTCATTCCCTAGGATAACAATCACTGTCTCATTCTTAATACCAAATTCCTGTAGGAGTATTTAAGCAATGTCTTCATCAATAATCTCAATTATAATCATAATAATTTGAAAAGTACCAATTTTCAATTTTTATGCTTATGATCATGACGACAGACACAACGCGCAAGTGCATGAATATTTGTTAAGAAAAGTAAACGTATTGAATTGTTTATTGTGCGTTACCTTAAAAAAATGAGCCTGGGAGAGCAAATTCCCCTTGAATTAATGAAAAATTTCCCCCTCTTGGAATAAAAAGAATGCACGGTATTGAAAATTCCTGAAAAACGATTTCGAAAATAATGAGAATGATTGGTGAGTGAATATAGAATAGTTTTGTTGATTTGTTTTTCTGTTTTCGCATAATTCCAGTTCAATAACAGAAGATTGCTGAAAAATGTGCCATCTGGCTCAGATGCTCACAGGAAGTAAAGTGAATGTGTTTTCTGTGACTGTTCACATCCAATGTTTCAACCCTATCGGAAGAATGGGATGATATCATCACGGTGGAAGATGAAACACCCCAAACAAAAAGTTATGTGCCAAACATACGCAGTATTATCACCAATAGAACTAACATAACCAATGTACCTATGAAGGGATAGCAAGAAAGAAAAACAAAGTATGAATGTTCCACTAGGCCAACCAGGGGAATCTTGTTCATCTGTGGGTGAAACATTGGACAGTTTAAAAAAAATCTTTATCCACACAGGGCAGTATCGACAAGGATGACTTTTATTTTGGTTTATCGGTGGCAGAGTGAATTGCCAAAAATAAAATGTGATTTCGAAAAATGGGTATTAGGACAAAAAAATATAAGTCTTGATATCTCAAGTACTTGATGGTATTTTTTGTGTAACGAAGGTTTTTTATATTCATATAAATATTTATATTGAGAGAGAGAATATCATGACTGGATATGAATATTTATTATACTGATGAATCATACATAATATGAATGCTACAGAAATATTCTGTTTTGTTTCTGAAATGTATTAATTCAGTTCTGTATTCTGATATAATCGTTACTGTTTGTCGTATGTATAGCTTATCCATCTTCACTATTTCTGTGCCAAGATGGATTGGATGAGCTATGTATTCGATTTCAAGAAATGCCCGTTAAGTTTCTATGCGGTGGAGATGTTTAATTTTTTCCACTAGCGTACGGAAACGTCCACTTTTCCGCCCCATGATGTTTTTTAATGGCCCTGGTATAAGCCTCATCAAATGAATTACAAATGATAGTAAACATCTGACATTTTTCATTTGTCACTTAGCAACTAAGATGGCTATATACTGGTGCTTGCGATATTATTTCAGACAAACCTGTAGACAGGGTGTAGTTGTTCAACATTACGCCTTATGGGTGCGCATGTGGTTGAAATTCCTAAAAATTTTCGAGATCATTCGATCCATGGAACACGTTGTTGCCAACATCACTGATGAGAACAAACTTCATCTTCAAGAATTCAAGAATAATCTCACGTTCTGGTATATTCAGTACCCATTTTGAAATTTTAAAGTTTGCTGGCAAAAACAGTCTAGAGTGTGCGCGCGTTCTGAACATTCTATAAATGCAGTGATATGTGCTTCATATATTTTCAGTTCAGCCCAGAAGATTATGAAAGATACTAATGATTTCACTCACCAGAAAAATGGCATTTTCTCACTTCACATATACATAAAATTTCATCACCATTCTCACTCCTATTCGCTCACACGTATTAACGTGAATAATATTCGGCTGAAACGTGATACTAATTCTCAACTGAGCTTTCGAATTGAGATCACAATATTATATTGCTCAAATGAAAATATCAACAATCAACTAATTTTTTCAGCACATAGACCAGAATTCGCAACGACATAGCCACTTGGCAACACAGGACGTGCACATGACTGTAATTTTAACTTCGAGAGTGAGTTATTACTACGGTCTGCGTCATCAATTCTTGATCAAGTATGCCAGGTCGGTCGTTTGATTTGCTGACAAATTTCTGTATGGAGTGAAAACACCAGTATATAGCCACATTATTAGCAACAAAGGAAAAAAAAAATCTGTCAGTCGAAACACTACCTTGTCAAAACCAATTTTATGACCTCTTCCAGTCAAGTTGCTGACAAAGCAGTGGAAAACTGGAATCTGACTTCATTGGAAAACATTTAAGCCCCTGAAAATAATTTGCAGAATGCAACAAATTGCACGTTCAATAGAAATATTAATTATACATTATCTTTTGGGGTTTTTCCGCACGCTAGAAAAAAAATTGGTGTACCTAACACTTGCGTGAAGATATTTTTCCGCACTTGCAAGGTAATAAACAGTATATTGTTTAGCCCGTAGGAAAAGACTAACATATCCTGGACGACCAAGGAGATTGCTAAGTTCTGGAATGTGTCTTTTCCTTCGAGGTGAATTTCAAATTTTGTCTGGAATGCGGAAAACTATTATTACGAACAGATAGCAGTTTTTCCTATTACCACACGAGTATTTCAACTCGTATTTTATCTTTAACAGTAAGAATAACCCATTTTCAGTATTCCTTCTGATGACAGGGCATATCTAGGAAAGTGAACACTTGTGTGGTGGTGAAAAGCTCTTATTGACCGAAAACAGAACAGAGGCGTCATTTATTTCAGCTATAATTTCATAATAATTAACTGATATTATGTGATTTTTCTTCTGATGAAAATATGCGAGCAAGGTTGTTGTTTTTGTAAATGAGTGAATGAAACCGGTTGATGATATAATTTCTATCGAATGAAAAGAAATGGTTTTGTACAGTTCGAACCCTAACCACAAACGTAAATCACAACAAATATATAGATTTAAAAAATAATAAAAAGAAGGTGACGCACTGAATATTAACCCTTGAAAATAATATTGAATAAATATATTTCACAGATAATTGTAACATAGCTCAGCATACATAGTTTTTCATTAACTCCATTTCAAATCTAAAAATCGAAGGAAACATGTAGGTACGAAACAAAAGAGAACAAGCACTGAATTGTCAAAAACATATGAAATAAAGGTCTCTCAGAGAAAATAGTAACATGACTACATGAATTAAAAAAAAGGTCAACTGAGTCTCAACTTGAGGAACTACACCCCTCAGGCCATAATATTTTTGCATGGAAACCTTCCCATCATTTGACATGAAATAATCAGTAAGAGTATTTATTTGAGTCTTAATAATAGTTCTAGTATTTTGTCTGCTCACAACCTAGACAGAGGAATTAAAACTATCTCACAAATGAGACAGAATAATGGTTTCAATGCAGGCAAAATCCAGAAGCTAGTTTGGAAACACAGCCCCAAATTTACTTACAGAGTGATACATTTCCAGATGAAACAATCAGAAATCAAAAATTTCTTACCTCTAATATAATATGGAAAAGGAACGAAGACTATCGTGGGATTTTTTCCAAAAAAGACAATGCCTAAGTGGCTTCCAGACCACATCAGGGGGTTATGAGAAATCTGGACTCTTTGAGCTCTAATGTTCGGAATGCGAATGCGTTTATGTCGAACAGTGTGGCCGAAATTTTTCTTAATGTTATGCGGAACATGAGAGGTCCTTCAGACTAGGAAAAATGATTTGATATTTCAAACGATATTTCTGGAGTGCTACCACATACAAAATGAAAATTTCGAAATATGCTAGAACTTAATATCCCAATTATCTTGAATTCATAGAAATTCATGAACATTAACATTGCGGATGTAACCTACTGAATGATCAGTTATTCAATATATTGGCTGGTTTCTAAATTAGCGTGTTTCTAAATTGGCGTACCCACACGAAAACATAATTTGTGGAAATTATCGGAAACTCAGGAATGTCGTATACAGAAACTCCTAGATGTAGGAATAAGGGTTATTCAAGAAGAATAAATCAGGAATATCTTGGGGATTGTGAGAGAACTGATTTCAAAAACATAAATGGAATCTGCGACAAGTTAAAAACATTTTTTCGTTTCACATGTTGTTTTCATAACGAGAATATTGCCGGTTAACTAAATTCTGAGACGCCTCGTATAAATAAGCCGTTCTGTATTATTTTTCGATTGTAGGGTTTCCATTGGAAATCTACATATTTCTTTCATCTGCAACGGGGAACGGAATAGTAATTCTCCTAACAAGTGCGGAAAGTGATTCTTTCCCGCATGAGTTAGGAACAATACTTTTTCTACAAGCGTAGGAAACAAATTCATTTTTTCAATTATTCATTCATGCAAATGGAAACAACTAACAAGAGTAACATTTTCTATCCACTCATTATTCGTAATATTTATTGTAAATGTACAATTTGATGCATTATGTAAATTTATAGCGGAAGCCAGCTTATTGTTTGAAGATGGCTGATTTCCTGAAGAAGGAGGTAACTCGGGCAATACATTATCGAAAGAAATCGAATGTGCAGGCACAGGCATCAAATCGTCGCCGATCGATCGATTCTAAAATGCACCCGGAAGACGATGTAGTGTTCAAATTGAGAATTTTGTTGGAAATTTTTTTTTTTCGATTGGTGGAGTTTTCTAAATACCCCTCTGCAACTGAAGTCGATTTCCATCCTCCTAGGCGTTTGATATTAGTTATACCCACACCACAATCAGCAAGTAAAGTGGCTGAGGAACGCCTGAAGCTGTGACCAGTGTAAAGCTCTGGATTTTGAAGGCGCAGATATACTGCTATTTCGGAGGGGATCTTTCCTATGGTATTGATTCCTACACATTGCACAGTACATTTTCCACTTTTGTAATACAAGAATAAACGACGGTGAGGAGTCTCTTTTGGACGTAAATTTACATGTACAGGAATGATTTTTGGAATTCTTGATATTAACAATTATCAGGTTTTCTTTGTCGTCTATGTCGTCAATGGTGAGTTTTGTCAGCTCTTCTCGTCTGAAAGCACCAGCTAATCCAAAAATTGCTACTAACTTAATCATGACGTATATGTCATCGGGTGCTTCAGTCATAAATTTTGAAACGTCTTCTTGAGTGGAGATTTTGGCCTTTTTCGGCCGAAAACCGACATTCTGTCTTTTAATGAATGCAATTATTTTGAAAAATTTGCTGATAGCCAAATTTTGCTTTACTTCAACATTGAATATCTTGCCCATAAAGTGTTCGGCTTCCATGTTTTAGACATTTCTAGAAAATAAGCCAAGAATACTTCTTCTTTATTTGGTGTTTTCACTTTTTTATTGTTGCACCATTCAATAAAACTCGTGTATTGCTTCTCATACCTTTGTTTAGATTTCGTTGGCAATAACTCTAAGTTCGCATCTGAAGCTGCTTGCACGATTTCTTGTGGAAGTTCTTCATCAGATGAATAATCCATTGTGGCAATTTCACTGAATCGAAAATTTTATATAAGTAACGTTTTGTCTGTCACTCTGACAATTACAAACAAATTTGTGTATTGATCAGCATGACAACATCAATTGTTACCTACTCGTTATCAGATCAATCAAAGCCTATATGATTTTCATAACAATACATTTTTATTTATCAATATTTGTTAATTTTTTCAATAAATAGTGCAAAATGATGGATGATTTTGAACAAACTCACTTAGTATTGCAACAAAAAAGCTTGAACTTTCATATTTTGTCACCCACCACTTATATTTTACGAGGATATCATATAAATGTTTTTCCCGCACTAGTGTGGAAACAAAAATCCCGCACTAGTGTTGGAAAACTTTTCCCACACTAGTGTGGGAAAACTTTTCCCGCACTAGTGTGGGAAAATGACACTTTCCAAACTGAATTGCGTGCGGGTAGAGGGTGAATCACGCACGCTTGTAGGAAAAATAATATACCAATTTCAACTGACGGCTGACGGTGTACGTCACTAATGACCGATACTCCATAGTGGATGGAGTACATCCAGGAATTATCTGAAACTGAATTGTTTGTCTTTGAGCAAAACTTGATGATGCATCAACATCAGGTGAGGATTAGGCAGTTTATTAGACCCATTAATTTGAGTTGGGTAAATCCGTAGTCAGATTATCAAGGTTAAACTCAGATTCATACCTATTCGTGGTGAGATGTGACATATCATGTCTGTAAACTAATTAAAATTTCACGGGTGTTTCTCCAACAAGTTGCTTGGAGAGTTTACTTTTGTGACTAACATATATGAATTATATTCCAGGTATATTCTCCTCTGCCTCGGAATTGAAGTGGCTTGAAATTATTTCCATGAATTTCAAGTGTTATTCAGGCAGATATTCATCTGAATCTTGTAGATCAGAGAAATGGCATGGGAAAGTCAATTCATATATATATATATATATATATATATATATATATATATATATATATATATATATATATATATATATAGATTAAATTGAAATATTACAAAAAAGCAACAACAAGCTATCGTACTGTCAAGGGAATAAATTGTATTTCTGATAATATATTTTCCAGCAATCGTTTCGATCTATTGATATTTCTCTTGTGTTAGTCAAGAGATTGAAAAACTTAATTCCAGCGTAGTAATTTTTTTGTATGGACAAGATTGATTTTTATCAGAAGCGTGTTGTTGCCATTTCTGATGCAAGGCATATCTTGGTTCTTAAGAAGTTTGCCAAGATGAAATGAGTGTATATCATCAATTTGTGAATATATATTGAAGTGAGGGTCAGTGAGCTGCTAGTCATAAAAATATTTTTTATTTCTGACCGGGATATATCGTCATAGTTACGCTATCAATAAAGAGGGTCATAACTCCCTTGGGACATTATTGATTGTATAATTCCCTCTACCTTTCACAAGTAAAAATAAAATTATATATATATATATATATAGTGAGTAGTAACATTTTTTCCGTGTCAGCCAGTCCAGATATATCTTGTATTCTTTTTGGTATACGGCTTCACTTTTCGATGGAATTAATGATTCTCTTGCTTGTTCAGCTTTTTTCAAAATATCCTCCATTATATTTGGGGTAAAAAACACGTTTTTACCGCAAACACAGCTTGATAACAAAGTTCTGTTTATAAACAAGTAACATAGCAACAACCTAGCAACAAGAAAACTCTACTATAATCAACGGTACCTGATTCAAATATACCGGGAAAGTAATGAATTGGTACATTTTTCCGTTTCCAAAATGAACAAAATTTTATTGAAATCGGTCAGAAATAAAATTATCTATGTACCACGGGAATTAATGAGCCTTAATAACCTCAGGCAATTGCTGTCCCTTGGGCCAGAGGCCCTCGGGACGCAAACTTTGCCATCGGTTTCTTTTAATTTTGACATCCTCTACTCTCCTCTATAATTGCAGCATAATATCGATTAAAGAAAGGCGTGATGATGATTTATCATCGAATCGCACTGACCGTGTCACAGTTTTATAATTTCACAAAAATTCTTGGGGATGCTTGAAGACTGGCTTTAAATCAAATATTCAAAAAATGAACAATTTGTTCAGGCCAGCCTCAACTCACCTACACTGTAGGTTGACGGACTAACACCTATTAGAAAACAACTACTCCCCTGGCTAATACCACGAAGGGCATTGAATTACATCCAACAGGTGTCAGTGCGGAATTCTTCACAGAATAAATTCCACATATGCTCGTGGCGATACAACTACCAGAATTGATTTTCAATTACTGGGACGGGACACACTTGCAGACCGGTTTCGGGCTATTTGGCCCATCATCAGTGCAAGGCAGTGCCATCATCAACATAAGTCGATGACTTCCCATAATTGAAAATCATACTCGAGCAGAGTATCTTCCCTAGACCTAGGCTGATACAAACAACTAGCAAAATAGCCGTTGCTGCGCCATCTGCCCGTAGACTAGGTACTAACCAAGAGCATATCCGCATGGCCCCAATTCCTTGTACAAGGAAAATACGAATTTCACAAAAATTCTTGGGGATGCTTGAAGACTGGCTTTAAATCAAATATTCAAAAAATGAACAATTTGTTCAGGCCAGCCTCAACTCACCTACACTGTAGGTTGACGGACTAACACCTATTAGAAAACAACTACTCCCCTGGCTAATACCACGAAGGACATTGAATTACATCCAACAGGTGTCAGTGCGGAATTCTTCACAGAATAAATTCCACATATGCTCGTGGCGATACAACTACCAGAATTGATTTTCAATTACTGGGACGGGACACACTTGCAGACCGGTTTCGGGCTATTTGGCCCATCATCAGTGCAAGGCAGTGCCATCATCAACATAAGTCGATGACTTCCCATAATTGAAAATCATACTCGAGCAGAGTATCTTCCCTAGACCTAGGCTGATACAAACAACTAGCAAAATAGCCGTTGCTGCGCCATCTGCCCCTAGACTAGGTACTAACCAAGAGCATATCCGCATGGCCCCAATTCCTTGTACAAGGAAAATACGAATTTCACAAAAATTCTTGGGGATGCTTGAAGACTGGCTTCAAATCAAATATTCAAAAAATGAACAATTTGTTCAGGCCAGCCTCAACTCACCTACACTGTAGGTTGACGGACTAACACCTATTAGACAACAACTACTCCCCTGGCTAATACCACGAAGGGCATTGAATTACATCCAACAGGTGTCAGTGCGGAATTCTTCACAGAATAAATTCCACATATGCTCGTGGCGATACAACTACCAGAATTGATTTTCAATTACTGGGACGGAACAAACGCGCAGACCGGTTTCGGGCTATTTGGCCCATCATCAGTGCAAGGCAGTGCCATCATCAACATAAGTCGATGACTTCCCATAATTGAAAATCATACTCGAGCAGAGTATCTTCCCTAGACCTAGGCTGATACAAACAACTAGCAAAATAGCCGTTGCTGCGCCATCTGCCCGTAGACTAGGTACTAACCAAGAGCATATCCGCATGGCCCCAATTCCTTGTACAAGGAAAATACGAATTTCACAAAAATTCTTGGGGATGCTTGAAGACTGGCTTTAAATCAAATATTCAAAAAATGAACAATTTGTTCAGGCCAGCCTCAACTCACCTACACTGTAGGTTGACGGACTAACACCTATTAGAAAACAACTACTCCCCTGGCTAATACCACGAAGGGCATTGAATTACATCCAACAGGTGTCAGTGCGGAATTCTTCACAGAATAAATTCCACATATGCTCGTGGCGATACAACTACCAGAATTGATTTTCAATTACTGGGACGGGACACACTTGCAGACCGGTTTCGGGCTATTTGGCCCATCATCAGTGCAAGGCAGTGCCATCATCAACATAAGTCGATGACTTCCCATAATTGAAAATCATACTCGAGCAGAGTATCTTCCCTAGACCTAGGCTGATACAAACAACTAGCAAAATAGCCGTTGCTGCGCCATCTGCCCGTAGACTAGGTACTAACCAAGAGCATATCCGCAACAAATTGTTCATTTTTTGAATATTTGATTTAAAGCCAGTCTTCAAGCATCCCCAAGAATTTTTGTGAAATTCGTATTTTCCTTGTACAAGGAATTGGGGCCATGCGGATATGCTCTTGGTTAGTACCTAGTCTACGGGCAGATGGCGCAGCAACGGCTATTTTGCTAGTTGTTTGTATCAGCCTAGGTCTAGGGAAGATACTCTGCTCGAGTATGATTTTCAATTATGGGAAGTCATCGACTTATGTTGATGATGGCACTGCCTTGCACTGATGATGGGCCAAATAGCCCGAAACCGGTCTGCAAGTGTGTCCCGTCCCAGTAATTGAAAATCAATTCTGGTAGTTGTATCGCCACGAGCATATGTGGAATTTATTCTGTGAAGAATTCCGCACTGACACCTGTTGGATGTAATTCAATGCCCTTCGTGGTATTAGCCAGGGGAGTAGTTGTTTTCTAATAGGTGTTAGTCCGTCAACCTACAGTGTAGGTGAGTTGAGGCTGGCCTGAACAAATTGTTCATTTTTTGAATACAGTTTTATAAACCTATTGTAAGTGAGCGTGGCATTTTATCTTCTGTATTTTTTCTTCTCATTATTTCATCGTATGTACAGCTTGTCCAATCCATCTTGGCTCAGAACTAATAACGTATATGCCTAGCAATCTCTGTGAAGAATACTAGGATGAAAAAACACCTATTATATGTGTTCACTGTGTTGAAATTCATTGCTAGAAGGTGTTTTTTCTTTCTTCATGGTCTACACTACCAGTGTGCAACTGGAAGAGTATCTGAGGTTGTGCCAAGATGGATTGGATAAGCTGTACATGCTATTATAGAATAAGTGGACTCGTTTTTATGAATCAAGACATCGTGAGTATGATAATTGAGGTCATTGACGTATGATAGGAAGAGAGAGAAAGAGGGCTAGAGAAAGAACACTCTCCCTTGTAGAATTCTCAGTGTTATATGAAACACGGGTTTCAACCTTAAGAGTTTCATCTGATTTATATAAGAGAAGCCGTGATTGTGAAGGATCTCTTGTACTGAGTAATTCAATCTCTATTTCGAAAAATATAGACTATTATGTCGAAGGAATGTGTTGATTGAAACATTTTTCAAGTGTGTGTTTCTTTTGTCCAGACTTTCAATAATGATTAGATGTAATTACACTGCTGCTGTTTCAGTGGAATAATCATCTGAAATCCATGTTGGTATGGCATTATCAGTTAATATTCAAGTATGCTGTGATTTGCTTATATAATATTATTTCCAGTTTTCATGTTGGACTATTTGAATTCGAGCTTTCACAGAAAGATTTCGTAAATGATAAGATGAAGAAAGTCGAATAGAAGCCAAGTTACCTTCACAGAAGTCCTGGATGATACCAAGCGGGCGCCACCCCAGACAGAAAAAAAAAATCAAAAAATGAAATAAAGAATAATAATGTGCAGTTTCAAGAACATGACTGCAGAACAAGAAATGAACTCCGTCCATTTCTTCGTTGTAGATACATCATCGATAAAATTGTTTGTTAATGGCTTTAATGAAGTGATAAAGACGTTATTATTATCATTATTCATTCTTTTCCGCGGTGGAAAGATCGAAACTTGTTAATTCTTCGTGAATTTTATGAACGTCTTACTCTAGAAATCACTTGATATTTCATTTCGGCTCGGGGAAGGTAATTACAATTTTTTCAAATATTCTTGAAAACTGAAAATTAATGCGCATTTGGGCATCTCCTTCAAATCCAGTTCAGGATACCTGTATCCTGAACGCAACATCTGTCACAATATTCATCATTCCATAACTTCCGATCTAAATGATTATTCTAGGATCATGCCAGAATATCTGAGTGAATTTCGAACTCATGTTTGGGGTTTCAAAATCCTGTCTTTCAATAAGACGTTAACTAATGTGTTCTGTATAGCATGCATGAACTTTCTTGGTCACAAACCGGAACATCCCGATACACGTAATTGGATCCATTGCATCATATTTCAACTGGGAATGTTGATTCTCATGTATTAATGAGTAGAATTAGGAAACTAACAGGAAACTTCTCCGGAATCAATGCGGAATGTGAGGTTCTTCCCGGAATCAGCTCATACAACATGATATCATTCATGACAAGAAACAGCATCGGGAAGTTTATGCAAGGAACACGGAGTAAGATTGTAACACGATATTAATTGAGGTCCTAGGACTTACCCTATATCCTCCCAAGTGGTGTACGAGACATCGGAAAGTGGCCTCGCGTCCCAGGGGGATTGAGAGATTGACAATGGGATCTGCAAACTCGGGTTGATAAGCTGATGCCAATTCTGTGAACAAGAAATTATATTTAGGTTCAACTCAACCTCATGAATTCTTTGATTTCCCTTTGTATCATTTTCATTGAAATTCATTTTTTTTCCATTTCGATCGAAACGAGAGAGTTATCTTTAACTGAAAGAATCTAATGATCTCTACGTAAGAACCGTGATGTCCTGAAAATAAATTGGGCAAGGAGTGGAACATTTTTGCTACTTTTTTGTATGAATGATATATATGAACAAAAAACCCGTGACATTTCAGTCGAAAAAATCTGGCTGTAGTCGTCAAAAGTTATATGATGAAAGGGCTTCGAATTGATTTATCTGATAGAATTATCAGAAATTGAAAATAGTTATGCTATTTTTTAGTAATGTTTTTTTTGCATAGTTCAGGAGCTCGCGTGGAAAACCAGATATACTTACGACCAATTCATCTGGAGAAAATACACTCGAGATGTATTTCCAAAACAAGAGTTATTATGAAAAAGTACTCACTTTCAATTCAATCAGGTTAACATACCAACTTATTGACGTAGTTTTTTCTGTCATAAAATCCCGGCGTTATTAGAAAAAAATCATTTGGCACACAAGCCACACAAAATCAGTTGAAGGAGTATACTATAATGTCGGTAAGGCTTCCTTGTTTTCATTTTGGATGATATAACCCTGAACAACAAATGTTAATTTTTTACATTAAGTTATATCCAACCACTAAATATGCTCCGGATGCCTTCCAATTTTTCACTTACACTTTCAGAAACATAACAACGACGTATAACCAATCATACAATGAGACTACTACAGAACAAATCGAGAAATGAACCAACTATAAATCATAAAATAAACCTTGGATATTAGAAACCATTTCCGTTAATAACAGTAGAAAATGCGTCCCGGAATCATAAAATTTCGAGGATAATTAATTTTTAATGCTAACGGTTTCCTTGGAAGAAAAGGCGATTTTAAATTAGAATATCCACGGCAATATTTCAACCAGGAAGGCCATTCCGTGGATTTAATTACATTATCGAAGTGTCATGTGCTACGTTTTTGATAAATGCTGGAGTGAGGGACCCTGGGAATACTCCAGACGTTACCACCATTGTCGTTGGTTGAGGGGAAGAGACAATAATAAAAATACCGAATTCGCATTGAGATTCAAGTGGAGGCATGGCATTGGAAAACATTTGTTCAGAATCTCTTGTAACAGTGGCGATGTGAATTGCCATCGGATCGAAAGGGGGATAAATGAATAATCTTGTCTTCACAACCGCGAAGAGGGTTTATCGATCAGTCAATCTGAAGCTGGTCTGTAATGAATCTATTAATTTTTCTATTCACTATAATAAAACATTTCTCAGCATGCCTTCATTACCATCAAATCAACTGCACTTGCACTTCCCATTTCGTTGACGGAGTTGAGATTTTCAGTAGAAGTTACTGGGTAGAAAAATTATGGTGACCTGTTCATTGCAAGCAAATATGTGCTGAAAACTACTCTATTACAAACTGCTTGACAAGAAGTTGCCTGATCCAATTTGCTTCAACCAATGGAATACTCGTCCCGATATTATATAACCCGCAATTAATGCTCATTGGTTCGATCACCCCCCAATGAGCATCAGGCACTGAACTGAAGAAGCAAAATGAATGGAATCGATTCGCTGTCATTACTCATGCCACCACTACACTTGGTTTATGTCCAACATATCAACACTCGCAGCAATAATTTTATTTCGAAAATAGCATGCAGGAATGTTTTAATCCATTCTGAACCACATTCCTTCATTCATTTCAAAAAGTTGTTATGAGTGGCGGGTGAAAATAGCAAAAGGCAATGTTCAAAATTCCGCCGAAATTTTCTGTCAGTCCCGATAGCGCAATGAGTTGCGCTATCGGGACCGCTCGCTGTTTATGATAGGTTTTGAGTTCGAAGGCGTTTTAGGTGTTAGATCGAAGTCCGGCATCAACAGCTTTTTTTCCTCTTTTTAGTCAACTTCATTATTTTGTAGGCTGTCTTCAGTTTTCAGAATGTCAGGAGCTGTATATATTTATATATATATATATGTATTTATATATATATATATATATATATATATGTATATACATATATATATATATATATATATATATATATATATATATATATATATATGTATGTGTTCGGATAGGTTTCCGCGGTCAGTTGTGTGTTGTTGTTGAGTTCGGGTTGAACCGCGTCTGGAGTTTTGTTCTCGACGTTTCGGTTCCGATTTTGGAGCCATTTTCAAGAGGTGAATGTGACTTCACGTTGAGGTCTCAATCTGCCTACTCCTCAGGTGTTGTCACAGGGGGCAAGGGTTTGTGACTTGACGCCGGGGCCTCAATCTGCCTACTCCCCAGGTCTCGTCACGAGTTCTTTCTAAGGTCTCAATCTGCCTACTCCTTAGATCGAACTGAGGTATCGAGGGATGTTGGGTAGGATTTATAGCAGCGGGTGCTACTAAAGGACCGTCGGATGTCTTGGTGGGGACTGGGCATCTGGAAATTAGGGGTTTCCATGCAGTTGGAAGTCTCTGGCCGTCGTCACGTTTATTTAAGCAGGAAGGTCGCTTCTCGATTTCGATGGCCTCGCGAATTATACGAGCTTGTAGTGTTTTTGCTGTGGCGATGGTCTTAGTGTTCGCAAAGTCTATATTGTGTCCTGTCTCTTGATGATGTTTGGACAGAGCTGAAGATGGATCTGATTTTCGGACAGCAAGTTGATGTTCGTATACTCTACTTCTCACACGTCTGTTGGTCTGGCCTACATATTTGCTATCTTTTATGTGATGTCTAGAGTTTCGACCTCCGAACTCAAATCGAGTTCATTTTTGAGAGAAAAACGGAAGTGATAGAGTAAGAAATCGTATTTACCTATATAATATAGTTTATACGGTCGATAGACCTCTATCAGAATCAGAAGCTTTTCTTTTAATTCTCTAAGGAACGGGGGCGAGGGGGGGGGTAAATTTCTGACTTGGAATATCCATTTGTATGGTCGAGTTCAACCTCCGTATACCCCACCCTCTGCTGACCTGCTAGTTGAATCCGCTATTAGAAGATTCTTTAATCAAATGAGATCGAAGATTTTTTTACGGAACTTATATTTCGAAAAAGTTGAAATTTGTTGGCTGATGTACAAAATTATATTTGTAGGAAACTATTTCATATTTGGTACCTATAATATCTTTTTCTCCGACGCACCGTCTTCATAATATAAACGAAAAACAAAAAGTGGGGTGTTTTCTCGAGCCCAGTCTCAAGTCATCAGGCTTTTCGGTACGTTAATTTATTTTCATTTGATGATTTATTCATACTGTTCCTACATCGAACACTCTCTTCCGAGTGCGACCAGAGGGCAGAGCAAGAGTCGCCTATTTGTGTTGGTTGCCGAAGCGCTCTGGGGAGTCTTACTAATTTTCACGGCAACGCATTTGCTGTTTCGACTCTAAGGAAACCCAGAAAAACCCACATTCCAACCGAGTCGATTGGTGTATCGAATCTAGATATCCCATTTAACAAGATTGCCATAGTGGGCGACTAACAATGGCCTATGGCATCGATCAAGCTAGAAATATTATGCCCCGACCGCGGATTGAACAATCAGTGAAAATGCCAAATCGAATAGGTATACGAACCACGCCATACACCGCTTGGCCACACCGACCGACAACCGAATTCTCTTAACATTCTGAACAATTTCTCAGAAAATTCACAGGTGTCAACACATTTTTGATAATAAATATGATAGGACTCAGTAATTATTATATTTCACGCGAATATCCGTAGTTAACTTAGTTTGAAAATATTATTGGTTATTCGATGTCAACAATAAGTTGCGAAGATTATTGCAAAGATAATCCTATATCATCATTTGTCGGTTATCTGACAACTCCCAGTGGTTTATCCAACTGTTTGGTATATGACCATAGGTGGTATGCATAAATGCTTTCATTCAGAATCATTCACAGAAGTTCCTGTTCCTAGCCTACCTTATGTATGGAAAGTGAGCGATTGTTCACCCAGAAGAAGATGAGGTTGAAAAAAAAAGATCTCCGGTAACATCTCTAGACACCAATGTAGTTACAAAAACAAATACCAAATTATCTCAGTATCAAAACGTATACAAATATATAAGTACTCACCTTCTGCGTCAAAACCCTATCCCTCTACAATAACTAAAGCCTCACAAGCCTCACAAACTTCACCCAGATCTGAACAATGGAACATTTCAACTTCGTCAGTCATTTTCCTCTGTCATTCATCAGGGCCAATCCATCCTTATTGTGGAAAATGCCGCTAATATTTCGTTGAGTAATCCAAATACTACTT
This sequence comes from Zygogramma bicolorata, assembly GCA_032362365.1. Lineage (NCBI taxonomy): Eukaryota > Metazoa > Arthropoda > Insecta > Coleoptera > Chrysomelidae > Zygogramma > Zygogramma bicolorata. Next base: position 508,644 of record JAVJAQ010005855.1, read on the forward strand.
ACATAAAAGAGGACATTTGTAAGGAGCTTCAAGAAGTTCCCCTATTTGCAATGCCTATTTGAAACACAACATATAATAAAACTAAACATGCAAATCTTCATTTCTCTCAATTTTCATTTTCATTCTGTAAAATTTCTCTAGCTATGAAGCGTATGTATATTTCAAGTCGATAAAAAGCTTTCACATTTTTTCATCGGAAATATAGATGGTTCAACTATCCAATGTATTATAATCTTTCTGTACCATCATTGGCTCTTGTCGATGAGTGAAATATTCTGACAGATATCATGCAAGAATCTTGCGGCTTTGGCGATCAATATTTGTTACTATTCGCTTCAGTCTGTGGTGTTCCTGATATCATTTGAATTTCACGGAAATAACCTATCAGAACTCTTTTCTCGATGTAATAAAAAGATTCCATCGAAGTGCTAGCCTAAAATGGTTTGCCGTTGCAGTTTTTTGCCAATCCAAGTTGTTTTTGATACATAGGTAAAATTCTATCATCATTTATAATCCCATCAATCGCTGTTACGGAACAAAGTTATTCATTGTTCACCAGCAGAAGCATAAATAGTCGTTTTTTTTTATCGTTTGGAAGATTTCGACGTGTAGTATATATACACATCCCAAATTCCACACAGAAAACTCAAAGGAGGATTATAACATTTTAATCCAGTAACTTTGTCTCCTGAAAGTAAGGGAGTAGTCAAATCTGGTAGTTCTGATTTTTTGCAGACTTGTTTATGATGTTGGCTCAATGAATAATCCAAGTTTATGACCTCTTCTCTTCTTATTTTTTCATTTATAACCCTAAAAGAATAGGTTTTGAAAATACTTACTCAGGGCGTTTTTAAAGTAGACTAAATTTCCTACTATGAAATACTAGGACTGTCTCTGTAGTCCCAATAGTGTCCGAGATCAAGCCTTTCAAAGTTTATCATTTTTTTCTTACTTCGCAATTTTTTGCAATTCTGTCGTATCGAAGGAATTTTGACACTGATTATATACTATCAAAGCCCTAAGCTACAAATTATGAAGTGAAAAGGATAAGTGCAACAAAAGTTAATGAGTTTATTAGGAAATTGGGTAATATTCAAAATCAAAAAATTAAATTAATTCAGTCCTATTGGAAGATTCCGGTTGAGGTACGACAGTTATCATATTGAAGCAAATCTAGTCTGCTTTAGGAACGTCCTGAGAAACTTCTTTCAAGAACTAGTCCGTTAGCGTTATAATCGTCAAAATTTGAATGTTCTCGCGGTTTTTTCGATTGTTGACAAAGTTGCGTTCGGCGCTCGAGGTCACACACTTGGATTATTAATCAAACGAACATCATAAACAACTCTGCAAAAAATCAGAACTACCGGATTTGACACATGCTGTGGTGTAAACAGTTATTGGAAAATTGCGGAATGGTGTAAATTGCCTCCGTTTGAGAGAAACTGGGCTAAAACTACAAGCACATGCTTCTTTCGTTAACAAAGTCTCCGTTGGAGTTGTTTTCTTTAACTTTCAGAACGGTAATAATTCAATCAGCTATTCACCTGGGAACAAGTCAACAAATTTTTCTTTCAAATATCCCTACGGTTTCTCTTTGACGTCTGAATTGATTCGAGTCTCGTTAAAGCTCGTAAGGCAGCGTTACAATTCTAGGAGTTATTTCGTAACACAAAATTTCTGATGAAATAAGAGTATTGATATAGTCAGTGAGTAAAGGGATATATAATAATAATAATAATAATGTTCATTCACCATCATCATAGGATGAGTACAAATAATAATAGAAATAATATTCGAAGGAACAAACTATAATGAACAGTGGTAAGCTTTTACAACACCCCAATCTCTACTCTGTCATCATTCGTCTTACAAGTGATAAAAAACATAACCAACTACAAACCGGCCCACTCGGTAAGTAACACTTTAGATTTAATCAATAATCTTAAAAATTTTCAATTTGATACTAACACCCTCATGATATCCTTTGATGTCAGTAACCTGTTCACTTCAGTACCCAAGTCTGAAACTTTACCTTTAGTTTCTAACCTACTTTCCAGACATCTCATATCAGATTCATTAAAAACAGACATATTAACCTTACTCAACTTTTGTATCTCCCAAGATTTCTTTGTTTTCAACAGTAAATTTCATAACCAACCAGAAGGTCTGGCAATGGGTAACCCCCTGTCACCTTTCTTAGCAGACATTTTTATGGAAAATTTAAAAAACAATTCCATTATTAATAGAATCAATAAAATTCTCAAATGGTACCGTTATGTAGATGATTGCTTGGTGTTCATAGATGGCAATGCAAATGTTGCATATGACATCCTTGAATTGCTGAACAATATACACCCCAAAATTAAATTCACCCTTGAAATAGGAACAGATAACAAATTAAACTTCCTAGACTTAACTATAACAAAAATTAACAACAAATTAGATTTTTCCATCTACCGAAAACCCACCCAAACGGATCATGTCATCCCATGCAAAATAAAATGGCCTCATTTAATTGTTATGTTAACAGATTACTTAACACCCCTCTATCACCCAACAATTTCAACTCAGAACTGAATATACTGAAGCAGATTGCTGTCAACAATGGCTACCAACCTTCCATCATTCACAAACTCATCAACAAATTTAAACACAGGTCAGACAGAAGACTTGCCTTCAACTCAACCCCAATGATTAGTTCACCTTCAGTGAAATATTTCTCTTTACCTTACTTTAATCAAAACATTTGCTCTGATATTTCCAAATTTATAGAAAAGACTATTCCTGGCACAAAAATTTCCTTTAAATCTTGTAATAATTTAAGCAAATCTCTAGTTAATTCCAAAGATAAAATTAATGAGCTACAAAGTAGTGGTGTCTACAAGCTGGACTGCTCTGATTGTTCTGCATCTTACATCGGGAGAACCTGCAGACCCCTAATTACCCGTATCAACGAACACCTAAAAAGACCTGACAAATCCATATTTGGCAACCACTTCAAAATTTATAATCATGATTTTAGCCCTAACAAAAATTCTAAAATTCTACATAAAATTACTAATAAAAATTTCCTTAGACTTGACTTGTTCGAGGAACTGGAGATTTTCAAGGAACTTTCTAACAACCCTCACTGCTTGAACACACAAGTAAATTTGAACAGAGATTTCCTTCCTCTTCACCAAAGGATTAGGAACTTTTAAACTTTTATAATTTATTTGAAATTAATTTTTAAATCATGTTATCATCCAAATTGAGATTTCAGATTGACGTTTTCTCAACTAATTTGATTCTTGATGGACCTCTCCTCAAGTTGGTACCATTACTTTTCACACTGTTTTTTAAAAAATGACACTTGACGCACCTGTCACAAGTCGTCCTTCACTCATATCACATTTGACATTGACACAGTCACATGGCCTGAACTTCCCAGCACGCTTTTCGCTGGTTTAACTAGATTAAATTTATATAAATCAAATTTTACTATGTATACAGCTCTTATGTCAAAGATGCTTCCTGTACCCTGACGAGTAAGTACTCTACCCAGTTTCATAATTTTCATAACCTCAAAATTTAAAATTTCATATAGTTCTCCTTTCAATCAGAGCATTTACTTCCAGGCTAGCACTGATGATGACGAAAGTTGAAAGCGCTTTGCAATAGAATCAAATTTTAAATATACACTTTATACAAAAACCTTCGATTCATTAATAAAATTATGTTTTTCCAAATGGAACACCCTGCATTGTTTCATGCATTTAGATTTGTAATCACATTCCTAACAAAAAGGCTCATGAATTTGTCTTGATATGTAAGTGTACACACACACACACACACTTTTTATCATTTTGGTTTTCCAACGTTCACGTCGAAATGTACGCACATACTCTACTATTTATCGATCTTTAGATTCCTATAAGGCTTTCCTTTGAATGTTAGGATTGAAAAATCTGAAAAACGAATCAGTGGTGAGGTGACAAAAATTCAAATGTGAAGGCAATAAGAAGATATCACAAAAATTCATATAGCAGTTATCTAATAACAGAAATATTTTCAAAATAAAACAACTTTTATAATTTTCTTTCATAGGAAAAAGTGTTCAGTGATCTATATGTCAAATTATTTTTTGAAAGTTAATATCTTCATATAAACTACTTGAATCACCACTTCCAATAAATTGTTTTCTATTACTCATCTAACTGGATATTAACGAGAAATACCCCGACAGAAGCCAATTCTTTCGATTTTATCAAGTCGATATGACCACCGTATAGAAGTAAATAATGACTAAATTCACTCTCCGCAATATTTGGGTCAAGATCCCCACCTCGAATTTTGTGCTCAGCCGACCTACAGCACAACCGAGTGGGTGAATGAGTGAGGCATGAAATATTGTTACAGAGTGAGGGCAGAATAGCTTTCAACTGACAAACCCCTTCCCCGCCACAAGCCGGAAAAAATAAAATCTGGACCCGATACATCTAAAGTGTTCGACCGGGAGTGAAATAACTTATCGTTTACTTCAATACGGTGATTATTTTCTCATATTTATCCTAATATAATGATATTTTAATTTTTATATCGTAATTTTCAGTGACCGTGGAAAGTATACGTCAAATATACTTCTCTTGATTGGTGTGAGTCAATGGTGAAACGATATTGTTTGATATCTCTCAATGTTCCGTCACTAAAACTTGCAGTATTTACTTCTTCAGTTATAACTATCGAATTCTGAGCCATTTATTTATAACTATTATTCGGGTTTTGTTTCTTGATATTACTGGCAAATGTTTCTCCAATACTCGTGAAATATTCCGCAATTACTTCACACATTTCTGAAGGGTTTGTAATTACTTCACCTAAGCTATTTTTGATACTTTTTATTGTTGCGCTTTTATTTGTATCACATAACTCTCTTAATCATTTTCATGAATTATAATGCAATCTTCTTTCCAAGTGAATCGATTATGATTTTATGCGATCGACTAGAATGATATAATTGGTTTGTTCATGAGTAACGTGATAGTGCTTAGAATATGCAATTGAATTAATCATGAATATATATTAATTTCATTTTCAATTTTTTTTTTCGAGATTTTTTCCAAAGTTAGCTTGCTTCCGAATGGCATTATTGAGTAGCGAACACAATTCTTGATTTTGTGAAACCGTTGTTAGCGAGAATTGTACAAGATTCATTAATATACTTTGTTGACTATAGAATTGTATCCAGTATCGGCCGGTTCAATACATTTATATCTACTTTCTCAACAAGATCACTTTTTGTCTGTGTAATTATTTGGGTTCTTAACCTCCAACAGTCTGAAAAAATAGAAATAATATCGGAATGTATACAAATGTAGAAAGCAGATTTTTGATCTACCCCGATTAGTTGATGCGTTTATTAAAGAAAGTTTCTCCTGAATGGAACACGTTCTAGGTACTTGTCAGCAACTTCTCGTATATCTGAAATTTGTTAGATTGTGGCATATTGGGAACGCAAAAAAACTACGAAGAAAAAATCCATCCACCACAAAAAGATCACTGCTGTTATGACAACCCTTAAAAAATAAGAGAAAAAAGTGAGAAAGTCGAGTCTTCTGATGATTAGTAAATCTTTCATAGCATTTTAATAATAATGATAATAATGATTTTATTGTCCACCAGAAAAACGGAATGCATGATTCAACTAGCAATAATGTAGCAGACAAAGGGTAAAGTGTTAGGTCTAACGACCAATTCTTTCACAATCCTAAAATAAATAAAAAATAGCATAACCTATTACAGAAAAACAAAAAAAGGAGAATAACAATTGTTGACTTCTGTATGTATAAGTAATAACTATCTCTGTGATTTATAAGCAATTAAAAGTGATTATTGATTCAGTAGAAGCATACGTTTGCATTTGGCTTTGAAATTGTTGATAGATAAAGAAAAATTTTGGTATATCCAAGAAGTAACCGGCCGACACAATTTGATATGAGAAGCTTGCTCTATAGATTGATTTCCTATGTTGTGGTATATCGATTCCATTCTTCCTTCTCAGATTCAAATTATGAACATCTGCCCTGAATATAATTTTTTCAATCTGCCCTGAATATAATTTTTTCAGCAAGATAATCGGGAGCTTTTGTTTTAAGTACTTTATAAAAGAAACAGAGAGAGTGTAATCTGCGCCTATTATATATACTCAACCAGCCCATCTCATTGAGTTTGTGTGATATTCTATCTCTCCTTCTCAATCCATGAATCAGTCGAATACATATGTTTTGAATTTTTTGGATTCGGTGAGCCTCAGACTTTCGGAGGAATGGCCCGAATACTATGTCGCAATGGTTAAAATGTGATAGTACCAGGAAATCACACAGCATTTTTTAGTTCTAATGCTCAAGCTCTCACGATGTGGATATATGAGTTTCTGGGAGCATTAGGCTGGTTTAAGTTTTTGAGTAATATGTTTATCGAAACGCAATTTGGAGTCGATGAATAGGCCAAGGTTTTTGACAAGATCGCTTATGTCTAGTATATCATCCCCAATAGTGACTTTCAATTGGTTTCGCGCTGCACTTTTCTGGCTCTCGTTTCCAAAAATAATTGCACAAGATTTAGTGGCGTTTATTTTGAGTTGATGTCTCTGAGAGAATGATAAAAGAGCACTCAAGTCATGGTTAATCATCAGGCTCGCTTGCTGAAGGTCACTTACTTTAAATGAGACATATACTTGTGTATCGTCCGCATATGAGTGATATTTACAGTGCCTGAAATGCCGGTAAAGATTGGACGTGAAGATACAACAGCGGCCCTAAAATACTTCCCTGTGGAACTCCCTGTCTTATAGTCAGACTCCCTGAAATAACGTTATCTATTTTAACTTGCTGCTTTCGATCTGTGAGATATGATTTGAGAAGTTGGATTGCCTCCCTACTAAAACCTATGAAGTGCAGAATAGAGTCATAGTCTACAGTTCGGCCAATATTGAGAAATAACGTAGATGTAGCTGACGAGCAACCTCTCATGGTATTTGAGGAAGTATTTTCCATTTATAGATTCGATCGATTGATTCAATTTACAATTGAGTACAGCTTGTCCAATCCATCTTGGCACAGAACTAATAACGAGTACGCCCAGGAATCTCTGTGAAGAATACTAATAAATTGAAAAAACACCTATTATATGTGTTCACTGTATTGAAATTTATACCTAGAAGATGTTTTTTCCTCCGTCATGGTCTTCACTACCACTGTGGAACTGGAAAAGTATCTGAGTTTGTGCCAAGATGGATTGGATACGCTGTACATCTATAGATGTGTCCTGTGAAGATATCGGTTCGAACTCATTTTGTACATACAATTCACTCCATCGAAACCTGTCATGTAGATCATTAGATGGAAAAAACTTGAAATATAATTCGTGATTGACTAGATTCGTTATTTCCATAAAGCGAATTAAGTATATAATGGAAATTGAGAGCAATACTACTCGACAAGAAACATTCTCTGGAAAATTCATACAAGGGTTTCCTCCTCTTCCCTCAATAGTAAATGTAGTTAGATTCATGCTAGGTATTGTTAGTAACTCTATTTAGTAACTGACTCTTGTTTCGCTCAACACGAAAATAATATAACCCGCAAGATTGCAACGCTACCTCCCGGGCTATCAGGTTATTAACGAGAGCATCACTGGTGAGGTGAATTCCAAACGTTCGGCTAGGGCTGCGCCATTATTAAGACCAAACGGCAATTCATTAGGACAGCTTAAGGCTCCTGTGGTTTCCATGTGATTTATTTCCGAAAATAGTTTGAATTGGATATGGATCTTATCCGTATCAGTGAACTTTTCAAGAACTCATTTCATTCTATTCATTTCAGTGTTTGGAACAATATTATATTTTCAGTTAACATAATTCATAATTCAAATATTCAAAAAATGAACAATTTGTTCAGGCCAGCCTCAACTCACCTACACTGTAGGTTGACGGACTAACACCTATTAGAAAACAACTACTCCCCTGGCTAATACCACGAAGGGCATTGGATTACATCCAACAGGTGTTAGTGTGGGATTCTTCACAGAAGAAATTCCACATATACTCTTGGCGATACACCACCAGAATTGATTTTCAATTATTGGGACGGGACACACTTGCAGACCGGTTTCGGGCTATTTGGCCTCTCGTCAGTGCAAGGCAGTGTCATCATCAACATAAGTTGATGACTTCCCATAATTAAAAATCATACTCGAGTAGAGTATCTTCCCTAGACCTAGGCTGATACAAACAACTAGCGAAATAGCCGTTGCTGCGCCATCTGCCCATAGACTAGGTACTAACCAAGAGCATATCCGCATGGCCCCAATTCCTCGTACAAGGAAAATACGAATAAAACAAATATTCATGGGAATGCTTGAAGACTGGCTTTAAATCAAATATTCAAAAAATGAACAATTTGTTCAGGCCAGCCTCAACTCACCTACACTGTAGGTTGACGGACTAACACCTATTAGAAAACAACTACTCCCCGGCTGATACCACGAAGGGCATTGGATTACATCCAACAGGTGTTAGTGTGGGATTCTTCACAGAAGAAATTCCACATATACTCTTGGCGATACACCACCAGAATTGATTTTCAATTATTGGGACGGGACACACTTGCAGACCGGTTTCGGGCTATTTGGCCTCTCGTCAGTGCAAGGCAGTGCCATCATCAACATAAGTCGATGACTGCCCATAATTAAAAATCATATTCGAGTAGAGTATCTTCCCTAGACCTAGGCTGATACAACCAACTAGCAAAATAGCCGTTGCTGCGCCATCTGCCCGTAGACTAGGTACTAACCAAGAGGATATCCGCATGGATCCAATTCCTAGCACAAGGAAAATACGAATAATGCAAATATCCATATGGGCATGCTTGAAGACTGGCTTTAAATCAAATATTCAAAAAATGAACAATTTGTTCAGGCCAGCCTCAACTCACCTACACTGTAGGTTGACGGACTAACACCTATTAGAAAACAACTACTCCCCTGGCTAATACCACGAAGGGCACTGGATTACATCCAACAGGTGTTAGTGCGGGGTTCTTCACAGAAGAAATTCCACATATGCTCTTGGCGATACAACTACCAGAATTGATTTTCAATTATTGGGACGGGACACACTTGCAGACCGGTTTCGGGCTATTTTGCCTCTCGTCAGTGCAAGGCAGTGCCATCATCAACATAAGTCGATGACTTCCCATAATTAAAAATCATATTCGAGTAGAGTATCTTCCCTAGACCTAGGCTGATACAAACAACTAGCAAAATAGCCGTTGCTGCGCCATCTGCCCGTAGACTAGGTACGTCCCAATAATTGAAAATCAATTCTGGTAGTTGTATCGCCAAGAGCATATGTGGAATTTCTTCTGTGAACAACCCCGCACTAACACCTGTCGGATGTAATCCAATGCCCTTCAAGCCCGTCAACCTACAGTGTAGGTGAGTTGAGGCTGGCCTGAACAAATTGTTCATTTTTTGAATATTTGATTTAAAGCCAGTGTTCAAGCATGCCCATATGAATATTTGCATAATTCATAATTCTATAACTTGGTTATTTCCGACCTTTCTTCATGTTGGAAAATGCTTAATAGGAAGGTTTCTGAAATTTCAATTCATATCCACCAAAAGCGATCCGATTTGATAACAACTCTGATTATTTCTAGAATTTCGTATTACTTTCAATACTTACTGAAATTCAGAATTTGACAGGGCATATCACGCTTTCAATATACAAAATAGAATAACAAGATCTTAATAACACAAAATAGCTGTAGGTACGACTTACTAAGCAGTAGTAATGTGACGTCTGAAACGTATTTTTGTATTTGTCGACTGAACAAATTTGTTTAAAATTATCGAGTCTTGGTTTTAGTTGAGTTTGGAGCTCAGTACATGATTTATTTATACTCATTTTCGTCAACAATATAACTTTCCAGGGGCACGGGAACCTTGGGGGCAGTGGGGGCTCGGGCCCCCATAGAGAATTGGCTATGTGGGCGGAGCCCCCTTAAGGAAGTTCTGGTTTGCGAATCTGTAACCATGCTCTCATAGCAAAAATGTTTCGTTCAGAACAAATTATGTATCGGTCTCATTGGTGTCAGGTTATAAAGATTTTTATTATCACGCTGGCAACAGTGTCAGTGACAAAACCGCCGGAGATTGTTACTCAAAGCCGTAGTCACTATTAGACAGTTGAAGTGCTGCCATGACGTAAAACGGAATCGGCTTTTTGCAATATTCATCATTTTTTCAGCTGAAGCCACCACTAAAAATAAATATATAAGTATATATATTATCTATTATATTATGATCAAATCATCATAGACGTGAAAAATGACATATATGTGAGGGTATGACATTTGTCAAAAAAAAAACAATTTTACAAACATGTATACAAATTTTTTACCAATTTATGTTTAATTCAATATTTTTACACCATTTTTACTGTTGTTGTTGTATAGTTGATAATGTTGATGAAAAAAAAAACAATAAATTATAGGCCCTGAGGAAGCTTCACAATAGAAGCGAAAGCTTGGCGAAGTAAGACAGGACTTTTCATTTGGACTGACTGAGAGACTCCGCTATCCATTTCAGTGTACAATTCTCCAGTCGCTATAATAATCCACTTTATATATATATATATATATATATATATATATATATATATATATATATATATATATTTATATATTTATTTTTAGTGGTGGCTTCAGCTGAAAAAATGATGAATATTGCAAAAAGCCGATTCCGTTTTACGGAGGAATTTGACCTCCATTTGGCAAAGGAGGTATATGGCCACAATCCTTATCAGGATCCCAAGAAATGGACTCTGATACAGATTCACATGACCCAAATAACTGGAAAACGTATCGGCATCAGGACTCTCGAAGAGAGGATTCAAAATTTGATGAAAAAAAATATTCGGTTAAGGCTGAATCTTTGAAATGAAAGTGAGTGAATGCATTTACCTTGATCACTCTAGATTCACTTACATAGCAGGAATCAACTTCCATTACCTTGATATAACGTGTATTTTATCCAAAACGAAACAATATTTTGTTCGATAAAAAACAAAAATATTAGAATCCTAAGCCTGATAACCTCACAAAAATGATTGGTTACCCGCTATCAATAACGACTATGGCAACGACTTCAACTCATTTCATGAAAACCCGTAAACTCTTTCGACAGGTGCGTTACTTCCAGGCAGCCATACCGTACTCAGTAATTGTAGAAAAGTTCGTTGAAGCATGATTGTTGGTACGAAAGTACTGGAATAATTCGTCCCAACGGTTTCGAGTAGAAACGTTCTCGGCATTCCAGATAAACATGTTTACATCTGTCGCGAAGTTGGAACAAGTGGCACTGGCACCACCATGTCCAACGCTGAAATCAGTACGAAACTTTTCAAGCGTAACATGTGCGGTATCATCTTTATTTGTTTTAAAAATAGATACTTTTGATGCAAACTGATATTGAAGTTACACTGCTTACCTTTAGACATTATTATTATGTTACGAATCATACTGCGTTGCGTTACACGATCCTAGTTTCGTCCGACTTAAACTACCTAGAACGAAACCAATACTGTCGTGATACTGACTGAGTACTGTGTCCAGAATACGTGTACTTATATTTGTCAGAATTGTTTTGCAGTAGTACCACACTAATAAAAACAAATCCTTTTTCTCGAAGACGACAACCTGCTAAGAGTTCTAAGGCTCGTCTTCATAAGAGTGCCATAAAATTTTACAAAATCTGTCTTCTCGTGCGGGGGGCCATGCCATGCTACACATTTAGAGGGGAAAATAGCTATTTGTATAAGAAGGGAGCAAAGTACTACTTTTCCTCCCGATTGATTTTAGCGGAGGGCAGTAATCATTCAAGGGAGGAAAAGGCACTCTACTGCCATGTTATACATATGATATTGCAGCCTCCCTCGAATGAGTCTTAAAAAAAATATTTATGAAACTAACAGATGAAGTTCAATAAAGAACTAATACTAAGAAGTAGGTACAGAATAGCATACCCCCGAAATTTCCAAAATTAGGAAAACTTACAATACGAAGAAGTTAAAAAGAAGGTCTTGACGCCGGACCAACACCTATATAGCGTCGTGCTGTAGTTCTATTATGATATTTGATGTTCATCTTTTACCATTTTTACTGATTTGTACCATTTTGCGAAGAATGCTTATAAAATAGAATGAAGTTTAGGTCGTCAATGCCGTGTAAGTTATTTCATTGATGACGTATCAAACGTCACTTTTCCTCCCTATGGAGGAAAAGTAGACTAAGCTTCCTAAAATGTGGCCAGGAATTTCACACTTTGGATAGAGGGGGGCCTAAAATGGTGGCCTCGTTGGGAACAGCGGGACAGACTGCCTGAAAGCAAGAATGTCCCGCCCAAACGTTAGTTATATCCACCTACCTAGTTTGTAAAATAATACTGTTGTGAAATCATTTTTGAGTTGGTAGGTACTATTCTTCAGCATTTCAAGCACCTATAATTCTAATGTTCTGAAATTTCTGTTCGATCACCATTACTTTGCACTTATCTGCTATCTCTATTTTCCACCATGTTGATTTCGTCAAAGCCTCTAACTACAATCGGAATTTCAAATTAATTTGCCTGCGTCATGGTTACGATTTTTGTACAAAAGTGACTGCTATTTTTATAATGAGTTATCGCTTCCAGGAAGGTTTCTTGGTAGACATATCTCTAGGCATGTTTGGAGAATGAGAGGGGGCAGTTGGTTTTTTAAAAAATTGAATGCGCACGGCTCTATCGAAGTATATCCATCAATATCAATTAGTTTCCTGCACCACTTGTGGATATTTTCGGATAAGATGTGAAATCACGAATTGGAAGATGAAAATTTTATAACATGTTTGTGCAAGTCGTAAACATAAACAAGAATCATTTTATATCAATGACGCATATTACATCAATGTTTGACCTTCACAGACAACTGTCAATAGACGACTTTAGTTTGTCAACTGCCACCAGATAGCGTATCGCTCAGCTTGATATCCCAATACTGAGGTAATTAAAGACAAAGGGCTTCGCCCGAAGAAGGCTCCCATACATCATTCCAGACAATGTGGCTAAACTTTTCATTTGGACAGGAAGAGATAGAATTCCTTTCGAAAAATCCAAAACAAAGGAGTTATTTCTGGGTGAAGTATCATAATCCAATTTATTAGGCACATATTGACATATCGGTATACTTACAAATGAATAATGGTGTTTCATACTGTGGCATACATACAAGTTGATATTGAGTAATCAATATATTGAGTTGTTGCATCAGCATGCATGTCCATAATTTGCATAGTTGCCCCACTGAGAAACCAACCATTGAAATTATGCAAAATGAGATGTTCTGAACGAATACAATCAGTTCATTTGAATGAACCTAACATGAATCTATCGAAAATCATTGTTAAAAGGTTCAGAAAACAATTATTCTTTTGGTTATCACCTTGACTAGCATTGAACTACATTTGATGATAAATAAAAGTAGAAGGCACTGAATATGGATATCTCGCCCACAACTAATCATTTCAATGATCCTCAGACGGCATTTAACAGAAATGAGCGTCCAATAAATAATCAGTTTGCTGACAAAAATATATCTTCAACCATTTACAAGAAAATGGGGAACTTTCTAATTTATTGAAATAGATTGACTTTCGCTCATTGATTTTGATCGAGTATTCGAAATATCCATATAATTCTTCCATGAATGATATTTGAATGAAAATTCTAGTTCTCTATATAATATTTTTCTTGGAATAAATAACGGAAATCTATGATTAATTAATCCAAACTTACATTACAATTTTGTGAAAAGTTTCACGCCAGTAGTATTTGATATAAGTACATTTTCATATTGTTTCCGTGCCGATTATCCACTGGAATAATATACTCATTGATTGAAGAAAATCATTTAGAGAAGCAGAAATAATGCAGACAATCGCACACAGCTCTATACTTTTGCTGTATATGAATGAGTAGTCGTGCCTCTCGCCATACAACATTATCGAAAATAGTGCAAAAAACTTATATTAATCGTGATAACGTGTAGTATCATCATTATTATCTCAGTCACTCGTATGATGTCATCACATTCAGTTACAATGTCATACATCTCCAACATGAATGGCCTTTTAAAAAAGTAATTCAGATCAACAATTTGAAGGTAAGTTTCCCCTTACCTTCACAGTATATTGAAGGAAGTCATCCGCCAGAAGTTAACTATTCCCCGGCCTATCACTAGGGAATATATTTGGAATATATAATTGACGTACTAGATTTTCCAAAAATAACCAAGAAATTGCTGATTTCCATTGAAAAAAAAAACGAATCAGTTTCTATACAAACTCAATCTGCATGCGTAAAAGAACCTTGTTAGAGGCGAACGTTGAATGGGAATATTTCAAACAGTTACTTCAATGAAATAGTGAAATCATTCACCATTCAGATCGCATTGTCCATCAACGTAGCCATGATATTAAAGCAGAGTTATCGTCAAAAATGAAGATAATTTTGGACCACCACTGCCATAGCTGAATGCGGAATTAAACGTTCAGCTGAATTATAAAGACCAAATGATAATTCATTAGGACGGTTCGTCCGCCCCTTTCTCCTTTCTAGACCCTGACAAGGCAAAGCGTCACATTTGTCGACTCCTTTATCTACATTGAAATGGATCGCAGAAGAAAATTAAGCCACTTTAACTTATAAATGACGTTTTCCTGAATATGCAAACTCTTTTTCATCGAACTCCATCATTATTTTATTCCTTCGAGATCGTCCCCATTCATTCCATTCCGAATTCAGCTTGCGGATAATAGAGATAAAAACTTTTTAATTGTCAAGCGCTAAGTGAGCACTGCCTATTGAAAATTGCTTGAACCTTATGAATGGCTCCTCGCTTAGCAGTGAAATGCATTAAGGAGAATGAAACACATATATTTTGTGTGAACTGATCGATGAATAGATTTAATTGAGTATATGATTCTTTTGTCAAAAAATATAGGACATTAAGTTTCGTTTCAGTCTAAATTTCACTACAAATACAGTCATTGACATAATGAAATCAGTTTTGACTGTTTTTCTAGAAGGATTCGGGTTCGAAATCCATAAGATCAAACTTTTTGAGGCTGAATGTTGTTATGTTTTCGAAAAATATGATCAATATAGATGTACTTCTGGCAGCGTTATAGTTCTACTTTTTTCAATCCGTACCATTGGTGATAGTGAGCTATTTTTCGATTGTTATATTATTAATATGTTTGCTAACGATACATTGATTCCCTCTTTCAACATCCTGGGAACATCCCTATCATAAAAATAATTTTCACACTGAACGATATAAGTGGATATCTGAAAATGAATAAGTTGAAACGGAATATGGAAGAACAACTGTCATTATAATGGAACTTTTCCTAAAGATCAATTACCCTGACACCAAACTGATATTTTTCCACTCGACGCGCGTTTCGCTAATAAGGTTAGCATCTCCAGGAGAAGAAAATTGATACTCAGTATCATTTTGAGTGAACTCGATTTGTTGGCTTCAATTCACTTCGAAAAAAGTGTCAATTGACAAATCAAATCAAAAGTCGCAATTGCGATATATTTTATTTTTGCAATGGCACTAATACGCCGTCTTACTGGCCTATGATAAATATCGAAGCAGTAGATTAACTTTCGTTGAACTTCAAAACATCTTCATCTTCTGATGTCTAATTTGACCGATTGATGGCAGTGGCAGTGGGTGAACCCTTCATGACACCACGAAACGGTTTGATTTTTGAACCTCATCACCAACCTTATGAAAATAACTAAACTGAACGTATCGACTTGGATACAGTCACCCTAACTGCTAAAAGTATCGCATTCACAAATCCAATGCTTGATATCAATCTGTTTCGACCTCAGCTCTCTCTCTCCAGTGGACTTGAAAAACAATGATTTAGATCTCATGTCCTTCATACGATCAAATTCGCAAATAGCAGGTGATATCGTAAATGACGAATATACTTTCTCCTGTATTTGTCCGAGATGACTCAAAGTCTAGCAAAATTATCACTGTTTATAGAGAATCCTCACCTTTTATTGTGATTACAATCTGCTCTTTGGGAAATGAAATAAATCGAAACTCACATCAGAAAATATTCTTTAACATGATTTGTTGTCATAATGAATTTCATGTTGCAGGTCATAAAAATTCAAAAGCGGTCAATTCCTATTTATTTATTCCCATAAAAATGAGGGTGGGAAAAGACGAGGATGAACCTTTTCACATAAAGAATGAGTGGGTAGCGTTCATGAAACAGTACCTACGTCGAAAAGTTCAGATAGATTTGAAGTTTCAGATTTTAAAATTATGTCTCTCGTGTCGCAAGCGATTGCCCCTTTACGAATTATAATAATTAGGGTGACTTTCGAACAAAAAAAAAGTACAATTAAGATTTGTAAAATAAAGGTTTATTTTTAATTGTATACAAGTATACAGATGCAGCAGCAAGAAAACGAAGTGATTTTATAAAATATGTACCTATAAAATATATTCAATATACAAACGCAAAATTTAATTTTCCTTCGACGTACCAGCTTGACTATATGGATCATTTTGGTACCAATCGTATTTTCGGGAATTAGGGATAGTCTTCAAAATTTGTTGTTGACCCTTTAAGAACTGGAACAGTTCACTACAAGTCTCATTGAAGTTTGTGTGGAGCTGCATGATGGATTCCAGAGTAGATAACTTCATCTGCGATTTTTTGGAACTCCAATACTTATTTATATTTGAGAACAACCGTTCAAGCGACGCACTGGTCTCAGGCAGACAAAAAATAAACTCGCCATAAAATCTAAACTTTTTTCAACCCGTTTTCTATTTGCAATAGTTCGAGCCATCGATTTTCAGTACAATTATTGTGTAACGTTGGTTCATACCAGACTAATTTCATCGAACAATTCGTCCTGATTCGATATCGGACCTATGTATTCCTTTAAAGCTTCACATGAAGCTAAAATTTCAGGCCAAGAAATTTGGCTTCTCAAGTTAACCCATCCAGTTCTGCAAATAAGTTACACAATTTGAATAGAATTGCTTGACATGCGTAATAAAATTGTCCCGATAGTTTACAGTTTACACAGATGTCCATATCCACATTTCCAAGTTTCAAAAGTGACTCTCCCACTTTAAGCGGTAAAAATAACTCATTCACGTGATTTTGAAGCTTATTTATGAGTTCAAAATACTCCAAAGCAGCTTCTGTTGCGCATATTTCACCTTCCACATGTAAAATCACAATAAGTAGGACATACTTTTTTGTATTTCTGAAAAAAAGTACATTTAGGCATGCTTCATAAACCTTCGAAGACAGTAGGACAGTGTTTGAAAAGAAAGTACTGTCCTAACAAAAAAAGTACATATATGGTCACCCTAATTAAAATATAACATTGAAATTCAATGAGGTCATTAAAGAACTCACGATCTACTTGCGGAACCAGCACCACCATCGTTTTCCGAAAGAGTTGCATCATAACATCTGTACTATTTTTCATCGTTAGGTGTTATTACTTTGAAAGAGATGTCTCAAAAACGCTTCAACGTGTCGAATTCTGTAGCATTTCTTTCACAAAAACAATCGTAAATATCCCTGAAATGAATTCACTAGCAAATTACGTATTCGGGTTACGCTCTCAAAATTAAATCCTATAAATTATTTTGGATTAGTTATTTGCACTTCTTATTTGCGTTCAAGTGTTAGGTACAACGCGGAACTGAAAAATTCTTGGTAATTATGGGTCTTAATTTCTCCTCCTTGGCATCGAATTGCTTCATTTCGTCTACAGAAAATAAACAGAACAGATACGTATAATACGTACTTGGTAGAGTAACGATTTGTCTTGTATTGTAATAATGTGTTTCGATAATTTCTCCTTCCTGAAGTGAAAAAAAGAAGAAACGTGATATACGTATTGCTGGAAGTTTCATTATTGCTTCAGAAGTTTCAGTAAATTAAACATAAGATGTCAAAGCTTGGTTTTTCGTGCTTATATTCCCCTAGACTTGAATAATTGCCGGGTTTTGCAATTTTCCTTGAAAAATCCGACACTCAATTCACAGAGATTTGGAGAGAATTGATAAAAATATCATGCCGAAACTATTTGTGGTTGTTGTCATATTAACGTGTCGAAATGCTAGAATCAGACAAGCTGAAACTCACAGGTAAGGAATTGTCATTAGCTCGTGGAAACTGATAATTATAAAATAAATCCACTTCAATTTTCGAAAACACAACGAAGGTAGTAGTTTTCGCGTTTTCTTGAAATCAATATGGCTGCACTCAGTAGCTAAGTTCGTTTATTAAACTCTGAGCGCTCACTTTGCTCGAAGCCATTCGTTATTAGGAATCGAGCTCTCTGAGCTCATACATGGTGTCCCTTTATTACCGAGCAAGCATATCGAGCAAGCTCTCAGCTCGGCTGCGCTCAATACACTCAAAGTCGTCCGTTCATATCAAATCGAGGACATCGAGCGCGCAGAGCGATAACATTGGTGTCCTTTTATTCACAGCTCGTGCATGTCGAGCAGCAAATTCAGCTCAGAGCTTCTTTAAAGAGAAAATCGAGCAATAAGATGTGACTCAAACGACTTATGATGCTAAATAAATTTGACATTGAAGTAAGAAGTGAGGTCATTTATTATTGTTATGGAAGCATAAACTCTTTCTCTCAAATCATTACAGTTCTTATAATAATTTGAAAATATTTGGAGTTTTGAAGAATTTATTGGTTGAACGATAGACCTAGGGCGATCGTTCAAACACTGAGTTAGGAATAATATACTATGAAATGAAAGTTCAGAAGTCGAGAGTTTTTGATGTAATTATATCTTGAGAATAAGTGATCTCTATAGATCATTCGAGTCTTAACAAAGGTCACCTCGAAAGAAATGTGATCCACTAAAATATCAACTTACCTATCACATTGCACAAAAATTGTACAGGTTTTCAAAGCTCACAATGAAAACTCTAGATATTCGAAGATAATTAAAAAAATTATTATAATTATGTGACGTAGACAGAAAAATACCGAGTGCCCTTCAAACAAGTCTTTCGGAATGAGGAAAGTGAAAAATATTCGAAATGAAGCTTTGCCAGAAAATATATCATACAAATGCATGATGACATATGCAATATTCTCGATAAGAAGGCTCTACAACTCCAGGATTAGGCATGCAAGTATTTTTCATTTTTCTCTGAGGTGATGGAATAACCCTTGAGATGCATGAGAATTCAATCACTGCGAAGTTCATGAATATAATCTCACATTTTTTATTCAATTCAGGAATAAGACAGATACATAATCGTCGATGACTGATGAAAAAAATATAAAATATGTAGATTATGTATATATAAGAAATATAAATGAAATTATAATAAATAAATAAGAATAAAAAAAAAGAATCAAATAACATCTAAAGGAAAAGATTATTCTTGTTCATAAAACAAAATATACGCATCGGAAGTCACAAGAGATTTGGAGGAGATTGGTGTCACTTGGGAATCATTGTATTCATACCACTTTCCAACATAAGGATGTCGACAGCAAGCCGTGTAATGTCCACTGTATGTAGTGCCGTTGTGATTGGAAAATGCATAAAGATTGTAGCAACTGGGGGCTACATAACCTGTTGCGTAAATGCTCATGTCCAGGCCTTCCAAAGGGAAATCTACGGTAACATTTAATTTTGCTCTCGACCCGTCTGAATGAGTGAAATTTCTGACGACGTTTGGATTTGTAAAGATTGTAATGGTGACGATTATAAATGGCTTTCAGAAAAGCTCTTTCCCATGTACCCACAAGTAATATTCTTTCAATAAGATCATCCCAATTTTATTAGTACATACACTGATTTCATTTTCCCATTCTCAATATGATACCTCATTCAGCTTAGCCATCTCACATTCTGATTGAAAGGTGATACCATTATTTTTAAATTATTATGCTCAATGCATTGCATTCTGATTCAATTCTGCTCATGTGTTCGCTTGTTATCATTTGGAATGCCTTGATTCAAGGATATGTTTAGAACAATCTACAATTCCAGTTGTTTCCATTCTGACTTCTGAGTGGTGGTACTCAAGTGAGGACGATTTAAAATAAATCAATTTCAATTAACTTTCCCCTTTTGAAAAGACAAACATATCTTATTCTCTAGTTTTACCTTTTCCACAAGCATTCTTCATCAATTTTTGAATACTTTAAGGATATAATTTAGAGCGTGTTTAATCTTTCCTGTAACATTAAAAAACTTGGACTCCTTTCAATGTTTTATGGTTTCTTCAAACGGTACAACGGACTATCAATATTGCTGCGTTCAATGTTGATATGCTCTTTATTGGTGAATGGAATCCCTCGTCAAGTCTGAATGTGAAAGTATCCATATCTTGAATCAACCTTATCTCATACCTATGAACCCATCATTGTGAAGAAAACATAAAGAGTCAATCTACCTACCTACATTCTCATTCAACAAGAGCTCCATATGAACAATCACTGATATTGCCCAAAGAAGATAAAATAAATACAAAAATGTCAGGTTGTTATACGCTCCAAATGCTCAGAATCCATTTGTTTTTATATCTGAGCTCCATGAGCTCAGTGATCAGCTGATCTCTGCTCAGTCTCTACTCGCTCTACTCCACCCATGAAGAAACAAACTCAGCTTCGAAGACTTAACTCAATTCCTATTCGGAATTTCTATTATTCGCACTTCAATGCATTTTCTGCACATCTCTCGCTCGTTTATTTCAGATCTTCCATCTTAGATTTCTCTAGATAATTTCCATTTCACAACGGTCATACTAAAAAAAAAGGAGAACGATTTATAACTAAGACAAAAACGGTGGATAAATTATGTACTGCAATTGACAAGAAGAGAGTTGATAACTGAATAAAAAAAAACATCATTGTAAAATTTTAATATTTGAATAATATGGCACAGAAAATGTCAAAATCTAACCAAATTCGACTCTTGTGCCAGCTACCAAAATTTGAAAAAAAAAGTCCACTTTGGTTCATCATGTCAAGAAATTTTGACGAAACAATATCGAATGAGAGCTATCACCAGAGATTCTATACATCTTGCTTCTTAGTCAATCCATGCGAAATCTTGACGTATACAAATCTCCTGCTAGTATATCATCACACAGTGAGGTCGTGAGCTGGCAGGTGGTCACAAATCATTCAAGTATCACCTCTTCACGAACTTTCCTGACATCTTACTGCTTCTGAAAATATGATGCATTAAAGATTCCTAGGTTATATGTACTCGTTAGTTTCTTGCCAAAGGGTACACGTCGACTATGCATCAGTATTTCGTTACAGAGTCTAGTTCTATGGAATGAAATGAAAGTGTACAAATCCACAGCAGAAAATTAAAAAAAAGCAATTCCACCACAACTTTGCAATTTCAATGCGACCATATCCGAAATGCAGCAGGCGAATTGAAAGAAACGTCTCTATGGAGAAAGCTCTGACAGCCTGAGGCTAATCCTTCAACTTATTAAAAGTTGAGTTAAAACAGTTTGTGTCTCGGAGAGCAGAGAACCCCAGCGTCTTGTACATGCGAACCAAAGAACATTTTGCGGTTCGAAAACTCTTCAGAATTAACTCGAACCAGCCATTACTACTTCGGATATTTTTCGTCCCTTCGCCGAGAGGATTACCAAATCATGCAAATTTTCATTAAAATTCGATTGAAAAGTTAAATCGCGTTCCATAATTTGCTTTCGGGAAAATATGTTAAAATGTGATTGAAATTATCGATGATTTCGTATCAGCTGCCATGGAACTGTCCAACTTGAATCAACTCTGACACAAATGAAAGATTGAAAAGTTACCGCAAAAACTGGATGACTGAACATCATTTAGTTTATTATTGAAATTCTAAATTTGACCATAGCCGACCACGAGTGACAATCCACATTTTTTTTCTATATATTGATATAGTATCAATTTTTTTCTCCTGAAGATGCTTACTTTGTTAGCGAAACTAGAAAGAGTTTCAACTCCAACACAAAGGTTTCAATCTCATCGTTCAATATAACAAAATCAATACAACAAGACTGGATTAACAGAAATATGGCACAAGGACGAAGTTTGAGAGCTCAATCATCTGAGAGCGACTCAAACATTCGCCTACTCTCTCCAGAGTGATGATGATATATCACTCGAGTTGTTCAGTGTAGATTTGATTCAAGATATATATATATATATATATATATATATATATATATATATAATATATATATATATATATATATATATATATATATATATATATATAAATATATATATATATATATACATATATATCAAAGTGGGTGATACTACATTCATTTCAATAATTGTTATGCATGCATATTTTGTAATCTCGTTGCTTTTGGTACAATATGTCCAGGTGAGTCTTGAAAATACAATTTCCACATATTCATAACATACACATATTTATGTAATGTGCCTATATGAATTAACATCATTTGATTTTCCATCTGTTTAATTGGGATATACTTCCTCAAAAACAAATTAAAGTGTGTTTATATTTCGACACATTTGAGTTGGTTTACAATATTTTTCGTACAAAACAACTTGCTGAATTCTCAAGAAGCATGATCAGGAGATATTGATTTCAAGATATATAAGATTCAGAGTCCACCGAATATTTGGTGCAGTTTTATTTGTATGGTTGTTCTAAAAGATCACTACATATGCTAGGAATTGTACGTTGGAGAGAGGAATACAAAAAACACACCACTTATCGAAGTTATTTTCATTCCTCTTTTTTCATTTCAGACCCTTGTGACAGAGGAATCGAAAAATAAACTATAATTCACCACTTATTGGTGAGGCAAAACTTTTTTTCACTGTTATTTTCATTCTTCTTTTTTTCTCGTAGACTTCCAATAAGGAATAGGTTAAAATAGGAAAATATTAATGAGGTACGAAGTAAATCGTCTGCATACGGTTGCGCACCAAACTAACAGTACATTTCAAATGGCAGATTGTCCCGCACTGCGCAATACGTCATCATTTCCGTGCCAAGATGATATGGACGGGGTGTACAATGCCAAAGATTATTTCGGACCTATTTTCAAAATCATGAATATGATTGTAACCTATGATGTGAAAGTGATATATTTTGCAACATAATCCAAAAGAGGGTGATTTCAATTTAGTAACAGAGTAATCGAACTCTGGAAGTAAGTTTCTTGATTCAAAAATTAAAAAAATTATTGAATGTGATCATACAAGACGGAACAATATCTATCATGATTCTGAACTACAGGTTCAGTGAATTCTTCCAATACACTCTTGTATGTATTTCATGTATATTTTCGTACCTCCTTCAGATGTAACCTAATCTCAAATGTGACAACATTTTTTTCGAATTAGTGAATTCTCTCAGGTCTGAGGAAAATTTTGAACAATTATAGAAGTATATTCATTTTCATATTGTGATTCGAAATCTATCCTATTTACCATATATTACCGTATAATAATACTCTACGTTAATACGTGTATATAATTCAGAGACGACCCTCCAAAGTCAAAACTTGTCCGAGCAATGGATTAACGAGGTCTAATCTTTCAACGTGTAAATCCCAAGCACGGTGGGGCCGAGGCGGGGAACTGAAACCCGGTCTTTCGCATGACAGACGATTGTGCTGACTTTCACACTGCTGAACCAAATTTGTTACAAACAAGTTCTCGATTCAATTCGTATATTTAACACATTCAAGTTGATTCGAATAAGTAGCATTTATATATTACTATACAACTTACATGTGAATACAGAGCCAGTGAAATAAAATTTATCTCTAGAAATGAATTATCCTGGGTTAGTAGGATGATAATGGAAAAGGCTCTCTATTTTCCTCAGTATTGTGTAGAAACTGCCTATGAATGCTTTTGATTCATCAAGTCGAGTGTGTTTGGTGAGCGCATTGAGTAAAAAAAATGACTTGTGGGAGTCAAAACACAGCACGCCATTCAAGAAGAAGGATGATTTGAATAGACTTCTTTTGAGTGGAAATTGTCAATCTGTGTGCGCTCATCAATGTACGAATACAAATCCAAGTCATTTTTACTATTAACTTTTTGCTAATATTATACAATCATTAACAGAAAAATACACTCTTTTACGACCCCTAAAATATGATCTAGGGCTCATTCGATTCGAAATGACGCATATAAAAATGTGCATAAAGGTTTTATTTACCAATATTTTTTTCAAACTCTCCTTCATCAAAACATTTTTCCGAGTGGGCCGAAGCGCTCTGGGGCGTCTTAGTGATTTTTACTGAAGGGAAACTCAAAAAAAAACACAGTGTTACTGGGTCGTTTAGTGTATTCAATCTAGATATCCCACCTATTAAGGCAACTAATAATTTCCTGTCGTTCCAAGCCGTCCAGAAAAATTCTTCTCCGACCGCAGATTGAGCCAGCAGTAGAAAGCCAAATTGAATCGAAGAACCACTCCTTGGATCGCTTGACCACACCGACCGTATTCGATAGTTAGTTAAGCTGTCAAATGACGGGGATTCAATTTTTTTTTAATAACTTGAAAACGTTTATGTTTAGCGAATTCTTCGAATATATTCTTGACTATCATAAATAACTTTCAATGGAAAAGTTTTAATCACCGAAACTTCACTTGTATTAACTATTTTGATATCATCGCGAAAATAGAGTTCCGCACAATGCTTGTTAATTTATGAATCGAGATAGAAATGATTTCGTTTGGAAAAACATTTTTCATCATTTATTTGTCGAGAAATATGATAACTTTTCATCAAGAACATATTTTCTGAAAACATTTCTTGATTGAAATTGAAAACTACGAAGAAAAAATCAATGGCAAAAATTGTTCAAACATTTTTTAATGTGTTCAAATTTGTTCAGATGTGTAATGGGAACTATAAAAAAAAATGCCTTTTTTTATTAATTCCCAACTGTCAAGGTGGCCCGCCCAACTGTGTATCGTAGTGGACTGGGCGGTGGGGCATACTGATTTCTTGGTGAGTATCTGCTATGTTGACAATAAGGAAGCCCAGAAAATATACAGTGCTGCCGGATTGGTTGGTATATTCGATAAACAGACCTCAACCACTGGAATTATTACTCAGGCAACCAACAATTGCTTTTCGCACAGAGAGAGCTAGAAAAACTTCAACCATGACCAGGTCGGCTGTCCAAGGCAAGAAGACAGTAATTGCATTTCAGTGAACATTGAGAAAAATGCATTTTTAATATAATTTCATAGCCTCACTCTATTTATTGACGGTACTCGGGGAAAGTGTCAGTAGGACCTTAGTCATCATTGTGCAATCCAAAAAAAATCAAAAACTCAATTAGAGTCGATATTGCGATATGATTTATGGTTTTGTCTGGTACTTTTGAAAGCAGCTGAATGCGACTCTTATGAAAGATCACAGAAACTGCAACTTTTTTTGACGAGTCCATAGAAAAACACAGCAACTTCGTTACTATATTTTCAATAGTTATAATTCATGTAGCCTTTGAAAAAAAAACTCAAGTAATGTTATTGTGTTCTTGAATGTGGAATAATTTTTTTTCAATTGAATAAGTTTTTATTCAAATGTAGTAGTTACATTGATATTGTGACAAATGAACTGAAAACTAATACTGAACATTATTGAAATTATATCCTTGTTATAAAAGATATGGTAAGTTGTTAACTCCAATGAATCAACAGAAAACATTTCCAAAAGTGAAAAAATAAATACTGAGTCCTTTGTTTCTTCATGGCGGATTCTTGTAGAAATTATGTTCTTGAATTGACTGAACACACGGGTGATACTGCAAATGATCATCTTGTTCATCAACAGAGACTGATCGATTAATGATAGAAATCACAGGGCACGTTGCAGTAAGGGAAAATGATTCTGAACTGGTCAGAAAATTACCTGTATGACCACTTGCAAACACAGTGATTACACAAACCCATCGATAAATACAGTAAATGCCAAGCACTTACTGTGTTTTCTGTGAGAAGTTGTAAATACTCTTTTTTGATATGGGGTCTCCATGGAGGCAGTTACTGTGAAAGGGCAAGGTGAGAACTCCGATATTCATGAAACGATTATAATAATTATTCAAAAACAGAAATGCGTAGCAAAACACAGTGAGTTTGATTATGCCATCATCTCAAATTTGTGAAATATGTCGGTTACTGTGTTTGTGCTCAGGACAGTCGAGGTCACGAACTGACATTGAGGAAAGTGAATCGAATACAGGTAAACCACTTTGCTCACTCGACCACCAACTGGCCTTATGATTCTATGTTATAATCGGACGAATTCTAGGATGTAAATTCATAACGTGTTTGAAACATGAAAAATGAATCACGTGAGCAAATATTTGAAACATTGAAAATAGAGGTCCAGAAATGTACTAGAAACGTGTCATAATCAAAGCGATGTCTCTGATATATTTCAAAAATAGGCGATATAATATATTATCAAATGACACATTCCAGAAATATTTCAGTAGTAAATGTAGTTGTCACTTATTCGAACGAACAAAAGGACATGCTCACAAAGTTTGCCCTAAGGCGTCCATCCATCCATCTTGCCTCTTGTCACTTTTCTCATGTTTTCTTTTTTTAATGCGGTAGAAGTCCACTCTGTGCTATTCGCATCTGAGAATTGTGCAAGAAAATCGTTATTTCACTAGTTTCGAAATGAGTGATCGAAACAGAATTTCTTCAAAATATTCCTGTTCAAAGTGTATAGGTTATGTTCATGGACAAAGGAGTATTTTACAATCCCTCAAACAATCTCCGAGTAGTTTCTCTTTAAGAGGTGATGATTCAATTTCTTAACATATTCCAATTAGAAGCCTCATAACAAATTGTTACAGTTCTGTTTGAGGAATGTATGTATTTTTAGAATGAGCAATGATAAAATGTATAATTCATTGTAGATTCTGCCCGGAAACGATTTTCTACGATGACAGACACTTTGAAAGGTTCACGTCGTCATGGTTTCACCACTAGCTTTCATGAGACGGAAACGAAGTGATGAGCTGTCATTTCGTACATACATTTCAATTATATGATCAATAGAAACTGATAAAAACCTACCTGTTTTTTTGGTTTCAAAAAAGTGTAAGATTTAAAATGATTGATTCAAGCAATGTTTCAGATATGTGCTTCTATGTATTCATATGCAGTTATGTTATGTATCAGGAACGTTCCACATGAAACATTGCCCATGAAGCTTCTTACACCTAGGTCATTTCTGGTTTGTCCCATGTTTCAGGAACGTGTCTGAGTCAACAGATAAAAATGATTGGTCTCATAAATATTTCAGACACATATTTTGGTTTACTGGCATCACGTTTTCTATAGAAATGAAAGAAGTCCGGAACCAAAGTAATGATACCAAACAAGTCCTTCATTTCTGATCGTCTTCAATATTGTTTGTTTGTAAAAAAAATTCATCTCTGGTATACCGCTGCATCTACTATAATTTCTTAATCTTTCGTTGCATCGGAGTCATGGAAGACTGATCAAAGTTGTATGAAATGTAGCCTGAAAATTTTATTTTGTGGAGAAATATCAAAGTAAAAGTTCATGCTGTGCAATTAATGAGGCAATATTTTTTCCGCTTGCTACATCCGAGTTTTCCTTAATATAACTACTGCAGTTCCGGAAGTTGAATGAGATAAAGCTGAACAACGTAAATTGAGTACATCTTCGAGATATACTGAGTGTATAGTGTGCCCCGCTATCCACCGCAGCTCTAATTACATATTTCACGTCGAAAAGGTTGCATAGTTATGCAGTATTACTTCAATTCCGTGAATGTTGGGGAACTATTCATGCAGAATGGGGTGGAGGGCTGTTATTCCAAGCAGAACATTTATTATGATGAAATTGAAATGAATTTATAGGTATTAAGGTATTCTTGAAGTACTATTTAAATGAAACATTTTCAAAGGAAACCAACACTAAATTAAATGAGAACAGTTTGCCAATTAACTATTGGATGAAAAATTCTCTTCAAGATCTATACTGGTTTCGAAAAAATGAATAGATTAAAAATATTTATATAAAGCTAGATTATCAAAATTTCCTTTTTTGAAACCGGTTTATCACCTTTTCATTGAATTTGCTCTATTGGAATCACCGGGGTACGTACCAATTTTGGAAATCAGAAAATAATAGATCAAAAATAATGATCACGAATGGGAAAAAAAGGGTTGATTCCCAACTAGTCCAGACAATATTTCGAGGGGAAAGGTATAATGTTACATACCACAGCAATGGGATTCCCAAGAGAAAGTTACCAAGGAAGGCAATCAACAAGGCATCACTGACACGAAACACCTTATCACACAAATTAACCAGCTGAAGTTCTATTTGGATTCCCATTGAAAATAGTTGGTGATATCCATTACAGCGCAGAAGAGATGGAGGTGTACGTTACTGCAATAAGATCTGAAGCTGCGCAACGATAGGAGAAAAAAAGACGCAAACAAACTGCCACCTGCAGTTAAGAATGGTATCCACAGATAGTTCCCAAAATTGGTGACTTGGTCTTGACCAAAGAAATAGGCAATCGTGCAACTTGTGAAAGAAAAAGTCTACTGTTCAACCTTGATGAAAACAAGCGCCCCCTTTGGCAAAATGAGCCCTCGCGAACAAAGTCGAATGTTGATGGCTTATCATATATCAGTTATTTTTTGGCCCTTCTAAGATATCAGAATCGCAGGGTCAGGATGGCCGTGCAGTTACTGCTTATGAAAACACTCATAGAATAATGTGAGATCACGTAACCATTCAATTATGTAACTGGGATAACCGGTACAATGCCTATTATGTTATGTAATAAGATCGGGTTCACCATTCTCGTTTTTTGAAATGATTCGAAAGGGACGTTGATGGATGTATCTGTGATATATATCGAAAGTATATCATTCTTTAACTTTGGCCACTGTTACTCAATGGGAAATATGCATGTATTTTTGAGGCATTGATCGTTGAATTATATCGTCGATATTCCAAATAAAAAATGTTATTCAATCATGCTTTGGGAAATATATTTGAGAAAAATATTTTTGATGTGACTTCAAAGCTACTACCTAAAGATTCGAACAACCATTGTTTTCAATGTGGCATTATGTAACTGTGCTCCATTGAACACCTCCGGGCTTTCGTCACCGCTATCAGTAATCAGAAACATATCTGACATTTCAATGTTTGCTATTTTAGGATTTTCATTTTGATTGTATCCTTTGTGAAACATTATTGTAATTGAATGTTGAATTATGTATAAACTACATATCCACTGCATTGATGATGATTCAATGATATCTAATTGTTAATAAAATAATGGTTCCTTCCTATATTTTCAAATGAATAACAATACCGGAAGTCATATTAGGTATGACATGAATTAAACAGACAATTATTCTTACATTGACGACCAATTTCATTCCTAATCAACTTTATGGTATTGAGCTGCATCGCATATCGTATGTTCCTACAATGCACCATAGCCAATAACTCTGCGATTAATTTATTTAATGATTTTGTTGCTGCCTTTGAAGAATGAAAATGTCATTTTCGAAATTGAGACGTTCTGCGGTCAATTATTTGAATAAAAGTTTCAGCTATCCATTATTGAAAATTCCCAACTAAAACTCAATGATATTCGAGAATACTACTTGAAAACATGATTTATTGTGAAGAGAAGGAGGGTTTGGAGTAGTGATTTTTTGAATTATTCTAGTTCAAGTCAATGGAAGAAGAATTCAGCAAACGCTGAACTGTTTTAGACATACTCTTCCTTTCGTGAATGATATTTTAAACGTCAATGAATGATTCACATATATCAACAGAAAGTAAAATCATGTTTTTGAAGAAATTTCGTTCAGGCCAGTCTCAATGAAAAATAAAGAAAAAAAATAATAAAATAAATATATTTTCTTTTCAGACCATTTTTAACAGTATAGGATTCGTCAAGTTACTAGCTACATGAAAGAACCAACTAAGAAGTAGAACGTTAAAACAAACTCAAAACTATAATGCCGCTACAAAAGTTATGTATGCCATACAGGCATTTGTTTATCAAATAATGTTTCAGAGTTTATTTGAAAGTTTTTGTAGTTTCAGCATTTCTAACATCGAAAGGTAACTTTATTTGTGGAAACAAGCCCATACGTTTTGGGGAGTTAGATGTTACTTTCAAACATGAGAATGGTACACAATTTTCTCTTTGTCTAGTGTTAAAAATGATGACATTTGTTATTACGAATAAGTGGCTTTGTTATTGAATATATAAAAACACATTTCATACACATCAAGAGACACTACAGTTAAAATTTTAAAATAATTGAAAAATGTCCTACAAGAAGTCATTCTAAGAATTTTAGAAAAACATCTCATAATTTTTTTTGGGCTAGAAATATTCCATGTATCGACGTAGAATTTTCCCCCAAACGTATACCGTACCTAAGCCTTGAATTTATTTGTGCGAAGTAAACACTTAAGAGCTGGTTCTGAGTCAGTATTCTTTTCATAGTATGAAACAATCGAGTAAACGAGCTCAATTTCGAATGAAGTGACTTACAATTTCCAGTTCAGGTTTTCGTCCATGTGAATTCCCAAAATTTCAACCTATCTACTGCTCTATAGGTGTGTTATTGATAGCAATACTCAAACTATCACAAGACTTATCCTCTCTGTTATGAAACCTCATCGAATAAGTTTTTGATCAAATGAAACAAGGGAGATTTTGTGAAAACCACTAACTAAAGTCTGAAATCAATTCATTACACTTATTCTCTGATATATTTTAAGATTTGTCTGATATAACAACAGATATATCTGCATCTGCATGCGAAGAAAAATGCGCACTACAGGTTATCAGGTCAAGCTCATTGACATATTGAAAAGAACAGGCCCAAAAATCAAGTCCTGTGGCACACCCATTGCAACCCTATGCATTTCAAAACTGACCGCACGCATACATTCAGAACATGCATTATTCAGTGTTACATACTGTACTTTATCTAGCAGGCAAGATCTCAACCACTCTGAGGAATTGCCTCTAATTCCATACGTATACAGCTTTTCAAACAAAATGTTGTGGTTAACAAAGTCGAATACCCTACTAAGATAGCAGAATAATCCAGCAGAGCTCACCAACAAGAACAACATAAAAAAAAGTTAAAGCAGTATTACTGAAAAAAACAGACATGAGATCATCTTGATTGTCATTAAGTATTTGAATAGTTATTTTTGTAATAAGGATCATAAAGACGATCATTATGGTACAAGTCGTGAATGTTATCGAATTTACATTGAAAGATCTATTAAAATCAGTAAGGTTTTTATTTTCTCGCCTTGGCATTTCCAACTCTAACAGTACAGCCCTATGATCTGGGATGTTGTTATCAAGAACACAGCGGGTACCATAATTTTTAAAAATTCCAAATACGTTGTCGATTGTGCTAATTGTACTTCCACTTATCCTTGTAGGCCACTTCACAAGATAATCCAACTCAAAACATTGTACAATATTCAAAACAGACTCAAAATCTTCACCGAAACTATAAGCATCCACATTCAAATCTTCGGTCAAACCATCTATCTAAAATGTTATACAGCACATCCATAAACATATTGAGTTCTTCAGAGGGAGAACTATAACAATTTATTATAAAGTGGAATTGGGCATATTTCAACAGTTGTTTCTATGCAATATTTTTTTAAATCAATTAAATTATATTGAACATTTTTTCTTGCATATATTGAAATCGTCAATAGGTCAAAAATTCACAGAATTCAGTTTTTCCCAAATCTATACAAAAC
Organism: Zygogramma bicolorata; assembly: GCA_032362365.1. Lineage (NCBI taxonomy): Eukaryota > Metazoa > Arthropoda > Insecta > Coleoptera > Chrysomelidae > Zygogramma > Zygogramma bicolorata. The sequence continues at coordinate 540,610 of JAVJAQ010005855.1, forward strand.
AAAAGAAATACAAATTTTTATAATATAAAATTTCGATTTCCAATTCATTTACTATCAAAACATAAACTTCAATCAATAACCAATTCAATTTTAGACATGGATATGCAATAAACATCAGAATAGAACAAGATAATTTTGAGTATGTAGATTATCATTCCCTTTTCATTCATTCAATAAAAGTATATTTGGGTTGAATATTCAATGCTGTTGGATTTATTTCCCCTTAGATGTAAAAACTCTGGATGTATATTCCAAATGGCCAGAACGTAGGATCCATTGCCTTTTCGAAATTTTCTTCCTTGAGAGAAGCATTTTTTCCGGATATTTAGACTCACTGCATCAGTGAGCACACCACCTCTGGAAAGTCGTTTTTGAGGTAGTTTGTAAGATAATATTCTGTGGTTTTTGGATCCAATCTATAAACATGCAAGTTTACGTCTCTAGTTATTTTGATTGTTTTGTTGATTCGTTTCTATTTGTGGCCTTTCCAACTCTTCAGTCGTTTTTGGTTGCTTCATATTTGTATTGTACAAATTCTTGGTTTGCTGGGTTCTAGAAGTAGTTTCTGTATTTGCGGTTTCATAAGATGCACTGGCAACGTTGCGGTCAGACATTATTATCTACATATTTATTGTTTTCATTTTGTTCAAACATATCTATTATCAGTTCCTGGTTGCTAATAGTTCGTTCTAGCTCTACGACTAACATGTTTTTTCCTCCTCTGTCAAGCTCCAGGAGCCTGTTTTATGTTTAAGTCCATTAACCTAACTTTCCCAGCTGGTAGTGTTTCTCCGTAAATTTTCCTGTAATGAATTTTGGTCTTCAAGATTTTCTTCTTTTCCTTTGTGTTTCCTCAAGCCTTGACTTGAGCTCACACCCGTCGGTACTTTTTTATTCACGATATTTTTCACTGAAAATTCTTTATTGAGTTTACTTAATTCAAAATCGGTCTCACTGGTAGCCAGGTTACCCTTTTTGTAGGTTTCTAGGCAGACACCTGCCTCTGGCTAATACCACGAAAAGCGGATCATATCCGACCGGTGCCAGTGCAGGGTTCTTCACAGAAAAAAATCCCGCATACGCTTCTGCCGATAGAAATTTTCAGCTATTGGGACAAGCACACTCGTGGATCAGTTTCGGTCTATTTGGCCTCTCTTCAGAACAAGCCAATTTCCATCATCAGCAGAAAGTCTATGCCTTCGAAAATCAAGTTCTTCTCTTAGTTTCATACCTCAAAAAAGGCAGAAGCGAACGACAATCAAAAAACGTCGTCATTGCGCCATCTGTCCATAGACGCCGGAAGCATATGCAGGATTTTCTTCTGTGAAGAGCGCTGCACTGGCACCGGTCGGATTAAATCAAACGCCCTTCAAGGTATTAGCCATGGGAGTAGTTGTTTACTGACTGGTGTTGCTAGTTGAGAGTGGCCCATGATTTACCATACCACGAGTAAATGCAAACGATCTTACAGAGCCGAGGGCCTCTGGTTCCTGGTTTGTAGGTCGCCCGAAGCCATATACATCTAAGTATATGTGGTGCATCTAAACTTTTACGCCATACTGGTTCGTTATGGCAACTTAACATAAATATAGGAAAAGATCAGATGACTCGAAAAGATGTCAATATTGATCCATTGATAATTTCGGTGCATACACATTTCAAATCAAACTAGATTTTCATTGCATCCATAGTATCATTATCCGAAGACTCGGTTTGATTCCTACATTTCCATTTTGTGGAAGTAGATACTATAACGTCAAAATACAGACATTTTTGATGTCTTTATGACCCGCCCAGGTAGTCGGTAACTGAGAAAAAGAACACAATAATATATATGATATAGAAAAAAAAAACGTTCTATATCCCATCATGTCTTATGTATATAATCTATTCTCTGAACGGATTCAGCAACTTATACTGGCATCAGCGGAAAAAACTTCAAAATGAGGCAAAACAATGTACCATTTCCAGGAGAATTGTTCAATATCTACGCATCGTGAGTTATCTGAGTACACGAACGACATTTATATATGACTCTCTAATGTACATTTTTTATTTTCTCGTTTCGATAACTACACACATTTTGTCGCGCCGGATTACAATAGAAAATCCGGAACAGAAAGCTCTGAAAGAGGTCTAATGTAGCTGAAATCCCACAATGTTACAGCGAAGATTATATTTATGAAATAATGTGTTTTTGTTTTTGTAGTCATGCGGTGGTGACTTTCCACATTTGTATTCAGCGAATGTCTCAGGATGACTGAAAAGTATTTCGCTGCGTTTCCAGTTCGTGAAATACGAAATAGAACGATTGAAGGGACCGTGAATTCTGACGTTACATTTCAAGAAGGAAGTCAGACATCATCGGACCTAATTGAACTGAATTGAGTTGAAAAAATGACCATATGAAGTGAGAGAAAAATGAATATTTTGCATCTCCAAGCTCCATTCACGAATCCTGCGACGTGAAATGTATAGACATTATTATGGGAATCAAAATAATACGTAAGAAAGTCCAGAAATTATTCTAGTCTAGACGAATACTGAGATCAGTAATACAGGATTGGCTACCAAAAAGTTCTGAGTTTGATCCTTCAACGGAGCTGAGATATTTTCTTCCAGGATTTTTTTTATCTTATCGAACAATGATTCTGCGTTGTCTCATGATTGAGAACACGGATCACGAATCAACAACTTCTGAGTAACAAAACGTAATTGATGAAGGACGTCGGCCGATGGTGTTCGGTTTTTAGACATATTATACAATACGGAGAGACGTATTCTCGGGAGAACAATCTTTATCGTATTGGAGGAGATAATTCTGGCTCTTCTGGACATGAGCTAAGCCAAACGCCGTGGCTCATTTTTCTTTGTTTGCATATTTTTGACGAAGATTTTCCACTCATTTTTTCTTATCACAATTTTCGAAGTGTATTTGGAGGATTTGTTATTCAGTACATATCAAAGAAAAATAAACAATTGATAAGTATGGCAATATCAACCAATGGCATGTATTCTGGAAAGTTCGACGCAGATGGCACTAAATATGATGTAGGTTATTTCAGCCATCATTTGGCAAAATTTTCTGATGATTCGTTTCGAAAGTGATGAACTCTGTATTTACTCATCCATTTCTTCCATTTCTTCTTGAAATCGTTCAGCCATCATAATTTTTCATTATAACTATTCCAAATCCAATATGAAGATGAATTACTGAATATCAGGCACAATTCATTTCGGTCGGTTTCTTGGGTTTTTTCGATCCACAGAAGTGATAGAACTCACTGTACGGTTTGACGCCAACTTTCTTAATTCCTAGCATCGAGATAATTGACTTTGTAGGAATAATTATTCCTTACATGTGAATATTGAATAATGATAGATCGTCTTCCTTTGAGGAAAGACATCCCTGGGTTTTTCCAACACTATATTCCACCAAGTTGATGTTACCCCATCCTATTATTTGTGCCAAGTCATCGTAAATTCTATTGACTTGAATGTTTGTCTGAATTTTTGTTTCTCGTGCTGGTATGGGGACCCTGGATGAGAAACTAGTATGAAGAATAGTATCTTCCAAAAAACTATGAACTGAACAAGATGTTTTTTCCAGCGAATCATTGATATGAAGCAGAAACAAAGTGGGCACCAGAACTAAATCCTGTGGAACACTTGCATTTATTGGGAGAATATAAGACGATACTCCATTAACAACCGCATACAGAGACCGATCAGACAAGAAACTCTTCAACAAAGCATACAACTGAGGAGCAAACCCTAAGACGGCAGTTTGGAAAGGAGACCCCGATGACAAACTCGACCAAGCGCTTTTAAAATGTCGAGTGCAACAGCTAACGTTTCTCCGAATTTTTCGATAGAATGCTGCCAAACATAATAAACATACGCCAATGAGTTACTGGTTGATCTTTGATGAAGAGAGCCGTATTGTCGAACATATATTATTACTGATTCCCTTAGACATCTGATGAGTTTCATATTGATTGCTTGTCCATGACTTTCGAAATGAAAGAAAGCAATGCAATTGGTCTATAATCACAAGCTAAAGTTTTCTTTCCTTTTTTGGGAACTGGCTGAACTATTGCTGTTCTCGAGGACTTTGAAAAAACCCCCATATACGAAAATTTGAATTATTCGCAAAGTACTGGTGTCGATTCGGGGACACACACTTCAAGAACAATTTCTCGGATTCCAAGCCTTATTCGTCTTCAGGTCCATCAAAATATTCCGTGAAAAATGTTGGTGAAAAATTATTTCAGGCATATGACTTTCGACAGGCCGAATATTCGGAGAATCTTACCCTGACGAGTCCAGACTAGAATTTTCAGCAAACGTATTTGCAAATATATTTGCTTTTTGTGAACAGTGGTGGCTTGTAATCCATCTCCTTTGGTAAAAAGAGAAAATTAACATGAAACATCCCGCAATTGTTCATTACATGATATACACTTTTTCCTTGGGAAAAGAATTTAAAAGGGCATAATTTGTGAGCAGAGTGATGCTGCATTGTTTGGAATTAATCTGCACTGAACCCCTTAATGCAATCAATATTGAATACGATAAACTGTGCAATTTCCTTGGCTATCCAGATTTTTGATAAGGATTCGCCTAAACTTTACGAATTAAGTTTTCCGTTTGCAGTAATATAATCTGGTGTTGATTAACATTTCTGCATGAAATTTGTGTATAAACGATTTGTCATTTCCTATTTCTCGTTTCGTTCTTGTGAAGCTGTTTATTTATCAGAAGCGTTTCATCAGCTCTGAGAGTTTTGATTCGGATACCAGACTTGTAATGTGATTTTTGATAATATCATTTCCCTACTGAGTGACAAAAATATGCCATCTCATATTACGTAAGTTGAAGTAAATTTCACCAGTTTTATATATATATATATATATATAATTGATACAGGTATCGAGTGGATAGATGATGCACAAGTTTTTCTATTGGGCTTAACACTCAAACGAAAGAAGCAACCGTAGACACGAGTTTCTGGGTCATTGCTCCTCTTCAGCACGCTGTTAATATAATGTCAGCTGTGATCCGGACCTTCGTTTTTTCCTTTTTTTTTTTCAACTACTTTGCTTGACTAATTCTTCTGTTTCACTACTGCATCAATAGAGGTAATTGCCACCCTTTCTACACTGTTGCAACTTTGCAACTTACAGTTTCAGAGTATTAACTCTCAAAGTTCTTCCTGAATTTCGTGTAATCTATAATTCGAGCTCCGTTATGAATTACTGATTTGTTCTGAATTTCATTTGATTTGAATGTACAGTGGAGTAGTGATTTCTTATACAACGATTCATACATTAGACGTGTGTGACCTCACACTCAACATTCCTTATAGAGACATGATCTGTGCATGTCTTTTTTTCAGTACTCTTCTATTGAGTTCTTATGCAAGTTTCGAATCCCTCCTCGCCGAGAAATATGTTTAACTGTCTTTCTTCACCTCACCAATGTTGATATTGCAGTCACCAACCTAATCATGTTGATCTCCATTTCTCATATAATTTTTGAAATAAGTTGTAATGGTTCTGGTTGAACTTTTCAATTGGAATTTCACAGAATCTCCAAACTGCACTCAATAACATTTTTTTTTGTTTTCAAGTTCTCTGTCATTTTCAGAAAAAGCACCCTGTCAGCTTCGACATTTTCAGCCTCTGTGTTATAGTAACTGTTTATATGTCTACTGCATCATTTCTATTCAGTTTTTTTCTGATTGTGAAATCAATAATAACTCAGACATTCGACAATAAGTTGACATCTATATCCATTTGATAAAGTAGTACTAACAAGTTCTCAGGATTCCTTTGTAGACTTCGTATATTATTGTGAAAGAGTTTGAATTTATATGTTGAATGTATATGTTCTCATTAGGTACATGTTCAATGAATGAAACTAATGAGGTATAAATGCTGGCTGAGTTTATGCTCGCCACTCCCCCCACTTTCCAGTTCCAGATCCAGAATGTATATGTCTTGTTGTCCACTTCATCTTTTTAAATGACATGGATCCTCCATTATACGAAAGTATCTCGGATTTCGAAATCTTTGATGAAATATCCATTTTCATAGGACAAGATTTTTATTATGTTTCTGATGTTATCTCACTTAGCAATGGTGACAATCCTGTTTCGGGTCCTTCTTTCCCAGCTTCGTTGATATTTTCTCCAATAGTTTGATTTCTCTTTTGTCTTGGATAAGTCATTCGCCACAGAAATACCAGTACCTTCAGGTTCTTGGAGTATTGACGACCTCTATCTTCTTGGATAACGATATGAATTCTATATGTACAGGCACGCCAACTTGATTACTTTTGAAATGTAGAATTTTGTAATGTCTGATTTTTCAATCTCCATAACTATCTTTACACTGAATGCTTCTATAACTCCTGCTGAGATATTTTCCTTCAGATGCAATCCACATACAACGACTAGAGCTCGATTTTTGACCTCTTCCGTAATTTAGAGAATGCGCTATCATCAAGGTAAGACTGATTTAATTGGCTGCCTCTCTCCAATAGCGTGTGCGTTATAATAACGAAGAACGTCAAAAATCGGAGCGCTGTTTTTTCGGTTCTGCGGTTCGATAGTTGTTAAGCAGTCCTTCACTAATATATTTTCTTCCTTCCAGCTTCTCCTCAAGTATTTGTGATTCGAGTCGATTACTTTTTATAATGCTTTCCAATTTATAGTTGATTTCTCATCAGTTGTCACTGTTGTCACTAATAAGGAATGGAAGTATTGTTTTCCAGTAGTGTGTTCTTTGATAGTCACATGCAATAATAACTCTTGTGTACAGTTTCTTTTTCGTTTTGAGAGTATCGGTGAATCACATTTTTGTACTAAAATAATTTTGTATAATAGCACCCAATAGCAACCTATATCTCGGTAGCGTAGAGGTTAGGTTTGGTAAGGTTAGCACATTCGCCTTTCAAGTGGAAGACCGGAGTTCGATTCCCCGCCGGGCCACCGTGCTAAGTAATCACACGTTGAAATAAGGCCTCATTGATTCATTGCTCGCACAAGTTTCGACTTCTGAGGGTAGGCGTTTTTCATCTGGTTAGCGAAAACGAACAATTTTAGAAAAATTTTTTTGGAACAACCGTTTAGTCAGCGCACACCGTTAAAGCATCACATTTCTCCGCTTTTCTTCGACTTGACATACACTATCACTTCTCCCTCAATTTTTTGTCCAATCATGAAAACATATAGCTTATATCACTACTGAATAGTGTAGCTTTCTGTAAGTGGAAGCATATTCATAAGCAATTCAATTCATTTATTCAACCAAATTTTGTGTACTTACATACATTTGTAGCAAGTCAGAATGGTTTTTGAGAAAAAAAATCTCATCGTATGAGTATTTCCGATTATTACACCCTAAAGACAAACAAAGTTAGAAAGAAATCTCTTAATAATATGAGTAGAGATTATTGAATTTTCTATAAACATATAGATATGTTTTCATCACATCTAGTTATAAACAAAAAAAAACATTCAGAAACTGCCATTTCGAATTGTAAGATTTCCAATATCCCTCCATGTAATCGTCAGTTTATCATTTAGGGTGAATAAGACATTGAGTTGAACCCTCTGCAAAAAAATCTGACGGGCTCCACTATTTCAAGGTCACTTTTTCAAGCATTTTCAAAAATCAATCATGAGTTTTGGTCGCGTCCAAATCTTCAGTAACTTAAATGGGAGACTTTTTCGAGTTCACTTAACATTGCTTCTCAATATCTGACAAGCTTGACATTTTTTTTTTCTCCTTTTACGGCCACCCCCACAAGTTTATCATGAGATCAATATCTATCGGTTATCAGAAAGACAAAGCGCGTATACACTATGACTGTCTGACGCGCTCGAGTATTTCCTTGTAAATGTTTTTTTACATTGAAAAAAAATTAGACGCTCTTCGCCCTACAAAAATGAAAAACTTTACACACACTTTTTTCGTTACAGAACCTAATCTTCACAATCCATCAGCTGTCCCTGACGCAAATGACTGCAAATGTTGCATCCAGGGCTCCCCTACTATAAGAGGAGATACCGCGGCAGACCTTGTTGACGGAAATGAAACCGTGAAAAACCAACGATTTCAAAATTTGCCATACTGAATTTCATTTCAATCTGGTATATCGTAATGATTATTTCATTTCATCGCAGTTCGTCATAGTTTTCCCAAGCGCTTCCTCAGCGTTGCTTATTTCATAGCGATGTGTTCTAGAGGAGTTCAGCATGTAGAACAGCTCCCGCGAGGCCTAAATTCTTAATAACGATTTATTGCAATTGTACTGCAACCACATTCTTCTCAGGTTCACTGTGAATGATTGATGAAGGAACTGTTACTTGGAGATTATCAAACTATATATTGACAAGAGTTCCGTTTGTGTGTTTGGAATTGAGGGTTCGACAGTTGTATGTATAAATTATATACCTATTTCGACATGTGGAATTCAAATTCAAATACACGTTTGATAACTCCTGATTTGCCATCAGAGCCATTATTGAATGTGATTGATTTGGAGAAGGAAGAGGAAAGAATACACTGTAATACTTCCAAAACCATTCCACATAACTTATCGACATATCTTCTCATACTGACATAAAAATGCAGTGAAGTGGATTTGAAAAAAAATGGCTGTGATTTAATGCATTGCAATCGAAAATAGTTATTTAGGTATCAAGGACATAAAATAGGCTTTTATGGACCGTAGCTTGTAAGTAATAGCCTGGGCGATAGCGAGGGCTATTAACACGCCTCGGTCCATGAAAGCAAATTACGCCCGAAAAACAAACAAAATTTTATGCACGACCGGTATATTTGATATCATGTATATAGATACCTCTTTATATCTAGAACACGATAGAAATACGTCAAGGCTGCCGCGAGGCTATATATTCATATTATATTGGGAACAGAATGAATGAAGAAGTGATAGAATGCATGTTACCATGGCAACTCAGTCAATTTTTCGAAATGAGATTATATAGGCTAGTAGTTGAGTAGGATAGAGTGATTCAAGTCTAGAATTATCATTCTGTCCTTCACAATATCACTTCAATGTGCGTAGCCTTTCTCTCTCTATTGTGTTCCGCATCGTGTTATGTGGAAAACAGTCATAAAGGCTAGTCCATTAGTTATAATGTCTACACAGATAAATCAATAGTGATTTTGAAATGGATTTAAGCGACGAAGGAAGTGAAAATTGCACTCCACCAGAAATGAATAAAGCAGCTGAGGATGCAAAATTGAGTTTTTTGCCAAGTAAATCCAAGAAAATATACGACAAAGTGTATGAATAATTCGTGAGGTGGTGCAACTGGAATAATATGAAAAATAATAACGACACAGAGAGTGTATTTCTTGCCTATTCTGGATAAATCTAAATATCTCAAGCCCTCTTCCATGTGGTCAAATTATTTCATGCTGAAAGCTACTTCAAATGTACATGATAAGAGAGATATCAGTAGATACGCAAGATTGATAGCTTTCTTGGAACGAAAATCTGATGGGTATAAACCAAAGAAATCGAAGATTCTGAGCAGAGAAGAAATTATGCTATTTTTGAGGGAAGCAGTAGACGATTTGTAAATTATGATGGAAGTACGCTTTCATTTCATATTTTCTCAATGTTCAGTATGTTAATCTGATAATTTATTGTATGTGCATGTCGCCGCGAAGAAATGGCAAACATCACAGTGGACGACATTCAAGAGTTCGGAACATTTTTACTCATAACTATACGAGAAACTAAAACGAATATAGTTGAAGAATTCACTGTAATCGATAAAGAAGAGGGATCGCCAAGATATTTGGATATTCACAAAAAATATTCATTCTTGCGAGATCAGAATGATCAAAAACTTTTTTTTTATATTATAAAAATGCCAAGGGTACGGGACAGGTTATCGGAGAAAATAAATTCGGTCAGATACCATTCAGAATAGCCACTTCTACTTTCTACTGCGAAAGAATATACTGATTACTGCTTCAGACGTTCCTCGGCAGTTATGTTAGCAGATGTAGGCGAGGATATAATCAACGTTAAAAGACATGCTGGTGGAAGTCAACGACTGTTGCGGAAGGTTTTATCGAGAATTCACTTGCAAATGAACTGAAGATTGCTAAGATAATTGAAGAAAATGAAGAGCCTTCTACTAGCCATTGCAGACAACCTGAAAATATTGCTAACTTCTACGAAATAATAGTAAATAACATGCATTCTCCTCAGACTTCTAGTAATAAGGAATCAGTTAAAATCAGTAACCATCTGCAACAACAGAAAACAACAAATCCCAATATTTTGACTTGACAAATGTCGAACGCAGAGCATGCACATCCTGCTTGATTGAAAAATAATGGGTTTCTATTGGTTGGAAATCTGTATTATAATGAAAAATCTGTATCGTAATGGTTTTCTTTATAAAACGGGCTGTAGGCATATAAGTGTATTATAATAAGAGTACGGGTGTTGATAAAGGAATCTTATATCAACTGAATAGACTACATCATTATTAGGTACTAGAGTTCTTAGAATTTCTACTACTAACCAATCGGAATGTATGGAAAATAATCAATATACATTTCCTTATTGATATTTTCCAAATGCCAACAAATACATTACAGATGACTTTTCAATCGGGTTAGTTGTTTCGAATGTTTTTTATCGAATGATGATTAGCTTGTCTTCAAGTAAACATCCTGTTGCTTCTAGACCTATTTTGAGTTTTCGAATTACCAAAAATCAGTGAACTTGTTTCGATGCTCTGAAATACCTACTGGTCCACCAGATCCCAAATTAACAGGATTGAAATTGAATGGTTTTTCTCGTTTGAAAATTAATCGAATGTGATTCAAAATCAATGGATTGATGACGTCCGCTGGTAACATCCTGCCTTTGGCGACATGCATTGGATTGCAGATTCGTGGTTCAAAAATGAAAATTCCGCGAGCATATGCTGGGCTTATTGTCAACAAAATATTGAATTTGAGAGATGGATGAGGGGGCAGGAATCTTCATTAGTATTTCTCTCATATCCTGCATGAGTTCGTTGTGACCCATCATGTGCAACATTCATCGGGGTTGACAGTTGCGAAGAGGTTAAGGCGTTTATGGCCTATTCATCCGATGATTTCAACCCACCCCAACAGAGACAATTCAAAGACTATTCTTCAATTAGTTATTTGACATGGTGTCTTTTCTTTAACAAGATGCATATTTGTACTCGTCAATCAACATTCGCCAACATTAATAATCAGAAAAGAAAATATTCGCGAGACAAAGGTCGTCATGTTCTCACACAAGAGAGTAATGGCACAAAAGTTCCGTTATCAGACGTCCCTCTTGAATCTCGATTTTTTGTCATATACGTCGTATAAGAGATATTTTCGGTTGAACCGCGTCTGAGATCGTTGTTTTTTCCACGTTTCGGCTTCCACTTTGGGTCATTATTAAGAATTTTGCTGAACTTGAAGCCAAGGTCTGAGTCTCCTCATTCCACAGCTTTCATCATAACGAAGTAAAAAGTCTTTGGATGTGTGAATGGAGGTCTGATATTTAGAACTACATGAGAGTCGGACGGTGTAGTGTCTAAGTGGTTCGAAAGGGTATAATTGAAGGATTCTTCCGATGGAATAGTAATGGTTCAGGCCTTGGTCAGTCTTTGATAGTCGTCTCATTTGTTGAGGCAGTCAGGACGGTTTTCAAAGTCTATTACCTCGAGAATTATCCTGGAGTGCTTTAGGCGTGGTAATGGCCTGTGTTATTAAAGTCAATTTTGTTAACGGTTTCGTGGCGGTATTTGATTCACTTTCAGGTTACGTGAATGGATTACCTGACTTTGTAACGAAAATAAAATTTCTGTTACATTTTCTATCCAAAACCCCTCTTCAAGCGCTGCTAATCACCTTTTCCATCGTGGTGGTAGACGCACTCAACACATCTGAGTTGTTCTGTCAACCCTTCAAGATACGAATCACGCGTGCGCTAAAAAGGCATAGATGTGCAATCGGAGGTGATTCTGCCCTTCTTGATACCTTCTTGATGATTGATTATCGGTGATCGATAGCGCGTATCTTCTCTGATTCTCAGGTGTCGTGATCGTGTGACTTCGAAACAAGTGATAGTTATTTTGAATAATTTGAATCATCTTCAAATATTCTATCATCTTACCTATTTAATAATTTTTCAATGAATTAATATCTCCCAAGTATCGTTATATTTTTGATTAAACCGTAAAGAGTGGTGTTTTTCGAGAGACGGTGCCTGGAACATCGAAGGGTTTTCCGAACTTTGAATATCATTGCAATCCACGAGCTTTTGACAACCTTTATTATTATTCAGTATTATTTCGACTTACTGAACCCAATATTTCCGGAATTGAGATAAAATATTTCATTTTTATGTTGAAAAGTGAGGTTATTTTCAACCGAATTCACTTGAGGGAGAACGAGTACTTTCGTTTAAACGTTTTTCAGTGAAACCACGGATTTCTGGCTTATTTTTCCGTTGCCGGCAAGTACCAATCTCATCAGGAGACCAGAAGTTAATCAGGGTCAATTCATCTCAGTTCCAGAAGAATATTGCTCAGATTCCTTTTGAAAAACAAAACCTTGTGGAGCAAGGACCTCTGACGTTTGGTAAGTAGTTTGCTATCATTCAATTTAAATTTAACTATCACTACTTACCAAACTGTCACAGATTCTTTTGAATCTTAGTTTCAGTCACTGTCTTGAGTGTTGATTTCATATACCTTGGGTAACAAAGAGAGACCAGTCCTTTCAGTCACGGTTTATAATTTGTACCATTCAACTCACTAACTTCTTTGTGAAGTTTGGGCTTGGCCAAATTTGAAGAGTTGAAGGGTTACTCAGTGATACTGGGCTGACAGGTAACAGTTTTCATCATTTCAATACTCATTGAACAATTATTCATTCTTTTTGTATACCTACTGACCTGTTTCGAAGTTTTGCGTTACATGAGAATCCAGCGTTATTGATTTGCTTGTTTCTATCGATTTCTCATTATATCTACTTATTTCGATCAATTTAATCAATTTACCTAGTTCAATTTATATTGATTAAACTGAGTATTTTTCTCAATATTTCTTCAACTGATATTGTCATTTTGTTGTATTAAATTCTCTTTCCTGGAGATATTCAGACTTCATATTTTTTTTTTCATGAGAGAACTTTCACTTATTCGAGTGAATTCACTAATTTCCTGAGACTGTAAATTTGGATCCAAATAGTCTATAGTTTAGAAATAATTATTGAAAAATTTTTTTTTAATCCAACAAGTTGTAGTCTCAGTGACACATATTTTTATTACTTTGGTCTAATACCTTGTCCCCCATCTTACATGTAAAACCACCGACCGTTGAAGAGGACCAACACCAACCACCTACTAGCTTCCTACCATTGAAGTGAGTGGACTCCTGAACTGTCATCGAAGCAGACAATAGCCGAATACCTGCTGTCAAGGATTAACCAGGTTAGCCAACAACTAGTGGCAAAAAGGGGTAGCCGCTTTGAGCCTACCAGAACCTTCGATACCTGTTGCCAGCCAACAACTAGAGGCAAAAGAGGTAGTTGTCTCAAGTAGAGTCCACTTCACCAGTCAAGGAGGAGCGTAAGTGGCCATTCCATTACAAGTCAACAGAACGGTCAGAAGGATAGACCATTGTGTGATTTTTAAATTCTCATTAATTAACTTGCTAGCTTAATATTACTGAACAATTTGAATTGTAAAAATTCACTAAAATAAATAGGAAGTTTGTTAAAATTGAATTGATTTTTCCTTCAGCAGCACATACTTCTCTTTCAGGAAGTTTGGCGTCCTAGGATTGTTTCAAAAAGGGATCATAGTATGAATTTCTCTGGAGCTCGCACTTGCTTTTAGTAGAAATTAATCGAAATAAGTAGATATAATGAGAAATCGATAGAAACAAGCAAATCAATAACGCTGGATTCTCATGTAACGCAAAACTTCGAAACAGGTCAGTAGGTATACAAAAAGAATGAATAATTGTTCAATGAGTATTCGAAATGATGAAAACTGTTACCTGTCAGCCCAGTATCACTGAGTAACCCTTCAACTCTTCAAATTTGGCCAAGCCCAAACTTCACAAAGAAGTTAGTGAGTTGAATGGTACAAATTATAAACCGTGACTGAAAGGACTGGTCTCTCTATGTTACCCAAGGTATATGAAATCAACACTCAAGACAGTGACTGAAACTAAGATTCAAAAGAATCTGTGACAGTTTGGTAAGTAGTGATAGTTAAATTTAAATTGAATGATAGCAAACTACTCACCAAACGTCAGAGGTTCTTGCTCCATAAGGTTTTGTTTTTCAAAAGGAATCTGAGCAATATTCTTCTGGAACTGAGATGAATTGACCCTGATTAACTTCTGGTCTCCTGATGGGATTGGTACTTGCCGGCAACGGAAAAATAAGCCAGAAATCCGTGGTTTCACTGAAAAACGTTTAAACGAAAGTACTCGTTCTCCCTCAAGTGAATTCGGTTGAAAATAACCTCACTTTTCCACATAAAAATGAAATATTTTATCTCAATTCCGGAAATATTGGGTTCAGTAAGTCGAAATAATACTGAATAATAATAAAGGTTGTCAAAAGCTCGTGGATTGCAATGATATTCAAAGTTCGGAAAACCCTTCGATGTTCCAGGCACCGTCTCTCGAAAAACACCACTCTTTACGGTTTAATCAAAAATATAACGATACTTGGGAGATATTAATTCATTGAAAAATTATTAAATAGGTAAGATGATAAAATAGTTGAAGATGATTCAAATTATTCAAAATAACTATCACCTGTTTCGAAGTCACACGATCACGACACCTGAGAATCAGAGAAGATACGCGCTATCGATCACCGATAATCAATCATCAAGAAGGTATCAAGAAGGGCAGAATCACCTCCGATTGCACATCTATGCCTTTTTAGCGCACGCGTGATTCGTATCTTGAAGGGTTGACAGAACAACTCAGATGTGTTGAGTGCGTCTACCACCACGATGGAAAAGGTGATTAGCAGCGCTTGAAGAGGGGTTTTGGATAGAAAATGTAACGGAAATTTTATTTTCGTTACAACTTTGATACGCTAGATATTTTATATGACAACCAAATTATCGAAATCAAACTGACAGATAAAATGAAATATTTAAGTGTCACAATAGATCGCCACTTGAGATGGAATACTCATATTGAACAAGTCAGTAATACTCTTCGGACAATGATATATAAATTCAAATGTCTTGTTAAAGTAATGAAACTACCGCAATTACAAAAGGGTCGATTTTGCCCTTGTCAACTCTAGGATAAGTTATGGTATATTAGGATGGGGGGGACTCACTACAACAAACCTGGAAAGGCTGCAGAAATTTTTTCTGAAAAGAATTTTGAAAAAGGAACTTTTCGAGTGATGCTCTCTATGAAGAAATCAGAATACTGGATCCACGCCAGATTTATTTTTGTAAAATAGCATTGCATCGTCAAAAAAAAACAAGAATAAGTTCCTGCTTGTTTCCCACTCTCATGAGACCAGAAATAAAACCAATGAACATTGTTTTCTTTCAACTTCTGATAAAACTGTTGGTCAAAAATGTTACACTTTTCTTGCCCCTAGAGCGTTTAATCACCTTCCCCAGCACTTGAATGATATGGCTCATTATAATTTATTCAAATCGAAGCTTAAGCAATTCATTTTGAAAGAATGTGGAAGAAAAATACACCACATAACAGAAAATAAATTTGAACATATAGCGTAGTACTCAAAATTTCGAATAGGATCTTGATGTTGGTATTATACCCTAAGTGGAATCCGTACTCGCACATTTTTTTCAGTCGACAGCCTATAGGCTTTGTTAATTTGTTACTGATACATACACTCACTGTTAGTTGGTGAAGCGTGCACATCCTGCTTGATTGAAAAATAATGGGTTTCTATTGGTTGGAAATCTGTATTATAATGAAAAATCTGTATCGTAATGGTTTTCTTTATAAAACGGGCTGTAGGCATATAAGTGTATTATAATAAGAGTACGGGTGTTGATAAAGGAATCTTATATCAACTGAATAGACTACATCATTATTAGGTACTAGAGTTCTTAGAATTTCTACTACTAACCAATCGGAATGTATGGAAAATAATCAATATACATTTCCTTATTGATATTTTCCAAATGCCAACAAATACATTACAGATGACTTTTCAATCGGGTTAGTTGTTTCGAATGTTTTTTATCGAATGATGATTAGCTTGTCTTCAAGTAAACATCCTGTTGCTTCTAGACCTATTTTGAGTTTTCGAATTACCAAAAATCAGTGAACTTGTTTCGATGCTCTGAAATACCTACTGGTCCACCAGATCCCAAATTAACAGGATTGAAATTGAATGGTTTTTCTCGTTTGAAAATTAATCGAATGTGATTCAAAATCAATGGATTGATGACGTCCGCTGGTAACATCCTGCCTTTGGCGACATGCATTGGATTGCAGATTCGTGGTTCAAAAATGAAAATTCCGCGAGCATATGCTGGGCTTATTGTCAACAAAATATTGAATTTGAGAGATGGATGAGGGGGCAGGAATCTTCATTAGTATTTCTCTCATATCCTGCATGAGTTCGTTGTGACCCATCATGTGCAACATTCATCGGGGTTGACAGTTGCGAAGAGGTTAAGGCGTTTATGGCCTATTCATCCGATGATTTCAACCCACCCCAACAGAGACAATTCAAAGACTATTCTTCAATTAGTTATTTGACATGGTGTCTTTTCTTTAACAAGATGCATATTTGTACTCGTCAATCAACATTCGCCAACATTAATAATCAGAAAAGAAAATATTCGCGAGACAAAGGTCGTCATGTTCTCACACAAGAGAGTAATGGCACAAAAGTTCCGTTATCAGACGTCCCTCTTGAATCTCGATTTTTTGTCATATACGTCGTATGAGAGATATTTTCGGTTGAACCGCGTCTGAGATCGTTGTTTTTTCCACGTTTCGGCTTCCACTTTGGGTCATTATTAAGAATTTTGCTAAACTTGAAGCCAAGGTCTGAGTCTCCTCATTCCACAGCTTTCATCATAACAAAGTAAAAAGTCTTTGGATGTGTGAATGGAGGTCTGATATTTAGAACTACATGAGAGTCGGACGGTGTAGTGTCTAAGTGGTTCGAAAGGGTATAATTGAAGGATTCTTCCGATGGAATAGTAATGGTTCAGGCCTTGGTCAGTCTTTGATAGTCGTCTCATTTGTTGAGGCAGTCAGGACGTTTTTCAAAGTCTATCACCTCGAGAATCATCCTGGAGTGCTTTAGGCGTGGTAATGGCCTGTGTTATTAAAGTCAATTTTGTTAACGGTTTCGTGGCGGTATTTGATTCACTTTCAGGTTACGTGAATGGATTACCTGACTTTGATACGCTAGATATTTCATATGACAACCAAATTATCGAAATCAAACTGACAGATAAAATGAAATATTTAAGTGTCACAATAGATCGCCACTTGAGATGGAATATTCATACTGAACAAGTCAGTAATACTCTTCTGACAATGATATATAAATTCAAATGTCTTGTTGAAGTAATGAAACTACCGCAATTGAAAATGGTCGATTTTGCCCTTGTCAACTCTAGGATAAGTTATGGTATATTAGGATGGGGGGGGACTCACTACAACATACCTGGAAAGGCTGCAGAAATTTTTTCTGAAAAGAATTTTGAAAGGAACTTTTCAAGTGATGCTCTCTATGAAGAAATCAGAATACTGGATCCACGCCAGATTTATTTTTGTAAAATAGCATTGCTTCGTCAAAAAAAACAAGAATAAGTTCCTGCTTGTTTCCCACTCTCATGAGACCAGAAATGAAACCAATGAACATTGTTTTCTTTCAACTTCTGATAAAACTGTTGGTCAAAAATGTTACACTTTTCTTGCCCCTAGAGCGTTTAATCACCTTTCCCAGCACTTGAAAGATATGGTTCATTATAATTTATTCAAATCGAAGCTTAAGCAATTCATTTTGAAAGAATATGGAAGAAAAATACACCATATAACAGAAAATAAATTTGAACATATAGCGTAGCACTCAAAATTTCGAATAGGATCTTGATGTTGGTATTATACCCTAAGTGGAATCCGTACTCGCACATTTTTTTCAGTCGACAGCCTATAGACTTTGTTGATTTGTTACTGATACATACACTCACTGTTAGTTGGTGAAGCGTAATTTACTATGGCAAATTTTTTGCCAAATTTTGAACGATGTTCCGCATAGTTTGCAAAAATCTTATGCAGACAGACCCTTGGCTTTGCGATTTTGCTAATTTGTGTGTGACACTCTTGATTTGTCTTAAAAATTGTTCATATCTCCATTACCATTACTGTCCCATTGACCAAATCCTTTGATTACACCTCCCCAAACCATCCCAACACATGGTCCGATAACATTTCCCACATCGTCGGACCCTCGTATGGTTATAAAAATCAGAGCTCCAACCAAACAACCTCAGTTTTTACTTCTTTATGAAGATGATTGAGAATTAAGGAAACTTAGACAAAATCTTGACAGTGGCTTCAAAGTGGGAGTCGAAACATCAACAAAATAACGTATAGATATCTTCTTGGAACATAATTATATTAAACCAGGAGTGACTATTTATGGCAGTAGGCAGTACAAGGAGATCATTAAATGCAGAAATACAAAACAATTGTGTTCTAAGAAATGCATATATATTCCCTTCATTGAAAAAAGTGCAAGTAGTCTAACTCTCGAATATAACAAAAACACAAGATATTATCCAACATCACGTTGCGTTGGCGTAAAATATTCCGTCACGGCTCGCCTGCTTTGATGCAAGGAGCATTATTCAGTGAATTTTTCTCGAATAATTGGAATGCCAAAGAGTTGCACAAATTATGGCAGCAATATTTATGGAGTCGAGATACAGTCGTAGTAATTTGGGAATGACATCTTCACGGACTTGTTAAACTCGAGTGCAGAACTTCCTTCATGTTGCAGCATATCTCTATTAATTTAAAACTCGGATCAGATAAATTCGAGAAGACGTTGCCGAGATTGGCTGTCGGCCGTAATGATTCACTGAGAATTAGCTTGGGATGAGTGCACTCCTTTTTGTAGTAGCGCTCTTAACAGAGATTTTGGGGTAGGTCGTAATTGAGTTCACAAACCATAATTTTCGAAAGACTTCAAGCCCTGTAGCGCATTATGTTTCAGGTTTATGATATTTTTTTATTTCTTTTGTAATCCGCTCTGAGATGGAGGCTTTGAAAACGCAGAATGAAGGTGTATTGTACTCGCAGACATTGAGTGCGTAACAGATAAAAACAGAAAAATATCGATAGATTAGGGAAGACAATGGACGTGCCAACGGAAAACCCCTCAGTATATTTTCCTGTTGTTGAAACCGTACTCAATCTGTCGTAATAGTTTGTGCAGACATCTCATATAGTCGTATTGGGATTTTGAAGCTTCATTTCACATCCAAAATGAAATTTCCTACATCTTATAACATGTAGAAAGCTACTCAAAATTAATTACATTTTCACATTGCCACTTTTTCCCTGCTACATAATGGTGTTTTCAGATTTGTTATCCGACGTGTCGTCTTCCGGCCACCATCATCAAATTCATTTTTTCTTATGGGCGCTGCTATATTGGATTCATTCAGTTTCTGATAGAACCAGATTTTACCTTCCCAATGATGTATCATAAGTTATCATTCTTTTTCTAAAAATTGGAGATATTAAAAAAAAATCTTATCATAATAGGCCTTGACTTTGATGTTCCTAAATTTGACTTTCAATTTGTTATAAACTCAATAACATTTTGTTATTGTACGAGTCGGAATCGGAAAATGGCTGTCACGAATGAAGAAAAAAGAGATATGATACAAATTTATAACAAATACGATAGAAACAGTGTAAGGACATCAAAATGTATTTAAACTTGTGTCCCGAAAAGCTATGTTCAAGTTATTGGATCAAAATCTCACCGAGTTTGGTTCATTTGAAAAGCTGAGGAAAAAATACGGAAACAGAATTAACATTCAAAATTTGATAAAAGGTGTGTATTGGGTGAATCAGACATTGGGCCCTTTTCAACGATAATAGAACTCGAAATGCTGGCCTTGTTCATGATAATACAAATGTGCCTTTTTTGAAATATTATTCACTGCTCGATTGATTTCCCTCCTCCTCAATCGCCCGACCTCTCTAACAAAGCTGTGTTGAAGGTCCTCGATATTTTGATATTCCCTCTGACCTTAAAATCTATTTTTCAGTGTACCCTATTAAGATAATTTTTTTAATAGCACTAATTTTTCGAAAAATAATGATAACTTATGATACATCATTGAAAAGGTGAAATCTGGTTCTATTAAAAAGACAAAGAATACAATGTAGCACCCATAAGAAAAAATAAAATTGTTGGTGGCAAGTAGACGAAACGTCGGATAGCAAATCTGAAAACACCAGTATGTAGCAGGAAAAAAGTGGAAATGTGAAAGAGTAATTTATTGTCGAATCCTTCGAAAAATAAAGCCAGGAAAAAATAAAAAGCATGTTCCGAAATTTCCGGATATACTCGGAATTCCAGAACTTTCTCAACGGCATATTGTGAGTCAGGTAAATGCGCAACTCTGCCCCAATTTAATCATCTTCGTATCTCTCATAGTTTCCGGGATCCCAATGGTGAGGTTCGAATTTGAAAACCCCGTATATACAAGATTAAGATGACCTGTCGATTCAAATGCGATTTGAGGGTATCTCCAGGTTTATGGTCCAAATATGAATATTTTACTGGTGTCTGAGGAATTGCAGGATCTTCTCAGATCATGTCTATTTCGGAGAACCGTCGTCTATATTAAATCATTTATTGAAAGAAATTTTGATCTCCGTTCATCCAATTCATGCTGGAAGTAATTCAATTATTTTAATAACTGAGGCAAAACACCTAATTGAAACGACACTAAAACACAAATAACAAATGTTTTTGTTTCGGACTATTGAATTAAAATAAACAAATATATATTACCACGATCAACCAAAAAAAAAAATTATCTCTGACACGTGGAAATCTTTATATTCGTGCCAAATCCTTGCATAAGGATGTCTTCAGTAATCTATGTAGTGGCTGTTGTATGTAGTTCCGATCTGTTTTGAGAGTGCATATATATCATAACGACAAGGGGTTATATTTGTTTTCGCGAATTCAATGAAATCTAGTCCTTTTTTCGAAAATTCTGCAGTGACATCCAGTTCACTCCTGAAGCTTTCAGAAGAAAAGAATCGTTTGAGATGGATCACTAGTTTTTCTCTTCAAGATGGATTGGGTTAATATAACGTAACCAAAAAAAACTCCGCTCACTTTCTGCTGCAGTATTGGTAAAAAATTCGGAAACTTGTTCAATATTCAAAATTGTCTTTCTCAGCACATGTGAATAGATATTCAATCATTTGAAACAAAATCGAATGATGGTTTAATTTTTTCAACTACAAAATATCAGAAAACACCTATGTAGAATGTTTGAAGACATCCTTTAATGATGAGTCGAGATCTGAATAAGCTCATTCGTAATATTCACTTTGGTGAGTAACCAACCATAATGTGGAAGAATCAAGAATTAATTTTGAAATAGGTACAAGTTCTTTCTGAATGATACGCGTCCTAATAGTCCTGATAGTTTTCTTTCAGACCAGATTCCACCCAAAACGCTCAAGTTTTTCTATTTCTACAAATGAAGATTGCGTGAAATGCAAAAACTGTAAAGAAACACAGGCAGTCACGTAGGCAAGGATTATTTAAAAAAATCTTCTCTTTTGATAATATATAATAATAACAATAACGTTTATTGTGCATAAAAAAAAAATTCTTACACACAAAGGGAAAAAGGGTTAACCAAAAGCTATCTTCCACCCTTCCCAAAAATTGACATGTATTTTTGACAATATAAATGAATTGGTAAAGTAAACTCATTATTATCTCTCAACTACGAAACAATAAATGAATTATTTTATTTACACAGGATTTGTCTCAAAATGTTAGAATAATGAGTTGAATATACGAGAGAACAAGTGATATCAGGAAATACTCAGTTGTGATTTCAATTTTTTTTTAAATAGAGAAATCGAGAGATCCAGTAAAGGTAGGATATAATTAAGGTATGAAGGAGCCAAACATGAAAAACATCCTTCGAATTTAGAAGTATTGTGTTGGGGAATATTGAAAGAGTCTATCCTGATATTCATTAAATGAAGATCAGAAGGAAGAAATTCCAAAAAACGACGGCCTTCAAACCCGAATAAAAGTAGTGATACTGAATCAGATCGTCTATTTATCAAGTTATGTAAGTAGGTACTTAGGAGTTTGAGTTTGTAGCAACTTATACAGAAATATACTTGTTAGGTATTGAACTCTAGCCTTGACATTTAATTCTTCCATACTTAGTAAATACGGAGTTACGTGCTCTCCGAATGGTATACAACAAACAAATCGCATGCAATCGTTTTGTATACGTTGCAGTTTCATCTTGTTATACTATGGTAAAAAATTATAGTACACCGTACAGCAGTAATCGATATGAAGATAAATCAGAGTTTTAACTAACCCTAATTTCATTTCTGTTGACAGCTGATACTTAAATTTATATAAATTCTTCAATTTGAAAAAAGATGTTCTGAATATTTTTTCAACATGTCTATCAAATGACAGAGAAGAATCAATAATAACACCTAAATTTTTTGCGGAATCACCGCTTTCGATTTCGGAGTTATTCAATGAAAGCCTATGATAACTTTGTATTTCCGTTTTCTGTCTTGGGGTCCCAAAGCATAAAGCAACTGTTTTAGAGGGATTTATTCTCAAACCGTGATTTTCGGAGTAAACTAATGTATTGTGTAAGTCTTGGTTGACATGGTTGATACAATTTCCTATATTTTCGGTCATGCCAGATAAATAAATTTGGAAGTCATCTGCATAGAGATGTACTTGACAAAATGATAGAGAAGACGGATAATCGAATATAAAGACCGAAAACATCAGTGGCCCTAGAATACTTCCTTGTGGGACTCCCAATTTAGTTTCTTTCAATGATGAACAAGAGAGAGAGAACAATTACAATGTAACGAATTTTTCCAGAAATTCCATTCCCTTCATGTATCAGAAGAAGAACATACCAACTACAATCCTCCATAAAATTAAAATTCATCAACACTCATTTACTCAAAAGTGAGATAAAATAATAGGTATGAATGAAATATAACAGAATGAAACTGAATATGATTCCAAAGGTGCATTCCTGCTCAAAAAAGAGAGTATAGGCATCTCCGTTCACAAGGGATTTAGATGAAAATTTTCTATTTTTCTTCTGAGAGAATTATTCATTCATTTATTATTATTATCACGTTAATGCATTGAAATTTAAAGTGGACAATAAAAATGGGCTTCATTACTCTCATTCCCATCAATATTGAGAAATGATAACTAAATCTTGTTGATTGTTTTTTCACAGTGTTTCGAATATTCCACACTGTCAAATTGTTGAGAACTGTACCAACTCAATTCAAATCAAGATAATATTCAGCACGAATTCATGTAACGACACATATGGAACTCATCTGGTTCAGTTCTCCCTCGGTAAACGTTCACTACGAAGCATATGGTATCTATCCATTGTTAGAAAATTATGTAAGAGATTCTACAATATATGATCCACATTCGGAGTCAAAATACGCGACAGTTCGCAACTGAACGATAACTTTCTGTGGAAATTGAATTGATCTGCGATGTCGTCTTCCATATAATTCCTCCCGAAATAGGTCCCATAGAGCAGCGAGTGCAAGTTTGACAGGTTCGTTAATGGAGAATGGCTTGAATCAATTCTGTTGTAGTCATCAGTCACAAATGATTATCCGAGAAGTCATTATTTGACGTTGAATGTCTGACTCAGCGTTCGTTAGCTGCCTTGCCGCTCTCATTATCCATTCGGGCCACTCAACAGTGAAGCCAACTTAATAATGGGACAGGCAGCGCGCCACCCGTTTTTTGTTCTTCCGTAGACTGTATTAGCCACATTATTACACCGTCCCGCTTTTATATTGTGACATTTCATTATTCATATCTCATGACGGATTTCCAGAATTAATATGCAAAGGCTGATACAGCAATAATGGATAAAATTGCCGACTTCCGATATGCTACTTCAGGGGAAACTGCACATCTTGGTGGTGATGGAAAGGATTCAGCAATGTTCGTTCATCAAATGACCCAGCATGAATCAATTTTAAAATGCTATCATGATACAATACGTATAGCACTCTACCGGCAGGTTTTAGCAGGCAATTGACTCGATGTAAATATAAATCTGAATTATCTCCGTATAAAGTAGAATGTACCGCTACCACTAAACGGCTCTGTGCTATAAATAATTGTTTTATGAAACAAAATCATTCTGAACATGATTCATACTGGGTAATGTGACCCCCTGGAAAAGTGTTGAGGGTTTGAAGTGCATATTAGGAAAGCGTAGAAGGGCCACACTAGTTATTTTTTTTTTGATTTTCCGAGTTTAAACTCGGAAATTCTGACTTCAATCTTGAAGTTTTATTTTCCTGACTTCAAACTCGGAAATTCCGACTTCATTCTCGCAATTATCGTGTTTTTGTAATGGATATATTAGAAGTTTACTAGTTGTTCAGTTTCAGTAGAGTTACAAAGTTATTGTTGATCATTGTTACTGGAGTGGTTTCCGGTTACTAATATGAATAATCTAATTCAATTTTATTTCACTCTTGGATTACGACAAACAGAGATTCGTGTTTGTTCAGCATCAAACCACAATGTTTTCGTGCGTACTTTGAGAAGACGTTTGAGAATGATGAATTTATACAGGAGAAAACATTTTTCGGATATAGGAGAGGTCTACAAATTTATTGAAAATACCATACAACTTCATGGATACAAATGGATCCATCTCAAGTGTCTTCAGAATAATTTAATTGTTACCCAGGAAGTAGTTCGGATTCTATTACAAATTATAGATCCCATTGGTGTTGAAATGCGTAGTAGACGAAGATTGCGGCGAAGGCAGTACAAAAATAAAGTGCCAAATTTTTTGTGGCATATGGATTGCTATGACAAATTGAAACCATATGGTATATGATGTATAAGTGGATGTATAGATGGATTCTCTCGTCGTATAATGTGGCTTAAAGCTGGTAACAATAGCAACGACCCTAAAGTTATTGGCAGCTTCTACATAGAAACCGTGAAATCTCTTGGAGACTGTCCACAAACATTACGAGCCAATTTGGGCACGGAAAATGGTGTTACTGAACAAATTCAAACATTTTTGAGAAGTCGCCTGGAGGGAAACTTCAACTTACCACCTTTTTTATATGGCACCAGTCCAGCAAACCAAAGAATTGAAGCTTGGTGGTCCATTCTGAGAAAGCACCATACTCATTATTGGATTAATTTATTTCATAATTTAAAAGACGAAGGTTTATTTTCTGGATCCTTCCTTGACAAAAGTTTGAATCAGTTCTGATTCCTGAAGATTATACAAGTAGGTATATCGTGAAGTATTAAAGTGAAGTATGTATATTATTGATTAGAAATGGCTGGCCATGAAAATTCAAGTATATGAGCATGCAGCTTGGCTACAACGAAATATGATGAATCATTTCATGAAAAATTGCATCAACTTCACCAAATGAACTATTAGTTTTTTTCTGAAATGAACACCATATTTCAAGTTTCACACCAATAAAGATGAAAATCGATTTTATTCCAACAAAAAAACCCCATCATTTCTCATATTTCAATTCATTAACATTTCATTATTCTGCAACAAGCATCTCCCAATAGTAGAAGATACGGTATAGAGGTCGACCTTCACCCATCTGGTAACATTTTTTTTATACGACGAATACGCCTATAATGGATCGCCTATCAAAACGTGGTCAAGACTATATACATTGAGATTCCAAAAATTTCCACCGTATGGAAAACTTTTTTATTATCGATTTGGCAGAAAATTTTATTCTTCATGAAAATTGGTGCATTACAGAATACTTTCATATGAGTTGTCAAAAATTCGAATTTCCGTGTACAGGGGAGAACGAAAAATAGGAATTTTCATAAGGTGTAAACCACATCTCATTTTTGACATAATAGAAAAGTTCATTCGGAAGAGTTGTTTAGAATTGAAATCGATATTCAAATTTGGAATCACATCCAGGGTAGTTTGTTCATGATAAAAATATATTTTTCGTTCCCCCCCGGTACACTGTTCGGAAATTTGAAATTTTGACAACTCATATGCAAGTATTCTGCAATTCACCAATTTTTATGAAGAACAAAATTTTCCGACAATTCGATAATAAAAAAGTTTTCCATATGGTGGAAATTTATGAATCTCACTGTATATAGTCTTGACCACATTTTGATAGGCAACCATTATAGGCGTATTCGTCTATTTAT
Organism: Zygogramma bicolorata; assembly: GCA_032362365.1. Lineage (NCBI taxonomy): Eukaryota > Metazoa > Arthropoda > Insecta > Coleoptera > Chrysomelidae > Zygogramma > Zygogramma bicolorata. The sequence continues at coordinate 567,168 of JAVJAQ010005855.1, forward strand.
GAAACCCTATAAAAAATGTTTCATCCGGTTACCATATTGGTGAAGGTCGACCTATATTCCGTATCTTAGACTATAAGTAAACCCTGTAGGACATCGTATGATTGTCCATCAGATGTAATTCATTGTTCCTGAAATATCAACCAGGCATGTAGTTTTGTAATGGATATTTGACCAACTATATAGGTCATAGGAATATAATAAAGGTCAGTAGCATTGGGCAGTCTTGACTGAATTCAGAAATTGTTCATCTATATAGTTTGCTTGCTGTAAAATATATGTATAAGCTCTACTCCACGTTCACTAAATAAGCTGATATTCTGATATTTTTATTATTTTCAGGATGAACTGGATACTGTTGCAATGGAATGGAATTTGCATCGCATAAGTTCTTCAAAAAATAGTATTTCACCTTGTGGTAGACTTTTCATGATGTATCACGTTCCAAAAGTATATAGTACTTAAAATTACATTTGTGTCGTACCACAAGATGACGTTGATTATTGTCAGAGATTTTGCACTTTCACGGGTGGATTACCTTGTAACGAAGATGTATATGGCCTAGCAGCAACAATTATGATAGAACATAATTTAACATTGTCTGCAGATGCAGATGCTAGTGTATCAAGAACAAATTACAAGTCGATCGCAGTATTCCTTATTTGAATCAATCAAAATGGCTCATTCTGGTTCAGTTCGAAGAAGGCTGGTATTACACTTGCCGAGTGAATCACTGAAACAGAAAACTGTACAAAGAAAGGGCGGGTTGTATGGTTAAGAACAAATGAGGGAATATTGTAAAAAAATGGTTTATTTGAAAACTAAAAACGTAGGTACATAAAAAAAAATAATTACTCGTAACAGAACATTATAACAAAAGTAACATTTAAATGTGAGTTTCACCAGCTCGAAGTTACAGAGGTGTTGAGGTTAAGAACAATCGTTCGTTCGTTCGTTTAGTTGGGTTTATTGGATTCTGGCTCCCGTACGGAGCCAATTTCTCCAGATCAGGTATAAAAATTAATTCAAGAATTTGATAAAAACATGTAAAAGACTATCACAAAATGGAGTCCCGGCACCACGAGGTATCCACGTACCATCTACGTGAGCAGAACACACGTCTGCTCACTACCAACGCAAAACCGGAACTCGTTAAGAACAATAATGAAACTACAGACATAAGGAACTAGATTTTCGTGAGATAATTCATGACTAAACCTAATAACACAGGCAATTGAATAAGAATTCGATTTAAGCATAAAAATCTAAAAATCGAAAGTAGAGGAATCAAAAACAGTTAAAAATAGTATAACAACTGAAACATAAACAATATTAAATGGTAGGTATTACGTTATTCATATCTATTATTGAGACCTTCCATGGAAAATATATCAGTATAACAATTACATTACAATGAAAACTTTTGCATGTAGAATGTCATTTATATGCATAATGGTTTGTTACGTAATAAATCTTAAGGAAAAATTTATCAACCAACCGACTGTAATTATAGGATCATTCTGATTCGCCAACTCTCACCTCTTTTTTGTATGTTGAACTATTTTGTGATGTAGATGTTGTAATCAGTAAAATAAATAATGCGATTTTGAATAAATCAGTTAAACAGATAGGTATGCCTTGACTTACCAAAATCTTCAGGATGAGGTTCACAGGATGACGTAACTGCTATAATTCTAATGAACAACACTCAATCACGCGATGAAAGTTCTAATTGAAAAATGCCACAAATCCGTCGAACCAGAATTTGTCGATGTATTTCACCAAAATACCGGTAGACTTTTTTAATCTTCAACGTGAAAGTGAATCCGTAGTAGTCGGCACTGTCGATCCGTCTGCCTGGATTCTTCATCGAGTGTGTTTTTTACCGATTGGAGTTTAGCAAGGAAAAATGAGAGATAAAAAGGGATGTGTATGTATGGAGGTTTAGCAGGAAAACCCACAGGACGGAATCACCGAATTGTCAAGGCATAAATGCGCGAAACTTTAAAAGATTGAATTCTTTTAGGAAATAACAAGGCCATTCCTACTAAGAAAGTACAGCTTACATCACATAATTACCTTCCCCAGATAAGAAGTTAGTAAACTTCTGCAATAACAAAATAATAATAATAATAGATATTGAATGCGTAGTAATGAAATATTTATTTTTCCCAAAAACGTTGGGAATGGTGAAATAATATATTATGTAAACTAACTTAACAACTAAATGAACGAGGACGGAGCACATAATATAATACCCACCAAATGCTTTTTTCCTATTATTGCCAACCTTAGTACTCTTCAAACAATGTCCATTATCCAAATGTTGGAGTTCAGTAAATTATTAAATTCACTTCTGAAAGTAATGTAATTTTCATAACTGAATGGTAGTTGCAGAAGTCCACTACAAGTATGAGCAATGGGAGCACGGGTCCATTCAGGTGAATCAATAAACGACACATTTATATTTTTTATAGGAAGATCGGAACCTGTACAATATCTAAAAAATGCCATTCTTATTTTTTTGTGTCACTTTCTTTAAGGATTTTTTTCAAATAACCAAGAACTGCCGTTTTTTCTGTAGTGATTTCTTGATTATCGTTCACCTCTATTTTCTTCAAACAATTTTTGGCTGTTGGGTCCAGAATTGTATAGGACTCTCTTATACTTTCAGGAAAAATCGCCTTCTGACTAAAAACATAACTAAAGCATTTTGCGACAAACGCAGGCTTCTGTATCAATTCTTTGTGAGATATATCACGCACTAATTGTTGAATATTTTGACTTGAAGGTATCCATTTTGCATCATACGAACTAGAAAAATCAATTAAATCTTCTTTATCAACGCTATCAAAATCGGTGAGGGCAGTTTCAACAGTGTCTGCTTCGGATTCACTTATGTATCCTAGAAAATGATAATTGGATAGTTTTTGAAAAAAAAACTATAAAACCATAACTCACCTCATCTTGTTCACTCATACTCACATCCTTCGAAGAATAAATACGTTCTATTACTGGGTTTTTACTATAGACTGAATGAAGATCGAAATTTACGACTTCGAACTAGTTTGAAGTCGGAACTGCCGAATTTGAAGTCAGAAAACTAAAATTCCGAGATTGAAGTCGGAATTTCCGACTTTGAAGTCGGAATTTCCGACTTTGAAGTCGGAATTTCCGAGTTTGAAGTCGGAAAAAATTTAATTCCGAGATTGAAGTCGGAATTTCCAAGTTTGAAGTCGGAATTTCCGAGTTTGAAGTCGGAAAAAATTTAATTCCGAGATTGAAGTCGGAATTTCCGAGTTTGAAGTCGGAAAAATGGAATTCCGAGATTGAAGTCGGAATTTCCGAGTTTAAAGTCGAAATTTCCGAGTTTGAAGTCGGAAAAATGTGATTCCGAGTTCAAAGTCGGAATTTCCGAGTTTGAAGTCGGAAAAATATAATTCCGAGTATAAATTCGGAATTTCCGAGTTTAAACTAGTAATTAGTAATTAGTGTGGCCCTTCTACGCTTTTGTAGCATATTGTCCGATTCTTTATTTTAAGGTGATATCGGTGATACGGAACTGGGAGGGTCATTGAGCATCACCTATAACCCTATTGTCGAGAGCAAGATATCGATTATATAATAGTAATAATTCGTCCAGTATGTATGCATTTGTGTCCGGTTTTGCCTGATTGGCCAACAGGCTGGCACAATCCTTGAAAGTCGAAAGGCGTTGTCACTTCTGTTTCTGAAGAATGCTCATTGTGTATCACAAGGTGACGTCAGTAGATTTTTTGATAATATTTGGCAGGGTTAGCTTGTTCGTAAATAAGTTGAATGATCTGACCTTCATTGCCGTATTTGGAAGAGTTGTTTACACCAAATTCCGCTAGAGGAAAGAATGATTTACGAATACTTATAGACGAATAATTTCATGAAATTAACCAGTAGCAGAATATGAGAAAAGAGCTACTCATATACAGTTTATTTTTCAAAACCAGCAAGAAATCTGCGATAGAAACGTGAATGAAAACATGAAATGAATATTGTGCCGATGGAACTATATATATTGGCTTGTTTTTGTTTAGTGAGAAAACAAGCCGATCACACCAGAGGAACAAGGTCGGACCTCACCACGTAATTACCCGGACATACTGACAAGTGCAGTCGGACCAACGAAGAAAGTGGGAGGGGCCCAGATCAAAGATACTATCAATGAACACCCTCATATATTGAGAAGCAGAACTCGAATTGATTAGTCGAGTTCGGAGGTCGAAACTCTAGACATCACCTAGAAGATGGCAAATGAGACTTTGCGCCGAAACGTTGTGACAATTATCCTTCAGAGGATCAAAACCACAGAACACTGTGAATGAAACCCGAAAAAACCATTCATCATACTTTGTCCGTGAGAATCTTCATGCTATTATATATGTATATATATATATATATATATATATATATATATATATAATATATATATATATATATATATATATATATATATATATATATATATATATATATATATATATATATATATATATATATATATATATATATATATATAATATAATTATTATTTTTGAAATAATTATGTACTGTTGCTACATCAAGTAATTGAGAGAGAGTACTCAGTTGCTACTAGAGTGAATATATGTACGATCAATGGACATACCGATGACACTTCAGTCCTCAACTGTCTGTAACCCTGATTACTTTCACCGAGTCTCCGATATTTATAGTAATAAGAATTTGAAGAAAAAACATTAAAAATCATCAGTTACGGTGAGCATTCAAGATTATACCCTGAAGCTGGCGGCAAAAATCGACAAGTTTCATAATGGTTGATTTTTTGAATGATATGGTATCGAAATATACATGAGCCAGGTTATGTGGTGGAACTCCTGGCGGATGGCTCGCTACATTACTCAGAGTTATGACTCCTTTTCTCTTCAAATATATATGATAAATCAAGAGTTAACAAATTTTCAGCTTTTACAAAACCCCTTTATATCAGTCACAATATCACGACAACTTAAATGATGTGTTCGCCTACACCAGGCATTTCACTGGCTGACCTTACGAGCACCCTCAGTAGTATAGCAACATGTGGCAACAATGGCAAGCGAGTAAACGTGTATTAGTGTTCCTCCTGCATAAAATCGAAACTAGCCCGACTTGCAAAATATTAATTCACAAAATTTCGTGAGTGTTGTGCACGGCGTAGTTGTTGAGTCATCTGTGCGAGAATTTAAATATAATCTCGTGTGCTTCCTGAAAAAAGGTGATATTCCTGTTATACGTATCCATTAGGGGTTTGACAAAGAGGGACCTGGAAGAAATAGGTGCAATAGTGGAGGCAAAAACAAAAAAACTTCTTGAAGACGAGTATTCGAGGGCCACAACGCAGTACCTCGTACGTGTAATACTTTTTCATGTAACATACGAAGAACTGCGTTTTAGCCCTCGATATGCAAAATGTTATCGAGAGGGCTATAAAAAGTGTCACTGATAAGTACGATAAAATGCTGACAGAGTTACATCAGGAAATTGACAGTTTGAAAAAGTACAACGTCCACTTGAGCTCAGAGTTAGATAATCTCGAACAGTTCTCGAGGGTTAAGAATCTACGTTTTTTTGGGATTGCACAAACCGAAAATGAATCGCTAATTGATAAGATCACTGCAATTATCAGTGAAAATATGCAGGTAAAAAATCTTAACCAGTCAATGATAAAAAAGTGCCACCGATTTCCTCATAAAAACACGGACACAAACAGCGGAAAACCTCCAGGTGTTCTCGTGAGGTTCAGCAATGTTGCCACCCGTAACAAAGTCCTGGGGAATCGAAGTTGAAGTCAAGCGGTGTCTATGTCCAAGAGGATCTAACCAAGAGGAGGGTGTTATGGATGAAAACATGTCTGGAAAAATTCTCCAGAAAAGACGTTTGGAGCTTCAATGGGAACATATTCGTTGAAACTGATAATGAAGTGCATCGTATAAAAGATGAAAACTACCTGAAAGAACTGTGTGGGAACTAACGGCGAACCGTATTGTATAGAAAAGTACTATCTCACCTTTGATGTTTCTATAATTTAGTTGAATTTACTAGAAGAAGTGTGTTTTTCATGAGATTATTCTAATTTTTTTTCAACTTTTTCTCTCACACACTTGATTTTGATTGGGTTGTGTGCAGCACTGCATGATTTGCTTTAAAGTAATGTATTTTTTTCTTCTGTATTATATATATATATATATATATATATATATATATATATATATATATGTTCATCACGGCAAACTGAATATGGAAGTTTTTTTTTTCTCATTTATTTAATTTTGCAAAATGATACTTTAGGAGCAGGAATGCTATACCTATGTATATGTCACTGTTGACAGTTCTATAGGGCAGAGTAGGTACAATTATATTTCTTTTCCTTTTTCTCTCTCTCTAAGTTCATTTTCCTCTACCGTCTTCTCGCTTCTCTCATTCTTTTCTTCTTCATCTAAACATTTATTTCATACTTAAATTTCAATATATTTTCAGATTATGCTGAACATTTGTCATATAAACATTAGATCGCTACCAGCAAATTTTAATGACTTTCAGAATCAGATTCTTGATGCGGATTTCGATGTTCTTGGAATTTCAAAGACGTGGATGCATTCAGGTATAGACAGCAACAATGTAAGTTTGAACCAATATATTTTTTTACGTCAAGACAGGCCCACCAGAGGTGGAGGTGTTGGACTTTACCTGAAAAATTACTATAAATATGAAATAATTTTCAGTCAATGTAGTGAGTATGTAGAGTGTATTTGGATAAAAATTAATCTGGGAAAAAACTATTCTGTTGTTATAGGCGTACTTAGTCTACCGACCCCCTAATTCAAACATCTCATTGTTCTTTGATGAAATTGAAGAAATTTTCACGAACATTTTTTCCAATCACAATGATATCATTATTATGGGTGACTTCAATATAAATATGCTGGATCTTAATTCAAACAACACGGATAAGTTCTCTGCCATTCTAGAAATGTTCAACTTCAGACAGATTATTACAGAACCTACGCGAATAACCAATACATGTTTGTCACTACTAGACTTGATTATTACGAATTGTGAAGATATCTCTGAAGTGAATGTTCGTGGATGTGACATATCTGATCATGCACTGATAGAGGCTCAATTTCAAATTGGGGAAGGTAGAAACTCACAAAATCGAACAGTTACATAAAGAAATTTCAAAGATATAGATATTGAAAGATTCAGGAACGATTTGGAAAATCTACCATGGCATTCAATTTATAGCACGGTCAACATTGATCACAAAATCTCTCAGCTAAATGAATTTATTCTACAAATTCTTGATCATCATGCTCCAGAAATAAAATATTCACCAAAAAATCGTAAGTACATTCCTTGGATTACCGACAACATCAAACTGATGCAAAAACTTAGAAATAAGGCACTAGCTAGATTCAAAAATTCAAAAATCCCACAGCATTGGACATACTATAAGCAATTGAGAAATCTCACCAACTCAGCCATAAAAGCTGAGAAAAAAGCATACTTAAATTTTAAACTCAATAACACAGATATCAAGAGTAAATGGAATGAACTTAAGAAATTGAATGTCGCCAAGAGTGGAAACAAAGAACTACCAGATCAACTGAAAAACGCCGAAGCTATTAACAATTTTTTCCCGAGATCCTCCCCTAATGTGAGCATACCGAATGAAGGTCCAACACACTTTTATAATTCCAACCGAAAAGAAGGACTAAATGAACCTTTCACTTTTTCATTGTCTGACGAAATTGAAATTTCTAAAATTATTGATAATATAAAATCGCAGGCTTATGGTGTTGATGGAATAAATATTACGATTATAAATCTTTGTGGACCCCTTATGGTATCTATAATTACTCATATTATAAATGAATGTATAAGTCAAAATTACTTTCCCAGCTTATGGAAGAATGCAAAGGTAATTCCCATAGCAAAAACTAGTAATCCCCAGAGTTACAATGACCTGAGATCAATCAGTGTTTTTTCCACATTCTCAAAAATTTTAGAAAAATTCATGGAAAGCCAAATCAGATCTTACGTTGACGAACATAACATATTACCACTGAAACAATCTGGTTTTAGAAGCGGTTTCAGCTGTGCTACAGCTACATCAGGAATAGTAGATGATATAATCAAGGCACTCAATGAAAATAAAGTAACAATTTTTATTTTATTAGACTATTCGAAAGCATTCGATAACATAAATCATCAAATACTACTCTCTATGTTGCACTATTTAGGATTCAGTGACACAGCAAAAGTATTGATTTCATCTTATTTACATGATAGAAGACAAAAGGTTATTCTGGATGATACACATTCGAAGGGACAGAAAATAAATTCAGGTGTACCACAAGGCAGCATTTTAGGTCCTCTGTTTTATACCCTTTATACATCCACTTTCATTGAAAAACTGAAATTCTGTAACTACCACCTATACGCTGATGACTCCCAGATTTATCTCTCCTTTGATCCTCCAAACCTTACAGAAGCCGTAAATTTCATCAATAGTGACCTCAGTGCAATTCTGGAGGTATCTACAGATCATATGTTGAAAATTAATCCCAACAAGTCAATTGCTTTAATATTCGGAAACGAAATGATCTGTGAACAAGTAAAAAGTTACGATTTGAGAATTGGAGAATCCAAAATGAATTTCAAACCTCACGCGTAAAATTTAGGGCTTATCATAGACACCAAGCTCAGATTCACTGAACATGTAACTTATAAACTCAAAACTGCTTATGCATCTCTGAAATTGATATACCCGCAAAGAAAATTCTTAAATACAGAGGTCAAAAAGCTATTATGCGATTCACTAGTCTTGTCCCACTTCAATCACTGCGATGTGGTCTACCACAATTGTTTAGATAGTAACGATAAAAGGCGCATACAGAAATTACAAAATTCCTGCATGAGACTGATTTTTGGTATAAGAAGTAGATACAGAATTTCTCACAAACTAAAAGATTTGAATTCGCTCAATATGATCAACCGCAGACGTTTACACATAGCCTGCACTTTTTTCAAAATAATCGAGTATAAAAACCCTCCTCACTTACATGATAATCTAACTCATAGAACGGACATACACAACTTGAATCTGCGAAGAAAATTGGTCTTGATTCCTGCTCACAAAAAAGAATTGTATAAGCGCTCATTCTCCTACAATATATCTGATACAATCAATTATATAAACACCTGGGACCCCACCTGTTTTGACCTCACGATGAATACCTTCAAGAAAAGATTCAAAAAACACTTACTTGACACTCAGCATGTTTAAAGTGACTTGGATAGAGCATCTGCATCTAGAGTCTGATTTTACTATTGATTGTTGAAAATATTTTTCGTTTTCTTCCCACTCCACCACTCGCACTCTCATGACGTTCCTCACCTTTCTTCCTGTCGATATATCTCTCTCTTTCTCTCTCTCTCTTTCTCTCTCTCTCTTTCTCTCTCTCTCTTTCTCTCTCTCTCTTTCTCTCTCTCTTTCTCTTCCACATATTTCACTGGACTCATTTTCCTTAGCCCTATAACTTGTATTTTCTCAACTTGAGGCCTTGGTGGAAGATCAGAAGCGAGGTAACTCAGCAATCTGAACCAAGGCCAATTTCTCACCATGGAATGCCAGAGTACCCGTAGTATATGTTTTCTTTGTGACAACATGTAACAAAACATGGTGTGCAATAAACGTATTATTATTATTTTTATATGATAAGAAAGAATTATCCATTAAATGACTCTTCGATTTTGGCCGCTAGCTCTTCGCTATTGATCAAGACTCAGTTATTTCACGGATATTATCAAAGTTCAAACTGAATCTGCAAAAACAAATTCCATAACTCACCTTGTAGATCAGAGCCACAGCCTGTGCGATCATGACAAAGAGGAATGTTCTTTGTCGTCTATAAAACACTGGGAGACAGCTTGGATTGAACTCAACTCCATTCACAATTTCGTCTCTTTACCTACTCAACTAAGTTTAATGCGGTTCTACGCGGGGGCGAAACTCACTGCATTTGAATGGCTGAGAAGTAAATACAAGGTGCCACCTAACGCTGCCTTATTAAATTTCCACTGCCATTTTTATGGATGGGGGTCACTGATGAGAAGAAATGCTCTTTATGAATATTTCACTTTTCCAGATATAATATCAAAAAAATTAGTGAATTGACAAAATGTTTTTTATGTACAACTACTAAAAGTAACATTTTCTATGGTTGTCAAGAATATTAGAAGATGTTCACAAAGTAGCATGTTAATAGTATATGATTGAACGAGCGAATAATGATGGCTATTATTCACGAGGTGGAGTTTACTGAATCACAAAATCAGCTAATTGTCCAGTGGCATACTGGTAGCGCAGAACATGACGAAAGAAAAAACACCTACCAGGAATAAATTTCATCACAGTGAACACATATAATAGGTGTTTTTTTATCTTACTATACCTGACAGAGATAGCTGGATGGACAAGTTGGATTGGCTAAGCTGTACATATTTTCAATAACTATTGTTATATTCTAAGAAATATTTTATACAATACTGATGACAAGTTTGAGTCAAATTTGTTTGGATTCGAAACTATTTCGATATGACACGCACATTCATAGTCGCTGATAGCTCAAAGTAGAAGATGCTCCTTGACTTTTTTAAAAATTTAGGTAAAGAACTGAGTTGAAACTATTTGGTGGTTCACACCATAAAATTCTTGAAGCCAATTGTTTATAGCAGAACAATGTAATATTATAGCTAAATCAAGGAAGTATTTGACAGCAGTGACTAATGACTCATTATTCACTAGTGAATTATGGGTATCATTAAGGTCGATCATACAGACGTATAATGGGTACATTATGTAACAGTCGTGAATAAAAATATTTTCAACACTAGTGTGTATTTTCATCACGATTTTAGAATTTGCGATATCGTACTGCTGATTGCATTTTTCGGTAACAATTCAACTGAGGGTCTTTTTGCTGCCTCTTCAATATCATCAGTAACACAAAATTCATCACTATTGTTCTTCATTATGTAAGACATCAAACACCAGCAAGAATTTCGAAAACGCAGGAGCTGTAAAGAATACTCTTTGTTGGTAACCAAGTGATTCGACGTCACCTGACACGGTCTTTTCACAGCGAATGCGATAACATGAAAATAGATAATTGAGAAAAGATGTCAGAATGTGTTTTTATAGAAATATTGAATTTATCTATTTCATTATGAAAACATGGCAGTTGTACAAAAACTGATGATGAAATTTGTGTTCTGAGTAAGTTTCATTTTGTTCGTGAAATTGCTCAACTAGCTAATCTCGTTTCGCAAACTTTTTCACTAACAAAATGGAACCTTACTTTTAACACTCATATCATAAATAGCTATTTCTTCCTGAAGTATTTGTAGAAAATAACAAATTCTTTTGATTGATCTATATTTTTTGATACTCATTAAAAAATTCATCACAAATGGAAATCAAAGTTGAGAGATAAGCGACATCTGTTTACCTATTATTTGAAGTAAATTTCAGGACAATTTTTTCAAATTCTACTACAAGACGTACTTCATTCCCATATTGAAAGATATTTGTCTGAAGAATCTAACTTATGAACATTATTGAAAATAATGTAATTTTTTCAGAAGGCACGTTGAAGACCGACCTGACTTATCAATTCTGACCACCCACCAACCTTTTTCTACTCTGAAATAGTAACACGTTATTATAAATTACTTCTTCTATGAACAACTCTCATATTTCATTGATCAAAAGCATTGTCTTCATTGCTTCAACAATATTTTCATGAATCGCGATTTTGATTCAGGGTTTGGATCCAGCGGAGTGGAAGCTGTATGTGTGGGAGCAGCAGGAGACAAAATTCCTGAAATGATTGAATTTCACTTCGTGTTATGATTATGACTATGAGAGTCGGCAAATCACCTTCGATTAGCATTACTCAAAAATCCTGTTGATGATGTTTTCAATGACTATTTCCATATCTTTCGAATGTTATGCTGAATCGACCTCACTTCTGTGACGAAATGAAAAAGAAATACACAGCAGTGAACAGGTGTGCTCCGTACCCCTCAGACAATTAACATTTTTCAAATATTGTGTTTCATGGCATATTTGCAGTGAGTACAGAAAATGAATATCACAACATAACTAATTCAATATCTTATAACATCACTGATATAGCCAGAACTTCATCTAGATATATTTCAGGAAGGGAAAATCAGCCTACAGCAATGTCTCAGGAATCAAAACATTACTACAGTATTTTAATTGGGAATCGAAATGACATCATCAAAACTTCATCTGGCAATGGAAGGAAAAATAAACGTGTGGTCAAGTTATTCTGGGGCCTGTTTCATAAAAGTACAACTCTTGTAGCTACAAGAAGAACACAGAGAAACACTATGCTAAATAATAGTTTTTTACTAGACTTGTACTTTCATGAAAGAGGCCTCAGATGAACGAGGCGCAATAATATGTAACTCAGATACTGTAATTTCTTTGGCTCACATCAAATGATAACTTAATCTGACTTGCCATATTTTCTACTAACTCTCTTAGTCGAATTTTGCGATAGAAAAATCGGCTGTACGGTTACGTTTACTTTATATGATCAGAAACAGAGAATTGTTACCTCTTCCTTTACCTAACTGTTTGAAGGAATGTTTTCAGTTGTAATGACCCAAGGACATTGATAATTCTTTCAAAAATTTTATAACTGCTTTCTAGAGCTTGTTGCTAGAAAACAGACCGACGCCTCAGGTGGAGGGAGGTCTGTTTCCTATAAGCAATAAGCTTAAGAAATTTGTTATAATTTTGATGATGTCATCTCTTGAACCAATAGGAATTTTCAAAATATTATAAGTTCACATTATATCGCATTATGAGAGCTAACTTCAGGAATTACTATTTTTTATACGAGGGGCGCAAGAAAGGCTCACCAAATCGAACATCAATTTTTTCAAATTGAACAACCCATATATTTCAATATATCTGAACTCTCATTCCTTTAGGCTTATTATTGGTTTTTTATTTTCGAAAATCCGACAAGGCGTTGTCAAGTTATACCAGTGGTTCATGTAATGCAGACATTTTTTCAGACAAACCCATCATTCATACTACGGAAGAATTTCTGGAATCATTCAAGACTGTTAGTCGTCGGTAGCATATTCTATCATATGGAGTACTCATCTTTTTCTAAAGTTATACATGGTGGTCAGAAATATTATATGATTTTCACGAAATTCAAACTTTCTTCACATCAATTTTTCAAATATTTCACCTTACAATATGAATGATTTTATATCCCATTGGTGATTTGATTGCTTATGGCCAATGGCCAATGGTTGTGAAAGAGACATATGAAATTTATCATCAGCAAATGCAAATAAGAAAATGCAGTAAACTATTTATTCATTCAACTGTCCTTAATAAAGTCTCAACAAGAAAAAAACTGTGTTGACAACTAATTAGGGACGATAATATTAATATAAATGTTCGAATTGTCTTCCGTTTGCTGCGAGGCACATTTCGATCTTGAGAAACACAATATGTATTTATGCACTAATGTATTTTTATTGACGTTCGCTCATGTCATATAACTGACATGCTTTCAATTGTCCAGAGCCACCCCAGACTGCTTGAGTTATTAATTTATCCTCGATCGTGTAAGGGAAACACAAGCTTGAAGGAAATTTTGGTTATCAATTTGTTTCACCAGAGTTTCAAAAGTGATTACCTATAGAGGAATATACTACTCAAATGTTCAATTTGGAGCATTTGCAGAAGGTGGTTATTGAAGTATAACAATGCAAGTATTGCAAAAAATAAAAAAAATTACATGTCTGTAAGTGAACTGAAGGCGATTTGAACATTTGAAAAATCGGCTGTACGGTTACGTTTACTTTATATGATCAGAAACAGAGAATTGTTACCTCTTCCTTTACCTAACTGTTTAAAGGAATGTTTTCAGTTGTAATGACCCAAGGACATTGATAATTCTTTCAAAAATTTTATAACTGCTTTCTAGAGCTTGTTGCTAGAAAACAGACCGACGCCTCAGGTGGAGGGAGGTCTGTTTCCTATAAGCAATAAGCTTAAGAAATTTGTTATAATTTTTGAGCATTTATCAATGTTCAAGAGTTATTCGGATGAATTTTTTTTTGCTGATTTTTGATAAAAATTAAGAGAGAAACCAATTCATCCCGATAAGTTCCGCATGGTTTTGACCGTAAACCATCTTCTGTTCTCATGTTCACATCGCAATCCTTTGAAAATTGAACCCAATTCTTCCGCCTCCCAATTCCCTTCTAAATAATACTTTCTGTCATTGCATAAGTTTCTGAATGCTTTTCATATCAATTCTTGACTGTAAACTGTGATTTTTGGTATATTTCATTCTTTAATTTCATTGATATTCCAGATAGTATCATAACCAAATGGTGACATTTTGAAATATCAAATATTTGAAGAGTGAAAATCGAAATAAATCAATTTGTATGTATCCATGGCAATAACACAATGGAGTAAAAAGAGCCCATGGGATTTTTTCAGTATAATTCAGTTCTGATTGGTTGTGTTCTATCAGATGACTTCAAATTACCTGATTTCATTGAAATTCTACTCGAGGAGAAATTTTTCGGACAAATCACCCGAATAGATCGATTTTTCATTTTGATAGACAGCTATTCGCTATGGATTTGAAATTTAACCGTGGTGCAGAATGGTGTTGTGTGGCAATTCATTTTAGAGGGTTATGTATTCTAAGTGTGTCCATTATTGAAAGAAGTCCATTACTTGGATTTACTAGAGTTTGAGTGTTACACTCTAATCCAAGAGATGACTTTTTCCTCAAATGACTTACCATTTGCTGTGTAGGTCGTATTGTTCTCAGATTGATGACTCATAGACATCCCCGATGTCAATATCGCTAACTGACCAAATTTTACCACTACCAAACTCAAATCTGAAAAGATGACTTCACTCAACCACTTAAACGCCTCATTCCCACATATCATGTCAGAGATATTAATTGAAACAGACGTTTCCATTTTTTCATTCGTGGAGGTGTACATTATGAGTTTATTCAGTTTTTCAGAGTACAAATTCATTCAGAATGCGACTTGTGATTAAAATTTAGATTAGGAAAAGCAATTCATATCCGAGATACAATTCGGCTCACGATATGGTGATGCAAATGGAAACGGGTTGTTGGGAAACTTACCCCATTTTCCAGAGGAATTCCCCAAAGAATCATCATATCCGCAGAGGAGAGACAAAGCACACAGGTATAATTTTCTTTCAAGAGCTGAGGAAGCGAAACATTGGATATGAAGATATGATGAGGCTTATTCAAGACAAAAACTCCCTATAAATATGTTGTATTCAAATTGTTCAACGAAGTTGGCATTGTCTGGGTCGATAAACGTGAATTGAAAAGTTTCGTGTTCCCATTCAGTTTTCAATATGGATTCGAGGAAGAAAAATTCACATATTGCTTTCTGCTTTTAGTCCAGTAGGAGACAAATTCTCGTAGGGGCAGTGAAAGGTCTTTCGATCCTGAATCAGTTTATTTATCATGAGTTTTCTACATTTATTCAAATCATGAAATGACTAGCACATATTCAGTGTCCGTCAGAGATTATCGTTTTTTGACTACCATATCCTACGATTGTAGAATTTTGCATATCGATCTCCTTTAAAATCTATTTCAACCTTTTCGTTTGGGAGTACAGCATTATTTTCTCAGATCCATCAATCCTTCATTTTATTATCAACCAAAAAATCCATTTCAACCTTTCGTTTGGGATTTGATTTTCTCAATTGATTTGTATTTTTATCCTTTCGTTCTTAGCAACAGATTTCAATAGAGTTAAAAATATAGACAATGGAAGTCCAAACCATTCAGCAGGAACATTGTCTACCACATTGAAGCAATACTTTTGAATAGAGATTTTTTCTGCGAAGACATTCATTTCAAGATCTTTGTGTATACAGTATGTCCCTAAACCAGTGGGACAGTTGAATATCTCTTGAACCAATAGGAATTTTCAAAATATTATAAGTTCACATTATATCGCATTATGAGAGCTAACTTCAGGAATTACTATTTTTTATACGAGGGGCGCAAGAAAGGCTCACCAAATCGAACATCAATTTTTTCAAATTGAACAACCCATATATTTCAATATATCTGAACTCTCATTCCTTTAGGCTTATTATTGGTTTTTTATTTTCGAAAATCCGACAAGGCGTTGTCAAGTTATACCAGTGGTTCATGTAATGCAGACATTTTTTCAGACAAACCCATCATTCATACTACGGAAGAATTTCTGGAATCATTCAAGACTGTTAGTCGTCGGTAGCATATTCTATCATATGGAGTACTCATCTTTTTCTAAAGTTATACATGGTGGTCAGAAATATTATATGATTTTCACGAAATTCAAACTTTCTTCACATCAATTTTTCAAATATTTCACCTTACAATATGAATGATTTTATATCCCATTGGTGATTTGATTGCTTATGGCCAATGGCCAATGGTTGTGAAAGAGACATATGAAATTTATCATCAGCAAATGCAAATAAGAAAATGCAGTAAACTATTTATTCATTCAACTGTCCTTAATAAAGTCTCAACAAGAAAAAAACTGTGTTGACAACTAATTAGGGACGATAATATTAATATAAATGTTCGAATTGTCTTCCGTTTGCTGCGAGGCACATTTCGATCTTGAGAAACACAATATGTATTTATGCACTAATGTATTTTTATTGACGTTCGCTCATGTCATATAACTGACATGCTTTCAATTGTCCAGAGCCACCCCAGACTGCTTGAGTTATTAATTTATCCTCGATCGTGTAAGGGAAACACAAGCTTGAAGGAAATTTTGGTTATCAATTTGTTTCACCAGAGTTTCAAAAGTGATTACCTATAGAGGAATATACTACTCAAATGTTCAATTTGGAGCATTTGCAGAAGGTGGTTATTGAAGTATAACAATGCAAGTATTGCAAAAAATAAAAAAAATTACATGTCTGTAAGTGAACTGAAGGCGATTTGAACATTCAAAGTGAAATTATCAGGGGCGGTTTTAGACATCTACTGGAGATTATCGTGCCTAGATACTCGTAAAGAAGGTAGTTTCTTGTAGGGACTTATGTAGTTAATTATACTAGAATACGTATTTGATGGTTTTTTGCATTTTCTGATGAAATTCACATGTCTCTTTCACAACCATTGACCATAAGCAATCAAATCACCAATGTGCTATAAAATAATTCATATTATAGGGTGCACTATTTGAAAAATTGATGTGAAGAAAGTTTGAATTTCGTGAAAATAATATATAATTTCTTACCACCTTAACTCTCGAAGAGGATAAATATTTCATATTATAGAATATGCTACCGACTACCAACAGTCTTGAATGATTCCAGAAATTCTTCGTAGGATGAATAATGGGTTTGTCTAAAAAAATGTCTGCATTTCATGAACCACTGGTATAACTTGGCAACGCCTTGTCGGATTTTCAAAAATAAAAAACCAATGATTAGCCTAAAGGAATGAGACTTCAGATATATTGAAATATATGGGGTGTTCCATTTGTATAAAATTGATGTTCGATTTTGTGAGCCTTTCTTGCGCCCCTCGTATAAAAAATATTTATTCCTGAAGTTAGCTCTCATAATGCGATAGAATGTGAATTTATAATATTTTGAAAATTACTATTGGTTCAAGAGATATTCAACTGTCCCACTGGTCTAGGGACACACTGTATATTCAGTAATCATGCTTCTAAAACTGAATTTTCCAAAATCCATATTTTTATGAGAAAAAAAAAAGATTCTTCTAGGATACTACTTTTCGGCTAAGCTGGTCAAAAACTAGATATCCATTAGACTGTAATGCAAAACGTGTTTATAAATTTCAGTTCGACTACACATTTCATGTTTGAGTTCACCTGTCATTATTTCGGTAGCACTGTGGGTTTTTCTGGGTCTCCGACCCTCACCAGTACAAAGCTCTGCCTTCTAGGCGCACTCTTGAGAGTGTTCAATAAAGGGAAAAAGGAAATCACCAGGTTAATGTGCAGTTCGAAGGTTCAATAGAGAATATCATTGAAATACTTTACATCATGTATATACAGAGTGGTGAATTCAGTGAATTGAACTAACGAAAAACATCCTACCACTTGAGGATTGTTCTTGAACACAAGTACTTTATCTCGTCCTATACTATGGGTTTGGCAAGATGCCGTTGATATATCGTACCATTTGCATTCTTATAATAATAATAATAAGTCTTTATTTATCATTGCAGATACAATCAACCAATCATAATAACAGATAATCTAAATTCAGCACAAAGGTGAGTAGGCGGAGTATCAGCCGAGGCTGTTTTTCAACTCAACCAGGGATTCTTGACATCGGCAATTCTTGTTCTACCATCCTTCGCTAGATATACAATGATAACGAAAGCCTACTGTCATACATTTCTGGGTTCATCCGAATCTACCACTATCACCACATATCCAACTCCGATATCCCTTCTTTCTTTTTCGTGGAATCATACATTGATCGGTGTTAGCAAGTATTCTATTGTCCATCTTTTCCAAAATAGATTACATAATCTTTGAGCAGCTCTCCAGTAACACATCAGATAGTAATTTTCTGTTTCTGCCATTGGCAAGAAGGAATTTGTTAGAAGCTGAAATCTCGGAAACGAGTATTAGCTCTGAATTCTGTATATTCTCACATTCCTATATAACAGTGCTCCAATGGCGTTGAGTAATAATTTTATTACATTCATTTTACTAAATGGCATCTATTCTGGAAAGCTGGAGCAGATGGCGCTGGAGAGGATGGATGTTATGTCAGCCGTCAGTTAGCTATTTTTACTGATTTGAATCGGTTGATTTTGTATTTAATCATGTATTAGTGGTTCAGCCACTATGTTTTTTCCACCATTTCTTTTCCGAATCCAACAAAATAAAAAGTAATAACATTCAACATAGTCGATGGGCATACTTGAAAACTGGCGTTAAATGAAATCATCTTTCGAACAATTCGTTCAGGCCAGTCTCAAATCTACCTACACAATAGGTTTTGACTGGCACCTGTCAGAAAACAACTACTCCCTTGGCTAATACCACGAACAGCATTGAATTATATCCGACCGTTGAGTAGTTGTTTTCTGATAGGTGCCAGCCAAAACCTACTGTGTGAGTAGATTTGAGACTGGCCTGAACGAAAGATGATTTGAAAATGAAAAGTTACCAAATGTCACGAATGTTTTGTTTTGTGAAATTCGTTTGAACTACAGAACTAATAGAGTTCACAGAGCTCTGTACTTTTACTTCGAATCCCATCAGCGTAGCCTGACAGAGTCAAAATCAGACGTTCAATAATTTCGCGTTTTTTCTTTCAGATATTACTTTATCTATACTTCTGAAACATGATCCGTCAAATAGTAATTTACGTAACAAGTCCGGAAAATACTATTTTTTAGGACGAGCGTAGCGAGTCCTGGAAGTCTGCGAGTCCAAAAAAACTATTTTCGGACGTGTTGCGTACACTATTTTTTCGGCAACCGACCCACTTCCCGGACGGTTGCCGAAAAAAGTATATTTCTGTACAAAAGCCCCTGCGACAGCCAAATCGCCGAAGTACGTTAGTGGAAAAATAGTGCTCAATTCTTGATCGATTTCTGAAAATACTGCTCAAGTGGCCATACAGGTAAACATTACTTCATACCTCATTTCCTGCCTCCTTCCAGCGGAAACTCCAAGTGGTACAAATAATCGATTCCTGTCTTAATGAAGAGGCCTACTGTCGGTTCAATCCTACTCTTCGGCAATAATCCCATGGCTGGAATATTTCGAAGTCGCACATAGAATTTCGCAGTATTGACAAATATAGCAGATACTTCCAACTGTTCCAAAAATTATTCTTGTTCTTGTGCTGTTGGCGTTAAAAAATTGGTCTTTCAATTTGGGAAAAGGGAGTTGATTTGTCCATCTTGATATCAATCTTGAAGAACTATCTCATTGATTCAACATGCAGGATAACATCTCATGTCTGCTGTTGAAAGAAAGTAATTTTTCATCTTCCTTGGCAATAATCTCTCTAAAAGAATCAATTTGAAATTTTCAGAATATTTCCAGGATTGTTTCATCATCGACAGAAAGCTTCTCGTTACTGAAACAACATTCTTCGAGAAGTTCAATGAATTTCAAAATATACGCTATTTTTCTCAACAGTCTTTGCCATTTCAATAATCGGCTCATATTAGCCACTGGTTCAATTATGGAATAAATTATTCTTCTTCAGCCAATCTTCAAGAAAATATCAAAAAAAAACAGGGAGCATCCATCCACTTTTTACGGCCTTATCAGTGACATCTTCTTTCGAGCTTTCATGTTCTCATTCATGAACTTTCCATAATAAAGAGTTTTTCTCAATTACTTTCAATTCATTTCCATAGAAATATTTACAAATTGTACAGTACAATCAGATCATTTTTCAACGATGAAACTTGCAGTATACAAATACTCTAGTATTACGCAACAATTCACCGCAGTTGTTTCACTTCAACTGCGACACCGCTGAAGCACAGTAAACTGCTGAAAGAACGTTTACTGTGGCTGAAAATGGCTGCCGCAGTTGCAG
This sequence comes from Zygogramma bicolorata, assembly GCA_032362365.1. Taxonomy (NCBI): domain Eukaryota; kingdom Metazoa; phylum Arthropoda; class Insecta; order Coleoptera; family Chrysomelidae; genus Zygogramma; species Zygogramma bicolorata. Next base: position 587,914 of record JAVJAQ010005855.1, read on the forward strand.
TCGAAAGCTATGAACATCAAAATCTGATACCACAACCATCAAACACAAAAATCACCGAAAATATCGACCCCTCTCAATATTTTCCTAGGCATCTGATTATTCGAAAGCTTACTGTGGGTCAAAATTTTTAATTTCATTTATTTTTTCTATGGCAGTCTATTTCAGCCTTTTTCATTCTAGATGCTACGATACTTTACTATTTTTTGACGTCGACTTTGCGACTTCACTTATTTTTCCGTTTGAAGGCTGTGATTTCTTCATTTTATGTAAGATGTTTGTCCCCTTTTGGTCTATGTCCTATTGCATTTTCCCTGTGTTGAAGTTCACCAATAATTATTAAGTCAATATGCGTCAATATTCAAAAGTCCAGTGTAAGGGGTTCAACTGTGATTATTAGGTGCGAAGGCCAAAATTTTATTTACAAATCTACAGTGTTAGGAAGGCTAATTTCATTATTTTGACTTCTGTTTCATACATACTATTATTGAAATGCATTACATCACGTCATATTATGTAGCAGAAAGCATCCTGATGGATATGTAATATCGGAAAAATATTCAACTAGAGTGGACTCCATCGGTCAAATGTTTTGTGAGGATAGGTCTCCATTTGAGGGGGTTATTAAGAGTTGGGATGGAGAAATCGAGATACAAGCTTCAGCTGAGTTTGAAAATATTCCTCCAAAAAAATTTTCGAAAAGAAGTGTCGAAGTTTTTTTAGGTATTTTTATTAACGGAAGTTATATTTCCTCAAAAAAAATTCATAACTCACAAAAGCTAATCAAAACCCGATATTGATTGACAATCTTGGAGAAATGATATTTATAATCACCTAATGCGCAGAAGCCTGAATATATTACCTATCATCATAACAATTCTGCATACAATCTGAGGATTATTTTCGTAAGCGTTACACGGAAATGTCGAAACATTTCTTTGATCTGGCATTTGGTTGGTGGAGAAATCATGCAAATTCTATGTTACGTTTATTCGATTAATTGTGAACGGGAAAGCCAACAAGAATGACTAGAAAAAACTTTTCTGGACAAATATAGATCCGCAGTTTTATTATCCAATACATGAATGAAACGTTCTTATATCGTTACAATTTGTTTTCGTGTCAATATGGATATTTGATATTATAACCTTTTACTATCGTTTCAGATTAGACCGTTCCTGATTTGAGTACACTAAACTATAAGAACAAAATAAATAGTCGATTGACGTGATTCTTGACTTACATTACAGGCATTAAGAAGAAGTGCTTTGTGGATGAAACTGAGATCGAATAGTTCCACTCATAACATCACCATATAGAGTAAATGCGTTCCAACCAATAGTCATTTGTACTTCTTCCCCAGGAAGATTTCGTTACGCTAATGATAGCGTAGAACACCATTCCTTATAACGATAACGCAGTCTAAAGACAAACTCCCGTATATAGAACCGATTCGAACAACTTCACTAACGAACTCATTTTCGAAGCCAATTAAGTTCCACCGAATTACCAGCTCGATGTTTTCGTGTTGATTAATTAATATTGCTGCATTTCCATTACAAATCCGAACTTACTTTAGCAAAAACACGCCCATGACGATGACATGTATGTCTTCGAATGAAATGATTTTGTAGGAAATCTACGAACCTATTTGGTGATTTCAGTATACAATGCATGTGGAATGTGGGTTTTGATTCAGGGACAGTCCTGTGTTGGATATCATGAATATTTTATCTTTCGCTATTATCTAAAAAAAGGAATTCATTGCAAACCAACTAGCTTCTTCAGTTGATTATGATCCGCGAATTGCACAACATATTGGCTGGACTCCAATATCATATTGGACCATTATAGATGCATAGTAGATAGAAGAATCGTATTGAAACAATTTTAATTTATAGTGGAAATCAATATATCAATGTAATGCATGTTATAAGCTGCAATATTCGTACAAAATCGCTTTGGGAATTCGTCACCACTATCAAAATTTGTATCTTTATTCATTATTTTTCATATTCTTTCTTGTTCGTTTTGTTTCAACTGTAGAGAAACCCGAAACATTACGGCAAGAAAAATGTCTGCCCCTACCCGATAAGACCCTTTGGTCACATGACCACCAACTGACCATGTTGAATGTTCAGACAAGGCCAATTGAAACAAAACAAGTCCTATTTCTCATAGCCGGCTTAAAAAAAATTGCAGTCTGTATTACTTTCATCTCTGACGAGAGAGATGTCAAGAAAAGGGATTTTATCTACACTAGTACTGTAATAATTTAAAAATACTATTATATGCCCATAATTGCAATTGCAGATTTTCGACCAATAGAAACCCATAATTTTTTAATCAATCATGCTGAGCATTCGACGTTTGTTAAAATCAGCAGGTATTTAATTTTCAAAGAATATAAAGCTGAACTTCGATAATTATATTACCTATCAAAAAGCCTGATATCAGCGATATAGAAGAATAACCATGGACTCCTCCACACATATCGGAAAAAGCTGAAAATGCAGTACAGAATATTTTTCCCCAAAAACCTAAGGAAGTGTACGAAAAACAATGTCAACGGTATCTCTTTATTTCAGATAGAACTCAGTATGGTAGCTCGTGGCGAAGCCAGCTAAGGCGCTTAATTCGAATTAGACCAAAATATGAGAGGCGGTTCCGAACTTTTCAGAGAAATACGATTAGTTACTATTATTGTGTTCAGTACAAATATAAATGTAATATTCAAAGTTTCTCATAATATATCGAGTGTAGAAAAATAGCGTATGCAACTCTTATATAATGATTAATACAATCGCATAAACCATAAGAAACTCACCTATTAATAATGATCATTACATGATCGTTGCATAATATAGTATTGTTTTCAGTTCCACATTCAATAGTGGATTGTAATCGAGGATGATAATTACCGAAAATATGCATCACTGTGTCAATTTGGTCTATTGGGACTGCAGTATCATCTAGGTATCGTTCGAAATGGTATTCGGAAGGGTAGGTTTCTTAGGCAAACATTGTGTAGTTCTGACATCACTATGTCAGAGCATACTGTTGAGAGACAGTTTCCCATGCCGAGTCCATAAATATGTTTGTAAAAAATTCCTTCAAAGTTGAAATAGTTATTATCTATCGTGGAATCTACCTGTTCTAGAAATTGATTTAGTGATATATTCAGGAAATATTTCTAATTTAATCCTCATCAAAAAAAAATCTAATCTGTTGATGGGTTCAGTGTATGAGGTGTTCAACTGGTGTGATATCGGTGATGTTTACAATATTTTGAACTTCCTGTTTATGTTTTTCCATTCATTTCTATTTTCAATGTTATCAACACTGACATCACAATGTTATTGTTTCCTTAATAATAATAATTTTAGTTCCCTGAGGATGACCGAATAAAAGGTCGAAACGTGAACAGTATTTCACTGACCACTTTCAACAAACTGAAAAACTGAAAATGAATGAACCTTCGAAACGAAGAATAGACCTCTACTATTCTCAAATATATGGTTCTTTCCCGGTACCACCAAGTACCACAAAAATACCGTTTTATATGCTGAGGATATTCACCGTACGAGTTTTTCTTGTATATATTCCTGTACTTTAGGATTCTCGTAGATGTTTACCAGATCTGAGTTACATACAGTAGAATATGTGGTACGATAACTCATAAGGTTGTTCGTTTTTGACTGCTCAGTTCATTCAGGATTGGCATTATTCTTCAACATTTTTTGTTCCAAGTACTGATCCCTGTGGAATACCAATGCCTATGTCTTTCACCAAATTCTTTGAAGAAATCCTGAAATCCACTAAAAGTCATGAAACACCCCTCATTTTCCACGTTATTCGTGGTTATTTTTACTTTTTTTCCCGAAAAAATCATGAAAGTCCCATCTGCGGTGTCTTTCTAACGAACAGTGTGAGTCTGCTGAGTTGAATGCGTTTTGAACAACTACATTTTCCAGTACATACCAATATTTTGGCAATCCCTTCCTGATTTCGCACAACTTGCATTTCGGATCGCCACTTTCAGAAACCGTATTGTTTTCAGAGATAAATCCTCTTTCTTTCATTTCCACAATCAAGATCAAGGCTTCGATTGAAAATGAGTCCCACTTTCACATTCTTCCAGTGTTCTAGGAATATTTGTGTTTCGTGCAGGCCGTTCATGATGCTCAGAATACATTCCGGATCGATATTGCATGCTATCTTGATGTCTTCTGGTGACATTCCTTCGAATTGTCATGAAGCATTGTGCTTAGTGCTTGTGAAAGCACTCGAAGCACTCTTGTGCTCGTAAGCGTTGTGCTCCCGAACGATTCTTTGAACCTGGAGCCGAACTCTGTAACCACAAAATCAAAGCGAAGCGATAGCGATTGGCTTAGACTGTGAGTGTTTTTTATGTATTGAAATATACGCTTGAAGAGGATTTGTAAACAACTTTTGTCACTAATAGCGACAAATTTCTTCAAAATGTCCTAAATCTTCACAATCGGAAGTTATCGTCGGTTACGAAAGTACCTACCTTCGGAATCTCAATGATTGCGACATCGATGTTTGATGTCTCCAGAAAGCGACAGAGCCTATATTTTTATAACATATGAAATGTGAATAATTACCAATTTTACGGTTCACCCTATTGTACTTCCTACTTATTCTCACAGATGTCGGTTCGATTGTAATTGTTCCCAACGTACATGGGAATCATTTTGTGATCAAAATCCAAGAGAGCTTGGCTGGGGCTTTATTTTCAAATCGAGTGAACTCTTATACGAAGAGAGAGTCGACTTTTTTTTCTATCACGAATGGCATTTGCTTACAATATAGAAAGGGACATCCGAATTTTCCCTTGATGGGAGAGTTCACCTGATTTGAAAATCAGGCCCCTGAAAATACAATCGTATTCATGAAGCTTTGACAAGATATGAAAAATTGCGATACAACATAAAACATAAACATCCACATTCAAAAGAGACTTTATGACATTTTATACACGGTCACACTCAAAGCGACTCGCTATCGCTTCGGTTTAATTTTGAGCTTACAGAGTCCCGCTCCTGTACTAAAAGCTTAGTGCTTCGAGTATGTTTCGAGAAGGCTCAGTGCACTGCAGTGCTTTGGAAGCACTTCTCGAGATTACTAAGAACTGAGCATTTCCATAATTACTACTTGTTGAAACGTGGAAACGTGGCTGGTAGCGTAACACTTCTACTCAATACGAACTTTTGAGTCTTGATCGTTTCCATATGCATCTGGAAAGATCACAGACTTGTTTTGAATGTTACGGAGTATGTTAGGTCTCAGCATAGTATGAAGTATAGCTTGAAATAGTAGTTTATGGCTGCATTGAAAAGTGATGGTCAATATAGGCAATAGAGTGATTTCCCAAATAAACGTACGATGCAGTTGTATACTTGAACAATAATATCAATTGAAAAAACTCTAATGGAGTTAAAAAATAACTAGTGTCTCCAACGAATATTGTTCTCTTTCTCTCGAATGTGTGACTGATATTATTGAATATTAACCCTTTATAAGAGAACATTTTATTTGTTGAGCGTTTACTTATAAATTTAATAAACGATTCCTTGACTCATGATATAATTCTGATTCCATGATTCAATCTCTCACTTGATTTGTCTCAGGTTGGTTTATGAAAACGAGATACAACTGGAAATTACTGATAATACATTCTCTTATCATCAAGAATGAGGTATCATCATTCGGTAATTAATGATTCCGGTAGAGAGACACCCTAGTGGAACTGTGAATGAAATCAAACTCAAATATTTGTTTGTTAAATATTTCAGGTCCACACTGGATCTATCGGTCGAGCAATAGAAGTGATCCAAGTATAGTTTGAATGCAACAAGCAACTTGTTCATCCAACAACATCCTCCGGAATAATTCTTATCTATCGTGTACAGTTATCATCAGGGGATAGTGCAAACTCCATTCCTAGTCAGCTCATATACAGATGAAGTTTCGCTTGCAAGATTGTTGTAGAATTCTAGTTGAGAATTAAGCCTGTATGATATCACTCAATTCCCAGTCGGACTTTACTTTAATGGAATAACTCCACGATCTCTCAGTCATTGGAACATCGATATTCCCAGAAATGAATACACGTAGTGGAAATGTATGATGCGTTAGAAAGTAGGTGCCCTTTCAGAATCGGGCGTTTCTGTAAAATTCATCTCATAAATTCGAAAAATGTCGACGCTGTCTAAATGAGATTGTTTTTCTGGTCGAAAAGCTGATGAAATTTCATAAAATTATGAATAATTCGAATGTTTTGTGCAAATTATAGGTGACAAAAATATCACAAATATAGTTGATATCTGGACCTTGAGGGCTTCCTTATGAAAAATCAACTTCGAAAAATTGATTACTGCAAAGGAAATAAAAAAAATTTATCTTGAAAATGAATATTTGAATGCTATGCAAGGGCAGATACAAGATGCACAGGTATTGTTTCACATAGATTTTGGTCTCTCTGATAATAGGGGTAACTGAATCATCATTTCATGAATCTAATAATCATCATGAATAAAGCGATACTTGTGAATGAATTGCGTCGCTCATAGAATGAACTATTTCATCAATAACGCATTTCTTCATCTCTTGTATGGTGATTTAGTATTTCATTATCAAAATATTATACATTAAAATTCTTTGGTGTCCAAAAAAACTGATGCAAATAACGACGATCATGTCGTCATTGCCATTTCTAATGTCAGTAACATGATAATTTCAGTCAAAAAAGAATAAAAGGCTACCATGAAAAGAGTAGCATCAAATGATAAGCAACCGCACCCTTTAGATAGGTGTATATGACTTTCACTTGTCCAATTTGTATATCAAGCACTAGGAATTTCAACCACCAGTCACCATTTATGACATATTTCTACACGAATGGAAATATATGGAATAGTCATAATTTTCGTTGTTTGATACTGATGATGACACTCGCAAAAGTTAGCGATGATAGTTAACTCAATAATGATGAATGGAATTCCGATTTGATTTGAAATCTTTCGAATTTATATGTAATGAAAAACACTTATCTTTTTTTTTTATTTAATGACGTATAACGATAAATTATGCACATATGACATATGAGTCAATCATATGCTTGCTTACTGCCTCTGTACGATTTCTGTAAAACCAAATGAAGGCCCCTCAACAGTGATTTTTATAATGATGAAACTGTTGATTTTTCCACAAGTTTGCGACAAAAAACTCTAGCACAATTTTTTGAAACAACCATAGTGAAAAAACTATATCACAAAAAATTGCATAATAATGATGACACTCGCAAAAGTTTGCGATGATAGTTACCTCAATAATGATGAATTGAATTCCGATTTGAAATCTTTGAGATTATATGTCATGGAAAAAAACGTTTCTTCTCTTTTTTATTTAATGACGTATAACGATAAATTATGCACATATGATATATGCAGTCAATCAACTTACTGCCTCTGTACGATTTCTGTGAAACCAAATGCAGTGCCCTCAACAGTGATTCTCATAATGATGTAACTGTTGATTTCGACGAGTGGATTCGAGCTGTCCGGCGAAATGGAATCAAAATTTTGTTGTGTTCTTGATAAGTTTTTTTCCAGATTCTTGGATCGAAGTCCCATAATATACAAAAGTGATTTCGAAGAGAGAGCTGAGAGTTATAGGGAAGAAGATATACCAAAGATCAATGATTCTTGAGTCGTGAAAAATTTAGATAAGAATAATGCTGGTGCTGGTGTCTGAGAGGTCGATTTGAAAATCTGAAAACCTCATTATTCAGGAAATAGAAAGTAAGAATAAAGATTTGCAATCTGTTCAGAAGTTTTTCGTTAAAATGGAGAATATCTCTCAGAAACACACAGATGCAGATGAAATGTTTGCAACAATGTGATCAGAAAACGATTTATTCCTGATATATGGAACTCTTGTCATAACCTTCCGCAACGTACCATTTATTTTGTTGATTGCCATAGAGACGTTGCACATACGTCAAAACTCTCATTGAGATCAGAGTGCTATTGGATTTTTTTTTAAGTCCTATCATTTTTTCTCCTTCCAAAAGTGCATGAAATTGTGTATACACCACTGGATCAAAGTCGCTTTCTATATTTCTATGAGTTGTAGCTCTCTCTGCAATCGGGATATAAAGTATGACTTCCATCCCTTGGTATATAATATACTATTCTCTCCCGATATAATTCATCTGTTTATTTCTGCGAAGATCGCATTCACCAGGAGAATATAACGATATGACAGACACACCTGGCTGGGATGAAATTCATGAAAAGCCTATATTAATAATTAAAATGCACCCTGTTATATTCCTACAAATCAAAAATTCAAGACAATCCAACTCGAGTGAGTTGAAAATTACGGAATTAACTTAATGAATGTTCTGGAGCCGCTAATTTCATTAGTATTTACTCAGCAAATTGAATTACTCTGTTGTTATTGTTCTTGAAGACTTCCATATTCACTGAATTGTAGGAGCTTGAGTACAAATATGATGATTGCAATGAAATTGCCTGGATCGAGTGCAAACTGAGAATATTCGCATATTGATCTGAGCATGTATGATATTCAATAGATTCATGATGGTGAGATAATGCACTTGGAGACTATCAGTCGAAATTATTTACTGATATTTGAAATCGAACAATTTCAGTGACCTGAATATAATTTTTTCCTCTTATTTCACGCAAAAAGGTGAGTCCAATATTGCTTTGATGATATATTACATACGGAGGCGGAAAGTCAATCATTTCTCTTGAAAGAAAAGAAGAGAGAGAAATTTTATGTTTTGTCAAGGTTTGTACTTTAGACATAATCATCTGACCTATAAAGAGGTTCCTTTCTGACTTCTTTTGTTTGTATGTTTGAATCTTCGGAAATACTGATACGATTGTGAAAATCCTTTCACTAATAGAAAGCTATTTAAAAGTGATATAGGCTATATTTTATCATCTTAAAAAAAATGCGAGATATGATAGATAGTACATGTAAATCAACGGGGTTGAAAACGGATAGATATATTAATGTCGGAGGTTTATCAACACACTAAAACTAAACCACTTATGGTAGAGATCTGAAAGTTGAAGGGTGTGTTCTCTGTATGACGTAGGCATTCAATATGGAAGGGTATCTCGAAACTCCACCCCTGAGGGGATGAAAAACGGTGTCAAAGTTTGTATGGGACAAGGTGATTTCTAGGTCCAATCTACCTAAAATTTTGCAGAAATATTCTCTTTAACATAATTGATGGAGGACGTGTTTGGTATTTTTTTGAAATTCATCGCCTACCGAGGTAGAAAAAAGGGGTTTATTTCATTTTTGACTTCATTCAAACACTCTTTCGAGTGCGTCCAGGAGTCCCAGCTGTGATGAACCCGATGAAACTAAGTACTAATAACTACACAATCGCATCACAAATATAAATGACGCTCAACGAAGTACGCATGGGTCGGCTAGCTCGAGATAATTTCATTAAATGAACATGAAATGGATATTTGCGAGATTCATTTTAATATTATTTTGTTACTAGCATGCATAGGAAATATACGAGCTTCATAAAGCTCCCAATTCATGTCGTTGTTGTTGAATTTCATACACTTGCATAGATGTTTGATGTTGGAAATATGATAGAATAGGTATGTAGGTACATGTATCCAAATTTTGGGTTCATTTGGCGTACCACCAATAATATTTCACAAATCTCAGTTACCACGTAGATTGTTGCACGTAGGCAATGTTTGAAATAATTACTGAAATATTGGGGGCATTTTGAATGTTAATTTGTGATGATATCACAATCTTGTTATTGTAGTTCAAAATGATAAAATAATTCGTATTTTACCAACAAAGTTTTTTAATGTTGTCACTTTTACATACAAAGAAAAATCGATGTCAAAAGATGCGTGTTGTCTCGTAACTAAGTAACTTGACAAAAACTAAATATTTCTACATGCTAGAATAAATTCGGAGAACCAATGACGAACCCTTGTTACAGATGACAGTTTCAAGCCGTTCAGTAATAGTCAGGGAGATAAAGTTCCAAAACAATTAGAAATATCATATAACATATAGTCCCCCTCTTGAAAGCCATAAGGGTTTCAAAAAAAAATAAAATGTATATAAGTAAATAACAACACTCAATAGTCACTTTCGGGGAGTGGAAGAACACACAGTTTACAAGTTGGGCGTTGATACGTTCCGTTAACTGTTTTTATGGTCACAGTTCGCACTACTCCATCCGAACCGGGGAAATGTTTGATGACTCTACCCATGAGCCATTTCAATGGTGGAAGTTCGTCTTCTTTCACGAGTACAATGGTACCCACTTTTAACAATTGCGGGTGATTCTCTTTCCACTTCGTCCTAACTTGTAGATTGGATATGTATTCTTTTGACCACCTTGACCAAAAATGCTGGGTCATCTTTTGAATGAATTGGAAACGACTCAAATGGTTGCTGGGGGTTGCTATCCAATCATTCTCAGGAACAGTTGTTAGCTTGGAGCCGATCAGGAAATGTGCCGGGGTCAATGGTGAAGGATTATTGGGATCGGAAGTGAGGGGATAAAGTGGTCTACTGTTTAGACACGCTTCAATTTGTATTGCAAACGTGGTTAGTTCTTCAAAAGTTACGTGTGTTTCGCCAACAATTCTTTTTAAGTGGTATTTGACGGATTTTACTCCAGCCTCCCAAAGCCCTCCAAAATTAGGTGCACGGGGAGGGATAAAACTCCAAGAAATTCCGTCTTGGGCTAATTTGGTTTGAATAATCTCACCAGAATCTTCCAGAAATTTTTTTGAATTAGCCTTGGCTCCCACAAAATTACTACCGTTATCGGACACAATTTTTTTACATATGCCTCGTCTCCCGACAAATCGCCTTAAAGCTGCAATGAAAGACTCAGTACTTAAATCACTTACTACTTCCAAGTGCATAGCTTTGGTTGCAAAACATATGAATATGCAAATATATGATTTCAATAATTTAGTGTTTCGATACTTTTTTTCTTTCAAAAGAAAAGGTCCGCAATAATCCACACCTGTAACTGTAAATGGACGAGAAGGAGTAACTCTCTCCTGGGGTAGATTTCCCATGATATTTTTTATATTGCTCACTTTGAATCTGTAGCATTGGATGCATTCGTGCACCACCTTACGTGCAAGATCTCGCCCAGAAATGGGCCAAAAACGATCTCGTAGAGATGCCAACAGAGCTTGTGGACCTGAATGCAACATTCTCAAATGTTCATCACGCGCTATCATGATTGAAAGTCTATGTGATTTAGGCAAAACTGCAGGAAATTTCTTATCGAAATCAAAAATCGAATGCTTCAATCTTCCGCCAACCCTTATGACTTTATGCTCATCTAAAAATGGATTGAGATTTATTAGTGGACTTTTGCTGCTTACATGACCGGTTATTCTCAATTCTTTCATTTCAACCGGGAAGCATTGTGTTTGTGTTATGTGAACCAATTTCAATAATGAATAATTCAGTTCATCTGGGGATAAAATACCTGTTCGACTGGAATTTTTATTTTTTATATTAATAATGAATCTCAGCACATACGCAAAAACACGTTTGAGTTTATTTATGGTAGAAAATTTGTTTAGCTCGAAAAACTCTTTGAATTCAGTCGAGTCAATTTTAGTTGATGTTAATGTGATAACGCGAACCTCAGGCATTTCGTGTGAAGGGATCAAAAGATGTGAATTATCAGGCCATTGATCCCTCGAGCGCGAAAGCCAATCAGCAGCGGGATTCTCATCTCTCGACTCGACAGCTGTCGTATCGACAAAATGAAATTTGCGATTTTCATCTTTCATATCGAGAAGTGAGTATCGACTACAAATGTCATTCTTACTCGTCATCTAATGAGCAATCGAGAAGTCAATTTGGTGAGGTTTTGACTAGGTTTTTGTGGTAGTTTTTGAAAAATGTCTCCATTTCGATCAAAAGAAGAACACATGCAAATAAAAAACGGAAAATGAAATCTTTCCATGAAAGCTTCTTTGAGTTCATTTTTTTCCCTTCTTGTTCTTGGAAATCTCATTTTATTGGGGCAGATATGCTCTTCGATTGCATTAGTAACTTCATGTATATATTCATAACATTATTTTTTGAGTTCGGAATAAATACAGACGAAAAGACAGCCCTACCGATGTACACTTGTCTGGCTTACTCCCAGGTTGAAATCTTCACCAACTGCCCTTTAATAGCAATCAGTCGCATAAAAGCGCAAAGCTACCAGAATTTTTTGTTCTAGATTCTAGACTGACATCTCGGATTCTATACCTAGGTTCTGTATATTCTGAATAGTTCCTGAAAACGGGCCTCTGGAATCTCAACGACACTGAATTCTCGCCAAATTCGTCGTCGACGATTTCCAAATACTAGAATTTCATGTCGACGTCTAATTCAATTGACAATTGGCAACATACGCAATATCTATTTTATTATTTTCGTTAATATATTAATATTTTTCATTCAGGGCTCGACTGAAACAAACTCAAATGATACGTTAGAATGACATGAGTGGCATAACAAATGTTTCATTATTGGAATTAGGAAGATGTCGTCTGCTAAGACATACGTAACCTCTCGACTAGTTTTTCGACATGTGATGAGAATCATCCCACCCTCTATGTCGAGAAGACTGTCGAAAAGTGACAACCGGTCGATACATATCGAGTCGAGAGATAAGAATCCCGCTGCGGACCATACCACCAAAGTTTAGAATTGATGAGATTAATTACGGAAGTACCCCTGGATAGAAGGTCAGCAGGATTATCGCGAGTATTCACGTAACTCCATTCGTGGGGTTTAGATAATTCTTGTATTTGAGCCACCCGATTGGAAACAAAAACCTTCCATGATTGCGGAGAGCCCGTCAACCATGACAATACTATAACTGAATCACTCCAATAAGTCGTGCTCTGGAATTTTATGTTGAGGGGGCTCAAAGACACCCTTACCTTCTCCATCAACTCAGCCAAGAGTAAGGCTGCACATAATTCCAGTCGCGGGATAGTGATCGACTTCAGCGGTGCTACTCGTGTTTTTGCACATAACAACCGACACTGAAGACCGTTTATTACATCAAATGATTTCATGTAAATGCATGCTCCATAGGCTGTTTGAGATGCATCCGCAAACCCATGAAGTTCGACGTATTCGGGTTTTTGTGAAATTGCAAGCCTGGGTATTTGAAGATCATTGAGTTTTTTCAACTCACTTCTGAAAGAATACCAAGAAGTGTTTATGTTGAGAGGCACGGATTCATCCCAAGATATTTGCAAGCTCCAGAGCCTTTGCATAAGAATTTTTGATACTATAGTTATGGGTGATAATAATCCTAGAGGATCAAATAGTTGAGCCGTGTAACTAAGTATTTTTCGTTTAGTGATGATTGCCGAAGTGTCAATTTCACTTATTATTGAATATGTTAAGATGTCAGATATTGGGTTCCAGACAAGCCCCAAAGTCTTCGTATGATCATCTTTTCCAATATTTATGGGCATCTGATTATCAGATTGACATAAAACGCGTGAATCATTTGATACCCATTTTCTGAGAGAGAATCCATATTCAGTAAAAATTTTTGTAATTTTTTGTTTAATGCACAATACATCTTCTAAGGTGCTGCCACCTGTGAGAAGATCATCCACATAAAAATCATGGGTTATGATAGAGCTTATATCAGGTTGTTCATGTTTTATATTGTGAGCAATTTCATGTAAAGCACGAATACATAAAAAACTTGCTGATGCTGTCCCATAAGTAGCTGTATTGAGTTCATAAGCGGCTAGAGGTTCATAGGGAGAAGATCGCCATAAAATTTTTTGGAATTTTCTTTCCTCAGTTTTAATTAGGACTTGCCTGTACATTTTTTCTACATCACCGGCAAGTATGACATTATGTAAACGAAAACATAGTACAATGGAAATTAAATCATCCTGTATAGTTGGACCAACTGCCAAAATGTTGTTAAGTGACAATCCGGAGGTTGATTTTGCGGAGCCATCGAATACAACTCGCAATTTAGTTGTTGTACTACTGTCTTTGACAACACAATGGTGTGGAAGATAAAAACCATCATCCGAAATCCAATCTAACCGAGACATATGACCCAGGACAATATACTGGTTCATGAAATCAACATATTGATTTCTCAAATTTGAATCTTTTTTTAATTTTTGTTCTAAGTGATAAAAACGTTTTTGAGCTGTATTCAAGGATTCACCTAATTTGGAAGGACTTTCCTTAAAAGGAAGACTAACCACAAATCGACCAGTGCAATCTCTAATGGTATTCATTTTGAAGTGCTCTTCACAGAAATGTTCTTCTGCTGATAATAATTGTTTGGGGGGCAACTCTTCGATTTTCCAAAAACGTTCAAGTTGTTCGTTGAAGTCATATTTGGTAGTTCTGCTCAAATTACAATGAGTTTTGTATGATGATGAATCTTGCAAGAATAAAGGACCAGAAATTATCCACCCAAATAAGGTTTTTTGTAAAATAGGCAATTTTGGACCTAATTTAATTTGCCCTGTACATAACAAATCATAAAATATATCGTTTCCAATAAGAAGGTCTATAGAATCACTAACACTGAAAGTAGGATCCCCCAATATAAGATTCGGTGGTATGTCTATTAATTTTGAATCGAAAGAAATTGCTGGGATATTGCCTGCAATCTTTTCAATCACAAAACAAGATAAGTTGGTTTCAAATGAATTCAATCTGGACTGAATTTTCACGCATGTTCTACTGTTCAGGCAAGATGAAATCTGATTTAAACCGATAACAAGAACATTACATTTGTTTGTTTTTAAATTTAATTTTTCACATAATTGTTTCGTTATGTAGTTACTCTCAGAACCGCTATCAAGTAATGCTCTGCAAGAATGTGCCTGACCGTTGTTATCAATAACGTCAACAATAGCTGTTGAAAGAAGAGTATATTTTTTACTTTGAGTGGAACACAATGAAGTGGAATGACAAGAATTGTTGTCTTCACTTGTAGATGAAGATTGAGAATTGGAGATTGGTTGATTCACAAGATTTTCCACTGTATTTGAAACTTTATTATTTTTATTTGTGAAATGTAGCAGAGTGTTATGCAAATTTCCACATTTACGGCATTTGCTAGAAGTACATTGTTTGGTTGAGTGATTTTTCCTCAAGCGATTCACACAAAGCCGTAAACGTTTCACTTCCTCAAACCTGCCATTCGGATCCAAATTGAGAAATTTTGGACAGTTGTAAAATGTGTGATTCTCATCACAGATTACACATTTTGTTTCATTTGTTCCAACAAATGATTTTACAGGTTTTGTATGGTTGGGCACTGATTGTGTTTTTTCATTACTCAACGTTTCTAAAAGACAACATCTATCGTTTAAAAAATCTAGGAATGACTTCAGAGTCGGTAACTCTGACTTTTTAGTGTTTTTCGTTTCCCATTCCCTTCTTGTTGTGGAATCGAGTTTTGTAGAAACTAAATGAATGATCAGAATGTCCCAATGGTCTGTTGGCAACCCTAGATTGGCTAATGCTCGAATATGTCGAGTTGTACCATCGAGTAATTGACGTAGACTCCTTTGCTACTGAGGGTAAGTTGAAAAGTGCCTTTATGTGATTTGAAACTAAAAGCTGTTTGTTTTCATACCTCTCTGTCAAACAAGTCCAAGCAGTATCATAATTGTTATCAGAAATTTCTAGAGATTTTATTATATTTGCGGCATCCCCTTTCAGCGATAACCGTAAATAGTGAAATTTCTGTACCTTTGACAATGTCGTATTTTCATGAATGACAGATCTGAATGTATCTTTGAAAAATAGCCATTCATTGTATGAACCGTCGAACGCGGGTAAATTCAAGGTTGGTAGTTTTATGTTGACTGATGAAGAAATTGATTGATTGGATGAGGATCCAGTAGCTGTTGATACCCTTTTGACATATGTCGATTTTGACATTATGTATTTTCTTGCATCACTCAAAATGTTATGATAAGTATCTTCGAATGAAATTGATTCCTGCCGTAGCGCATCAAGTCCCTCTTGATCGTCATCCTCCAATTCAATTTCCAATTCATATTGTATATTGTTGAATTCATCTAATAAAGGTTCTGCTTTATTCAACCTCTGTTCTGATTGGACAATATCATCATTTTGATCAAGAAACACTTTTTTGTAGTATGTTTCGAATCGTGTTAATTGTGATTTTATTAAACCACGTTTTTTCTTGAGTGAAGAAGCCATTGTATTGAATAATTATTCAAGCGATTGAATTATTATCGAGTTATTTATCTGACAGAACAGTAAATTGTTTGTATGAAACCAATATCCAATTAAATTTATGGTGAGATCTCATGCAATGAAAAACATTTGCTAATATTATGCAAAGTTTCAAGAATATTTTGTTCCCAAATAAATATTGATAGAAATTGCGGAAACTGTGGAGAATCTGGCGATTTATTGAGATTCCACGAAAAAGAATTGTTAGTATATAATTCAATAAGCAATACTCATTGGAGAATGCTAATAAGGAATAAGGATGGGTGAAAAAGGAACGGACACACCTGGTCGATTACTCTTCATCCAATGTAGCGGCAAACAATGGCTGGCAACAGTTAGTACTTGGTATTCGTTGATTGGAGTCCCTCCAAATTCCGCAAACTTTGCGTATGATAATAATCGAATTGGACTGATCAATTCAATATCCGGCTCGAAGGACCATGTTAATTTGTGATGATATCACAATCTTGTTATTGTAGTTCAAAATGATAAAATAATTCGTATTTTACCAACAAAGTTTTTTAACGTTGTCACTTTTACATACAAAGAAAAATCGATGTCAAAAGATGCGTGTTGTCTCGTAACTAAGTAACTTGACAAAAACTAAATATTTCTACATGCTAGAATAAATTCGGAGAACCAATGACGAACCCTTGTTACAGATGACAGTTTCAAGCCGTTCAGTAATAGTCAGGGAGATAAAGTTCCAAAACAATTAGAAATATCATATAACATTGAAAAAAAAATGGACAGGCCCTGGTGAGCAACAGTGAAATAGGTGTTTGGAAAATAGATTATGATTATTTCTGAAACCTGAATGAAGTTTCAGTTATAGATAATTGTGGTTTGATGGAGGAAAGGAGTAACTTCATCTTTTTTGTAAGATTCATACTGAGATAATGTGTTGGCGTGATAAAATTGGGTCAGGATTAGCTTGTTCTGTATAACTGTGTTGGTGTCTACACGTTAGCGGGGATGTGAACAATTCGTAAATTCAGATGAGAACGACGTTTCGAATGAAAAACGAAGAGTTTGAAGGGTTTCAAAAGAGGTCGAAAATAGTACACTTCATTTAAGTCGAGAAAATTGGCTTTTTCAATGCGTGCGCGACAAGTTCCCGTGGGAGGCGCAGCCGAACACAGGAAGTCGTGCAAGCCCGGAAAAAGCATTAATGAATGATATTTTCCATTATATCTACCTAAAAACCACATATTGTTGAGGAACATTCATTTTTACATCAAAAAAATCCGAATATTTTCACAAAACAAGCGTTGCTGAGGGAATATACAAACAATTTTCGATTTCTAGAGAACTGTCTTTAACATATAGTGTCGGGAAGTAAGGTAGGAGTTTTGGTCCTTCCACCATGTCGGGAAGTAAGGTAGGACTTTTGGTCCTCCCTTGGGGTTGAAGTAGCTCAGATGGTTTTTGTGATAACCAGGATGAAATCAGTTGGTGAAAACACAAATACAAACTTTATTGATTCACACATTCACTCAAAACGACAGTCATTCATTACAAACCTATACTTACAAAATAAAAACCCAACAACACTGAATTTACTTGCCCTATTGGGCAGAATCGTTTCACTGACTACATCTGACAATTTTGTGATCAATCAGGGACTTGTTTCCAATTCCCCGATCAACGGTTTATTCATCAATCTCCCGAATCAGAGCCACGACACTTCTTTTATAACACTTTCGATTTACTGAGTGTGATATTTGCCAAAACATTCAGACGTGCAACAAACCATTGTCAACGAATGCGTATATGTACGTCAATGTCGCGACCTGATTCCGAAAAGGTTTTTTATTAAGGCCTTCTATACGACATATGCCCCCCGGTTCTGAATGATGGCCCCCATCATTAAAGATGGAATCCATCATTCGAACTATGAAGAATAGATAGTTTTACAAATACCAACAAACAGCAAATGGCTAGAAATCTAGACACACTCCTAAAATCTCTCCCAAGATGCCCTATTTTCTATCTAAGCAAAATACTGCTCATTTTACATTTTACATTTCCTCATCCTCTCTTCTGGCCACCCTGGTTGTGGAAATAATTCACCTTATCTGATGGCGACTGCATTCTTCTATGGACCTTTTCGACTTCATCCTGATTACTGAATGGAGTGGACAAATTCAAATCTCCATAACTGTTCTGGCTTCCTGTATACTATTTGGAGAAGACTCTTATGGGAATAAGATGCTGGACTACTGACGAAATTGGCTCATCTTTATGCAGCGCTCCCTTGCCTCCTGCTTTTGACTTATGCAGCCCGTTTCCTCAATAGGTGGCTTGTGTTATATTACCGGAATCACGGCAGATCTCTTTCAGCTTCAAACTCGGGACGCTCACATGGACATTATCAATGGTCAGAATATTCAAAGCTCATGGGTTGGGTTGCTTGGTTGAGCTTCTCCCTGGATTTTTCAATGGATTGCATTGATCTGGCATTGATCTGGCATTGACCTGGCGTTTCTCTTCAGCCCCTTGGATCGCAAATGACCTATAACGCTGGACTGGACATTGACAGTAGACTTTGTTCAACTAATCGTCGACTGAAGTTCACAAATAGTCAAGTTGGATTGAGCCTGATGATCATCTGTCCCGACTCTGTCGCTTTACATACAGCATCACGGATTCTGTGAGATCATATCAGGTGGTCCATAGATTTGAACTACAGGCTGGCCTCTCCTCTGTTCTCGGGTGGTAGCATCTCTTCGGATACGAGGAGACATTTTACATGAAAAGAAAAAATAATGGCAGTAAAAGTTGACGAAATTCACTCATTGGGTAAATAACTATCTATCCATTCATTTTCAATCACGACTTCAGAAACAAATTAATCGGCGATCATACCAGTAATATCAATAACCTGCATATTTCCAAAACAACGACTCGAATGTGTCATAACCTAGACCTTGAAAATATTTCGATGAAGTCGTTGGGTAAATACTTTTTACGAACCAATGTAAAATATTTTTCGATTCGGATCGTTGAACTAATTGTTTATGCTTTGTTGACAAGTCAGCAAAAATCGAGTGGTGATTATTTATTTTCTGTTTCAGGCATGAGTTATTTCGAATCAAAAAATAATCAACAATCATCAGAAAAAATATAAGCTTGATAATCATTTCCGTAATAACGAAGTTAGAAATCGATAATTCTCTTCAAAAACGAAATTTTCCATTTCTAATATGTTCAATGACCCAATGATAAAGTAACAACACAATTACATTACAATTTTTTTTTTCATTTGACGAATCTGAACGTTTCAATTACCGAACTGCAATTCTCATGCAGCTTTCAACTCTTTTTTCCACACTTTTTTCTGTCGTTCAATTGATCAATTACTTCCTTTCATCACTTCGAGTTGCAACAAAATACTATTAAAATATACTCATTATATCATATACGCCTCAACTTATTTACTCAACATAACAATATAATCTTCATAAACTTCAAGGCAAGCTTTCATGTCAACCCGTAACACTTCTTCCAAGCTCTCCTCAATGACTATGTCCCTCTCTACAACAAGACACAAACAACAATAACTAATTCTTTCTCCATAAACTTCAAGGCAAGCTTTCATGTTGAACGGTGACACATCTACCAAGCTCTCCTATTCACTCAACATAACAACATAATCTTCATGAACTTCAGGGTAAGCTTCCATGTCAAACCGTAACACTTCTTCCAAGCTCTCCCCAATGACTATGTCCCTCTATTCAACGAGACACAAACAACAATAACTAATTATTTTTCCATAAACTTTCCATAAGTAAAAAACTTTATATTACGAAATTTCACGAGGGTCTTCATTAAGATTCATTATGAAGAATGAATCTTCGAAATCGAAGCGAGGCGCCTCCACCATGTCGGGAAGGAAGGTAGGAACTTTCGGTCCTTCCTTGGGGTTGAAGTAGCTCAGATGGTCTTTGTGATAACCAGGATGAAATCAGTTGGTAAAAACACAAATACAAACTTTATTAAATTTCACATTCACTCAAAACGACAATCATTCATTATAAACTTGTACTCACAAAATAAAGACCCAACAACACTGAATTTACTTGCCCTATTGGGCGGAATCGTTTAACTGACTACATCTGACAATTTTGTAATCAATCAGGGACTTGTTTCCAATTCCCCGATCAAAGGTTTATTTATCAATCTCCTAAATCAGAGCCACGACACTTCTTTTATAACACATTTGATTTACTGAGTGTGATATTTGCCAAAACATTCAGACGTACATCAAACCATTGTCAACGAATGCTTATATGTAAGTCAATGTCGAGACCTGATTCCGAAAAGGTTTTTTATTAAGGCCTTTCATACGACAATACTATTTTATTTTGGAATTTGAGTCGGCAGCTAATGACACTAGTCCACTTCCGGTGTGCTGAATGAGCCTGTAAATATAATGTTTTCAAATGGGTATATAATGAAAAGGTATTTCCTACTTTGTCTCCTGATGAAACAATTGGACAGTTTCCAACCTGAAAGTACGTCAAAAAGAGGCACATCATTGAATGGTTATGAATAAATTATTACTAGGATGAGGAGAAAAATATTTGTCTGAGTTACAAAGAAATTCTGTCTGAAAGAAGGATAATGAAGTATGAATATGGATTCGTAGCAGTAGGAATTACATTGAACAACATAGTTGATATGGTGCGCATTTTCATTACTAATCATTAATTATCATTATCACTTTGATTAGTATTCATTTTTCGAGTCAGTGTGTTTTTTTCATGAAATATATAATAACTTGAATCAAACAATAACTAGTTACTCGTATCAAGCAGTAGGTATCATTGTTTTTTTCTTAACCATGGTACTATGAACTGTGAGTGAACTCAAGCTGGAAGGGAATGAAAGAGATTCAGAGATTTTCAATTCATCGATAATGTTTCGAACTATTACAACTATGAAAGTATTTATCAGTTAGTAGACCTTGATAAATCCTTCCAAGATATTAATCTGACTCTGAAGACAATTTCGAACTATATGGATATGAAATGATTATAATAATAATAATATTTCTAGACTATGGAAATGCAGGATTTGGAGCCTTCTTGTTCAAGGCAGCAAGGCGCGCTGCTGATGAACTTTGTTTAGTCTATAAGCGGTTAACCAAATCTGTGTCACGGAGTTGGAGCTCGCAAAGAAAAAATGTCCATGCATGGAGTATTCTTCAGGAATATCGAGGGATATGGCTTGTCTGTTGAGCTGGCATTTACTTCCTCAGGTCAGGTGAGCTGAATTCGGAGAATGAAGGGTTCATCATGGCGTGCAAAGGCGGTGTCTAATGTTGAAAAATAATTAGTTTTTACTTTAGGATGGTGACATTCTGTATGTTCCAATTCTGTTTTTGTATGGTTCTATGCAAAAAGATAGGTATCGTAGCAACGTTCTTGTTTTAGTATAACATGTTATGAATTGTCTATCCTTTGCATAATATAGTTATTTGCAAACACCGAGTTAAAAAGTTGTCCCAATCAACCTCAGTTTTTATCATCTTAAACACCCATGTCGCTCGAGACACCGATGCATTTGCTAGCGATATGCTATCCGGTGGCAGTTGACAAACCAAAGTTTTCTATTGACACTTTCAAAAAATAAACTGCCCCTACCCATTCTCCAAACATGCCTAGAGATATTTGTCTACCAAAAAACCTTCCTGGAAGCGATAGCTCATTTTAAAAATAGCAGTCAAGCACTTTAATATCCAATTTAACGCTGCTCGCCGATCCCAGCTTATCAAGAAGATACAAGAAAAAATTAGCTTTCGACAGTGAAATATGTCTTGAATCGAAAGAAATTTCACATCCAAGAATGTATCGAATAACATAGTAAATATGATGGATATATGGTTAAAAACTATAGACATGTGCCGAGAGATGCAGCTCCCTAATGATCCTAGGATATAAAGAATATATTATATTTTCATTGATTAAAACAGTCATGAACTACAACTCTCAAATTATTTTATCATCGAAGTCTCTCACCTTTCCATTAGTTCCACATGACTAGCTACCAACCTTTCTTCATGGAGACTTGTGTCAGAGCATCTAGTGCATACCTAGCCATATTCACCTAGCTATACACTGAAGAATTATTATTCATTGAAAAATCAATTCCAAGATTCCTCTGAATTGATCTCTCATTGAACTGCTCATTCGTTAAGTTTTCATTGAGTATTATATCCTGAACAATTGAGAAATACATTGCATGTCTTGAGTAATTTTTCTTGTATACAATTGATTTGTTATGCATTTTGAATCAATAAAATTTTTATTCTATACCTGAGTATATCCAAATTTGTTGTAATTGATTTTCCCAGTATGTAATTTTCTGTATATATGAGAAGTAAATTGGAATTATATAATATAATAATGAAAAAATTATGTATTTATTTTTTCATATATTGATGTACTCGATATAATTTTTCGAGGGGTATTTCACTCGGGTGAATTTGTACAGCAAATTATCAAATGAGGCATTTCATTCAAGATTTCAACCTCGATTTCTAGTAAATAATGTACACTGGGTTTTGGAAGTACAATATCCCTAGTATTTTTTTCAGAAGCGAGCCATCATTGCTTTTTTTAAGGGGTATATCACCCTACCTCAATGTCAATGAATATAGAAATGGGTGTATTTATTTCCTCAGGTATTTGATAAATAAAAATACAATTCACATAGGTTCATTGTGCAAAAAATAGAGCTGCTTTTGAAATTTCATTTACAGTGAATATTTCATCTAACCTACCATAAGAGAAGAACGGTATTCAAGAGTTATTGATGAAAAGTTACATTTTCCATTTATACCGTCTGTAAAGACCGATTACCATAACACCAAACTGATATTTTTGCACATGAAGCGTGTTTCGCCAACAGAGTTTGTATTTTCAAGAGAAAGAAACTGATACTTGAATCTCAAGACTAGGGTTAACTATTTATATACTCTACAATCTAATTTAAGTTCAACATGGACTTCGCCTGATAACTACGAATTATTCTGATTGATTTCTCAATGAGTTTACTTCTTCCGAAAATGCTTACCTTGGTACCTAAACGTGTGTCGAGTGTAAAAATATCCGTTTGGTGTTAGGGTTATTGATCTCTCCAAAAAGTTTTTTCGAAAGAACTTTTACACCAAAGGTCTTATCCCATTGTTTATCTACTTCCTATATCTGATTTGGTACTGCTGCTTTCAAAGCACATTGTCCATTTATTCATTACATGTTCACGTCCAATACGGAAACCAACAACTGGAAGTACCCCACAACTATTTTTCTAACCCATCTACAGATTGCTTCCATGTACAAGCATACAGAAGCATATTCATATGGACAAGGTGAAAGAATGTCTCGCTACAGTATAAGAAAACATCTAAGTGTCCACAGTATTCATAGGTAGGCTCTTCAAAATGAAGCGATATACATTGATATCCAAAACAAACTTTTGAAAATATCTTCTGATGATGAGCCCAGTCAATAAATTCACTGGAGCTTGGTGGATTGGTGGTGTGAAGACTTTGGAAACAATGGGATGTACTTGCATGTATCCTTCAGAGTATTCCTTTTGAAATTGATTTCCAACGGCTTTTTACCTCACAGCCAATAGTATAAATATACTGAATATTGTCTGAAATAAAAAATAAAGCCCTCTTCAACCACCGAAGTAAAACGATACCTACTCGTTATTGAGTTTTCGGCCCCTGTCGAAACGAATATCATCCGAAAGAAGAAAGAAAAACGGACGAAGTATCAGGATCCACTTCACGAACGCCACAGGCTTCACCTGGACTATTCTGAATTCAAATTAGTGGCTTTTATTGAAGGTATATTCGGTGGTTCCAGACCAACGCTACTCACGGAACTGATCTTAGCCGGCCGCATGCAGAAGGCCATTATTCTCGGTTCGTTGTGTCTGCTCACGACTCACGATTCTTGGAGCCAGTAATCACTTACCCCGCTGTGCGTGGGGTGGTCATTGTACCATTCGTTATGGTATGTTTCAAGCTACCAGTTATTTACTCTGAGAAAATAAAATAAAATATTTTTGGGTTATTCAAACATGCGTCAGATATTCTGCACTTCAAGTATAATGCTGGAATCATCATTTTATTTTCATGTAGTCATCAATGAATCCTGTACATACTTTGGTAGAATAAAGAAAGCATCACGTGAGCTCCATATCGAAACAATATCAATCGAAGCCACTGGACAGGAACAAACCCAAGTCATTGGCATTTATGATGCAATGAATTCTCGATAGCATACTGATTTCCAGATTTACTCTATATGGAGATAAGTTTTCGAGGACTTCGACGGAATAACTTTCCTCTACAACATCGTCAGTCAAAAAAAATCTAATAAGATCATCAAACCACACGTTACACGAAACTCTGTAACGCGTGAAGGGTCGTGAACATCCAGTTTTGTTTATCGAGGATTCGTGGTCAGGGAAAGGGAGAATAACGGCTGTTTTATAGCCATTTTTAGTATGTCGTTGATTCCCAACCTGAAAGAGGGTTTAGTATTTAGGTTCACAGGGACTACTGTGAGTTCATTATCCATTTGCTCACCGTACAATGGCAATAAACAGAAGAACTTTCTCAACGATTAGTTGGAGCCAGACTGGTTCGTTCGGAGAGAGGAGGTTTTGGAATAGTTGAACTAATTGGGAACATGTCGAAATTACTTTGGAGATGAGCTGTAACCATTGTCTTTATGATGTTTTCGAGGTGTTGACCCAAAAGCCATTAATTAATCACAATTTTTACGCATATACGAACTGGTTACGGAAACAGTAATTGTGTGAAAAAGTAAGAAATCGCTGGAAACCGATTGTATGGTAGACATTTTTTTACAAACACGAGGGAAAATATTTTGTTCAAAACAATTTCAACCGGGGTCGAGTAAACCTATAAGGAAGCTGCAAATTCAGATCACTTGAAAATGTGTGCCTTTTTGTTCGTTAAGTATGGGGAATCATCTTGCAATATTCTGGGGAAATACTAATGAAATATGTAGTAACATTTGTAATTCTATTGGCTTATACTTTTTTCTTATCGTACTTCTATAGTGGTAGCTACCTTTTACGCAAAGAAAGGTTCGAAATGGCTATTTTGACGAACCTCTCAGGCCCCTTTAGAAACTTCAACCCTCAGAAGTCAAAATATGTGCAAGCATGAATCAACGAGGCCTTACCTTTTAATGTGTTGTTTATGGCGCAAAATGGAACCACGGTCTCTCGCATGACATACGGAAAAGGAATTTCAACTTCTATTTGTGCTACAATCAAAACTATATGACCATCGAAAAATAATCTAGAATTAATTTCCACGATTGGGAAATATAGCTTTTTTATCATGTATGAGCATTTGAAATATCAAATATATTTGTTTTTTACAGAGATGTGATAAATTTTCTGAAGGGAATATTAATTATTGCAACGCCATAAATGATGTCATTATATTTTTTGTATCCCATTGTATCTATTGGTGAGTAAATTTTTCACTATACCAGGTGTCCCACATTTTATGTGACAGGCAATATCTGGTTTGTTGAAGGAGATACACAAAAATGTTTCATACAAAAGTTTTAGAAGTTCATGAGAGCTATATTTTGATATAATTTTTAAATATACAGGGTGTTTGGTGTAGGTGCTACAGACCAAAATTCCATTTTTTAAAATAGAACGCCCTGTATATCATCACATATTCAGATGCTACGTTGAATTCTGATATCATTTCATGTTTGGTTTTTGAAATTCGGTTACGGGCTTGTTGAGTTATTGCTTAAAATGTAAAGTCTTGAGAACGACTATTATTTTTTTAAATATCCCATACAATTATTCTCTCTGCATCAGATCACATGAAAATTAGTCAGAATTTTGGGTGTTCGAAGTAATGGTTTCAATTTTGAGTTTTGGAATTCAGTCAGGAATCATTTTGAATATGAAACAATTGCGAAATTGAAAGAGGTGTATTCGAAAACAAATCTTCAATAACAATGTAAATAATATAACTTGATAAATCATTTCATAAGAATGGTAGGTACCTGGAAATAAGTCATAAAAATTGTTCAAAGTGATGCCCATTAGATATTATACAGACTTCGAAATGTCGAATCACTTCTCTCGTACAAGTCGCTCTTATAATATCAGGCGTAATATCACTGTACGCTAGTCGAATTTTCATTTTCAGATCATCCACATTCGAAGGGGGAGTAGTGTAAACAATATCTTTCAAATAACCCCATAGGAAAAAATCAAGCGGTGATAAATCTGGGGAACGAGCCGGCCACCGAATTGGACCCTTATTACCAATCCATCTATTTGGGTACGTTCTATCCAGATATTCAGTAACAACCTGTGAATTGTGAGGAGGAGCACCATCTTGTTGCCACCAAATTCCTTGTCGTTCTGCTATGGGAATATCTTCCATCAACTGGATCAAATCATTTTCTAGAAAATGTAAATATCGCAATCCATTGAGATTTTCATTGAAAAAGTAAGGTCCTATGATGCGGCCATTGAACAATCCACACCATACATTAATACCCCAAGTAGTTTGAAAATTACTTTCGCGGACCCAGTGGGGATTTTCTTGAGACCAATAGTGACTGTTATGTCGATTCACAACTCCATTATTGTGGAATCGCGATTCATCGCTCCACAAAATTTGACTGAATATGTTAGGACTTTCATGTAATATTACCTGAATACAAGCAATGAATTCAAGTCGTCGTTCAAAGTCCGTGGGTTTCAAACCTTGTACCAACTGAATTTTGAATGGGTGGTATTCATTTTCTTTCAGAATTCTCTGTACATTAGATTTACTCACACCGACTTCTTCTGCAAGAGTAAGGATAGAAACATGTGGATGAATAATAATATAAGCCAACACATTGATCTCTAAATTTTCAGTTCTAACAGATCTCGTATGATGACGATGCTCTATAGTAGAAGGAAATGACACAGTTCGCAATTTTTTTTCAACTCTCGAAAAAGTCATTCGTGACGGAATGGGTCTGTCTGGAAAACGTTCTTGGTATAGACGTTGTGCTTGACGGCAGTTTTTCTGACATTCCCCAAAAATTAATAACATATCAATGCAATCACTTGGACTAAACGCGAAAGGCATACTGGAGTTTTCGCACAAAGAACACAGTTACTGTTTTGCAAAGAATCACTGAATCGGACTGACAAGTAGATACAATTCAATAAGATGTCTAGGAAACCCTGGTGTATCTAGTGATTCGATATTGTTTAGAATTTCTTGGCGAAAAACAATCGACGATTACAAAAGCTTTCTAATTTTTGTATAGGGGGCGTTATATGAGCATTTTTCGAAAAACTGTCAAATGTCGGTTTTGTCAGATTGACGTAACTTTGAGGTTTATTGTTGTCAATAAAAACTCTGAAATTATTTCTTCGCATTCAACAGTGTTTGAAAGTCTATATAAGTAGAACAAGTTTTGAAGTTATTACAAGTACTTTTTCACGATATGTAGAAGCATTGTATAACGATTTATAAAATGGTAGAAGATCTCGTATTTTGTGTGGTCAGTCAAAATCTGGGTTCCAAATATTCTTCTTTATTCAGTACCTAAGGTAAGTACAAACAAATCGCCCCAAAATAATAACATGAATGTAGCGTTGTAGCTAATTTTATTCGTTGCAGCTTGAGCGAAAGTCTTATATCGAGGAGAAAACATCTGTAGCTCTTTTCAATGAGATATTGACAACAAAGTTTTGTTTAAATAAGGAAAATATCGATGGGATAACTATTTTGAACCGTTGCATAACTGATGTGTGTATCCCCAATTTCAAGACAGTCTATCACTTTCAATACACTAGCATGAACTTTGTCGTACATTCTCAGGTGAATGGGCAAAGTAAATTTTCTCGGAATCAAAGTCTAGTCTTACAAACTGATATAAACACACTAAAAACTTGTAGAGGTAGCAGGTGACAGTGACAGTATTGACAGGTTGTTAACGGTAGGTTTCCACGTTACATGCACGTTTTCTGAAAATAATAGTAGGCAAATAACAAACAGCGGTAGAATATTCGGTTGCACATTCCTCTCTACTGAAAATTAAGCTTCATATGGTATATGACTGATCGCCATCTACAATAGCGATCTGAAGCTTTTGCGATCTCAGAAATCAAGCAATCGGTTTTCGCCAAGTTTATCCCAAAATTATTCAGGTATAAGTAGATACACCAGGGTTTCCTAGGCATCTTACAATTCAACAACATTTGATACTATGGCATCAACAAGCATAAGCTACTTGATGAAATTGTGCAATATAAAGCAATTCACCCTCAAGTTAGTCACATTCTCAAGAATTTCAATGTTATATTCAACTGATATCGATATCGTATCGTAGAGGTGAGAATAATGGTTTGTATTCAGTACTAGTCTAGTTCAATTTAATAAAAGATATAGACTGGATTCGTGTACGAGTAAATACGTTTTTTTGAAACTTTATATTTAAGGAAAAGTGCAATAACTCAACAACGCCGTAACCGAATTTCAAAAACCAAACATGAAATGATATCAGAATTCAACGTAGCATCTGAATATGTAATGATATACAGGGCGTTCTATTTCAAAAAATGGAATTTTGGTCTGTAGCACCTACACCAAACACCCTGTATATTTAAAAATCATATCAAAATAAAGCTCTCATAAACTCCTAAAACTTTTGTATGAAACATTTTTGTGTATCTCCTTCAACAAACCAGATAATGCCTGTCACATAAAATGTGGGACACCCGGTATATATATGCCAGCTGTGGGTTGGCAAAGTCCTCGTATCGAAGAAAATTGTGATAGATGACCAGATGATTTGAAATGAATCGATCGTGCCTCAACGGTAAGCGACACATAAGTGGAACCATCTAGGGTAAAACATTCTGAGAAAATGCTGTTATAGTTTTTCGTCAGTAGTGACAGTTCGCCTCGTCAACTAACAGCTGCGTTTGTAGGAATATATGTGGTAAAAATATACAATTATGAAAGAATATAGAAACTATTTACAACGTAAATGAGAACATGTGAATATAAAATGACAGTAATTGACACCTGATTCCAATTAGAAAGATAATATAGTGTTTTTTTTTTGGATTGATAATTTCACATTAAAATATATTCGTTGGGACAATTTCATCTTCCTCTCTGTTTGATTTATCCATAAAAGTTGAATATGAATATATTTCACATAGATGATTCAATTATTTTTCCAGGATCTTCCTGATTGAGTGATATGGACCATTTCTAAGAGAAGCCTTTTCACAGTGTTCCGTTCTGTAGACAAAATTTTACCAGAACTGTAATCCATGCAGTGTTCTTCATTAGAGAGATCTCTCTGGATGCAATCTATCATCACTGTTGTATGCTGTTATTCGATCCTTCAATAACCTGGATGTTTGTCCTATGTATTGTTACGAATCTCCTAGCCCCGGCCCTGACGGTCGAAGATCGAACGTCATTTTTCCAGGAACTGTTGATACGCGTGGAGAATTCGATACACATCATCGAGGCCTCCCTCGAAGATTCTGCATGGGCGTACGCAGATATATAAGCAGACGCTTCATCGCGGAGGAGTTAGTTATTCAACAGTTATTCAGCAGAGTTATTCGGAGAATGAAAATGGTTAACAGAAGAGTAATCAATAGATGGGGTGCTATATAATATGTATAAAAGTTCAAGTTTCTTTTTGAGAAAAGTCCTATCAGATATTTTAAGTACTCTTGTTTTCATTTGTTTTATGAAATTGATTCTCCTGCTATATTTTTGGTATGACCAATAATTTATATAACGGTCTAAGTTTATTGGTTTTCTATAGAACTCGATGAGGATCTTCTTATCAGTTGATCTGATGAGAAGAGTATCTGGAAAGGGAACGTTGTTATGTTCATCTTCCCGTTCGACAGTAATTGTATGTGTGGGTTATATCTATTGAAGGATCATAACTAGTGAGACATTTTCTTCAACTGATCAGCCAATTATGCATAGTTTGAAAATTCTCAATAAGCTATGCAGAGCGAAGTAGAGAGTCAATGCCGATTCCAAAACACAGGGGTAGTTTGAGCCACTCGATGGCCTGAGCTGTCCATGGGGCCTTAGCAGTCGATGGGGGTGCAGTTCTTCGTCAAACCGGTGGGGAGAGGGATGATGGCAAGCAAAAAATCGTGCGTTGTGAAAGAGTGGTGCCTTTTTGGCACAGTCTGGAGGTGTGGGGGGTGACCTACGTGTGTCGTACCTCGAGAGGGCCCTCTGCCATTGGTTGTTATGTGAAAAAACAAGTATGGCGTCTCCGCTGGAGCTCTGTGATTGGTTGTTATGTGAAAAAACAAGTATGGCGTCTCCGCTGGAGCTCTGCCATTGGTTGTTATGTGAAAAAACAAATATGGCGTCTCTGCAAACACTCCACCATTGGCTGTGGTTCTGGTTGGCTGAAAAGAACAAATAGGGCGTTGCTAGTGAAGCTGTATGATTGGTCGTTAAAGAAAAAACAGGCGTCTCTGCCACCATTGGCTGAAAAAAGCAGGGCTAGTGGCTGTCATTGGTCATTGCTGTGACGCTCCACCATTGGCTGAAAAAAGCAAGGCTAGTGGGGCTGATTGGTCATTAAAGAAAAAACAGGCGGCTCTGCTGAACTACCATTGGCTGAAAAAAGCAGGGCGTTGGAGCTCTGTCATTGGTCATTGCTGTGACGCTCCACCATTGGCTGAAAAAAGCAGGGCTAGTGGGGCTGATTGGTCATTAAAGAAAAAACAGGCGGCTCTGCTGAACTACCATTGGCTGAAAAAAGCAGGGCGTTGGAGCTCTGTCATTGGTCATTGCTGTGACGCTCCACCATTGGCTGAAAAAAGCAGGGCTAGTGGGGCTGATTGGTCATTGAAGAAAAAACAGGCGGCTCTGCTAACCATTGGCTGGTTCACTCGGACGTCCTTTGATGAAAAAAAAAATGCCGCCAGAGTCGAACCAATATATTTCAACCATAAAATGAAACACATGACATAAACTAATAAAAATTCAACAATTCATTCGAATGAATGCGAGATAAATAATTTCTCCAAACGGTGATGAATGTTTATTGAGATAATCATATCAATTGAATGCAGGCACTGAAACAGGAAGTGCAGAATAGATAAGAAAATTAATTTCTGCAACAAACAGGAAATTCAATTTCGTTATCAGCATGCTCCAGACGTGTTGACAGGAAGTAATAATAGATAAGAAAAATTGGATTTTACATGCAACTGTGATAAGAAAATTAATTCAATAATAATGAGCAATTGGATTTTTCCAGTCGTTGAGATGAATGTTTCAATTATCTAGAATGTGGGTGTAACATTCATCATTCATTCTTAGTGAACAGAGCGCGCGGTTGCCGGTTTTAAAATGAAGCAGAGGTAGATGTTGCCGATTGTAAAATTTGTTACAGTTGGGGAGAAAAAGGTGTTGGTGTAAATTTTGGGCTGAAGTGTCAAAAAGGCACAAGGGGCATATCGATTATTTTCATGTTTCATCGAAAAATACTCACTTCAGCTATGCTAAAATTCATCGTGGAGCAAAACAAATTATACTCAAGTCGAGGAGAGTCCAAATATGGCAACTTCAGGTTCCAACTTCTGGTCGTCGGATTTCTATGAAACCGGTATCAGTGGATTCGTCTTAAAGTCAAGAAACATAATTAAGCAATTTCCGATGCCTAAAAGGCCTTACAGGCTATTTCTGTGGTGTGAAATCCTGCAGACGGCTGCGTGTACTCATTTTAAACAACTTTTTTTATACTTTGAGAATATCATATTACATTACTTGCCAAAAATCCAGAAAATAGTGATGAACATACGCATTTTTCGAAAAAAACTAATTTTTCAATGTAACAAGTCATCCTTATTCTTATACAAATATGAAACAATTTGACTCTTCGTTTCAGTTGAGTACAAGACTTGATACAGAGATCATGTGTGAAACTGCTCGTACTAGTGATGAGCTTGTTAAATATTTTCAAAATAATCTGTCGGAACTTGAGAAAAATTCGGAAGAATCCACAAATGAACTTGTAAAAATAATTAACAAAAATTTGAGAAAAGTTAATAAAACAATTCGAAAAGGAAAAGTCAATCATGGTATTCAAGTGAAACTTCAATGTAATGCAGGTCACCTGAAAACTTTTCGAAATCAATTGAAAAGATCTGGCAATTCACACGCTGTGGGAGGAGCATTAAAGGAGAAGACATCTCACCGAGTCAAATGGGAGGAAGTAACATCAATATTCAATGGACGTATTCGTACAGCTGTGATTATAAATTTTGAACACAAAGACATCATTCCATTCTTCGAGGACGCTTTCTCCCTTTTCAAGAACAGAATTAGCAGACTTTTGAGACAAATGCCTGCATTGAAAGTCAACACTACCTTCTGCGGAGAATTCATCAAGAATAATGTTACTGCTCAAATCAAGGAATTTAAATATTTCCATTCGAAGAATGCTATCATTGATTTGGGAACTGATCTGAAGGAATGGTTTTTCGAACATGTTGTCAATGTGATTACCAAAAAACTCTCAGAATTCCAAGAACGTGATAGTGGGTGGGCACTCAGTGAAATAGTTAGTTTGGAAGTAAAAATTAATAAATTTGAAATGGGAAATGGTATGTGAAAATAAAACGAAAACAGTAAATTGATGTTTTATTGTATAATAAGTTCATTTTTCTGTGCAAGTGTAAGTGCAGTATTATCATTTTGTAGAGTTTGATCAACAATTTTTATAATATATTCATTCGGTATTTGATCCACTTCTTTTCGCACTCGAATCTTGTTACCAAAGGTATTGAATAAATGTTCTTTTTGCAAATGATGTTTAACAGCGTTACTGAAAGCAATAGGGTGCGAGACGTTTGCCCATTTCTTCAATGGAACCATACCTCTTCTTTTAAGACGTTTCTCAGCATCATGCCAACCATCTTCCTGACGTCTCATCAGATACCATTCTTTCTCATGCTCTACCTCATATAAACCGAGACTCCTACGCTTTCTCACATTAATCGGAAGGGGAGTCAATCTTGGTGCAATTGATTCCACCAAAATTGAAATGTTCTCTTCAATTTGTGTGTTGAGCTTCCGCCGACTAGCTTCCGCTCTTTGTCGCTCTAATTCAGCTGCTTTTCTTTCGTTCTGCTCCTCCGCAAATCTCTGAGAAGCTAATTTTCTATCTATCTCAGATTTTTGGGCTTCCACCGATAAAATTTCCTTCAAGTCGTTGACAGATTTGAGGAGTTGAGAATTTTGCGTACTTAAAAATTCTGCTCGATGCTTTTCAAAGTACTTCTCGTACTCGCAATACTTGATAACAATGAATTTCATCAGGGAAAATAGTTCACGTAATTCGATGGCTTTCGGTGATCGCATCTGCATAAGAAGCCCTTCGAAATCTATGGCATCCAAAATATAATAACTTTTTTGAGGATTCAACTCGTCGTAAACTGTTCTGTATTCAACATGTTCATTTTTCCTCAATAATCGTGTCACATGCCACTTTTTCTGGGAATATGTTCCGGTATAGCCAAGCCAATCCAGCAAATCTTCCGTCAATTTCACATGCTTGGTCACATTGATATTCCAAAATAATGCATTCCGTCTATCATGTTCGATATCGATGTTGAATTTTTGGCAAATATCTTTTAATTCAACCTTCACTAGACTTTGAGACAATTGTTTCACATCAAAATCACGAATTACTTTCATGAGAGAAGACATTGTTGAGCGCTCGACTGCGAAGCAATAACTGAATATTATTATCGCAAGTATTTGACATAAAAGTTTTCAAATTTGCACATGCGCGACGCTATCAGTCTACTAGCACTCAGAGGAGGAACCCGGGAGCGAGTGTCTCACTTGAGCGAGGCTGTCTTCAGTCGAACCTCCTCTCACTTGCGCGAGGCTATCAGTCTACTAGCATCTCACTTGAGCGAGGCTGTCTTCAGTCGAACCTCCTCTCACTTGCGCGAGGCTATCAGTCTACTAGCATCTCACTTGAGCGAGGCTGTCTTCAGTCGAACCTCCTCTCACTTGAGCGAGGCGTCGAGTTGTGCTACTTCTTAACCTCTCACTTGAGCGAGGCTGTCTTCAGTCGAACCTCCTCTCACTTGCGCGAGGCTATCAGTCTACTAGCATCTCACTTGAGCGAGGCTGTCTTCAGTCGAACCTCCTCTCACTTGAGCGAGGCGTCGAGTTGTTTCTCATGATACAAAAATTCTCAAAAATGAAGTAATAGGTGTTCTACATATCGGACAATTTTCACATTCAATAGAACAATCAACACAGCATGCTAAATGTTTACATGGCATGAATACAACTTTCATTTCATTTTCCAAACAAATTTTACAAGTATAACGCTGATCTGTCGTGTCTGATGGAGATTGGATATTTTTGAGTTCAAAATTTGGATTTTTGAGTTTCCAAAATTCACATTTATCATGGTAGATTTGATGTTGAACCCAAATTTCATCTTCAGGCATCCACTCTTTCACTTCGAGTCCGCAGTAGAAGCACTTTACTCTATCACTTCTACCTGTATAGAAGAATCCTGCCTCGGCGAGGTCATGTGGTTTTTGTTGAAGTACATACAGGCCAATCATCGAACGTCTTCAATCGAGCCTCAAAATTAACTTTATCTTTATAAACAGGACGTCTTTTTCGTCTCACATAATCTCCTTCATCATCAAAAAATTGACAATCAGGTTGCCATCTGAAATGATCCATCAGAGGGTCATCTCCAACCTCCCATCTAAATCCTTCAATGTGACACTTTGGACACACAACTACATCATCTCTGCCAGTATAAATGAACCCAGCATCAGCAAGTTTATCTTTTGGAAATTCAGACCTCCAATCACGAAAAGTTTCAAGTCTATCGACATAGGTGTTGAAATTCACTTGCATTCTAGCTTCCACCTCCATACTGTTTGCAGTACACAACTGAAATGAAACGCAAGATGTCCTCTAATATATTTATTCAAATTTTTTTCTATCAAAATCAATTGAAACTTTATCTCTGATAAAATACATACATTCACGCATACAATAGCTTTCACAACTAGTACATAAATCACATAAGGCATATATAATACTTTCTGAATCTGAAGTACATTGTTTGGAAATTTTGGCAGCTGTTTGCAAAAAATTATGGTAATATTCGTAAAATTTCATTTTTGACAACATGCTAAATTTTTGACTGATGACAGTGTCCAATTGCAAAATTTCATGTACGTCACTCTCCAACAAATGAAACATTTCAATGTCTTTGGAAATAACGCACAACTTCGTATCTTCACTGCACTTCAAAGTAATATGGATGGAGTCACCGCAATCTAGGGTCATGGTCGCAGCAGGAGTATCCGATAATCTGCTCAGCAAACTGATGAATACACCCCATTCGTAGGTATTGAAGGACATTTGGCAATTAGCGTTCAGCGAATACACCATCTTGACAGCTGGTTCGAAACCTCGTGCAGGACTAAGGCCACAATGCAAGTTGAATAAATTTGCACCAAAGTTGAACACTGAGTTGAGTATATAGAAACGTTCACATTTGATGGCTTCTTGGTAAATTTGGCAGACAAGTTCCAATTCGGCATCATAGTCAAAGTGGTCGGAGGAACCGTAATCAGAAGTTGGTGACTCACTACGCTCTTCAGGCATGATTGCTAGAAACTGATCATAATTCATCAAATCAAAATGAATTTATACCATCGAGTGCACATCCGGCTATTGATTGTGGTTCGAAAGGCCCCCATGAAGCTGATGAATTGTGCTAGTTTCTCATTTACAAACGATTTGACGCATCAATCCAACTGTTATGTGATTTGTCCAAACCCAGCCATTTCACATAGACCTTATTGCCCTTCTTTCTAAGCACTTTCTCCACCAGATAAACATCGGGATTTTTTGATTTTTGTAATTCTTCTTCGTAGAAAGCACCACTGATTGGACGTCCCTGCAAATCTTCCAACAAGTAGGTAATGGGGTTGGTAATTTTGACTTTTGCCACACGAAATATCTCACACGTCCAATTGGGCACATAACCTTTTTCGAAAATATGTTTGGCCTTGGAAATGCGAACCATATCACCGACTTGGAATTTTCTTCGTCCAGTAGCAATTTTGATGAAATTATAGGCAGTATTGAGAACGTGCTTTTCATTGGCTTTCGTAACATCCGAGGGTCGCATGTTGATGGTGCGATGTTTGCGATTGTTGTAATTCCGAACGAGTTGCGGCAGAATATCCAACCATTTGTAGGAGCCATTCAAACTGAAGTGTTTGAAAAGTTTCTCTTTCAAAGTTCGAATCACACGTTCGGCAATAGCTGCTTTTTTCACAGTATACGTACTATAATGATTGATTTGGTGTTTCTTCATTAAATTTTGGAACGTTGCATTGTAGAACTCTTTGCCCAAATCTGACTGTAGATTTTTGGGACATCGTCCTCCACTCCTTTTCAAAATTTCGCGCATCGCATCGGTGACGTCAGCAGCCGTTTTACTTTTGATCGGCTCAGCCCATAGGTATTTGGAAAAGGTATCGATGACAACCAAAATGTACTTGTAGTTTCGGTTGATTTTGGCATAATTTTGAAGATCAGCAAGGTCCATTTGCCACAAATCATCCAAACCCTTAATTATGGTGCGACGGCGTGGAAAGTTTTTGCGAACTGGACGATGTAACTCATTTACCAGCTGAATTTTCTCATTTGAATGTCCTGCCATTCCGATGGCACATACTATACTGTAAGTTTTGGCTGCGGCGTGTCTTTTTGCGATTCGATCAAGGTATCGATGGCAGCTTTTACCTCAAGTATAGCTGAATTTATTTTGGTAATATCAGCGTTGGCAGCCGTCGAAGTTTCGAATGAAACCAAAAAGTTGTATCCTTTTTCATTGAGATGATATCCTTTTCATGTTTAGCCAATACTTGCTCAGTCAGAGTATAACCTTCATTGTATTGTTTTGCAATAGTTTTTACATAAGTACTCAAGGTGGTTTGTTCATCTATTAATTGATCGATGTCATTGGTATGTGCAACCGAATCGTTCTGTAGATTATCCATTTGAGAGGTAGTTTTCATCTTGAAATCAGCAAGTTGTTCATCGGTATTTGCAATTCGTTTATCGATAAGTAACATGGCTTCTCGAATATTCTTACTTCTCAAATTCATAGCATTTACTATATCTTGTTTTCGCTGTGCACAAAGTGAGGCAAGTTTCCCCCTTTCCAAAGCTTCTCGTGTAATTTGTTCGAGCAAGTTATCCAAGGTGCTATCCACATATTTCTTATTGGCCACATCTTCACCATCTGTTGGCATCTTGACATTACTTATTTTCAAAAAATCTGCATCAATATTTCCATCGTGAGTATAGTTTAAGACTATACCTGAGCACTCACAAGATCCTTGCGGCTCTTCATCAGATGCCAATTTGGCAGAGTAACCGAACTTGTTGATACTCATAATGAGACTGATGCAGTACAGGTGAAAACACTCATATTTATTGGATGACTCCAGCCTCCTTCAACTCATTGATTATTGCCACGATCTCATTGTCGACAGATGTATTTCCAGCAGCCTTTGCAGCCATGAGTAATCGAAGTCTGTCGACCAGCTCATTGACATCATCCCAATATACATATTCAACTGGTTTTTCGTTGAATGTCAAACTATCGATTGGAATGCCACTCCCAGTAGTGTGGTGTCGGAAGAGAGGTCTGATGATATGCTTGTATTTATTTTTGATAGTACCCTTCATACGTCCAAGACTATTCAGATGAGGTGTTGTCAACTCCAAAATCCTTTTATAATTTTCCAAATCTTCCTTCTCATATTTTTTGGGGTAATCATAAAATAGCAATTGATACAGACCTGGTGTTTCTTTGAAATTATATCCTTCTGTTATGATTTTTCCTTCGCGAAAATCAATTTCCTTTCCCCCTAGGAACCATTTTGAAGAAACAAAGTCGTATATAGGACCGTAAACCATATCAATTTGCTCACTTTTACCCAAATATTCCATGATATATTCCCGTGACATTGTTGGATATTGTTCTAGATAATCATTCAATACATCCTCCGGAATCTTTTGATTTGATTCCAAACTATCGAATACCTCATCTTCATCTTCTTCTTCTTCTTCAGCATCCGCAGCAGCAACCTCTTCCAGCTGTAGAAATTTGGTGGGTTCTAAATGCTGCTGCGTTTCGTCCACTTTTTCAGGTTCTGTTTTTATCAATTGTTTGACATATTTCGATTTGAATGGTCTCAGTGGGGGTGGTTTCAATTTTCGTTTGGGTGCTGAGTGAGCAACAATTTGTTTCAGCGGTTCAGTTATGGGTTGGAATAATTTTTGAATAGCTTCATCTTCTTCAGACTTGCCCAATTTCAGTGCCAAGTATTTCCTTCGCACTCCTTTTGCTAACTGATTTATTTTTGATTTACGTTCAGCATCAATAATTTGATCATCTATACTTGTCGATGGCATGATGCCTACTGACGAATTACCTCAGCATCACACTCTTATAAATTTGTCAAATCCCATGCGATATCTGCCATTGTTCCTATCGAAATCTTTGACAATGACCAAAGTGCCAAATTTTTCGTTCCAACATTTCGAGCACATTGTCTTGAATTCGTCGTAGGTGAAATCGGGTGAGACATGTTCATCAAAGACGTGTTTCAAATTCATATCATCCTGCTTGAATAATACAATGATATTACAATTGTCTCGTATCAATTGTTTGGGAATTTTCGAGTAAGTTTGGCAAAGGTAGGCGGCATCGATTGACTTGTGCCGACACATTGCATAATATTCCCTAATTTTATTTTGTTTATCGCAAGCCACATCGTCGAAAATGAATATGGAATGTTCTCGAGCTTCAGCCGGGTCGATTATTTCATCGTTATCTTTGAAGGGGAAGTAGCCCATACCTTTCACCTTTGCCAACACATCTTGAAGTAGCTGATATTTGGGTTGGTACAATGATTTCGAGTAGACGTAGACATTTTTGAATTTAGCGCCATTCGGATTGAATAACAAACTCAGCATGGCATTGGTCTTGCCACATCCACTTGGGCCGCAAAATATTGCTCGAAAAGAATCGGGTAATAGTTCACCATGTTTGCTATTTTTCGACACTTTCACAAAATCCAAGTTTTCAATAGGTAGTGCACATTTTTGCTGGGTAACCTTCATGACGGCTCACATTAAACTGTGGAAAAAGCATCTAACGCTCCGTTTAATGCGACTAACGGTTCGTTGAATGCGACTAACGCTTCGTTAAATGCGACTAACGCACCGTTGAATGCAACTAACGCTTCGTTAAACGCTTCGTTGAATGCGACTAACGCTTCGTTAAATGCAACTAACGCTTCGTTAAATGCAACTAACGCTTCGTTAAACGCTTCGTTAAATGCGACTAACGCTTCGTTAAATGCAACTAACGCTTCGTTGAACGCACTTAAAGCGATAACGCACCGTTAAATGCGACTAACGCACCGTTGAATGAAACTAACGCTTCGTTGAACGCACCGTTAAATGCGACTAACGCTTCGTTAAACGCTTCGTTGAACGCGACTAATGCTTTCAGATTCAACCGTCCTCTGGGACTGAATCTCTTTATACACAGTTTCTCTGAGCACATTTGTCAGTATAATGCTAACCTTCGAACGGCAAGGTGGTGGTATTGTGAACACTCTAATCAATAAACTTCCATTCGAATTACACTTGCCTGGATATCAATACTGCGGACCTGGAACACAACTGCAGAAGAGGTTAGCTCTTGGTCAAAAGGGCATAAATGGTCTAGATTCTGCCTGCCTCCGCCACGACATAGCCTACTCTCAAAACAAGTCCTTGGAAGATCGTCATAAGGCTGATTTGGAGTTGGAGAACAGTGCTTGGGAGCGATTCAAATCGAAAGACGCTAGTTTGGGAGAGAAAGCAGCCTCTTGGTTCGTAACTACTGCCATGAAGACCAAACGCAAACTCGGTATGGGTGTGAAGAAGCCATCATTCAAAAAGAATATTGTGCAGAAAATTTCCTCATCATTGCGAAAACAATTGCAACCTCATCAACTGTCTGATATGAGTGAGAATAATTTGAGAAAAGCTTCAATTTTGGCTATGCGTACAGCACGAAATCATATCAACAGTATTGGTGGTCGTCAGAAGGTTCGAGTACCTCGAATAATACCAATCGAAGGAAAAAGTGGTGGTATTCTACCTTTGATACCAATATTTGCTGCACTTAGCGCCCTAGGTGGTTTGGCTGGTGGTGCAGCTGGCGTTGCCAAAACTGTGATTGATGCCAAGAATGCAAAGAAAAAACTTGAAGAAGATCATCGACACAACAAGGCAATGGAAGAGATTGGAAAACAGGGCTCAGGATTATTTTTGAGGAAAAGTCGTCGTGGCTATGGGATTTTCCTGCGAAAACAAAAAAACTCCCGTTGAAGCTACCCAATAGAGCGCTCTACGATGTGGAGTTGATGCGATATGTGAAACGTTTGAAAATTCCCCATTTCAAGGGAGTCTTCATGCGTGATCAACTCGCACACTCCACACCAGCAGCCAAAGAATGTGCCATCGTTAATTTGGATTTGCAAAAGAACAAAGGAACACATTGGGTAGCTTACCGCAAACAAGGCAATAAGGTGGAATATTTCGACAGTTTTGGCAATTTGAAACCACCTGTGGAATTGGTGCAATACCTGGGAAAAAATGTCAAAATTTCATACAACAATGATCGTTATCAAAATTTTAATGAGTCAAATTGTGGACACTTGTGCTTGGAATTCCTCTATAAAACTAATAGCAGTCGATAATGAGGTTCAGTCATGTCTCTGATTGTCACACTGACAAGTCATACTTCCACAGCTAGCAGTGACTTTACCAACCCGATTTCCTTGGACCCTGACTCCGAATACGGATTGGCTTTGATTGGTT
The DNA here is from genome assembly GCA_032362365.1 of Zygogramma bicolorata. Taxonomy (NCBI): domain Eukaryota; kingdom Metazoa; phylum Arthropoda; class Insecta; order Coleoptera; family Chrysomelidae; genus Zygogramma; species Zygogramma bicolorata. The sequence continues at coordinate 629,300 of JAVJAQ010005855.1, forward strand.
TTCACTCGTACAACAGCATTCCCAACGTTGAGGAGGGTAATAGAAAGTTTTACTATTTCAAGAACGCCGATACGACCAAGAGAGAAATCATCAGTATTCCCATTGGTTCCTACGAAATCACTAACATTGCCAAATTCCTCACGAAATTCGTGGAAAAACCCAAGGAAGTTAAAAAGAGTAAGAAAAACGACGACGACGACGCTGAAAGTGAAGAAAAGGAGGACGACGATATAAGTGATAAAGTATTTTCTCTGAAAGCTAACCTCAATACTCTAGAGTGTGAAATATACAGCAAAGTACACGCTATTGATTTTCGACCTGACGACTGTATCGGAAGATTATTGGGATTCTCACAGAGATTACTGCCACCTGGTCAAGTTCACAAGTCTGATCTACCTGTGAAAATTGTTAAAGTTCGAACAATTCACCTGGATTGTAATATAACTTCGGGTGCATATTTCAACGGACGACCTTCACATACCATCTACGAGTTTGCACCCAGAGACGACCCCGGTTTTGCCATCGACGAAGTTCCACTAAATTTGATCTATCTACCTGTGTCGAGCAAAGGTGAAATAAACAATATTACAGTACACATACTCGATCAGGATTTTAAACCTGTGGATTTCAGAGGTGAACTTAATGTCATAAGATTGGTTCTGAAAAAATTGTAATGGGCCTGGTTTTCGATGATATATTCAATGCTCACACCTCTGCACCCCCAGTAGTGGAGAAGCTGCCGAGCAGATCAGTCACTTCCAAACTTTCTGCTACAAATCAGCGATTTCTGCAATCATTGGGTTACAATGTTGTCTCGACACGTGTTCGACGTCTACCGCCGACCTCAATTCGACGAATCGATTCAACGTTTGGAAACTAGAACTCATTACCCATATGTGAAATCCTTCGAGAATAATGATATTGTTGAAATTTCCATTCAACAAAGTGAAACATGGTTACTCATGTACGATGCTGTGATAAGTATCAGAGGAACAATGAAAAAAACTGCTGGAGATGGAACTGTTAATTTTGTTAATAATGCACCAGCTTTCTTTTTCGACTCTATCTCATACGAGCTCAATGGCAAAGAATTGGATACAGTTCGTAATCCTGGAATTGTGAGTACACTCAGAGGATACTTGTGTTATAGTGCAGACGATACCAGCCACATGTGTACATCTGGATGGAATTATCCCAATGGATCTCTACGAAACGATGCTGATGGATTTTTCACCTTTCACATTCCCCTCAGACACCTTTTGGGCATTTTCAATGACTATACTTTTGCTACATGCGGTAAACAGTCTCTACGTTTGGTTCGTGCACGCAACGACAACAACAGCATATTCATCAAAGATGCTGCCAATGCACCTGGAAAGACTACAGCCAAATTGCAAATCGAAGGTATCGAATTGAAAGTGAAGCACATTTTCCCAAATGATGAAATTCGTTTGAACCTATTGCAATCTATCAAAGCTGATACACCTATAGTGATACCCTTTCGAAAATGGGAACTTCACGAACTACCAGCATTGACTGAGGGATCAACGAAAGAAATTTGGGCTGTCAAAACTGCTTCTGCCATGGAGAGCCCTCGATATATCATCACAGTATTCCAAACAGGCCGTGTGGACAACTTGCATAAAGATCCCACATACTTTGATAATATTGATATAATGGATATCAGATTGACTTTGAACAGCGATATCTACCCGCACGAGCGAATGAGATTGGATTTTGAAAAAAGCGATTTCGTTGAGGCACATCGCACCTACACAGACTTCTACTCCAGCTACATGAACACTTCGAGAAAACAGCCACTACTCGATTACATAACATTCAAAAATCGAGCCATTTTCGTGATAGACGTTTCGAAAAGAGCTGAATTTGTGAAATCGAGTACGGTGGATGTGAAGCTCGATATTGAAGCTAAAAATGGATTTCCTGCCAACACGCGTGCCTACTGTATCATAATTCACGATTGTGTTATAGAAAATTTACCTTTGAGTGAGATTGTTCGTCATTTATCTTGAAGCTGAGCGGATTACGATCAGTTGTATGAAAGACGCCGAAGATGAAGCTTGTAGCAGTAGACATTCAAGGTTTTGATTTGAGTGGTGTGTTTTACCCCAAAGAAATTTCCATAACCGATGGCGCACAGACGAATCATTTTTTGCTGAAGCCTCCGAAGCCGTATAGTTCACTTTCTGCTGCAGAGAAACGTCAAGTGAGATATGTCGAACAGAACGTGCACGGCTTGCGATATTCCGATGGTTTCGTCGAATACTCTGATTTGTACAGTATTTGGCAAACTTTAACGGATTTCGATGTTATTTATGTGAAGGGCCATCAAAAATTCGACATTCTCCAAAATTACTTTGCCGAATACGCATCAAAACCACCACACATTGTTAATTTGGAAAAATTCCATACTGAGAACGCTACAACAACAACAGCCAATCAGCCTCCAGTTTTTTCCTTTGAGAAACCTCTGTGTATGAATCATAGAGGTCAAAAAGTGCGCTGTAGTCTGATACACTGTTTCAGAATATGGAGCTGGATGGTGCAGCAAATGGTATGGTAGTCGATCCTGAAATTTCATCTTCAGTGGAACAATTCAAGAAGCTCAGATGTCCATCACCGTTGGTAGCAGCATGGAACAATGTATTTTGCAATTTAAATAGATTTAAATTCAATGTAAAACCTACACGTAGAATAACACCTGTACCTATTTCTGAAAAATAAAATGTTTTCATGTCTTTGTGTTTTATAAATGTATGAGTGAGTCGATTGGGAGATCAGTTGATTGTCTGCAATGGCCGTGTTAAGATCAAGTTATATAATCTTGTCTGCCATTTTTTCCAATATTCTGTACATCAATCCGCCGGATAAAGTGACCAAAGTGTTTGTTACCTTTGAAAATGCTAGCGGCTATAGAAACGAAACGTGGCCTTCAAATTGGATGCCAATGATTCCGACTGCTCTGAATGAAGGTCATCTGCATGTTTTGAGTGCCGAAATACCTGCCGATTCCAATTCTTACAAGCTGAGACTTGTTTTTGAAGACCGCAGTTTTGGAGACTTACCTGATTGGAAGAAAATCGAACCTGCCAAGCTGTGTCTCGAATCTGATATAAAAACAATTGCAGGACTACTATACTTTATTACAAGTGTATCGTTGATGCAAATTTTCAAATTTCTACTCAAATATCTATTGAAGTTAAGACATGAAGAAAGTGACATTCAACGAGGATATTAATCAAGTGCACTACTTGTATGTGTGGCAATTTGCCTACAGACAATCAAGAAGCAAATTTTGGGAGAATTTTCCGATCGATCGATTTCGTTTCCAGAGACGCATCGCCGAATTATCCCGATCGATTGAACCAATTTTGGATGAAATGCATCGAAAAACCATATTTGATACAAGATTTGCATGAGACATTTTGGATTCGCTTTCCCAATATGATTACACTGTGTTCTGAATAAAATATTTGTTTATGTACTTGTTTCATTTACATAGCCGAAATAGCTCAGTGGCAAGAGCGTTAGACTGAAAATCTAAAGACCCTCGGTTCGACTCCAGGTTTCGGCAATTTTTGACACTTCAGCCCAAAATTTACACCAACACCTTTTTCTCCCCAACTGTAACAAATTTTACAATCGGCAACATCTACCTCTGCTTCATTTTAAAACCGGCAACCGCGCGCTCTGTTCACTAAGAATGAATGATGAATGTTACACCCACATTCTAGATAATTGAAACATTCATCTCAACGACTGGAAAAATCCAATTGCTCATTATTATTGAATTAATTTTCTTATCACAGTTGCATGTAAAATCCAATTTTTCTTATCTATTATTACTTCCTGTCAACACGTCTGGAGCATGCTGATAACGAAATTGAATTTCCTGTTTGTTGCAGAAATTAATTTTCTTATCTATTCTGCACTTCCTGTTTCAGTGCCTGCATTCAATTGATATGATTATCTCAATAAACATTCATCACCGTTTGGAGAAATTATTTATCTCGCATTCATTCGAATGAATTGTTGAATTTTTATTAGTTTATGTCATGTGTTTCATTTTATGGTTGAAATATATTGGTTCGACTCTGGCGGCATTTTTTTTTTTCATCAAAGGACGTCCGAGTGAACCAGCCAATGGTTAGCAGAGCCGCCTGTTTTTTCTTCAATGACCAATCAGCCCCACTAGCCCTGCTTTTTTCAGCCAATGGTGGAGCGTCACAGCAATGACCAATGACAGAGCTCCAACGCCCTGCTTTTTTCAGCCAATGGTAGTTCAGCAGAGCCGCCTGTTTTTTCTTTAATGACCAATCAGCCCCACTAGCCTTGCTTTTTTCAGCCAATGGTGGAGCGTCACAGCAATGACCAATGACAGAGCTCCAACGCCCTGCTTTTTTCAGCCAATGGTAGTTCAGCAGAGCCGCCTGTTTTTTCTTTAATGACCAATCAGCCCCACTAGCCTTGCTTTTTTCAGCCAATGGTGGAGCGTCACAGCAATGACCAATGACAGCCACTAGCCCTGCTTTTTTCAGCCAATGGTGGCAGAGACGCCTGTTTTTTCTTTAACGACCAATCATACAGCTTCACTAGCAACGCCCTATTTATTCTTTTCAGCCAACCAGAACCACAGCCAATGGTGGAGTGTTTGCAGAGACGTCATATTTGTTTTTTCACATAACAGCCAATGGCAGAGCTCCAGCGGAGACGCCATACTTGTTTTTTCACATAACAACCAATCACAGAGCTCCAGCGGAGACGCCATACTTGTTTTTTCACATAACAACCAATGACAGAGGGCCCTCTCGAGGTACGACACACGTAGGTCACCCCCCACACCTCCAGACTGTGCCAAAAAGGCACCATTTTTTCACAACACTCATTTCTGCTTGCCATCATCCCTCTCCCCACCGGTTTGACGAAGAACTGCACCCCCATCGACTGCTAAGGCCTCATGGACAGCTCAGGCCATCGAGTGGCTCAAACTACCCCTGTGTTTTGGAATGCCCATTGACTCTCTACTGAGCGAACCTGTTTCTACACCTTGCTGAATATGCTATGAATAATATCTCGGACGAGAACCATCAGGAGTTAAAACCTGAAACCAAGATTGGGTGAAGATTTAGGATTTTGACCATATATTGCGAAGACATTATGGATAGTATGAATCTACAAATAATTGGATTATAAAACTAAAGCCCATTGTACAAGATTTTATATGGCCCCACATAAATATTCGCTTTCCTGAATGAAAATTTCAGAATTTGACTTCAGTTATTCATTTTTAGTGTATTCATGAGCAAATTATATTATCCTCCCTGAAATACATCATCGATCCATTTTTCTCTGGCATCGAATAAAAATATATTTTCAACAACATTCAGTAATCCGATTTTGGCAATAAATTCACATATTCAGAATAACCTGCCTTCCAAACGGAGAGCCGTCGAGTGATGATGGCTAACTTCGCACTAACGACGATTGTCAACCCTCTGTACTGATAGCTTTTGACGCACATGTTGTCAAGACACCTGGGCGAAAGGCATTTGAAGGACCTCTTGATGCTCGTAATGTGTTTTTCTCGACAAAATGTAGTCGAAAAATAATGTGGCATACATAACAGGTTCTGTCATTGGTCTAACAAGTTGATTATTCTTCAATTAACTTTTCATTCATGGCCAAACAGCTAGACTGAAGGAAGCACAAAAAGCCTACTGACGCCTAGGTGCGGTTTGGATGAAAAAGGTTCCCTTTCTCTCACAAACAGATACAGAAGGGAAATTAAGCTCCATTTGAAGGGTTTCCCTCCGTGCGCTCTTAAAAGTGGCCCAAGATTTCCTTGAACTAAGTGAAAGATCACATTTACTGTGAAAGTTTCCGCAATACCATAAAACTGTTCTGAAGTGAGTGATAATAATAATAATTTCTGCCTACAAAGTCCTTCTGTAATACAATTTTACTACTATTCTTACAGGGTGTATCACATCGAAATTCTGTTAGAAATTTGAGGTGAAGGAGTAAAAGTATCAATCATTTTTTGGGCAAAGTTTTAGATGTCAACAAATTACGTATTTCAAAATTATTCACTAATATACACAATTTATTCTAAACGTAGAATATCAAAGTTATACGTTTTGGAATGGAACAACATACATTACTTGCCATATTCGAATTTCTCTTCAAAAGATCTTCCAGAAATATAGGGTAGTATGGGTATATACAAAGCGATTCAGAATGTATGCCCATTTCATTGTGAAATAATAATTGCAGAACCTTTTGTGGATGTGTGAACAAAACTTAAACTACTCTCCAAGAATATGAAGCTTTTTGGGGTAAACTAAATGGAATGAAACTGATACCAATGCAAAAATGGTTGAACCACCTCAGCTGAGATTTCATACAACATCTTCAATTTCTGTTCAGTCAAATTTTCATCAATATACAATAAAAAACTTCGTTTTGACGATTCCTTGAGAATACTATATTGATAAAGTGAATATACATCGAGTAACAGTTATCATCGTTGGATATTCCAGCATGCTCATTTTTCTAGTGAACAATTGAGGGAAAGTGAAACACCTCTAGTTATTTTATATGAAGGGTTACAGGCAATAAATAATAGTTCATCACGGATGATATCCTGATGAAAATCACGGCTGATATGAAGAAACACTTCTGGAAATAAATTTTTGAAAAATAAGGAAATTTTTATTGAGGAGTATTTACTCAAGAATAATAGAATATTGTCTCAATAATAATAGAGTATATTCAATCCATATCAAAGGATTAGTAACCTGAGGATATCCATAATATGGTTTCGATTCAAATCACCCAAGAATATCGGTTGAAGTTTTCGATAAAATTTTTGGGTCATGAAACCATTTGATATATACCCATATAACCCTATATATATATATTTTCAAATATTCAAAAAAAAATATATTGTTTATTAGGAAAGTTTAGAAGTCGAAATGTACATCTTTGAAACTGTGACATGACTAGATGGACTTTTCAACTGAGTTTTTGTTGAAAATGGGTACTGTTAAATAGAGTTGCTTTTCCATATTTTTTCCAATTCTGAAGCGCTCGGTATATTCCAACAAACCCAGTAGGAAAAGGTATTTATATTGAAATATAATTCAGAGAGGCTAAGTGCGTTGATATCCAAAACTCATTCATCTTAAACATATTTTTCACTTCTTCACATATACAGTATATTGAGAACCATGTATTTGGCAATGCGTTCACCCTTTTATTGGGGTAAAGGATGGACTACGAATAGAGTACTATGCTTTTCATGAGTAATGATACCCATACGTTTCGAGCTGTATATTTTCTGATGTATAAAATTTTCCTTGCGGTTTCGACTCTGGTTCGACAAAAAAATTCTCGAATATCTGAGTCATTATTTTTTTCAAGTAATATATGCCCTTGAAACTTGACATCGATGTAAGTTATTTATTCCCAGGCGTCCCAATACCACAAGCTCTAGAGTATTTGAAAGATCTCCTCAAATCGAATAACTTGGCAAATGACACTGTTGAAGAATATATTCAACTCACCAAGCTTTGCATGGATCATAATTGTTTTCAATATAATGGCTCCTATTGTGCACAGCACGAAGGGACAGCCATGGATAACCCATTGTCTCCATTTATGGCGAACCTGTTCATAGGTAGGTTTGAGATGGATGCTGGGGAGGAACTCAGTTAGTTCCCTAGAGTCTGGATCAGATATTTTGACGACATTTTCGCTGTAGTGATACAAGGATTACCAAAATTGCACGAAACAGCAGATGTAAGTGTATACAATTCACGTACGAAGTAGAAAAAAAAACGAAATTTGACATTTTCAGATGTATTGGTTATACGGAACGATCAGAATGAAATAGAATTTGACATTAACAGGAGAGAAACGAACACATTCGGATGCATTCCAAATGACTCGAATCATTGTCCACAACATAGAATGGCGGCACTGCAATTCCTTGTCCACAGGTTAATAACTTTTCATTTGAAAAAAGATGAGTACGACAATGAAAAGAGAGTGATTTGGTACGTAGCTGAAGTGAACGGTTTTAACCCAGAGATAGTTGATAAGATAATTAGAAAATGTAAATTTAGGGAAACACTTCGTAAATCTTCGACTTTTCAAAAAGACGAGAAAAATTAAAAGTTTATAGTAATCCCATATGAACCTCAATACACTAAAGGGCTTCAACATATATTTAATAAAGTGAATATGAAAGTTGCATATGAAACATCATACAAATTACAACACCTTCTTGGTAACCCAAAAAATAAATTAGACAACTCAGAGAAGTCGGGAATTTACGAAATCAGTTATCAAGATTGCAACAAAAAATACATCGGCCAGAGCCGACAAGTTATTGAAACCCGTTTCAAAGAGAATTTTGCACACATGAAATACGGAAGGGTAGAAAAATCCAGTGTCGCCCAACACGCTCTAGACTCTAGACAATGACCACAAAATTGGTGAAAGCAATCTCAAACTGATCAAGCATGTGCAAGACACAAGACTACTCGATGCATGTGAGAGTCTAGAAGTAGCAAAATGTAAAACTAGCATGAATGATGACAAGGGATCTATCCTCTTCAGCCCGCTTTTCAATTTATTGTTGAGAAAGTAATCAGAATAATCAATAATAACAAACTTTGCAGGTAGTGACTGCACTAGTTCATTATCGAGAAATTGATTAGAATAATTAACAGTTAAAAAAAGTCCATGTCGGACCGGAAAACTTGAGGAATATTAACAACTAACCCTAGCTTTAGATTTAGTATCAATTTACTTCTCCTGAAGATGCTAACCTTGTTAGCGAAACGCGCGGCGAGTGCAAACATGTCAGTTTGGTGTCAGGGTAATTGATCTCTTGAAAAGTTTCATCTCTTACACACAATTTCATCGTTTATACTCCAGTCTATGACGGTGAAAAAAGTCTAAACTGTGTATTCATCCCATACAGCACCGATTCGTATGAAAATTTGGATATAGGTTCTACTTACCCTCTATTCCAAAATCTACCCCGTGCCGAGGGTTGCTTTCTCCCTGAGGGTGGATGCCACCCCTTCTTGGGGGTGAAAATTTTTTTATTGGAAATAAGTGCGGAAATCAATAGATTGACTAATTCTAAGCACTTTTTGTTCAATGAAGTTTTTTCTGAAAAGCAATACTTTTCGACCTATTCGCGAGTGAAATTGTCGGTTTTCAGGCAAAAAAAACACGTTTTCAGGACCTTTTTCGCGAATAACTGGAAAATAATGCATCTAATCGAAAAACCTGCGGAGAACAAAATTATAGCTTTTGAAAAAACAAAGGCGATTGTTTATTTGTGATGTATGCAAACCCACTACAAACTGAATAATTGCTTGTTGAAAGTTGATTGGTATTTTCGAACGCCAAAATGAAAAGTTTCTACGTACAATAACGAAAAACCAATGCATTTTTCGGGAAAGACTTATTGAAACTTTTCTGAAGTCCTTCGAAAATCCTTCATTTACGTTATTTATAAAAGTTTCTAGCATCAACACTGACCGAGGTATGAAGGAAATAATGTTGAATCCTATTTTTCGTTGAAAAAAAATTGTGAATAACTCATCCTCTCTTCCCCCCCCTTTGAAAAAATTTGTTGTTACTCCGTAATTCACTTCATTCGTGTTCTTTCAATGAGTTCTGAGTTTTTCATCAATCGAAAGTACGTAGTTTTGGAAAAAATTGAGATTGAAGAGAAAAATCATATACGTAATTCAGCGAAAACTCACAATTTCTTCGAAATAACTCGAAAACTATTGATCACATGCAAAATTTTCTAGAGTACAAAATTGAAGGCTGTTCTCTGAAAATTTCGGTGTTCAATTTTTTTCTGCAGGATGAAAATAGAGTAAGATATGGCCAGTTAAATATTGTGAGGGTTCGCGCAAAGTACCTTTTTTGAGCCCTTTCAGCATGAACCTTTTCAAAAATATAATCTGAAACAAAAAATGATGTGAATGATCTTATAGCTCATGAAAAAAGCTACAAAATACTCCTTTGGTGGATTTGATTGCTTGGAGACTAAGCGAGTTATGGGAAAAAACCAAAAACAATTTTTGTAGAAATTAGAGTGTGTACATTAGTATATTGAAGAATGCATATAGTAACTATATTTTAGGCCTAGTGGAACTATATGTATATTATATAAGTATATATACATATAGTTCCACTAGGCAACGATTTTTTCCAAAGAGGGGGGAAAGAAAGGATGAGTTATTCACAATTTTTTTTCAAGGAAAAAATAGGATTCAACATTATTTCCTTCATACCTCGGTCAGTTTTGATGCCAGAAACTTTTATAAATAACAGAAATGAAAGATTTTTGAAGGACTTCAAAAAAGGTTCAATAAGTTTTTCCCGAAAAATGCATTGGTTTCTGGTTATTGTACGTAGAAACTTTCCATTTTGGCGTTTGAAAATGCCAATCAACTTTCAACAAGCAAATATTCAGTTTGTAGTGGGTTTGCATACATCACAAATAAACAATCGCCTTTGTTTTTTCAAAAGCTATAATTTTGCTCTCTGCAGGTTTTTCGATTAGATGCCTTATTTTCCAGTTATTCGTGAAAAAGGATCTGAAAACGTGTTTTTTTTTGCCTGAAAACCGACAATTTCACTCGCGAATAAGTCGAAAAGTATTGCTTTTCAGAAAAAACTCAATTGAACAAAAAGTGCTTGGAATTAGTCAATCTATTGATTTCCGCACTTATTTCCAATAAAAAAAATTTCACCCCCAAGAAGGGGTGGCATCCACCCCCAGGGAGAAAGCAACCCTCGGCACAGGGTAGATTTTGAAAAAGAGTGTATGTAGATCCTGAATCCAAATTTTCATGCGAATCGGTGCTGTATGGGATAAATACACGGGAAAATGGTCATAGACTGGACTATTAATATATACCCTACAATGTCTGGAAGTTGACGAATATGTTGAAATGAATAAGATTGTTTTTTTTATATAATCTGGGTGAAGAAAAGCTATTAAGTAATTTTGTATAAATATTGGGACCAATCATTGAATTTGCAAAGCAATATTTTGTGATCTGCAAAAGAAAAAGTTTTTTTTATTACTTTATGCAACAACTCAATTCCTAAACTGAGTTTTAACAATTATTCTTGTTCCTGAATGTATTTTGAAAACAATAATAACACGATATCTTCATTGTATTACAGTTGTAGTATGTCTTCAATTAATTCCATTTCCTTACCTGATGAAACGATGACTTCATTGTGTTACAGTTGAAGTTATCACTACTCAATCAATCAGGTCCCAGATGGAATGTTGAATTTCAAGCAATGGCAACTCTATAATTTTATTTAATTGTACCTGAATGGAAATTTTGAAATGAATTAAATTTGTAGTTCGTGTTATTTGTTGATTAACTTATCTGTTATGATTTATTCATATAATCCCGTATGATGTGCATTGCACTTCATACTCGTGGAAAATAGTATCATTTCTCCCTCCCTAAATAATATACTTCTCCCAAACTGAAACCCATTGGGAAATGTTTACCAGAAGAAAGGAATTTTTGAAAAATGACAGAATCAATAGTGGAAACAAGAGGTTATTCATAGCAGTGCTACCTACTTTCTTTCACTTCCCATAGAAAACAATCTGATTCTCTCGAATTGCTACTTGGAGGAGAGAAAATGTTCGTTTCCTATTAATCGTCTGTAGGACACAAACGGACAGAAGTCGATGCAGTGTCACTTAATTCTATGATAGTATTGAAAGTATCTTTTCAAGTTTCAGAATACTCTGCACCTAATCTGAAACATTTAGAAAACTATTTCCATAAGAAAGAAGTATATTCTTATAATTTTCATCGTATTCCATTCTTCAATTTCAGAAGCGTGAACTGAGATTTCTTTTCAGTGAACAGTTGGAATGAAACATATTCAGATTTTCTAGCAGTCGAGAAGAGATGGAAGATATTACGAATAATAAAATGAGGACAACAAAGTGTTCTATATTGCAAACACAAGACATCTGTGAGTGCTCTTTTGACGAAAGCTGTATATTCGAGATCCATTCTTGTCCGCATTGAGGGAACCGTCTTACATGTCACCTATATTTTAACGAAATATTGAAGGAGGTGATAGAATAATAATGGAATATTTGAAAATTGTTGTGATCAGTTATAAGAACGTTTGATCCGTTGATCACAACACCGTCGTATTATGAGTCCACATGACATATTACCACATATTTTTCAGCACACAAGAAGGTTGCATAATTCAAATAACATTCACTTCAAAAATATGTCATAATGCCCAAGTTCATCGATTCACAGTTCACTGCTGTGCGTTCCTAACAATTCTTTCAAAATTTGCAGGCAGCTTCATATCATGTAGAATATATCTAATGTATTTGAATGGTATCACCAATAAGCTGAAATCAGTTGACGAGGTTAGACTTGTTGAAAGTGAACCTAGGATATTTTCGAAATAAATTCAGATATTGAAACCAATTGATACCAAAAATATGCAGAAGTGTACATTTTCAGAATCGTCTAGCACTAGCATATATACCACTTGACCCAGAATTCGGTTAACAAGTTATTTATATATCAGAAATCAAAAAAGATAGAGATGTGGAACGAAAACGTTTTTACGTTAGGGAAATCTGTTTTTTTCCACATTATCATTCGATTTCTCTTACTTATCAGAAAAAACATGGAGTAGGACCAATTGAAACGTCCAATTGGTTGCATAATGCTACAACAGAAGTGAGAACTGTGTTTCAGGTGACTGTTTCGTAAGGGACGATAGCTGCTTGATATTTCAAACCCATTTCTTAAATTCTGGAAATGGCGGAAGCTTTTGCGTACCCTTACTTCCCTAGAATATCGATATTCTTTGAAGATCGAAACATTTATTAGGAACAATTGCTGAAATGGGGCGGCTGGGCTACATTCACCAAAATCTGGCGTGTCTAAGTGTCACGGAAGCCTACAAGACAGTTTTCAACTGCAGCTCTTTGGGCTTTTCTCACTGGACACTCGAATGCCTGACTCAACGTTTGTATATCAACTTCTCCGTTTATTAGCATCGTGACAGCTCTCTTATAATGGAAGTGAAAAATTTTGGTATAGGAATCAGCTACAATTCAGGCAGTAATAAAGGGGCTAACGCACAGGTGAACCCCAATATGTCAGTCACGAAGCGGTGAACTTGGGGGCAGAATCAATACTAACAATTTCCATGGACTAAACGATCTCATACTACAATTCGTATCGATATGACTGAACCATCATAACAATCAGAGAAGGCGAGCATAATTTCTCATCTGTGAAAATGAAAAAACATGGTACATAGGGATTTCAAAGACCCAAGAAAGACTAGGAGTCGATATATACAGTGTCAGAGGAAAGGTGAATATCACACTTAGCATCGGACGGAACGCACAAGCAACAACAGAATGCTTTTGAATACTGCACAGGAAAATCACTCAAACAGGAGGCTGTGAACAACTACATCACCACTTTCTTATAGCGAAAGTCACTAAATATGCTCGAGATTTGTTGAAAGCTATCTGAGCATTTTCAGGCTGTGATTGTTTGGGAGCTCTCTGCGAATTTTCGAAAGCATGCATACAGACATCCAGAAAATCATCAACACAAGCAAAATTGCATAACCATATGTTTCCATATGTTTGAGTGAGAAGCATCTACCAAGTCTGCGACAGTGAGGCAGCGACAGGGAGAAGCGAGTTGCTACAAACTATATGATTGTAAAATTGTTGTAAAATTGTTCGTTCCGTTAACCAGCTGACGAACGTCAACCCTCAAAAGTCGAAACTTGTGCGAGCAATGGATCAACGAGGCCTTACCTTTTAACGTGCGATTACCCAGCACGGTGGCCCGGCGAGGATTCGAACCCCGGCCTTCCGCTTGATAGGCAGATATGCAGATATGATGAAATCAATATTCAGGCTCTTGTCTGAGGAGATTGAGCTAGATGGAGAGGTCTAATAGCCGAGACGATACAAAATAGATCTGTAAAGCTGAAGTGAAACTGGTCATGCACAATCACCTCGATAAATTCAACTCAAATGAATGTGATTTACGGGTTTTTGGCATAGAAATCATCCTGATACTGAATATATTCAATTGCGTCAGATATCAATATAATTTCCCTCACACTTGGCGTTCAAACTTGGAGCTCGATTTACATACGGATCAAAATAACCCAGCTACGCGCGAAATTACTCCCACGATATTATTTTATGTCAACTCAGGAAGTTTTCGAAACTTTGCTTTAACAATCTAGTTTATTAAAACTATCTCTGAACTTTTTGAGTGGTTTGAGGGGTTCTGTGTCAGAAAGGGAACATACGTGTGAAGTTTGGAAGATATCTCTCGAAATTAAATCCGTGATTAAATGAGAAGGCTGAATTATTCTACGTTTTCAAATTACCAACTCTTAGTTATACAGGGTGTTTAGGAAGTTAACGAACGAACTCGTAGGGTAGATTACCCAAGCGAAATGATGGATAATGAAATATGTGGGCCTCAGAATGACATTTTCTGATATACAGTGCAATCGAAATTGTGAAACCAAAATAAATCGGTTTTTCAAATGGAACTACTATATTGACAACTCCGTTTTTCGAAAGATTTATATACTTGTGGGGGATTCGAATCCACAAGTGTATGGAATACAAATATTCAAAAAATAAAAAGACCTCTATTTTGGTTTGACTGTGGTGAACAATGTATTTTTCGATTATTTCGGCTCCAACTCCAGTTGCTATATTTTGTTCGTCATTTCAAAAACCATTTCCCCAGTAACCAAAATGAATGTGATAAATCTGAAATATGGATTTCAAATAAACAGTTGATCAGAAGAGAACTAACTCAATGATGAAATGAAATCAAATATTTAGTTATCTGGAGAAAAAAAAGAAATTGAAACTCTAAAATAACCGGAAAAAGATACATATACAAAGAAAATGAGAATGAAACGGAAATCGAAATAATCCAGGATCCAGGGTCCATTTCCACCATTCATTACAATCAAGCTGATTCTTCGTGAGAAGCTTCACTTTGTGGAGAACTTTCTCTCCGACAAAAATTCTTGATTGTGGTAGCCAAAAAGATGTATGGTTTTTATCAAAGAGTCCCCTCCTCTTAAAATTTATCGAAAACGAAGTTATGAAAAATGATTACTAACCAGTTGATTTATAAAAATAATCAATATTCATCATAATCATTTGATAAATCTTCATTTTCTTCGCTACTAGCATCACTCTCATCTTCATTTCTCTCTCCTTCATTCTGCTCATTCATGATATTTGTGGTTGTAGAACTACTCTTCTTGCTTCCCAAACTTAGAGCTGCATTTTTCTTGGAATTTGAAGTGGTGTTGCTAATGTAGGATCCAACTGGTTCGACTGATATGAGTATAAACAAAGTGGACAAGTCCATTGATCATCTGACGCTACATCCTCTGTTACTTGAACACTTTCGAAACAATATCATCTCAAACATTTGTTGCATTCAACCATTCTACCACCACGATATTTTCTGGTACACATTGGACAGTGGTCTCTTTTGGTTCTTCCATTCGTTGATGAACCCATTTCGAGACTGTCTCAAATTTGAGCTTTGTTGAGAATAATTTGAGCATGAATATATTATTGAGAGACCTATTTGCAATATACTCTCGAAACCAATCAAGCACTTCGTTTACTAGCAACGTATATATTTCTTGCAGTAACTTTATGGCATTGTGTAACGATATACTCATATTCGATTGCCTCTAATTTCTCAAATGAGAATCCCGACATTTCTGTGACAATTTTTCATTTGACATCATTTGTGATCAGCTCAATTTCAGCAAGTCGTTTCGGAATTCTTCCTCAATATGATCGAATTCAAGAAAAGTGAATGAATCTAAACAAATGATTTTAATAAGTATTCTGAACAAGAATTTAGCGAAATTATCTTATTTACTTTTCAATACGACTCTGTTTACCATATATGTAGACTGAATGCATGGCTAGAAGAACTCTGATTGAGTTCTATCTACATGAATATCGTATTTTCCTAAGCTCATTTCTTCTCTGATATGGATTTTCATTCTTTTCCTGAAAGGAACTGTCAATTATTTTTTCGACAACTTCAGTAACAGAACTGGGTGAAGGCATTTGGCAATGACTCCCGACAGATACTTTACTTCTTAATAGAAGTCTTGAATTTCATTTCTCATAATATTTGAATGTGTGATACGTTAATGCCTAATATTTTCAATGGGATTTGGGAGCAAACTTCGCATTGTTGAACAGAGACAACTACATACTCCTTCAAAGCTCTGTTGTAGAATTTCCATAATCTCATCTGAGAGCATGAAAGCCGTTCCACGAGTATATTCGGAACTATTCACTAGCAATTTCTTTTTGATGTCCACTACAAAGCTTTCTCACATAATCTCTAGATTCGCATCTACTCTCTCGTTCATAGTATTATCTATCATCGGCGTATTATCAGTCAAAGTACTTTTTCATTTGTTGCATTTCGTAGGATTATATAGTTTCTGAAGTGGAGCGTCCTATATTGTTGGGATTATTTCGCTATGTTGTGAATTGAAACATTTCTATGAATCGTTATGAAAAATTGTGGCGAGATCTGTTGGCATACGGGATAGATATCACTTGATTTACGCTATATTTCAGGTAGAAACGATCCAAGGCAAATTGAAGAATGGCTCATATTCTGACTCAGATATGAATTTTATTAAAAACATTTGACATAGTCAGTGGGCATACTTTAAGACTGGCGTTAAATCAAATCATCTTTGCACTGGCACCGGTCGGATATAATTCAATACCCTTCGTGGTATTAGCCAAGGGAGTAGTTGTTTTCTGACAGGTGCCAGCCGAAACCTACTGTGTAGGTAATTTGAAACTGGCCTGAACAGATTGTTCGAAAGATGATTTGATTTAACGCCAGTCTTCAAGTATGCCCACTGACTATGTCAAATGTTTTTACATTTTCCTCGCAGGAGGAATGGGCGAATTCGGTTTGTGTTTGGAATACCTCGTCCATTGGTAGATGGCGCGATAACTTCGTTGTTCGCATCAGCTTTGGTCGGGGCTTGATACTCTGAAGGATTTTGATTCTTAATTATGGGAAGTCATCGACTTTATATTGATGATGGCACTGCCTTGCACTGACGAGTGGCCAAATAGCCCGAAACCGGTCTGCAAGTGTGTCCGTTCCTGTAATTGAAAATCAATTCCTTCATTTGTATCGACGAAAGCAAATGCAGCATTTACTTCTGTGAAGAAACCTGCACTGGCACCGGTCGGATATAATTCAATGCCCTTCGTGGTATTAGCCAGAGGAGTAGTTGTTTTCTGACAGGTGCCAGCCGAAACCTAATGTGTAGGTAATTTGAGACTGGCCTGAACAGATTGTTCGAAAGATTATTTTATTTAACGCCAGTCTTCAAGTATGCCCACTGACTATGTCAAAGGCTTTTACATTTTCCTCGCAGGAGGAATGGGCGAATTCGGTTTGTTTTTGGAATACCTCGTCCATTGGTAGATGGCGCAATAACTTCGTTGTTCGCATAAGCTTTGGTCGGGGCTTGATACTCTGAAGGATTTTGATTCCTAAATATGTTCACAAACAAGATATAAGTTGTGAATTCTGTCTCGAGATAGTTCATTCAATAGTTTGGCGGTTTCATCCACTCGATTAAGAGTGGAAAATATCGAGGTTATTATTGGAAAAAGATTTTCTATATCTATCAACAGGCACTCCTAGCGATCCAAATTCACTACGCTTTTTTGAAGAAACATCATTTGAAATATCATATCTTGGCATTTCGGATAGAGTTGTGTGTCGGGTATAGCAGCTTCACTCTCAGCATGACTAAAGCAACTAACAGCACCTTCAATGGTTGTTAAGCCTAAGCTTCCAAATTTCGCCCTTAAGCAGCTGTCGCTCAATATATTTTCTGTATTTCAGTGGTTCAAGCTTTGTTGAAAACACAAAATACATGATGCAAGTTTCACTTGCAGAATGGGACGTCAAATTGCATCGTTAACAAATTGTCAACAAAAAGATGACTTTCTTACATCATACACATAATAATAATAATTTATTCATCTTTTCGGATCACAATAGTGATATTAGATAAGTCAACAAGTACAAATATACATATACATATATATATATATATATATATATATATATATATATATACATACACACACATATATAATTTTTTTCTTCAATACATGATACAGTGATATATGTACACAGAATGATAAGTCATAATATTGTTCTGCTTAAAATATGGTTTACATGTATCAGTAGGTTTCAATTTGAAAATCAATCTGATTATTCTCTTCTGAGAAATGAATATTCGGTTTGAATTTGTGGCGCAACCCCAAAGAATAATGTCATACGAAACATGTGAGTAGATTAAAGCATAATATACATTAATTAATTGATGTAAATTCAAAACCCCTTTCAACTGTAGTATTGCATAATACCCACTGTTGATTTTTTTGCATACGTGATCTATATGAAACTTTCAGCTCATATCAGAATTAATGTAAATTCCTAGGAATTTTGTAGATTCCGAAATCCCAACAGTATGACTGAGGACACTGACTGCTAATGGTCGTTGAATTTTCTGCTTCGAGAGGTGCATACAGACAGTTTTGTTGGCATTAACAATCAGAGAATTATTAGAACACCAGTCTGTAAATTCAGCTGCCACTGAGTTGAGCTTCTCCTGCAATCCATCAACATTTTCAGCGTTCACTGCAAATGAACAATCGTCGGCAAATATGACAGTGCATTCTGTATTGATATAAGCAGGCATATCATTGATGAACAACAGATAAATCAAAGGACCCAGTATCGAGCCTTGAGGCACCCCCAAATCGATATCAAAAAAATCTGAGCGTTCATTTTCTATTTTTACATATATTTTTCGGTTTTCCAGATATGACATTAGCCATGACAGAATATTATTCCTGAATCCCAAATTGTATAACTTCGGTTCGATTATTGAGTGATCAAGAGTGTCGAACGCTTTCGATAGATCAAAAAAGAGTGCACCCACAAACCCCCTCTCTTCGAGATGCTCATAAACATTTCATTAGAACTCTTATTTTCATGGATGGGAGTTACTGTACCGATTTTCAAGTAGATCATGTTCATCAAAAAGTGAAAGAAACTTCCTACATCCACCAATAACTTGTAATCCAAATGACTTTTTGAAATATTTCGAAATATCATATAATAAATCCACCTTGCGATTCATTCAATTTTTCCTTCACCACCAGTATCAAAAGCTTATATTATATTACCACAGATTGGAGAAACGAAGTATTGCGCCACATTCCTGTGATGCTTGTTGACCCCAGCTATTCAACAAAATTGGATGGATCAGAAAAAACTGTAAAACTACAAATTACAAATGCAGAATACCGTGTAATCGACGAGCTTATAACGGACTGTCGATACTTGAATCGTTCCAAACAAACCAACCAATTATGAAAATTTATCTCGCAACCAAACTACAACACATCTCCAGTGCGAGAAGTAGTTTTCTTCAGAATATATGGAATCAAATACCGTTATGATTTACATTATATGACACAGTTCAAAATAATACAGCATTTTCTGTAATTCATTAGAAATTTAAATAGAAAGGGGAGCGTTAAATAAGTCTTCTCTCAATAGTGGCAGTGTGAATTCCGGAGAAAACTGTACTTCGAACACAAAATGGGTTGAAAATTCGAACTTCATACTTTGGTGGTTATTAAAGTAACATGATTAGGTTGATTTGTTGTTATTTGCCATCAAACATGTTCAATCGAAATTACAAGAAGATCAAATAATTAATTATTTCATCTAGTGGCCTATGGAAGTATTGACCTTTCTTCCTTTCGATTCCGTATACTCCTCTTCTTCATCCAAAAGAAAGAATCATCGAACGAACGCATTCGCATCTTCTATTGTTCGTCATTCATCGACTGCGAATGAGAGTCTCTACCTCCATTACAAGCTCCTATAATTCCTGGGGATGGATGGAAAACAATATTTTTCCACGAATACATAGGTCTAAGTCACCCTCAAACCCATCACCAGAAAATGCATCAAAATATTAGCTATCGGTAATTCAACCAAGTAAATATAAAAACATATGAATACAGCTTTCTGTGTATGATACCATGATGATAATAATGTATTCTCATCAAATGAAGATAATGTTGATATAATTGAGCTCATACTGCATTCCAGTTGAAAATATTGGCAAGTTTGCGACACGCTCTTTGTTCTACAATAATTTTAAATTTATTCGAATGTTATTTCATTCGTGCTTTGAGAAATTGATCGAAACTCCATAGCTTAGTTCAGATATATCACACAGGTTCTAATAATTCTCTGAATTCTCATGACTGAGATATCCTGGTTTCGATCCTCCATTGGTGCGGAGATTTTTTTCTTAGAAATTTCTTTCTCGAATTGGAAAATTACTCCGCTACGTTTCAAAATACCGTGTGTATTTATGCTTGATAATTTCAGAACCGAGTATTTTTATAAAAACTTTTATTTCCCATCTTTGCTTTCAAATCACCTTTTTCAACGGATGATTAAAAAAAACAATTCGTGATCATTTCTCAGTGGCTTATGTGTTTCTTTTTCCAAATATTGCCAGAGTTGAGTTATCGGATTTTTTTTACACCACTGGAAAGTTTGCATGTATTTTTATATTTCAAAAAATTCTCCTTTCTTTCTCAATGAGTTTTTCAGATTATTCCATGACATTTCGCGAAAAGATGATAGAACAGAAAAATACTAAACTGGAAGAAGAACAATAACCAAGGAGAGAATCCATATGAACAGACAATCAAAATAGCTAGTTTTCGAAACTTAGAGAATAAAAAATTATTCGAATGAGCTGAAGTTGAAGGAATAGCGTCGTTTCCTGAAGATGACTGAGAATGTCAGTGATCAAAAAGTACTAGCACCCCACATGAAGTTTGGTTCCTGAATTTTCTCTACTTCATTCTCCGATTTTGCATGATTCGCTACAGAATCTGCTCATTCCCATTAATATTTCTGATTCTTTCATTTTCTCAATTCAATTTTGACAAACGGTCATTTCTATTCTCTTGAGGCCCCATCTTCTTTCACAGATCTTTTACATTGTTTGATTTTCGCTCCTCCAAGTTTATTCCTCAGGGGTTGATCTCGATTAACTGTTCCCATTCTCTTGTTTCGTTGGTGTTCTCACTTCATTCCCGATCTGACATGATCAATGTTTGCATTTTTTTTGGTTGGCAAACTTGAGTTATACAAGGAATTGCTGACTGATTGGACGTGTTTTAACCAATAGGTACTGTTTTTTAATCAACGCAGTAACTTTTCGGGGTAGATAGAAGTTTACCCTCCCACACTTGTATATATTCCAAATTCATTATTTATGTTTTCAGATTTTCGTAGGGTGGAAACCCAGAAAACTACGAAGAAAAAATGCATATGTGTTATCGAAATCATCATTCCTAGATTCTAGGTT
Source organism: Zygogramma bicolorata (assembly GCA_032362365.1). Lineage (NCBI taxonomy): Eukaryota > Metazoa > Arthropoda > Insecta > Coleoptera > Chrysomelidae > Zygogramma > Zygogramma bicolorata. The sequence continues at coordinate 650,924 of JAVJAQ010005855.1, forward strand.
CAGTTTTGAGAAATATGATGAGAAGTTCCATGAAATTCTATAATAATCATCACTAAATTTTAAAAATGATAATCAATTATCAGGCAAATACTGACGATTATTTCGAATATCTAACTTGATTATTGATCAACCAATAATAGAGAGGCAGAACGAGAAAGGTTTTGGTGAGTGCTCTTTCCTCAAGGGACACTGGTATCTTCTGCTATATTCCACCAAGAAACGGACTAACAATAGGAGATATTTCTGAAATAGGATTATTCTAGTCCTGTCAAAAATTCTCTCATCAACTGATATCAGTTGGTTTTCATCATCTCGTTATTCGCCAATTTGATTATTTCGCAGTGTATCTTTCGTCTCGAATAAGCTTATAAGTATCATTGAACTTATTGACCATTTGAAGTGCAACAATTGCTATCCAAACCTGTTTTCTCATCCGTAAATTTTTCGAAGAACATATTCTTCTTCTTGGACTCGTGATCTTTCTTAAAAAACTGTTGTCCCCTGAAACATTTCCATTATTAAGAGAGCATCTAATCTTACCATAAATAAACATTCGGTTGACATTCACCACTATGAAAATATGTATTGTTCCCAAGAAAGAAAAAATAAACTGTTTCATTTAATTTTCGACAGAATTTGCAAATTAATGAAGAGTCATTTGCACAATTACTTCTGATAAATTGTGAAACTGCTTCTCAATCGAAGGACTTCCAGGATAGCTCCATCTAAGTGGAGTGCATCATTTGTACGGAATATTATTGAAGGCAAGGCGTGGAGAAACACCCTGACAGCTATTAAATCAGATCGAGCAGATTGCAGCAGGTGTTATTATTGTCATCGTAAATTATTGGAGAAACTTTACCTGTACGTATTGTTATATCTTAGCAAGTTACGTGAGTGAATTCACTACCACAATATTTACTCGTTCCTCATAAGCTAGCTTGTTGAATTTATCAATTAGTCGGGAAATGGGTTCGTACACCCCCGTTCCGAGTTTCCATGAACAACAGCTGAAGCAGGGTCGCCAAGCTCCTTTGGAATGGAATTTGGGAAAATATATTAGAATGAGTTCAATTCAATGGGGAAGGATGTTCGCTAGTTCACCTTTATCATGAAATATTCATCAGAAAATATACTGTAGAAAGAATTAATGTTATAGCAGGCAATTACAGTTTTATTTACCATTCCTGATAGATCAGCAAACGATAACCAATATTCATCACCGAAAAACAAACAAACCACAAAAAATAACATTTGAACATACTCAATAAAGATTAACATTTGCACATAACCTACATAACAGCACGGATTTGTAACTGGAACGGGAATAGCGAGTACATGATAGACTTCAATATAAATCACCCAACTGAAAGTTCGGCATTTCTTTTGTGAAAGTTTTAACATTTCAACTGGTCCTTTTTTTGTGGTTACACTGAAATCCCAAAATCTCTAACGATGAAAATTATTCAGCATGTTTGGGGTGTAACAAGGGGATAATATATAAAAATGATGGAGGTGAATTTGATCCAGTTCACTTGAATTAATTGTGAATCCTGGAAAAGGTAACATTTTTTTATATATCAGCTCTCATCTGTGGGGAATTCATCAACGTAATGAGAAAACATTCCTTGGAACTGAAATTGAATTGGCAAAATATTTTGATACACTTTAAGGATTAGAAGTACACTTTAAATTCCTGCTTTCAGGGATTGGAGTGGCACTTTCAATCCCTAGTAAGTAAAAATTAATTTTCAATCCAACTGACGTATTTTGAGCCGCTGAACATTTCATTCGGTAGTAATGACACTTCAAAGTTCAGAAGAAACGCACCCAAAAACGATCGAAATACACCTGATATGATCGTCAGGTCTCCTGTACACCTCATTCTACCTTCTTCGATACTGTTTCTACAATTTTCCTATTTTTTTTTTCGGGTATAATTTCAGAAAAGCTTTCCGAGAAAGGCCAAGAAGGGTGTGACAGTATGTCATACAAATTCAATGAACCCCATACTTTTTCACACCCACAAGATGGTTCTTGGCAAATCACGAAGACTTAAATTCTTGGCATAGTATTGAAAAAATGATTTTTTCATTCTCCAATATAAAATTTTTATATGGAGCTATAAGCTCATTCACGAATTCTATAGTTTGCCTTCACCACAGGATGATTCATAACAAGCCATCACGACTTGACTGTATTAGAAAATATGATTTTTTCGTTTTTCGAAGCCATAAATATTGTTTGAGATGATGTTCTCTGAATTTTACAGGATATTCTCTCATGCAGTCAATATTAGATCACCCGATGTTCTCTGAAACCCACAGGAAATTTCCACCAGTTATAGATATAGGTTGACACGTTTTTCTCCTAACATAACAGGAGTTTTCCATTCACAATAGATGCAGGTTGACACAATGTTTCCTAAACAATCATAGGAGTTTCCGATGAACGAGTAATGTTTTCAAAATTTTCCAAATTACCATCTGAAAAATGAATAATGTGAACTCGCATCAAAGTACAAAATACCTCAATCTACACTTTCATCAGAAATAACGGATGTCACGGAAATCTCAACTGATCATAAGTCGGAATTGGCTATGGAAATTCGTTGGTAACTTCACAGTAATAAAAATATAAAGGAATGTAGGTCAAAAATCCCCTCAAAACTAGTAAAATGGAAAAAATTATTACTGTTAATTGAATGCATTGAATGCAAATAATCACAAAATAATGGTACTAACATAACAATGAAAAAACAAGGAAAAACGGTAACATAGCGTTGACACTGTTTTTTTTCGAAATGAACAAGAATAGTCTGCAAAACTTACTCCTCTTCTTTCTTCCATGGGGGATGATTATATTTTATAGGCATTTTGGATATAAAACAGAATAAAAAGCATTGTCGTTTATTTTATTCACAACCATTTTCAAAAACTCTGAACTGTCTTTTGATCATTTTGTGTTTTTCCACCCAGAAAATTACCCAAAGCGACTCAAACTTGACATACATCTACATGATTACCAAGTGAATAAATATAGTCTAAGAGCCAGCTTAAATCTGACAACACATATTTTACGGTACATTTTTTTCCAGCGTGACTACTGTATGGTCGCGGTGGTTTTAGCTCCCTCAGGTGAGACAGGTATGAAAATTTAATACATTTTAAGAGTTTTACGGCGGTTTTCATTTCAATATGTCATAATATACTCCCACCAGTACTGAAAAATAACAATGACTGCTCATTTCAGTGGTTGCAATGTCACGGCAGCACCTTCATTATACGGCCTTAGTAATATGAAAGTATTATGGAAATATAACAATTGAAAAATTCTATTGAAAATTTCTATCCAATTATGCCGGAATGCCAATGGAATTTTTAAAATAAGGAATCACTTATATCATGAGAGTTGTAATTGTTGTTTTCATTTTGGGTATTTGATTTCACAGTTGATCATCATCTTCGGAATCGTCTCCAGCAAGTGAAGAGTTTTCATCATCCACCAAACCTGATTCAGTAAAAATTAAACTGGGATTGAAATCAATGGAATTAATGCTACTATGCTATGACCTTCAGAATTTTCAATTAATTCGGTGACTTAGCAAGTAAGCTGATCTCCTTCGAAAGAATAATCTATCTCCATCCAGCCATATTCCAGGAGACTGAGTGATGTGGGCTCTTTTGCATAAGCATTTTTCCGAATGCTGAAAATATAATGTCAAAAACTGTTGAAATAATTCATACTTACACGGTTCAAGCTCGCATCAAAGTTCCGAACTTTTTTATTGAAATTTTCATTGACACCCGCAGCCTTGTGAGAATTGATAAACAGCTGAAACCTTTCATCACCAACATCGACAGATTTTTTTATGTATGATTCCGATGATTAACGTCACCGAAAGCAACGTATGTTTGTTGAAATTCAACGTTTCTCTTCAATAATGTGAAACTCCGACTAAAAAAAGGCTGGATTGAAGTCACAACCAGTGAAAGAGTGGAAACCTATTGAGCCTTAAGCTAGCAGTGGACCAAGTTGTTTGTATATTTCAGTGAAATCAATGAATCTTATGTTGTTTCCTGCCCCGGTTAGCATCCATATGTGAGAGGAAATATTTTCCAAGTGAACCATATTATTCGACATGATTATCAAAATGTCAGTATCTGAACCTCTAATAACAATATTAGGCTGATCAATAAAACTAGAAGCATGGAAAATGATTAAACTGTCTGCTTCTTCATGCGATTTACTGCACAAATCTTTGACGATTCCTGACTCAATTAGGCCGTTTTTACATGTACATGCATAACAATTCTTGAAGCTTAAATGGATCAATTTATTTCCAATGAACGGTGAAACATCATCCAATGCCCAATGTACAGTGAAAAAATCGATGAGAGCTTTGGTATTCTCATTTCCCTTGTGAAATCACTTGGTCTTATTTGATCACGTCCAGAAATCGAGTAACCACTTAGTGGTGCTTCATGCGAAAACTTCGCTCGTTGTCTTTGATGGAGGGGTGCCAGTCTTGATCGAAAATAACATCTAGTCTGGATGTTGGAAAGATCCTTCGCAAAAAATTCTTCGAAAAAGTACCAAATATCTTAGGTACTTCTCTCATAGCATGTAAAATGAAAAAAAAAAACTTCTATGAAATTCACATCAGCGTGACTTGGTGGATCATGGATGATGATTTGCCTAAAAACGTTTAGTTCTGCTGACTTATCTGTTTTATGAATCTCTCTGTCCAAATGTTATAAAAAGGCACTTGAATTATAGGATGAGAAAAAATTCTGAGGACATCGATCAATAGCCCTAACATGCGTCCAAATAAATCCCGCTGTATTTAGATTTATTGATTTTTTCCACCTACTTTGACGGATTACTTTTGCAATCTGACTTGAAAATTGTGAATTGGTCTTCTATCAATTGCTCTATCAACCTGTTGATATATGACGAACATTAGGAAATGAATGCTTTTCGTGAATCATTTCCAATCCTTCCAATATTCAGAAAAAATTGCCTACTTGAGTTGAAGCAGCTTTCCCAGATGGATAGATTTTTTCGAATTTTGCTGCCGCGACGTTGCAACCGCTGAAATGAGCAGCTATTGTTGAAGGCTCACAATCAGCCATAACTGAACAATCCATGAGTTATTGACCTGAAACTTAGTATACGTTATATCGTTGAACAATTTTCAATTATGAATCGAATAGACTGGCGTGTTATTTTACTAGGAAGCTTCAGAAATCTTTATGAAACTGTATCAGTAGGTATTTCTCAAGAAACCAAATTTTCAACTTTCCCAGGAAAAAAATCTTTGTGGGTTTCTCCGAGATCAACGACATGAATACTCCATCAATAGCTATATTTTCCAGGATTTTATGTTTCTACCTGGACGAGATTATCAAGATTCGCAAGGTATATGCATCGACGTTGAAGGCATCCGGCTAAAAGCATATCTGTGTTCCTATCGTTTTATATCCTAATTTGGTTTGTGATGTGAGTCCACAGTAAACCATCACTTTATATATAGAAAAGATGAAAGAGTCATAATATCAGTTGATTTATTCGTTGGATACCATTCCAAAATTAGTTATATGATAACTGTAAAATGAATAATAATTGAACTTGATTTCGATTTTACCGAATGTGTTATGGTTTGAAATGGAGCTATTAAAAAGCTATTTCAGGACAAATGAAAAATCAATAAAGGGATTTTTGTCACTGAATGGCGATATTTTGTGAGTGACATATATGAGAGTTGATGATTTTCAACTATTGAAATAAATTCATCATCACCATAGCTTCAATCCTGAAGCTGATGGATTTTTAGAAGTTTGATAAAACATAATTTTCATTACACTGAAAACAAAAGTGCTATTCCTCTAAACAGAAATACCGGCTTTCATAATCAATAAACAAGTCAACTGACTCAAAGATAATCGAAGGTAATTCCCAGATGAGAGATCAGTTTCGATAAAGTTTTGACAAAGATTTATACAAAATAGTCCACAATTATTTGCTAATGTATAATTTGCAGGTGATATTCATCAAGAAAACCATATCATCCAATCAATTCATTTTGAAACACATTGAAAGTACAACAGGATGAACAAAACTTTTACTGAAATACATTCCATTTCAGGAGCAGTCAAGGAATACTTTCGAAGGTTGCAATGGAAAATAGTTTCACTCAGTTCAGTTGTGTTTCACAGATCTTCAGATGTTTCCCACCATATCGATTTTGATGATAATTCATTAGGTAAACGTTCTTCGTTTTAATCGTAAATGTATCTGAAGCATTTGTCTTTTGTGTGTTGAAAAATTGTTCGTGTAATTTGAAGAAAAAAAGTTTTATGTGTCGATATCCAGGCTTTACACAAACGAAATGCCATTCTATTCTGATTGCAAAATATAATATTTTTGATTCGAATCGTTCTCAGAAATACCCACATAGAAACATGTAAAGATTGAGACCTTGACTTATCCGAAATTTTTATCTCATCAAGACCGGAAAAAGTTCTTCGTTCTCAAGCCCCTTGCGCTAGCGACTGCCTCCAATTGGAATTACTATAATGTAGTTTGACCCTTGTAAGAACATATCAGCAACTCATTGAAATCATTTGTAGAAGTAGTGATGATATTACGACAAGAACCAAAAATACCAATAATTTCCTTAACTATTCGACTTCAAGAAACTCACTCTAACAGGTCTATTCAGTATCTGTTTACGATATCGTTAGCAGTCGTTATCAAGCGATAAGTCGTTAGATAACGATAAAATCACAGAATCGTATTCACTATTTGTTTCAACATCGTTATTAAACGAAACATCGTTGACAAAACATCGTTGAGCAGACGACACCTATTTGGCTGTCGTAGTTATTGTCAACGATAAAAGTACTTCAAAAAATAAATTGTTACATCGTCCTTCGCGAAATTCATACAAATCAAAATGGATCAATTCGAGCAGGACGTATTGGTTGTGATCCTGGAAGAACTGCGAAGAAGGTATTGTTATGATTTTTTAAGGTATATATCGGATCACGTATCTGTTGTTCCGTAGAGAGTGGAATCGAAGATTCAATAGGCAGTTGAGGGATATCAGCAACCCTTTCAAGACGCCAGAAGAAAACTTTCGGAAAGATTTTAGATTTACCAGAGAACTAGCTTGGGAGTTGTTCAATGAAATGGGTGATCACTCTGCATTGTCCCGCAGGAACACGAATATACCTCCTGTCATAAAAGTAAACAACAAATTGTGAATTCAAATATTATATACCTACCCAATTGTACAGTTTTTTATAGCATTGCATTTCTTTGCGCATGGCAGTTACCAAAAGTCTATGGCAAAAGATAAATCGTGCGCCATGTCCCAGTCTTCAGTAAGCAGGTGTATTCACGAAGTATCAGAAATATTGGTTGATCATTTTGCCCCTAAATATATAAAATTCCCAACAGAGTTACCAGACATCATCAAAGTCAAAAATGGGTAAAATCCAATCATTAGTCACAACTGAAAAATGGCCTCTGAGGTTGCCTCTTTTCATTGCAACTTGCAAATATCAATTCATAAAATCGTATTATATATGAAATACATTTTCTGTTTTCAGATTTTTTGAGAAGTACAATTTCCCGGGTGTTATAGGAGCAATTGATGCAACCCACATTAAAATATTTCCACCTCCCTCTCTTGATCCAGTGATGCCAGGCAGGGTCTTTGTGAATAGAAAAAATTTTCATTCTATAAATTGCCAAGTGGTTAGTTTATATTTATTATAAGTGATCAATATATAAATAATAACCCACTCTTTGGAGCCGCAAAATGACACAATTTTTAGTTAACAAATACTACTTTTCAATTGAATGAATTCCAATTAGTATTATTTTAATCGTTATTTCATCAAAATGAATTTCAGATATGTGATTCTAATTTGAGACTATTATCAATCGATGCTCGATATCCTGAATCTGTCCACGACGCTGCTATTTGGAGGATGAGCCGTGTTCGTTCAATGTTATTAATAAATTTCAATAATGGGGACAGAACTACCTGGCTTCTAGGTTGGTCTTTTCAACTCAGTGATGAAAATGAATAATAAACGAATTTTTAGGAGACTCAGGTTATCCCTTAAGCCCATTCTTAATGACACCACTAGTGGGCGCAGAGAGAGATAGTCCGGAAGGACGGTATACTGCTCAACAAATAATGAGTAGGAATACTGTTGAACGATGCATAGGTGTTCTGAAGTCATATTTCAGGTGTCTATCACACGACAGAACATTGCACTATGCACCTCAGTTTGCAGCAAAAATCATTTATTCTTGTGCAGTCTTATATAATGTATTGAGGATTCATGGAATTGAATTCAATGATATTCCAGTTGGTGAGTGGAATTTAAAAGATTGAACTGCTCAGGATATTAACTGATTTTTTACAGACGTAGAAGATCCTGTGGTAATGCCTGAGGAAATACCTGAACCTGATCTCCTTGAACAGGGACGAATTATTAGAAATAATATAATTGAACAATTTCAATAGTTTATAAAGAAGATCATAACCAATACACTTTCATTCAAAACAAAACGACTTCTCTTTATAACACAAAATAAAACTCAATAATTTACAAAACATTCTAAATTCAACTAGATCTACAAGGAACGTTTATGCCAACGATGACTTCTATATATTTATCCATATTATAAACGAAATTAATTCCTAAAAACAACATTTTTTTTATGTAATACTTTCAAATGAAAGATGAGCATTGCTAATCATATTCTATATCAATGTCATATTTCAATTTTAATTTAATTTCCTGTATCACTAACTGTTTTTTTTTAATAACAACCAACTCATGTAAATTGTCATCGATTGTTTTTAAATATTTTTCATTTGTTTTACATTTTTCAATAGGGTTTTTGATTGATGATACAAATGTTTTTTTCTTTGGTTTTATCAGAGTCATTTTTCTTTTCAAACATGATTGATTTCTGGTTTTATTCTCCGTTTCATTGCCATTTTCTTCATATAAGGATACATTGCAATTCTCTGGAACATCCCTCATTTCATCTTTTTTCTCAGGTTCTATTACATCTGAAGTACTCGGACCTATTTGGAAACAATAATCATTAGTCATTCCTAGTGTTCAGTTCTCAAAATGTATCAGTTGATAAAATAATAATTACCTGGAACACCCAATTCTTCAATTCCCGGTAATCCATTAACCACTACATTACCAGTCAAGGCAATCAATTTTTCCTCTATCTCTGTCAAGGGTTTCAAAGGAGGACCCCCTCCTGTGCCTCCTTGGTACATTTTATATTCTCTGGCTTTTTCCTTCACTTAGCTTCTCCAATCGCAAAAAATCTGAATAATACCCAAATCAGTTCAATCTACCTTTTGATGTATAAGCATCCTTACCCTCTTCCATTGAGCCGTGTTTCTCTTGGGGCCTTCTGAGCTGTTTAGTTTGGCTGCTAGGAGGTCCCAAGTTTCTTTGAGAATTTCTGGTTTACATGGTTCATACTTGTTCGTACGAAACCACTTGTTTTTCTCTAATTCATCCAAATATATGGAAAATTGTTCCCTTGTAGTTTTACTACTTCTTTTCCTAACAATTTCGGAATATTCACCAGATTCCATACTCGTACTCGATTCAGTGACACTTTCAAAATTTCATTTTCATCCATCACTCAATCACAAAACATGAATTTACACGTACTACCCGTCTTAAAAATTCAGGTTTGTCGTTATTCATTAGGTAACGACTGAAGCCATAACAACAGTGTTTACAGAATACGAATTTGTGAATTGTCGTTTAGATTGACGTAACCGTAAACTGAACTACAATCGTTCATCAACGACTCGTTAAATAACGACTTTTTAGAGAATAGACCTGTTAGTAACCCATTCGAGAAATGGCACTTTCAGTTATTCCGTTGAAAGCAATCATAAATCATAGAAGGGTATGTTTCGGTCGACAACTACAGGGAATTAACAAAAACGTAAACTCTATTACTGACTAGCCCCTCATCAGCTTTTTGTGACCGAACAGTTCTGAGAGTAGTTTCCATAGTTTGCCGGGAATGTCGATATATGCTGCAGCCACATGGAGCATGAAAGCAAAAACTCAACATTTTATAAATGTATTATGAAAAGTTTTTCATTGGGAATGCTGAGAATTCATTGCAGTTGCTGAGTTAACTTTGAATTCTGGATAGCTATTTATGAAACCAGTTAGTAAAAAAGTTTCATTTTGTATAACGAGCCCAATTTGGTATTGTCATCAGGATTAAAACAACGAGATTTCATTGTAATCACATTGACAAAATATGAACATCAAGCCTAAATTTTTTAATTCATATGAAATTGAAAGTGAGATGAAGTCGAAATAATCCAATAGAAGTGGAAACGCACTCTATCGTCAGAACTCATATCGATGTCAAAGAGAAAGAAAATGCAGGCTAGTAGCCTAGTAGCCAAGTCGGAATTATGGAAGAAAAATAAGATGCAGTTGTTACGAGTGGCTGGCGAAGAATATGTAGATAGAAAAGGTGCTACTGTTGCAGCTAAGTCACCACATATTGTTGATTGCAATAACTGTTGATTCAAATGTAGCATTAACATACCTCAAGAAAGGCAAATGACAATTTGTCAAGAATATTGGGATATTGCTGATTCAAAAAATTGTTATTGTCTCTTTAGTCGAAGAGAAAAATATTGACAGAGGAAGAAATCGCAATGAAAGTAAAAAAACTAGAAAACACAGTCGTTTTTATCATTTAGTGAAAGGCTCTAATGAACGTGTAAGGGTGTGCCAAAAATATTGTTTTGCTACATTTGCAGTTAGTTCTCAAGTTATTGAAACTTTGAAATATCGTGGAGACAGTGGCGTTTATGTCGGCGTTGACCATCGCAAAGGAAGACCAGCTCCGAATGTAACATCCACTGGGCAAGTTCGTCATATAAGGGTTCATTATTATTGTCGTCGTGACACTATGAGGCATTATCTTTCAGGTGACTCAAATATCACTGTGATATATCGTTCATACTGCAGCGACTATTGCCCCGAAAATAATGTACCACCTATGAAGTACAATGTACAGATCAGTATTCAATAGTTATGATCCACCTTGGTCATTTTATTATCCAAAAAAAGATCAATGTGTAATATGTAACGCTTATAACACTGCTACAGATAAAACAGAATTGCAAAGTCAATGGAAGGCCCATGAAGCTAAAGAAAAAAGTGGAATGGAAATGAAAGCAGCTGACAAACAGAATGTAGTCGATAATAAAGGTGAAACGTTTCGATCAATTACATTCGACTTACAATCAATACTAAATGTTCCTTATGCTAGTGATTGCCAAATAATCTAAAGACGTAAACTTTCTGTCTACAATTCCAGCATTCTTAATGCTTCCAATGCAGATGGTTATTCATACTTATGGGACGAGACACAGGGCAAAAAAGGATCAAGTGGAATTGGAAATTTGCAATCGTTACCCAATACTGTTACATATGTTTCTTCATTTTCAGACACTTGCGGTGAACCTAACCGTAACAAGTATATGACTACTACAATGATGTATGCTGTTGCTGAAAATAGATAGTTTTCAAGTGATAGATCTAAAATATTTGGAACCAGGACATACAGGAGTGGATACGATGCAAGCTACCATAGAACGTGCTCGAAAAAATGAGAAAGTGTACTCCCCTCGTGAATGGGGTGTTTTAATACAAATGACAAGGGTGAAATCTCGTTCCTACATGGTAAACCATCTCGAATCTTCCGATTTCTATGACCTCAAGGAGTTAGGGTCAAAAATTATGCTAAATACTACCTGTGACACCAGTGGAAATCAAGTGAAATGGTTGCTATTTAAATGGTTGCGCTTTACAAAGACAGATCCGTCAACCATTTTATTGCAAGTAACGATTTCCTGAAATTGGATATACGCGACGCAGGCACGAATAAACGAACGAGATCTTGCAAACAGTTTGAAAATGTCCATGATGTACATCTTGAGCAACAGTATCTTGCCAATATCCAATGCAAAAAAGCATGACCTTCTGTGCCTCTTACGCGGGAAAGTGATTCCAGAAGAGTACAGAAACTCTGTGGAGACATTACCTACAGCCGTAGGGGCTACAGATATTGTACCAAGTGATTCTGAATACGAAACAGACTAAGGATAAATTGTGTTGAGTTAATGCATGTTTGTTCCGTTGAAAAAAAATCATTTCTGCTTCTTATTCCCTTTTTTAACCTGATTTCATGATATATTTAGAATGGCAGTGTGGAAACAGTACTATTGTATGTACATTTATTGTATGTCCATTGGGGGGATGACTTTTAGTTTGTTAAAACTCCGAAATGAGGAAAATATTCAACCTTAATGGAGATATAAAATGTAAAAGGAAGGTGTGAAACGAGCTTAACTGTAATTTGGATACTTTTGAACGATTTAGGGCTCATCACGGTTAACGCAAATTTTTATATTAATTTTACAGGAAACATCAATTTCGGACATAAAATATTTGTCCTCTTAGCCATCAAAATATACTTTTCAACAGCAGGGAAGAAAATCCGGATACCTACAGGTGTTTTGACGAAGCACTGCTTAGTACGATAATATTTCTACAAAATAGGGGGAACTGTCTCAGCTCTTTTCAGAGACTGTGAACGGAGAGTGAAGTGTATTGCATGCCATTTGAGTCCCCTGCATACCTAGTCATCGAGTCGGTATTAGAGTGACACCCCCTGGCGAGAATATCAAATCCTTGAGTGGGGTACCCTAGCAAATGTACAGGGTAGGCCAATAAAAACGAAACAAGGCCGATTTCTTATAGTTGGCATTCAGGAGAAAAGAATTCTCGTACTCGTCGATCATATTTTCAGCCTTGTCATTTCAACTTCTTTGGCGGTGTGAGATTCAACTCTAAAATGTTAAATGGGAACAGGGTTCAAATGATACTCCATCTGGAAGGTCATTTTTGAATACAGCGAATACTGATAGAAAATGTTATAGAAGCAATCTTCCTAAAATGAATATTAGGTACACTTTTTTTTCAGTTCCAAGGCTAATTGAGCAGTGTTTTCAAGGAATTGCTTAACTAACGAATAGTTCTACATATTCGGTGAGCGTACTTGAAGAATGGCGATGAATTGAGCTATCTTTTGAACAATTTGTTCAGGCCAATTGACTACACAATGGGTTCATGGGTTGACGCCTGTCAGAAATAAATACTTCTCTGGCTAATACCACGAAAGGGGTTGAAATATATCCACCGTTGCGGGTAGAGGGTTCTTCAAAGAAGGAATCTCCGCATTCGCTTCTGGTGATACAAGTAGCGGACGTGATTTTTGAATATGAGACACTTGCCACTTGTCGACGATATAAACGAACGAATTGTTCAAAAGATGGTTTCATTCATCGTCAGTGTTCAATGACGTTTACCAACTATTTCAATTTTTTTGGACATCGAAGTAATTCGTTAAGAACACCGTACCATCTACTCAATGCACAATTCGTCTCAAAAGTGAAAAAGAGCGTAACGGAAAATTTCCTTCATAAAGTTTTTCCTCATTAAATTCAAGAAATTTCAAAGCGATGGAAAGAAAATGTATCGCTTTACCCATATTTTCATTTAAGATTGAAGGGATGAATCTCACCCCGCCGAGGGGGTAGAAGTGACAAGGTTGAAAATATGCTCATAACATATGGTATTCTAAAAATTCTATCATCATTTAGCTGTGTCTTTTCATGAACTTGAACTCGGTCTCAACTCCACGAAACTTTCCTTCAATGTTTTTCAGCAACGGACGTAAACTCTGAATACAAAAATGAGCGCATAGGTAGGTTTTATGTGTAGTTTATTTCAGTCACTCGCATCCACATTCCATAATCGATCCCACACTTATATTCCAACACGAGGGAATTTACGATCCATCTGTCCGACAAAGGGCAATGATAATATCAGCAGTGAGAGCACATCGCAATTGTAACTCTCCCAGCAGCTGGCGCCTGCTAGTGTGCAATACCATCACCACCACATCCTGTTTCAGTAACTCAAATATTTCATTGCGGGGCGCTTCGGGCATGGGAAATATTACATTTGCATGTACGGACCCATATTTACAACGGAACACCTGGCGATCTTCATTCTCCTGCCATCTGGCCAATCATAATAGACAGACAGGCGTTATGTTCTATTTTATTGGCGGAACGTTATCGTTTACTGAAGATATGATTCGCTTCACCGGTAACGGTGCTATTCCGTGTTTACTTTGTAGAATAGACAATTTATTGGCAGACGTATTTTCTTGGGATCGCATCTTCGTAGGAAGGGTTCGACCCAACCGGGCGAAAAAAAAAACAAATACCTCACACTGATATCGATATCTCGGAACAATCGGAGCTTTTTCAATTCCTGTTGTGGATTATTCACTACATATTTGATATTATCCATCCCAACATTGTTTGAAACAGACAATTCAAAAATTATAGAAAAAAATAAACTGTTTTGAAAAATATTAGGGTTAGAAGTTAATATTTATTTTTCAAAAATGAATATTGCTACCAAAATTGATCCTTTTCAATATTTCCAGTTGACCTCCTGATGAACATGGAACATTCCGCTTTGAAGTTTCCCAAAATTTCTTCAGTAAAAATTGTCGCGTCCGCCCAAGTATCAACAGACAAAACTCGTTATCAACTGCAATACAACTAGCAAGAAGGTGCTGAAAATATGGAAAATGGGTCCCATCGAAACTCTGAATTAAAGTCGATGTTTGCAAGTCCAAATTTGAATTATTTTCATCAACGGGGATTATTTCAGAATGCCAATATTCCAGGATTTATGGAACCGAAATACAGTTACTTTATTATGCACTTGAATCAATATTCCAAGTTGTTCAAATTCTGCACAAAAGTTGCTGAATCTTCGTAAGTGTTGAGAATATGGGGACAAAAAAGTCATCAGGATCCAGTAACTTGTCTCAAAATAAACCTGTTGAGGGTTGCATACGACGGAGTAACACTTATGATCCGCACTGTATATTCTGATTATTATTTTCAGAGCAAATACAGTACTGAATCGTTCTCTTTCGTCAATAAGCTAACCCCTTTCATTACTTCCGACACATCGTTTTCGGCTAACATCACTTCTTTACTGTCAATTAGAGATTTATCAATAAAACCCTGTTCCGTCGTCCCTACATATAACTTGCGTAGCAGACTTTGATATCAAGACTTGGAAACTGTTCGTTTACCTACTTTATCTTGGTTTCGTAAAGCCTCAGCATGGCCTGACATCTTAATATTAGTTTCTAGTTTGGGGCTGTGTCAGCCTAGATGGGCTATCATTATTTCTATCAATTACAAACTTTGGGGTTAATGAATTATGTTGTTTGTTGTACTTGTCATCTCCGGAGCTTTGAACGATTCGTCCAGTTGATTATGGCCGTGATAAATAGAGTTGATACATTGCTGACTGCTGATATCCATGAAGTGGGAAAATGTTTCACTTGATATATCATCAAACTAAGTTTTTTTTCTGAGTTCCCACAACTAATGACATTTCCTATTTTCTCCGCCTTCCTTCATACGTCTTCATTGATGGAAGTATTTTTGAAAGCTAGTTCAGTACAAGTATTCGTCACTTTTGTCCTCCACTTTCGAGTGTTTCGTCATCCGTTTGTTATTTTTGAATAGAAATCTTGGATATACTTTTCTTAATCTCATATATCTGAATACAATGATATATAGAAGTGATATTTCGTTCGAAATATTCTTCACGATTTCATGTTATGAAGTAGAGAGCTATAGTCCATTCAGGATTATTCAAAAGAACCCTAATGAAATTTCAGATTGCTATTGGTTCGAACTTCCATTGTCTATATAATCAACAATATTGAAACCCGTTGCAGAAAAAAAACTTCAATAAGGAAATTAAATCAAAAAATGACAACAAATTGACATATCGAATATGAAATAGCAAAAAAAACATAAAGAAATATTATTCAATACGAACAAATGTTGAAACCAAGTTTCAAGTTGACTGTTCTCACGACGTTTCGATCTCTGTTATCCGCAATCGTCTTCGGGTGATGACTGACAACATTTCACTTATGAAGCCACGAATTCTTTATGGTGGGACAAGAGGGTGATACTACTCACCGATAATAAATAAAATACTAATGAGGCGAGATGATCCATTTCAGCGGGAAATGGATGTATTGGGGCATGATTCTTGTTCGTCGAGCCGAAGTTGGTCCATCCTTTGGACAAGTGTTTCTACTCATGCCGGATTTCCACACTGGGGATCGATTCCGAGAATGTAGGCGGCTTCCTTGAGTTTCATTTTGTACCAGTGCTCTTTCCTGTGTATGACCTCGGCTTCAGACCATTTATTGCTGTGATGGTTCGTCCAAATATGCTATTCCCGAATCAGTAGATTTCATTCGTCATGTATTTTTCTTGTGTTCGCAAATTCTATCTCATATGATATCGGGTGAACGAAGTTGTTGGTGTCGCTTTTTATTCGGTGTTCCCTGAACGAAAAAATCTTCGACTTTTTATTACCCTCCCATCCTCTTGATTCTCTCTGAAAGTCCTTTCATGCAGGGAATGGAAAGAACTTTTGTTCTGATATTTTCTTGGCATTCCTCTGATTCATCAATGTCTGATGCACTAATTTCTTCGAGAAGCTGTACTTCTGAAAATCTTTCCGATATGCCCCCTGCTGAGAAGTTTCAATGTCAAAGTACTAACAAAGTGGTACTTATTAGTTGGAGTTTTTGACAAAGTGGCGCTGCGATATTTTTTTGAAATTTTGGAATATGGTTAAACGTATTGTGTTATGTTTATCAAGAATAATTTATAGTTAACATCCACATGAAAAGTGATCCAACACTAAAACTGTTATAATCGCTCACATGATTATACCACACGGTTTTGAATTTTCCAAACAACGTCAAAATCCTAACCTCAATTAGTTGTCAAAAGTGGTGCAGATAGTTGGAGTTTTCTTGAATGTAGCGCTGCGATCTTGATTTGAAATCCCAACTGAAACAAGTTTACTAGGACAAGCTGTCAGTTGGACTTAATCATGTGGAATATATTATATAGCTTTATAGGAAGTGGATCATTTCACTGCAGGAATGATGGTTCCTAATTGATCATTGTTTGAAATACTAGACACATTCTTGATTTATTGAAAGCGAATGTTCAAATGTTCATCTTTTTTTCTCAGGAACCTACCGTCTGAAACAATATGGTGATTACTCCGAATACAGAGTATTTTGGTTTCACTCTATCGAATATCTAAATTTTCCCTCTTCAGGAGTGAAATTTTTTCATACAACTATTGTTTATATAGATGTAGTTAGCCAACCTCATGGAAATATCAATGGAAGGAATGGATAGTGCGGGTAGATGGCACTAGTGATTTCGTTTCCAAGTCATGTCTCTTCTTTTTTTTTTCTCTTACGAATGTCGTGGCTTGAATCCCATTTCTTCTTGATTACTTATACAGAATGCCAAAAGATGGCAATCATTTCAGAAAGATAAGTGGAATTTTTTGTCAATGTCATAGATCATTCATGTTTTGAAGATTAATTTACTGCCTAAACTTTCATTTCCTTCTTGAACTTTTATCGCCAACTCTATTGAGAAACTTTATTTCCTTTCTTTCAACTTTTCAGTTGAACTGACAGACAGAACCCTTCACCTATTTTTCAATTCAGAGAAGGAAACTTTGTCGTAAATTGTCCAATGAACGGAAATATCGACATTATTTTATATTATAGATGGTGCAACAAAAACGCTTCAAATCCCTTTTACACAGACATTGAATAATATGTCAATGAAAAGTTATATAAACCAACTTTTGAATACAAATCAACAACGCGATCAAATCAAACAAAATACCTAACCCCAAACATAATTTTTTCCAAAAGAAATCTAGAATAAAGGCAATGGAATGTTTTCGCATGCTACGGATTTAAATCTGAGAACAACCCTTATTGTGCTCGAAGGTCTTGAGATGTTATACTTGAACAATTCTTATGATTGTAAGCGGTCCGACATAAAAAATGAACCCTCCTCTTGAATAAGCGCTAAGGGCAAAGCTGATCGGATTAAACGGTACAATTTACGATCTGTCAGTACAGTAATAGAAAAGAGAGTTAAATTCTCGTTGCAAAAACCAAATGAGACAAAAAATTCGGAAATTGAATTTTTGATTTGAGTTCCTGATTTGAAATTTCAGGTATTGATACCTCAAGATAGTGTGGAAGTTATCGATTGAAATATATAAGTACAATAAATACACGGGCTATAATACGAATCAACAAGTAATTGCATTTTCCTCATATGAAATCCCATTTCCAGAGAGCTCCAATATTTTCAGTAATATAATGCTATGGTTCAAATAGTAGCACTAACTGAGACAATGCTCGTCATTATCACAAGGTCCAAAAACATGTTATTTTTGAGTAACTCCTGCCAAATTATTCAATATATCGAAAAAAATAATTGCAGAGATCAATTATTCGAATTTGGTTGTAGGCAAGAATGTTTTTTCTGTCCTACCTCACTTTGGTCTGATGAATTGAACAAGGAACGTCTAATTTTCACAAGATAAATTCAACAGATTACCCAAATAACATAGATATCTAGTATGATAATTTTCTACTTTCACAAATTTATATGTGAGAATTTTCAACACAGACCATTAATCCAACATTTCTGTAAACAGTATTGGTTACTTTTGTCGACTAATTGGTCAAATATATGAAATTAAAGTCTGACTGACAATGTGACTTTTTATTTCACAAATTAACTTCAAAAATTGACAACAATAAAACAATGACACGAAAAATAGATAACGACCTAACATTTCTTCCCCCTCCAAACCAGGACAACTATTCTGCAACTCTTCCCAATTTAGAAACTGGCCTCTTGAAAATTCCATTTTTCGTTTTAACTTCAACGACACGTATTCTGCCATCAGGACCAGGAAACACTTTCACGATTCTACCTAACTTCCATGAGCTTTTAATCATGTTGTCTTCCATTACAATAACCACATCATTCTCCTTGACAGGCTCATTGTCTAGAGACCAACGATTTCTCTTTGCGAATGTTGGTAGGTACTCTTTCACCCATCTCTTCCAGTACTCATTAGTAAGGTTCTGAACTCTCCTCCATTCCTTCCGCAAATCGTAATTTGCTCCGAGTTGTTCCATATCATTAGGAGATCCAATGAGAAAATTGTTAGGTGTTAAACGCTTCCAAGTCATCAGGATCTGTGGAAATCTTCGTGATAGGTCTCGTATTCAGCATATTTTCCACTTCCGCGAATAAGGTGAGCATGAGTTCGCCTTTGAGTTGTTGTTCTCTGAGAATTGTATGAAATGTTTTCTTTATGGAACGTATGAGCCGCTCCCATGCTCCCCCCATGTGTGGGCTCGCAGGTGGAATGAACTTCCACTCGATTCCTCGGTTCAGCATATCATCCTCTATTTGTTTATGGTCCATTTCATCCATGGCTTTCTTTAATTCTTCTGAAGCACCTCGTATATTTGTTCCATTATTTGCAAATATTTTATGTGGTTTACCTCTTCTTGCTATCATCCTCCTGATTGCCATGATAGCTGAATCCGTTGTCATATTATGCGATACTTCCAAGTAGACTGCTCTTATTGACAAGCAGGTAAATATAACGCCCCATCTTTTTTCCTTCCTTCGGCCTACAGAAACTGAAAATGGTCCAAAAAAATCCATACCAGTAAATGTAAAGGGTCTTACGTTCGGCGTAAGTCTTTCAGCTGGCATTTGTCCCATTAAAGGAATCATAGGTTTCGGATTTTTCAATTTACAATATTGGCAATTGGAAAAAACTGATTTTATCGCAGACCTGCCATCGATTATCCAAAATTTTTGTCTGGATTCATTGAAAACCGTTTCGATTCCCTGATGTCCAAATTTTTCATGAATATGTTTCAGAAAGAGTATTGTGAAACGATGTCTTTTCGGTAGTATTGGCGGTCGTTTCGTTGATTCCCTCATGGTAGGAGCCAAATCGGTTCGTCCTCCTAGTACTATTATATTCCTTTCATTCTGCATCGGTGTCAAAGTTCTCAGACGCCTATGTCTACTAACTGCTTTTTGTCTTCTGAGCTCATTCAGCTCTCCCGGAAAACTGTCTTGTTGGCATTTTTGTATCCATGTAGTTTCAGCCTCATTTATGTCTTCCATACTCAGTCTTCTGGAACAGTTGTCCTGTCGTATTTTTGAAATCCACACTTTCATTATTCTTATTATCCAAGATGTTACCCTCAGTAATGTGTTCCAATCAGAAAATTTCTCAATGTCAGGCAAACTTGTCTCTTTTATGTCGGTGGTGATGTTTACACTTTCGATAATTTCAAAATCTTTTTCCAAATTTTTGTCTGTTTCTAATATATTTTTTGTTGGCCAAGTTGTTTCGTCAAGTTGTTCCAGAAATGTGGGCCCGTCAAACCATTCTTCAAAATTTGTTGCGTTACTCCCGTCCTCGTTATATGTTCTTGTCGCTTTATCAGCCGCATTGCATTTAAATGGAATCCAATGCCTTTGAGAAGTTTCTGTGAGTTCTTAAATCTCTCCCACTCGATGGCCTTCAAATTGTCCCAGTTTCTTTCCGTCTCCCTGAATCCAGTATAATACTGTGGTTGAATCGGTCCAGTAATAAATTCCATCGATTTTTATGTCAAGTTCTTCTTTCACTATTTTTGTTAACCTACTACCTATTAATGCAGCCTGAAGTTCGAGTCGTGGAATGGACAATGGTTTATTTGGCGATACTCTAGCTTTGGCAGAAACTAGTGCTACTATATCGTTCTCCTCGATGACTCTAACATAGACTACAGCGGCAGAAGCTTTTTTACTGCTGTCGCAGAACGTATGGAGTTCTATTCTAGAAGCATTGGGGATTCTTGAAGAATAACATCTCGGAATAGTCATTTGATCAATACTTCGTAGATCATCTAGCCATGCCGTCCAAGTTTTGAAGGTATCATGATCAATGTGGTCATCCCAACCAATCCCTATTCTCCATATATCCTGAACTAAAATACGACCTCGAACTGTGAAATTGACTATCAAGCCCAAAGGATCGAAAACAGACATGACGATTCTAAGGATATTTCTTTTGGTCGGCGTTTGCAAATTATATTGATCAATTTTTGCCTTGAAAACAAAATTGTCTTCAGTCGGGTCCCAGAAAAGTCCTAACACCCGTTGTAGCGAGGAATCGGGATTCAAATATTTTTTCAAATCATCATCAAGTGACATACGTTTTCGTAGATCATTCGAATTGGTTGTCCAATTGACAAGTTCAAAACCAGCTGACAGCTGTACTTGTCTGACGCGACAAATCAATTGAAAAGCCTCTTCAGGAGAATCCGCGCAGTCCAAATAGTCGTCCACGTAATGTCTTTTGGTAATAGCATCGATGACTCTCTTTGTCTGTCCAGATTGTTCGGCGTTGAGGTTTTTTACGAACTGGGCGCAGGTAGGTGAACACGTTGCCCCAAATATAATAACTTGCATTTGATAGACTTCTGGCTCTATGTTACGGTTTCCATCTCTCCACAGAAAACGTTGTGAATCTCGGTCTTCTGGTCGTATCATGACTCTGTGGAACATTTCTCTGACGTCACTTGAAAATGCAATTTTTCATTCTCTAAATTTAAGTATAACTGCCGTTATTGGTTGAAGAAGATCAGGTCCCGAAAGAAGGCATGAATTCAAACTAACACCATGCGATTTTGCGGCAGCATCAAAAACGAATCTGAGCTTGTC
This sequence comes from Zygogramma bicolorata, assembly GCA_032362365.1. Classification (NCBI taxonomy): domain Eukaryota; kingdom Metazoa; phylum Arthropoda; class Insecta; order Coleoptera; family Chrysomelidae; genus Zygogramma; species Zygogramma bicolorata. The sequence continues at coordinate 672,783 of JAVJAQ010005855.1, forward strand.
TGGTTTGTTAGGATTGATGACTCCAAAGTGTGGCAAATACCACGTTCTCGGTCCGTGAATCGCTGCCTCTTCTCTACTCAGTTTCCTAGCGTAACCCTTTTCTACATATTTTCGATGTATTTCTTTTTGTAATCACAGTTTCTTTCCATTTGTTTTTCTACGCAGTACAGCCGTCGCAAAGCATTGGATTTACTTTCGGGGAGGGACACTACGTCTTCTTTCCAAAGGAGTCCTATTTGATATCTATTTCCTAAATATTGTATGGTAGAATTAAGTATTGCTGTGGCTCTTTCTTCCTCCTTGTCTTTCTTCGAATTCGCTGCTACTGAAAGTCCAAAAGAATCGATGGCAAAAGTCTTTTTCACAAGTTGGTGCAGGTCCTCATCATTTGTGATATTGTCGCAAATATGGAAAGTATGATGATGTCTCATTTCCTGTTCATCAAATTTTCCGTGTAGAACCCAACCCAGATATGTTTTCGTCGCAATAGGAAGATTCTCAGGACCTTGTACCAATCTCCGTGGAACAGTCAATCGAATATTATCCTGACCTATTAAAATCATCGGCCTAGAGTTGATGTCATCAATAGGTAGTCCATTCAGATACGAATATTTCTGCCAGTCTTCCAATTGAATTTTTTGATAGGGTAATGAGAGGTTTTCAACCGATCGGACATTTTTCATCAAAAATTTTTTGGCACCTTGAAAATTTCCTGAAATTCCTAGGTCAAAGCGCAATGAATCTTCATTCGTTTTCACAACATCATTGGTCCACTGCAAACATAAAGATTCTGCTGTTCCTCTTATTTTCAGCCTCTCAACAATAGACTGATCTATTAGTGTGACTGTTGAGGCATCGTCACAAAGGGCTACTGTGTCGAAAATAGTGTTCCTTGGACCATGAAGTTTCACCTTAACCATTCTCAGGAGCACATTGGTTTTTCCAGGACTTGTAGCTAGAACACTTTGGTTACTACTCGTACCAACGGGTTCGGCTGATATGTTGGCTTCTTCAACAATTCTTGGTTTGCTTGTTACAGATCTATCTGGAACGTCTTTATGAAGATATTTATTATGTGGCCTCGTACAATTATTGATCCCACAACTTCTCCGGAATCGGAATTTTTGTAACTGATGGTTGTTTTTCAAACAGGAGAAGCACAATTTCTTGTCTGTTATGACTTTCCATCTTGTATCTACATCGTCTGTTTTGAATACCGTGCAGTCATCTATCTTATGGCTTTTCTTATTGCAATATGTACATTCTTCTTTGGCTGTAGTTGATACCATGAAAGATTTTTCAAATTTTCGATCATTTTCGTATCGATGTGGATTGATTTTTGTAGAAAATTTCGAATAAACTTTTTTGGATGTTGATACATAACAATCAACAGCAGCATTTGCTATCTTTGTGAGCCACTTGCTAAAATCTTCCAAGTTAACTGCACCGTTTTTATCATGAATTTCCTCCCCCCACCTCAGCTTGAGCATATCGGGTAATTTCTGTACGATTTCCTTCAAGATCATCGGATTTTGGAGATGAGCTTCATAATTCAAGGATTTTATTGTACTCACTACATTGCTCACATGACTGGACAAACTAATGAGATTTTCCATATCATTTTCTTTAACAAAAGGAATGGATTTCACCTTCACTAATAGGGTTTCAATAATTTGTTCTGGTTTTCCAAATCTCATCTTTAAAGTCTCTATCACCTGATGTAAGTTGTTTGGACTGATGAGCATCCCTGCAACTGCTGACCTAGCCTCGCCTCTCAAACATTTCTGGAGCTTTATCATTGCTGCAATTGTTCGTGTTGACGTTTTTGAGCAGAGAATTCAATGTTTCACATAACTGACTGACCTCAGATTTTTCAAATGAACCTGTTTTATATGCACTTTTTTCTTCCCATTCTTCATTATCCAAAGGTTGCACTTTTTCAACCCAATCGGCCACAAATGATTTGGCACAAGATGATTGAGAAATATTGTCTGGGTTATCAAGTGATAAATTCTGATTCTTGTAAGATGATGGCAATATTTTATCATCGGGAATTGGATTACTATTACCTTGGCTTGATACAGAACTCCTTGTCCTAACTGATTTTCTTTCCTCATTTTGTGTAATTTCTGCTTCACGTACACTTGCTTCCATTTCAATCAATTTTATTTGTTGTAAATATTTCTGTCTTTCTATTTCCAACATTTTTGTTTCTAGGTAGTGTTTTTTCTTTTCTGCCTCGAGTGCAAGTTTTTTCTTCTGTATATCAATACTTGAGGTAACCGAAGCTATAGAATGTTTGGAACTACTTTTATGACTATTTTCAGATACTCTCGAAGATATCTTGTTTATGCTCATCGTTTCTGTCACAGGTTCCGTCATTTCATGATTCTTACCAGGATCGGAAGACATTCCAAAACCTAGTGGCCATTCGAAATCAGGATTCAAACTTTTATTGATACCTTTTTGAATTCGATTACTCCTTGACTTATTGTCCATATTTTTGAAGAAAAATTTGTTTTCTCTCTGACTGCTTTTATCCACAGGACTTCTTCAATAGCTCGAAGGACCAATGTAAACAGTATTGGTTACTTTTGTCGACTAATTGGTCAAATATATGAAATTAAAGTCTGACTGACAATGTGACTTTTTATTTCACAAATTAACTTCAAAAATTGACAACAATAAAACAATGACACGAAAAATAGATAACGACCTAACAATTTCCATATAAGTAAACGTAGTGTTTATTGGCTTAAGCCCATATGCACTGCCTGCTGAGTTAGCTACTTACTGTTTTAGTGGTTCTCAAGGTGGAATTCTATGAAGTTCCTTTCGATGAATAACTCAATGGTCAATAATTGAATGAAGATCAATAATTCATTCTCTACATAATTATAATTTCAATTGCAGAATCCAGAAGCAGATCAATATTTATATTTGAAAATACACTTCATCGATAAAAGTATTCAAGTGACCCTTCAACCCTCTAAGGGTAATAGTTACCCCTATTAAAATTTCAAGTAGAAAGGGGTTGTGTGTGATCCCGCGTTTTAACGGATATGCAATTTTCTATCCAGCACTGTAGCACTTTTTGATTATCGAAAACAAAACAAAACAAAATTATTTTCAATTGTTTGTCGTGATTGACAATATTTACGATAATAGTTCAAATCATATGCTCGAAATGAGCCCCGTTCATTTCCTGACAAAAAAATAGCCGATGTTAATATTTTTTAACAAGTTTTCCTACATCTCTGCAGTGATTTGAATGTTTTCATGCCTTATTAGGTGTTATCTCAATATCAGCTGATTTTCTCTTTGTGAATTTTCTATTTGGAATTGACTCATGAAACTCCAGTGGAGTCAGATCAAGAGAACGGGGTAGCCAATCAATTTCTATGTCTATGTGATGTGGTGTGGCTCCATCTGGTAGAAACCATATGTTTTCAATATTGTCTGCTGTGTTAACATCATCAGAAAAACGTTGTAAGTAAAGCATCAACACATTTGTGAAAAATTACGTTGCCTCAACGGAAAAAATATTTTTTTGAAAACATCGGATTCGGTTGGCATCTATTCCTGTGAATTTCTTAAAATTCTAATCTACGATCAGGATAATCCTCATTTGATTTCTGATGTAGTTGAATTTTTCATATGATATCTATACAAAATTTCTACTTATATCACTATCACCAGCTACTTCTCTTATAGTTTCCTGTGGGTTTGCTACAAAAGTTAACATTATATCCAATTTCTTGTTGTCGTCCAATTGAGATCCCCTACGTTTGGGTTTGAAATTTCTGAATTCAGGGAATTTTCGCTCTGTTCTACTCACCGTGGACTGACTTGTGACCGCGACGATCAAGATAATTCCAATTGAATATTCTGCAAACCTCAAAATGCTTTCTAGTTTTATCACCCACTCCAATCAAAATCATTATTTCAATTCTATGGGTCTCGGGTTCATTTCAGAATAATTCACATGATGTTTAGAAACCCCTAAGGAAACTATTGATAACTACAGATCACTAACGATGCCTAGCAAAATAATATAAATTTTGTAAAACATTTGAAGGTCACAAGAATACTTGATTGACAAACACTTTTTGACAAAATAACATTCGTGGGCGGTTTTTTTGTATGGAATTGAATAACAGAATCAAAAATTGAACATGATTTTGAACTTAGGGTCACACAGTACCCCTTTCCATTTTAATTTTTCACAAGCTCTTACCCCTCGAGGGTTGAAGGGCGGTTGGATGATCTTATTGATTGAAGTGTGTTTTCATATATAAAATCAACTCGACTTGTTCCAGGATTATTCATCTGCATTCATAACATAATTACATAGAAAATTGATTCAACCGTTTAGGACCACACTGTTTATATTTGCATGTATATCTGAAAAAGGGATTTTCAGATTCAATAATGGCTATGTTCAATATATCACCCTCAAACAACTACATAACTATAGGTTTGTTTTCCGAGACAAGTTTTCATATGTTTAGCAGGTGGAGTAAAAAAACCTTCATTGATACTTGGATGATTCTGGCTGAAGAAAATTATTATTAACACTCGAGTAGCGACATTCATGACTTTCAAATGAGCCGATTGAATTGTCCTTCCTAACAAAACAACATATTCATTTTGAATCAGTATACTACGTATTGTGAACGTCATTATTTTGTGGTGGATCAATATTTGTTCCGTTGTTTTCTGGGTTTGTAACCTACCACAATCTGAAAAAATGAGAATTAATATTGGAATCTATACAAGTGTAGAAGGGCAGATTTTCAATCTACCCCGAAAAGTTGCTGCATCTATTGAAAAACAGTTCTTTCTGGATACAGGGTAATATTATTGAAAAACATTATCAACAAGATGTCCTAAGACACCCTTCTATTTAAAAACACTGACATCGCTCTCTTGGCGAAAAGTGATTGTTTTCAGCAGCAACAGCATTCGTCTTATTTTCACCTGAAATTTTCTGATATCTTGTCCAGTTTATAACATCCACTACCACACTGTATATTTGAGGTTTTAATTTTTTCAAAACCAAGTGTGTAACTGATTCCCAAACTCATTCATTGGCTTCATTCATTAATATTGTAACAACATGGCGAATTTATGACAAACACATGGAACGTGATTCATTTTCCAGTGATTAGTGTTTTTCCTCACTATGAATGGACGAGTTTTGCCAGTGAAATATTTCCACACCAGTGAGATACCCCTACAGAATTCTGGTCCCCGCAGTTTTTCATTTCACCTGTTCATTATATCCGTGTGCCACCAAAAAAGGGCACAGAATTCCAACATTCATAACGTGAGTGCTATATTTCAAGCTTCAGACTACTAGCGATTGGGCCACCTCAGTATTTGCGTAGCTACTCTACATAACCGCGGGCCATAAAGAAATCCACCGTCGCATTAAAATTCCACTTTTCGTAAAATTCCAGCGGAAAATATTTTCCGCATTTCTGACTGTTTTGTGTATCCTGAGGCGTAATATCTTATTCCATTTCTGGTATGTACAGAGAAAGAAAGAGATTGCGGAGTCCTCGGGCATTTCTGGATGATAAAGAATCTTCAACAGAAATTGATTCGATTGAAGTTTTCATCACTGAAATTGAAAATGATAGTGATGAAGAAAATGGTTTTGAGGAAATGATTTTTACCACCGATAATAGATTTTTTTTGAAAATTGACATTTTCCTGTGAAAATGAATACTAAATCTTCATCAACAGAGTGTTCAAATTTGTAGACCATTCGTCTTCTCCTCAGCAGTATCAACATTGATTTTTCGTTTATATCCATGTTACTCCAATTTCAGGCAACTCGATTATGCAGTAATGATTATTATTGGTATATAGTCGGTGTCAGCGAATTTATAAGGCAAGCCATAACTTCTAAAGTATGTGGCGTTGATCTGAGTGACATACACTGATCGTCAGGGGCGATAGAGACACCCATTTTTGGGAATAATTATACTAGGGGACCATAATATAGACTCAGAATTTCAACGTATTCGGAATCATGACATCTTACCAATTTTTGCAGAAAAATTTTCAGTTCAGAAAAACTAATTCGTCTCACTTCTCATGGAAATACCTCCATATCTTTCGTGGTTATTGGAGTGAGACTCTGTAACTTCCAGAATCGGTGAATATATCGGCGATGAGTCTGATATTTGTCTAGGTCTCAGTGATACAAACCGCCGCCAGGGACGATGTAATCACCTATTTTTCAATAAATCTCAGAATATAAATGTGTAAAATGGTATTCTGTACGGAATTATTATCGGGTCCTTTTTTAGATCTAGATCTAATCGGGCTTCTTTTCGTTGATTCACTACCATCTCTTGATGTGAGAAATAACCTGTGGAAATGATTTTCCAATGAGGTGGTTCACCAGATCAAAATAGTTGCTAGGTTCCGCTAGTTCGATGTCTTTGGTGCTCAAGCGGAGGAATTCATAAAAGAAATAGGACATCGAATCACCAGGGAATCCAACGATCCACGAGCTACCAGTTTCTTGATTCAAAGAATAAATATTTCAATACAAATGTGAAATGCGGCTTCTTGTTTCGGATTAATTCCCAATTCCAAAACTCTAGATTAATTCTTCATGATTTCTGTTATTTCCAAATTACACTATTTCGACAATAAGAATACATCCTCAATTTCTTTTCAATCTCAAGAGTTTGCAGAAGCCTTCCACGATAACCAATCAATCCATCTCTATGTGCGAAATTACAACTGAAACTTGTGATTTCGAAATTATTGAATGCTTCAATCGATTTTCCAAAATTCAGAATTCTTCATTACCTTCCGAAAGTAAACCTCACCAGAAAGCCGTCAAAGGTCAGTGTCCAAAAGTAGATATACTCAGACCAGTTGAAGCGGTGACTTCATTCCAAGCCATGGCCCAAAGTAATACCTCTGGAAATATTGAGACATGTACCGTTCTAACAGGCAGACTCGGAAGGGATGAGCTAGTTATATTTCGCATGATTTTACTAAAGCAAAAAGAAACCGCAGATTCTTGCGTGACAATGAATGAGGAGAAGAATTTTGTTTATCAAGATCAACAATAGGAAGGATTCATTCATTTCAAAAGCATATGAATTATTTTTCTAATTTGTCTCTGATCTCATTTCATGGTCCATCAACTAGAATTTTATATATTCAAGAGATATGGCCGCTATTGAAATGAAAAGTGGGTAGATATTCGATGAACCATCAGATGTGTTGATCTGGGAAACCTCGATGGAACACGCCTCCATTTGATGGAAGGAAAAAAAATCGACAGGAAATATAGTAAGGTTAGCAAAAAGCTATCGATGAGTCTGCGAGTCCTTGACCATTTATCCCCAGTGGTATTGGTTCGTACTTCCTTCGTCTATTCAAATAACCCTATTGGAAGATGTTGCAAAAAAAATCGAAAAAATTGAAACAATCAAAGTCACTGAGGTGCCGCATATTATTTCTCAGTATGATCGACAGATGAAATTGTCGACTAGCATGAATCGTCAGATCAAATTGTCGATTATCTATAATCGACCCTATATATTATACAAACAAATACTGTGTGTGGCCCCTCAGCAAACAAGATTATCGAAACGGATTTTGGTCGGATTAAAATTAAAAAAATTCAATGGAACAAAAAAATATTGCAACAAAACCTGAATATAAAATAGTTGAATCATACCACATTCAATAAATGTCATATGATACAATACGAACAAATGTTGAAATCAAGATTCAAGATGAATTCGCTCACCACGTACCAATTGCTGGTATGCACAATCACTCGAAGAAGATTCGTGAATACCAGCAATTGAAACGACGTGAATACACTAATTTGAAATATGGTTACAAAATGTTTTCTTATTGTTCAACTCATAGCGGTAGTGGCCGACAAAATGCACCATCCAATATGTTTCTAGACCATGGTAATGGTTCTGAGTTTGGACAACCAAATCAAACTTAGTTTCCTACAGCTTCGGACGCACAAATTGTGAACCATGGCTCTCTAAGGCATCTAGACGTATTTTGTTGAGTTGAAAATGCGATAGCTTGCTCGCGGTTTGCCAGGGATTTCAAAATTGAAGGATTATTTGCACGTGATTCCCTTTGGTACAACTTCCATCTATGGAACATTGCTTTTATTTACGTTGTGAAGTTAAAGATAATAATCTCCAACACACGAAAGTGTTCAATACTGTTATTATAAGTTAGTATTGCGTACAGCTCATCCAATCCATCTTGGCACAAACTCAGATACTTTTCCGGTTGCACACTGGTAGTGTAGGTGTAGACCACGACGAAAAAAAAAACATCTTTTAGAAATAATTGACAACACAGTGAACACATATAATAGATGTTTTTTTCATCTTAGTATACTTCACAAAGATTGCTGGGCATATACGTTATCAGTTCTGTGCCAAGATGGATTGGATGAGCTGTACCATCCCCAACTTATTTTCCAGTTTCCATACAACCGCTCCAGCACCAAAATATGTTTTGATAACAGATGATATAATACCTTTTGAACTATTTTTTCTGCAGGAAATTGTTGGAATTGAGGTATATCGTTCAGATCAGTGGAAAGAGCTGATGGGAGCCCTATAACTATATGGATGAATGTTCAATATTTATCATCAGGTGACGAGTCAAAATCAAAATTTGACAACTAGGTTGATGATCTACTCTTTTCATGAATGTTTGAAAAAGTGGAGGGGATTCTGACATGGAAACATTTGGTGTTATTTGAGTTGAAATTATTGAAAACAATACACTGGAACATAAACCACCTGGATGGAATAAAATAGATACACTTGAGATATCAGCAGATTTTCCAATGAAGTTGCACAGCTGAGAACTCCTCTTTCGCTATTTCATTGAATTTTTCAACAAAGGAGTCCTCACCTCCCTGATTTTCGAAGCGAATGTATATGCAGAGAGTATCATTGCACATATTCAAATTAAGAAATAAAAAGAATCCATTCCAGAAAGTGTAAGATCAAATTTCAGCACCAAGAGAGACTGGCTGTGGAAGCTTACAGGCTATGATATACACTCCTTGGCCTGAACAGAGTGTTCATGGAGATTCGAATGATAACAAATCGATATCCATCCATAGTGGAACTAGTCTGGCGAAACTGTAGTTTCGTGTATGTAACCGCGGGCAGCTTACAGACCGGTAAATTTCCTACTAGCCAGGTTCCAGTTTTAATCACGTTGTTGAAGCCAATTGACAACATAATTTTGTATAATCACTGAACAGGAATATATTCCGACTGTTGAAGCCTACCAGACTGGCTTCTATAGGCAGACACTTGATTTGTGTATTCAGTTTTGAATACAAAATCAATAAAAAACGAATGATATGTGCAGGCGAATAGTAGACACAGCTCATTGAAATTTACAGTTGCACTTTTTCATAGAATTTGTTTTTGTTAGAAAAAGACCGAAAAAAACAATTCGATGATCATAACCTTAGTTTTCTTATTATATTTAGTTACATGAACATTTGTCGAATAAAACGTTGACTATGTAATTGAAATAATATGATGCAGAAATATAAAGAGATGTTCAATAGAATATATGTTTTCAAAACATAATTTTTTTTTATTTTCTTACTGTTATAACGATATATATGAATCACCTGTGACCTGGATGTTTTTTGCTGATAATAGCATGTATTTCGGTGAATATTCATCACTGATTCAATTTTGGAGAGATATAAATTATGGACTGAAACAAGGCATGACATAATTGTTTATTGGAAATATTTTCATACATATAAATCGAATTTCGAACATCTTCTTCAATCTTTCGAAAACAAGAATTGTTTTTTCAATGAAATAAAAATAAATGAAAGTGATAGAATGAGAACAAAAGATGTACTACGTGAAATTCCGAATCATAAGAAATTTTTTCAATGATTTTTAATATTCATATCTCACATTATTCACCTATATATTCGCCATCAGTTTCTGCTTTCACCAAAATAAAAAATAGTGAGAGAAAACAGTAATTATCTTTAAAAAATTCAAGATAATTGATAAGATTTATTACGAAAAGCTTTTTTGTATGCCCTTATGCAAAGGTTGATTTCTCTCAAGTTTTATTTTACCACAGTTGCGAAATAAAACTGAAACCTACATAAAATTCCTGATTATAAAGCTTTCTTCCAGAAGCATATCATCTAAAGTAGTGCCATACCTAATTGGCGCTTTCCTGATAGCTCGAATGTAGTTGGAATTTCTCAAACTCAGGTCAGAATTTCCGAGTTAGGAGTCAGAAAAATATATTTCCGAGTTGAACCGTGAACTTCGTGTCTGTAGAGTGATGCAGGTGAATGCTGAAAACATTCTGCATATTTAAATGGCTATGAATAAGAGAAAATCATAAATATACATGCTGGAACCAACTCAAGTACGTAAAAGGCAATGTGCATGAAAGTGACGTGTTGCTCGGTTTGGGATACCCTTTGCCCGCGTTATACCGTATAATGTCGTCTATCACTGCAACCTGGGGATATTTGCGAGGGCTGTGAGGGTTGTTCCGAGAGGCCATTACCTTCCATGCTCGAGATAATAAAACAGGAGTGTTGAGTGTATCAGAGAGTCTTATAATAATCTTTTGATTTTCTTTCGGGAGCATTTGATGAAAACTGAAGAGGGGAAATGAGACCGTACTTCAAATTCTGCTAATTTTTTATATAATTGGTGGTATTTGAAAAGACATGCTTGTATGAATGAAAACTGAAGATATACTTTAATTGATTGAATCGCCTGATTGTTTGATGAGTTTCAGCCTCAAATAAATCAATAATAAGTGTTGAAAAAAATGCTGAAACAATCTTGTTCGGTGTGAAAAACAGTTATCTTTAATTACGTGGCGCCTTAACAATCACAGAAAATGTTCGCATCAGATTCAAAATGCATGTAACTAATGATTTTTTCAATTGATATATGCATCTTGCTCATCAAGACGATAAATTTAGTTTTCAAAATGTCTCAACTTTTTTTTTCATCTCTATCGTACTTGAAAAACATTCGACATAGTTTTTGCTTTTTCTCCGCAGGAGGAATGGGCGAATTCGGTTTGTTTGTGGGATACCACGTCCATAGGTATGCGACTTCGTGTTTTTCGCATCAGCTTTGGTCGAGGCTTGATAGTATGATAGGTGTTTGCTTTTTGATTATGGGAAGACATCGACTTGATATTGATGATAGCACTACCTTGTACTGATGAGTGGCCAAATATCGCAAAACCGGTCTGCAAATGTGTCCGTCCCAATAATTGAAAATCAATTCCTTCATTTGTATCGCCAAAAGCAAATGCAAGATTTTCTTCTGTGAAGAAACCTGCACTGGCACCGGTCGGATATAATGCAATGTCCTTCGTGGTATTAGTCAGGGGAGTAGTTGTTTTCTGACAGGTGTCAGCCAAATCCTAATATGTAGGTAGTTGAGACTGACCTGAACAAATTGTTCAAAAGATGATTCTATCGACGTTTCGACAAGAATATTTCACTCAGTTTTTCAATTGTTGATAAATAATGGTCGGAATATTATATCGGTGAGTGGAATTTGAATAGATGCATAGATATCTGCTATAATATGAATGAAGGCAAAGTTGCGTATCATCGAGCTTATATTCATGATATCGAGAGCTTTTAGAGAGCCTTCCTACTTTGGGGGCATATACAGAATAGAGCGAAACTATCGATTTTGGTTTCGTCATTTTGGTGAGCTTCGAACGAAGGAATTTTTCAAAACTGTTTGCACGTTATCATTGCAACTTTTATTGGCTCAAGGAAAATGCAGGCCAGAGTAGACACTAGATCTAGGACAATAGAAGTTGCAATGACGCTGCGCTGTGCAAACAGTTTTTGGAAATCTATTCAATAAAAAATGAATCTTCCATAGAAATCAATTACCCTAACACCGAACCGATATCAATTGCACTTGACAAGCGATTTGATATCAAGATTATAACATCTTCGGAAGGGGAAATTAATATTGAATCTAGACTTGGCCCATATATTTTAATATTTCACAATGTGAGTTACTGCAGGTAAGAACTAGCTTCAAAAGTTTTTCCTGGTCACATATATTGGACTTTGCCTTTTATTAATTATTGAATTTCTCAATATTGAAATGACTAGCAGGCTCAAAGCGATAGGCCCTTTGTAACCATTCAAACTATTTTAAATCTGTCGAATATATTGGGCAGCCTTTTATCACGCACATCCTCAAATCAGTCACCGATTGCTTTCACTGATTCTATGATCATTTTTCAAAGCATGATGTGCGAAGCTAGACTTTTCTATCCTTCCGTACCTAATATGAGCATAACGATCCCTAAAGCGGGTTTTGTAGCTCTTCAACTTGAGCAAATGTATCCATTTTTCTACCCTTGACAACTGATATATCTGTTCAAAATTTCAAGCGTTTCCTTGAATTCACGTTTTATGATCATCTTATCTACAATATTTGGTCAAAAACACTAAATACAAACATTGAGACTAAGTGGTAATGGTTCAGACTTCCATTGTATATATTATTAACTCTATTGAAACCTGTTGCTAAGAATGAAAGGATAAAAATACAAATCACATGAGGTAATCCAATCCATACAAGAGGTTTAAATGGATTCTTTGTTTGAAAATCAAATTGAAGGTTTGATGGATCAAATAGAATAATAAAAACATTCGACATAGTCGGTGGGCATACTTGAGGACTGGCGTTGATTCAAATCATCTTTCGAACAATTCGTTCACGCCAGTCTCAAATCTACCTACACAGTAGGTTTTGGCTGGCATCTATCAGAAAACAACTACTCCCCTGGCTAACACCACGAAGGGCATTGAATAATATCCAATCGGTGCCAGTGCAGGTTACTTCACAGAAGAAAATCCTAATTTGCTTTTGGCGATACAAATGAAGGAATTGATTTTCAATTAAAAGGGACAGACACACTTGCAGACTGGTTTTGGGCTATTTGGCCACTCGTCAGTACAATGCAGTGCCATCATCAACATAAAGTCGATGACTTCCCATAATCAAAAATCAAAAACCTTCATAGTATCAAGCCCCGACCAAAGCTGGTTCAATTCAATGCCCTTCGTGGTATTAGCCAGGGAAGTAGTTGTTTTCTGATAGGTGCCAGCCAAAACCCACTGTGTAGGTAGATTCGAGACTGGCCTGAACGAATTGTTCGAAAGATGATTTGAAATGAAATAATGTTGCGACAAAAAATTGAGATATCGAATATAAAATATTAGTCAAAAAAATGTAAATAAAAAAATAAAAGAAATAATATTGTGACAAAAAAATTTATGTATCGAGTGTGAAATATTAGTCAAAAAAATTTAAATGACGAAATAAATGGCATATTATGAATAAATGTTGAAACTAAGTTTCGAGTTGAACCTTCAATTTCATTATTGACCAGAAAATATATTCCAACCTTTCGTTTGGGTTTTCATTTTCTCACTCGATTTGTATTTTTATCCTTTCGTTCTTAGCAACAGGTGTCAATAGAGTTAAAAATATAGACAATGGAAGTCCGTACCATTACCATTCAACAATAAACATTGTCAACCAAATTCAAGCAAACACTAGTACTGAGTATCAGTATTCTTTCTCTGAAGATGCTCATTACCTTATTAGCGGAATGCGAGTCGGGTGCGAATAAGATGATCCATCTAAAATGGCAACTATTGTTCTTTTTCTACTTCGTAGCTGAATTTTATACTTCTACACCTGCTGTTTAGTCCTGAAAAAATATTCTCAATGTCGGTTATACCTGTATCCAACACGGCGAGTATGTCATCAACATATCTGGTTCAGACCTAAGGGAAGTAACGGAGTTCTCTTCTATCATCCGTCTCAAATTTGCCCACCAAAGAGAATAGGAAAAAAACAGCAGTTGTCATTTTAAGATGTAATGGTCATGAGGAACAAACAGAATGGCATAGAATCTGATATTTTTAGGAAAGACAAGAACACGTTCAGGTGCATTCGAAACGACTCGAATCATTGCATACAGCATGAAATGCAATGCAATTCCTCGTCCGAAGTCTCATAACATTTTCTTTGGAGTAGAATGGCTGCTACGAAAATAAAAAGAGAGTGGTTAAGCACGTATCTGAAGTGAACGGTATTAACCCAGAGATAGTGGTTGAGATAATTAGAGAATGTGAACTTGGGGAAATACTTCGTAAATCTTCGACTTTCGAAAAAATAAGAGCAGTAAAAAGTTCATAATAATACCAATAGGAATTCCATTACAAGATAGCAGGGGTGGCCAATCGGTCAATCGCGATCGACTGCGCGATCGCCACTATTAGTCTAGTCGATCGTGGCAAAAAATATAAATGAAATAGAAAACACTACATAATTGTGTACTGCCCTACGCCGTTCAATTTGGGATTTCAAGAAGTATGTGATTGGTGGATCGAACAGGGTAACGTCAGTGAAAAGTAGTTCTTGGGTCCAACCAAGTTGACCACACCTGCACTATTGGACTTGAAGAGATATTCGATGAAGTGAATATATGAAACTTCTTATGAATTTCAACAATCCTTTGATGACCACAAAGATGAATTTTTCTGAATACAGATTCACACCAAAAAAAACCCTGTAATGTTCAAAGAACACCGCGTGAATCAAGGGACAGAAGATACGAATTGACATCCACTTCGAACTTTTGAAGTTTGTAATATATATATATATATATATATATATTTGATCGGCTAGGCTTTCGCGGTCAGAAATGTGCTGGCTGGAACTTCCGGTTGATCCGCGTCTGGAAAGATTTACTTGTCTACGTTTCGGCTCCCATTTCGGAGCCATTTTCAAGACTGAGTGACCTTGCGTCTAGGTCTGAGTTGTCTCACTAGCTGGCTATCATCACTGGAGATCGAGGATTGAAGGTTGGTGGGATTTAAGGGTTCATTAGTAATTATGGCAGGATCAGGTATCGGACGGTCAATGGGAGGTTCGAACGGATTAGTTCCCAAGTCGGAGTAAATAGAAGTATGTCGGACTTACCCAGAACGATTTTTCCGATTCCCAAATTCACAAGTCTATTAAACTCCAGCAAACCCGAGATCTTCACCCTAGACCCCCGAAGGACGAACCTGAACGACCAAAAGCTTTCCCTCCATATATTCATGGTGTTACTGATAAAATAAGTCGAATTCTGACACGACATGACATCAAAACCATTTTCACAGCCAACAACCAAATATCCACCCACCTTCGAACACCCAAAGACACAATTCCCAATGAAACCCAAGGAATATATAAAATACCATGCTCTAACTGTCCCAGAACATACATCGGCCAGACCAACCGACGAGTGTCCTGTAGAGCATATGAACACGAACTAGCAGTCCGTAATTCTAACACAAACTCAGCATTATTCCAACATCATCTAGAAACAAAATCGATTTCAAAAACACCAAAACCGTTGCCACAGCCAAAACCCTCCAAACCAGAATTACCCGTGAAGCCATTGAAATCGAAAAACGTCCCAACTGTCTCAATAAACGCGACGATTCTCAAAGACTCCCCAATACCTGGAAACCACTCTTGGTCCGACATACTTCTATTCACTCCGACTTGGGAACTAATCCGTTCGAACCTCCCATCGACCGTCCGATACCTGATCCTGCCATAATTACTAATGAACCCTTAAATCCCACCAACCTTCAATCCTCGATCTCCAGTGATGATAGCCAGCTAGTGAGACAACTCAGACCTAGACGCAAGGTCACTCAGTCTTGGAAATGGCTCCGAAATGGAAGCCGAAACGTAGACAAGTAAATTTTTCCAGACTCGGATCAACCGGAAGTTCCAGCCAGCATATATATATATATATATATATATATATATGTATATATATATATATATATATATATATATATAACTGAAAAAGCTTTAGCGGGGTTGCAGTCACAATTGTTAGGGCGTCAAAGAAGACTCTTTGTTTTCGTCAAGCTTTCGGTAGTTTATTGCTACCTTCCTCAGGACAACTGTAATATATATTAAAATACAATATGATGTTATAAACGACACTATGAACACCTACAAACGTGAGGTTATCTAATAAAATTGGAATTTCTAACATAAAAAATTTTTAAATGAAATGTGGAAATGAATGACAGTGACAATTTTTGATTTTCATTTTTTCAAGGGGGAAAATTTTGATTACAGGGTGGTGTTAATTTTGTTTTCTGATATTTGAGAAGGTAGGAATATATCTTACTGAGATTATTCAAGTACCCAAATAGCACAAGTACGTCCAGTGGACGTACTGCATATATACGGTGAGGATGCATTGTACGTATTTAGGACGTACTTTTGTCTCCGACAGACGTACATAAGACCTCCCTGCGACTTACCGTTTCCGCATAGTCGGTAATCCCAGGTACGTACTTTTCCCAGTCCACACAGGACCTGAAATGTACAGAAAGGGGAACTGTTTGGGACATTCCGAAGACGTACATTTTCCATTCTGTATGCGCTATCCCAAGTAGAACAAACATATTTGACCAATATTGGTTCAATATTACGGGAATATTAACCTTATATTGTAGATATCAATAGTGGCCACAAAAAAATGTAAACATTCGGCGATATTAGCTCAATATTCGAAAACAACGTAATGATATATCATATGATATCACTTAATGAATCTAAGTTTTCATATTCGGGATTATTCATTTCTTTTTCACCAAATAGTCAAGTTGGAAATTTTACTCATTCACGTGTACTAACCATCTAACCGAATACTTACCTGGAAAAAGACCTGGCTGCTGCGGGGCTTGAACTCTCGACCTTTTCTATGGAGATATTATTGTCGACCACTGTTACGCTCTACGGCACGAAGAGACTTGTTTTTAAGAAGGAGTTGGGTGCTATAGATGTGATGACTTCAAGTTAGTTTTGTTCGAGATAATATTAAAATTTCAGAAAGTTCAGTAACAATGAAAATATATTCGAAAAAACACTAAAGGATCACTGTCTCATGTGATGGCGGTTTTGGAATATCAAACTTGCTGTGCAAAAAATTCTGTATGTAATTTTCTGGTATTTAAATTCACCACATGTCGATGTTTAGATTTTTCAAAATTTTTTTAGGAATAATCCATTATGAATATTCCATTACCAATATTGATATATGTATGAATACACAAAGTGATCACTCTCAAAATCCCAATACCCCTTGAACCGAAAGGGACCCAACACGTACGTACTTGGGAGGTCCAAACAGTATGTACATGCTAACAGAAATGTAGAAAATGAAAGGAACCCAATCCGTACGTACTTGGGAGGTCCAAACAGTATGTACAAAAAAGTACGTCAACGAGACGTCCAGATAGTATGTACATACGATTTCCAAAAATGTACGTCATTACTATTATGTCCCGTAAACGTTTCGAAATATACGTATCTGAAAGGGACTCAATATGTACGCACCTGGAAGGTCCAAATAGTACTAACATAGTTCTTCCAAACATGTACGTAAATGATACGTCTGAGCAGTACGTACATGGGATTCACGAAAAAACACGTCATTGGTATGTCCCTAATTCATTCCGAAAAGTACGTACCTGAAGGGGAGTTAATGTAAACGTATCAGGGACACTTAATAAAGTACGTACATAGTACTTCCAAGTATGTACGTTTTCATTACATTCCGATTGGAACGGGACCAAGTATGTACCTACATGGGACGTCTAACCAGTACATACATGGTACATCCGGTAATGTACGTTCTTCGAATGTCTCCTATCCGTCCCGGGACGTATCGACGTAACTGGGACATAAATGGTTCGTCTTCAGGACGTCGTGTGCTATTTGGGTATGTTCTTTTATTCATAGACTTTTCTTCATTGTTTATATGAACCATCTCAAGAAAAACTCTTTTATCAGTATTAGTTTCTGAACATGATATTGAAGTCTTCTTTGACGCCCTAACAATTGTGACTGCAACTCCGCTAAAACTTTTCCAGTTACTATACAGCCAGTCAAGATTATTTACAAGTATGTATATATATATATATATATATATATATATATATATATTGTTATGAATAAATGTATAGTATAGCAGGAGTATAAGTGAATTATTGAAAAAGTATCATAAAATTTTAGTAATTTTCATCAGAAAGCCAAACAGATACTGTGTCACCTATGAATTCTTCCAATATGCTTAGGAATTATTGAAAGAAACTATGTTTTGTCAACAAAACATAAGTAGAGTCATTGGTAAATAAAATCCAATCTAAAAAGTACA